>CM039134.1:45060826-46260826 GCA_022036555.1 Microstegium vimineum | reverse complement strand
CTAATTTTCAATGTTCAATTCCTGGATTCTTTTGATATCTGCCAAGTAACCCGGTAACAAATGCTATGCCAGGGCGTGTACACGTTTGAGCATATTGTAAACTTCCAATTGCCGAAGCATACGGTACCGCTTTCATTTGATTAATTTCATATTGATTCTTGGGACACTGATGTTCCCCATATTTATCGCCCTTGACAATCGGAGCAGGAGATGGACTACACGCATGCATACTAAATCTCTTCAAAACCTTTTCTATGTATGCCTTCTGCGATAATCCCAATACCCCTTTTCTTCTATCTCGATGAATCTCAATTCCCAAGACAAACGAAGCTTCACCGAGATCTTTCATATCAAAGTTCAAGGACAAGAATTTCTTCGTCTCCAATAGTAGGTTGACATCATTACTAGCAAGTAAGATATCATCTACATACATGATCAGGAATATGTATTTCTTATTCTTGAATTTCACATAAACACAATTGTCCTCGATATTTTCTTTAAACCCAAAACCCTTTATAGTTTTATCAAACTTCAAGTACCACTGTCTCGAAGCTTGTTTCAAACCATAAATCGATCTTTTCAGACGACATCCCATATTCTGTTTTCCTTTTACGACAAAACCTTTCGGTTATGCCATATAAACATTTTCATCCAAATCCCCATTTAGGAATGCTGTCTTTACATCCATCTGATGTAATTCTAGATCGTAGTGAGCCACAAGTGCCATGATGATCCTGAAGGAATCTTTACAAGAAACTGGGGAAAAAGTTTCATTGTAATCAATCCCTTCTCTTTGGGTAAACCCCTTAGCCACAAGTCGCGCTTTGTGTCTTTCAATATTCCCTTGGGAGTCATATTTCGTCTTGTAGACCCATTTGGATCCTACTTTCTTAGCTCCTTTAGGAATATTTTCTAGAACCCAAACCTTGTTGGTATTCATAGATTTCATCTCATCTTTCATGGCCTGAAGCCACTTCGATGAGTGTTCGCTTCTCATGGCTTCTTCAAAAGTTATAGGGTCATCTTCCATATGATATTCTTCAGTTTCATAGATTTCATAATCATCTGGAATAGCTGACCTTCTAGTTCTTTGAGACCTTCTAGGGGCCTCTGGCACTTGGTCCACTATGGGCTGTTGTTGTTCTTCCTCATCAGCAATATCTGATTCTATGGGCTCCTGATGGACAGGTTCCTCTTGTTCATTCGTTGTTGCTATGGGAGAATTCACAATAGGCGTTGTCACCACAGTATCCTGTACTGCTGGTGCAACATCGGTAGCAGGTAACGTAAAGTATGGTTCTTCAACCATCGGAGTGGGTACATGTACCCGCTTCTCCTCAAGTCTAATTTCTCGTGTTACCTTGCTCCCTCTGACCATGTTATCCTCCAAGAACACAGCGTGTCTTGTTTCAACAAATTTCGTGTATCTATCAGGACAATAGAATCTATATCCTTTCGATCTTTCTGGATAGCCGATGAAATGGCAGCTGACAGTCTTGGAGTCTAACTTTCCAATATTTGGGTTGAATACCTTTGCCTCAGCTGGACAGCCCCACACACGTAAGTGCTTAAGTGAGGGTTCTCTTCCTGTCCATAATTCATACGGTGTTTTCTGCACCGACTTGCTTGGTACTCGATTGAGTATATGAATGGCGGTTTTCAGTGCCTCCATCCATAAACCAACTGGTAGTGTAGAGTAGCTCATCATGCTTCTCACCATATCCATTAGGGTACAGTTTCTTCTTTCAGCCACTCCATTCTGCTGGGGCTCCCCCGGTGTGGAGTATTGAGCAACTATGCCATTTTCCTGTAGGAACCTTGCAAAAGGACCTGGAATTTGGCCATACGGGGTATGTCGCCCGTAATACTCTCCACCACGGTCTGATCGAACTATCTTTATTTTCTTGTTGTGTTGATTTTCAATTTTAGCTTTAAATATCTTAAATTTATCCAATGCTTATGTTCTTTCTTTAATTGGATAAATATAGCCATAGCGAGAGTAATCATCTGTGAATGTTATGAATGAGTCATAACCATCCACGCTTTTCGTTGGGAATGGACCGCAAATGTCCGTGTGAATTATTTCTAATACTCTCGTGCTTCGTTTAGCATCTTTCTTTATTTTCTTTACATATTTTCCTTTGATGCAATCAACACATTGTTCTAAATCGGAGAATTCTAAGTGCGGAAGAATTGATTGTTTCACTAAGCGTTCTATTCTCCCCCTCGAAATATGGCCCAAACGACAATGCCATAATTTTGAAGAGTCGCTTTCATTTTTCTTCCGCTTCTTATTCTCATTTGTAGATTGGGAGACATTCACATCATTCACGACATGATTCACATTATCACCAAGAGATAACAAATAAAGCTTGTCTTGTCGGAAGGCAAGACCAACACATTTATTATTATCATCAAATAGTTCACATCTGCCATTACCAAAATGACAGCCAAATCCAACATCATCGAGTTTGGAAACACTTATCAAATTCCTACGTAAAGAGGGAACATAGAGTACATCTCTGAGCTTAAGTATAAAGCCATCTTTTAATTCTAAAACTAAATCGCCAATGGCTTCAACTTCAGCTTGTACTCCATTCATGACTTTAATCATTCTTTCTCCTCTTTGCAGGGTTCTCCTCCCACTTAACCCCTGTAAAGAATTCGAAACGTGAATTGTTGCACCTGAATCAATCCACCAAGAGGTATTGGAATAACATAAAAACAGGGATTCATCTACAAATGTGATAGTATCATCACCTTTCTTTAGTAGCTTTTTCAGGTAGACAGGGCAATCTCTCTTGTAGTGCCCTCTCTTGAAGCATTCCTTGCACTGGTCTTTCTCAGCATTGCCATATTTTCTATAGTCCTCATCCTGAGAGTCCTTTTCTTTTCCCTTTGCAAGTATGTTTTCTTGTGGCTTGGAGGGAGAGCCTTTATTCCACTGGGGTTTTCCTTGTGGTTTCTTGTAAAAGTTCTTTCTTTTATTATCCTTCACAAGATGAGCTGATTCACCCTGTGCGGACTTGATTCTCTCTTCCTCCTGGACACACATTGCAATGAGTTTTTCAATGTCCCAGTTTTCAGGCATCATATTGTAGTTCACAGCAAAAGTTTCAAATTCTTTTGGCAGTGAAAGAAAGACCAAGTGAATGAGGAACTTGTCATTGATCTCCAAATCCATAGTCTTTAATTTCGCTGCCATGGTGTTCATTTTCAATATGTGCTGACGCACACCACCACCATTGTATTTCTCAGATACAAGTTTATGTATTATTGTGCTTGCTGTGGCCTTGGAAGACCCAGTAAACTGGCTCTTTACCCTTTCGAGGTAGTCAATGGCGGTGATGCATTCTGGGATTGACACTCGGATTTGGTCTTCGATGGTAGCTTTCGCCACCAACAGGCATTTTCTGTTGGATTGTTCAATATCATATTTCATTCTGACTTCGGCAAAGTCACGCTTTCGGGCGTGAAAAGCTTCGTCAGTTTCATCGGTTCTCTTCTCCGGTTCCTCTAGAATAGTAGGACACGGGGAAGTAATGGCAAGATCAATCTCTGTCGGTGCAAGTTCTAATTCATACTTCTCCCGCCACACACGATAGTTTGTACCGTTGAGCGGAGGAATGTTGTTTATGTTCACCATTCCTTTAACTCCTGAAATTTATCCAAAGAAAAGTGAGAAACATTCATCATGAAATTGCATGCCTTAACTTAACATTGGTCAAAATTAAACATACAATTCCTCTATGCAAAAATTTATACATCACCGTTGGGCAGAAGTAAAATAAATGCATAGCTATTCATTATAATAATGTTATTAACAACGTTGGTCAGAAAATAATAATATTATAATCTCAACAAAATTATCGAAAAATCATAATTCACTCAAAATTAAATTATCCCGTTGGTTCAAATTTAATTAAGAGGCAATTCAATATTTTCTTCGCAGCAGCGGAAACAATTAAAATTGTTCATACTCTTATTTTCCAGAAAATTCAGTTTGAATTGTTCTCTAAACAAAATATTGTTGGATAAAAATTGTATAGAGAATAATCCATCAAAATTCAGTTCAAAATTTATTCAAAATTACAAGGAAATTCTTGATTGTTTCTGGAAAAATAAGATAAATTTTTTCAAAGAATATTATTTTCCAAAATATTATTCTTCTTATTATTCTCTGAACAGAAAATTATCGTTGGATAATACTTTGTACAGAGAAAATTCTCATCAAAATTCATTCAAATTATAAATTCAATTTTCTGGAAAATAAAAAAGGAAAAACGGTCACTGTTCATTGGCGGCTTGAGGTCAAAACGAACGGCCCAAAAGCCAATTCGGCCCACCTGCCGCGCGCGGGGGGCTCCCCTTCTCCCCCAGGCCGCAACGTGGGCCTGGGCCGGGAAAGGGGAATCCCGCCTGGGCTCAAAGTGGCCCAGACAGGCTCAGATCAGTCGTGGACCGTTGGATCGCGGTCAACGCCGATCGGACGGCCGCGCGCGGCTTTCACGAGATCAAAACGGCCGATCGGCCGCGTCCGCCCCGAACCCTAGTTCATTCCGTCTGCTCCCCTTTCCCTTTCTCCTCCGAGCGGCGGCGGCCCGAGAGCAAGAAAGAGCGCGCGGCGGCGGCTCACTCCGAGCGCGACCGAGCGGGGAAGAGGGCAGCACCGCCGCCGCCGGCGGCCTCCTCGCCGGTGCGCGCGCCCACCGAAGGGTGGACGCGCCGCCGTCGAGTGGGCTAGCCGCGGTGTCCGTGCCGCAACGAGACGCGAGAGCGCGTGGTGGCGGGGCCGCACCGGGTCATGTTCTCCCGGCGCGCCGGCAATGGAGGTAGCCGGCAGCGGAGTCGACGGCCGAGCTCCAAGTAAGTGCTCCGCCCCGTTCTTTTAGGGTTAGAGTTCATTTCGTTTCTGTGTTCTTGGATCTTGATTCGTTTGATTCGGATCGGGTTTTCCCTAGCGAGTTAGGGTTTCGGTTGAGTGTCGTTCATGCTGATCCGTGGTTCTGTTCTCGTTCTTCCCCTAATCCCCGTCTTTGTACATTCGGTTAAGATTAGGGTTTCGTTCGATGGAGCCGATTGGGCTCGGATCCAAGTGGATCCCCTCCGTAGGAGGCCACTGATACCATTGATAGATTCTAGGATCGTCTAGGAGCGGATCCAGTGGAGTAGATCGGGTTCTGGTTGATAGTAGATGCGGTTCATGTAATGCAGAGAGGAGTAGAGGGAGAGAGAGGAGAAGGAGACACAGACCGGATGGGTCAATCGGAGGAGTCGCAATGGCGGCGGCGGTGTTAGGGTTAGAGCCGCCATCCGCCATGGCCGTCGTCGTTGTCCCGTTAGCAGTCGCGTCGGTCGTCATCCGGGAACTCGCAGCGCGTCGGTGGAGCTTCCCGCCGCTTGCAACGCCCCCCTATCGATCGGTCTAGGGATTAGGGATGTCGGTGGGGTGTGGCGGCGCACAGGTGAACTTTGGTTCGCGTGCCCAGCGCCCAGGCCCCCACCTTCCTTATATAGCACTGTGCGACGGGGGCCCACCAACCACATGGTTGGACGCCCCCGATCAGGGCGTGACCTAGGGCCCGTTAGTCCGTTGGGCCTAATGGGAGGAGATCTAACTCTAACAGAATATCCTACTAATTCCATAGAAGACTACAGTCATATTCCGCCTAGTTCACAGTCAAGTGGAAACAGCTAGAGCTTCCATGGCCCCTGTTTGTTCTGCTTTTTCTTTTGTTCATTGAGCAATTCAGGGACCTCACTATACCAGATTGGAGTTTTAAAACTCTTATTGAACAAAATCTTGTCTCCCTTCTTCACCAGCAACATGTCTATTGGAAACAAAGAGGATCTATAGGAGGAATCTCATTAAAGCCCTACAAAATTCATCTGGTCAATCTGTTACCACTCATGAGAATAAAGCTAACCTGATTTGGAATTCTTTTAAGGAGAGGCTGGGAGTTTAATCTTTCACATGGATTAATTTTAGTTTGCCTACTCTTTTACAAAGTGTAAATTATCTGTCCTCTCTGGTGGCACCTTTTGCTAAGGAAGAAATTGATTCAGTAAACTGAACATCTGCCATCAGATAAAGCACCAGGCCCAGATGGTTTTAACATAGATTTTGTCAAAAAAGTGTTGGCATATTATCTCCAATGATTTTTATAATCTCTGCAATGCTTTTCACCTTGGTGATGTCTGTCTGAAAAGTTTGAATGGCTCACATATTGTCTTGGTTTCTAAACATGGCCATGATCTAAAAGTTTTTGATTTGCTCAATACTTCTATCAAGCTTATTACTAAAATTCTAGCAAATAGATTTCAGCTATCCCCAAGCTTATTCATAAGAACCAATATGGTTTTATTAAAGCAAGGTCAATTCAGGATTGTCTAAACTAGTCTCTTAATTTTTTGCATCTGTGCCATCAGTCCAGAAGAGAGATTATTATCTTAAAACTAGATTTTGAAAAAGCTTTTGATAAAGTGGAGCATGAGCTAATGATTTAGATAATGTGAAGTAAATTTTTTCCTGAGCAGCGGCTCAATCGGATGAACATGATTTTTACCTCTGCTACATCAGCTGCCCTTCTTAATGGAATACCAAGGAAAGTTTTCCATTTTAAACATTGGGTTAGGCAAGGGGACCCTTTGTCTCCTCTTCTCTTTGTTTTGGCAGCTGACTTCTTGCAAAGCATACTCAATGCAGCTCAGCAACAAGGTCTTCGATCACTTCTAGTCAACTTGCCACATGACCGTGACTTCCCTATTTTGCATTATACAGATCATACCCTATTTTTTATGTAACGTGATGCCAGATAATTATTCTTCTCAAAAGCAATTCTATTTTTTTTCTATTTTTTTTTGTTGAGTCTACTGGCTTAAGGTAAACTATGAAAAAACTTTGATGGTGCCAATTAATATTAGTGAGGACAAATTCAATATTCTTGCTCAGGCCTTTGGTTGTTCTAAGGGTACCCTACCTTTTACATATTTAGGCTTCCCCTATGTTTAACCAAGCCAAATGTGGTAGACTTTTGGCCACTTGTCAATAAGTATGAAACAGTGTTAACAAGCATATAATCTTTTCTAAGTCAAGCAGGTAGACTCCAAATGACAAATGTTGTTCTTACTGCGTTGCCAACTTACACAATGTGCACTTTTCTTGTCCCAAAGACTGTTATTAAGCATATTGACAAATTTAGAAAGCATTTCTTATGGAGAGTCTTCTAAAGCAACCTAGAAATTGGTTCCTGTCCCCAAAGGAGTGTGGTGGTCTTGGTGCTTTAAACCTTTATACTCCAAATGAGATCTTGCTTCTTGACATCTTCACAAGTTTTTTTTTAACAAAGTTGAAATCCCATGGGTTCAGCTGATTTGAACTTGTCATTGTCATAATCAGAGTTGCCAATTAACAACAACAAAGGCCCCTTTTGGTGGAAAGATATTTTAGGCTGGACTCCATTCAAAGGCATGGCAACAACAACAACCAAAGATGGATCTACATGTATGTTTTGGAATGATATGTGGAATGACATATTACTTAGTGCACAATTCCCCGATCTATTTCTTCTGGCTTTTGCTGTGGTACATCCAAATAACTGTGAGCCGTTCATTTATTTTGATCGAACGGTTAGGATCAACTATTACCTCACAGGAGGTAATATGTGAAATATATATATATATATGTGTGTGTGTGTGTGTGTAAAGTACGATAAACAAGGAAAGTTTGAGATAAAAAAATATTTTTCTAGATTTAATTGATGGACGTGTGATCTAGTAGATATGATAGGTCTTTTTTATTTGACAACTCTAGACTTGATAAATATTATGATTACCATGTAATTTCATATACATGACTTGATCCACTTGATTTTCACACATATACGCAATTACGTGGTACACAGACGTGCTTACTACATTTACCATGTTACCGTACTATGTGCCACAAGTGATTTTGGAGGTACATACATGTGCGCTGCTATACGAAACATGTTAGCACGTCTTTACATACTCTCTAAGATACCATATAAATGTTTTTTTTTATTATATATTTATCATAATAGAAAATTTCTCTCTGAAATAAACTATGGAATACAAATATGCATGAAATAAAACTCGAAAAACGTTATTTATTTATTGTAGTTCGACTTCGAATATAGATATAAGCATATCATACATGAATACAAAATTGACTAGTTTTAATTCAGATTATTATTTGGATCAACTTGGAATCGGCATGTTAAGATTTAAAATATAAACATAAAAGGTCTTGACAGTTGAAACATACTATTATCAATAAATATTTCCTTAATTTCTTATCTCTGTATAAAAGGAAGGAGGCAAGCAGCTTCTGTCTACGTACGTGGCGTGGTCACCGTGACTTGGGGAATCGGCAAGATTTTTTTCCCCTTTTTCATATGTCCATTAATTAATCAATTACTCTAAACAATTTAAAATTCAAGGACTTAGATTTATTTAAAATATTACCTCCTAGTAAGTAAAATATGTACCATAGCATTGCCTATTTCTTCTGCCTCTTTCAAACTCAAGCATTCCGTCAATATCAGAAATTGGTCTCTACTTTACAAGATATCCCTATACAAATTGGTAAAGGTAGTTGGTCATATATTTGGGGTTCTAGTCTGTTTACTTCAAACAAGGCTTATTTACATCTCACAGGTACAAGGAATGTTCTTCCTGCTTATAAATGGTTATGGAAATAAGCCTTGTTTGAAGTAAACAGACTAGAACCTCTGATGCTACAATTCTTCTTTCAACCAAGAAGAAAATTCTTCTTCTGGCTTTTGCTAAAAGACAGAGTCAGTACAAGAGCTTTACTTCGAAGAAAGAAAGACTGCTACAATTGTATACTCTGTCCTTTGTACACTGAAGAAAAGCCAATGCATTTGTTGCTCTTTGCATTGGCTTGCTGGAATGTCTTGGGGTTGTCCCATCTTGTTCAGACTGATTTGCTTCAAACTATTATAGCTTTCAGAGACCTTTCTTTATGGAAATAATTGTGTCTATGTGTTGGGCCATCTGGTCCTCCAGGAATGACAGCATCTTCAGAAATCTTCAGCATTCCTTGGTCTCCTGCAAATTTTCTTTTCGAAAGGAATTGGCTCTAGTTAAGCTTAGAGCTAAAAGAAATTACCAACCAATGTTTGATCAATGGCTAAATAGGTATGTATAATTTTCATGATCTTCTTAACCTTTTTCATTGTATCCTAAGTCCAGTGTTTGGCACTTTGTAATTTCTGTAACTTTTTATGTTTTAATAGAAGTCCAGTAGGGGGCAACCCCTCCTGTTTCCTTAAATAAACAAAGGGAAGATCCTTAAAAGGACTGAGAACCAATGCCAAGTTTGTGTCTTCATGAGTTACATTGAAATGATGGTTGCAAGGAAAAGAGTTAACACGAACAATACAGGATAATTTTGAACATGGCAAATAGCCAATTTTCTCCATCAGGCATCAGTAAGACAGAGTGGGATCCTTGAACAAGTTCTGAGGTTTTGTTAGGTTGTAATCAATCCGCATCAGTAAGACAGAGTGGGATCCTTGAACAAGTTCTGAGGTTTTGTTAGGTTGTAATCAATCCGTGAGTAGGCTAACACACTGTTGCCTTGCTCGTTCCTAATCCTAGGTCTGCAATAAAAGATTGCAAAACAACGCATAGCTCATCAATTGTGGCCTCAAGTTCATATCAGATTGTTCATTTTCAATTATGAATACAGACAATATTGAATAGTTCCATTCAACCTTGTAAAAAAGAACAGTTTCATTCAATTTCTTTCACATTCTTGTGTTTCACAAGTGGTGATGAAACCTGGCTTCAATAGAAAACTACTGGTGAAAACACAGGATGGAGCAGAAACCATACAATGCCAACTTGCATGTGCCTGAGAACTAGTGCCACAATTGCAGACTGAATGTGGGTTTCCTAAGAAATTATTTTCTTAGTGATATGTCTTATCTTTTGCCAATTTGGGGGCCCTATGGTCTGACAGCTATCTGTAAGAGAGCGTTTGCATTGAGAAAGTACAAGTGTCTTGAGGAAGCGAGATAGTTGCTGCAGTGACTCAATCTTGGGGCACTCCTAGATGTTGTTCAGTTCCTTCAGTACTTCCAGCTTGTCTATGTTATCTGGCAAAGAGGTCCAACTGAAGCCTGTGACTGTGAGCATAAAGATATGAACGAAAAATTTACCAATCTTGGGGGAAATACATGAACCATTAAAATCCTAGAACATAAGATATTGCAAGTGAGAAACTTCTGTGCTGTTCAAATATCGAGTGTTCTATTCTGCCGACAACCAAAGTGGGTATCTCTGCTTTAAAAAAAGTGGGTATCTGTGACCATCATAGTTTCTGATGCAAATTGATGTGATCTGGGATGGTGGATGGAGTGCCTCAAGTACCTCCTCCTGAAGTTTTGTGGGGGGCATCTCTGATAGCAGCGATTTCTCCATTGTGACACGTTCATAGGTGTCACGAGAGAAAAGAATACCTTCCTCGTTTCCTCTGTTGCGATTTGCTTCCTTCTAGAGATTTCATCAATACCACCCAGCTCTGTTAAATGTACCATGTTAGCTAGCCTGGCTTGAAGAGCTTCCTCCTTGCTCCAAGCATTTTCGAGGCATTCAATAAACAGCTTGCGCCAAGGTTGTTTAGGTGTTCCAGCTGTTGTATTTCACTTCTTATTTTTAACACTAGTCCCAACCCATGCTCTCGCACTGAGTTAAAATTTTAGGAGATATAAGTATTAGGTAGTGTATAATAATCTATTTATTCTAAATTATAAGATATTTTGAATTTTTTAAATATATTATTTTTACTATGTATCTAGACAGTACATCTAGCTCGAAACATCTTAGGATTTGGAATGGACTAAGTACATCTAACTAATAAAAAATTAATTATATTAAATTATATATTATTGCTTTATTTATTTTCTAATAATATAGATATAACAGATACTATGTAGTTTATTTTCTAATTATCTTAAACCTATTAATTATATTTTTTTAAGGAATCAATCAATATATTTTTTATTTTTTTTATGTCGCACCTTGTATACTTTAAATATGCACCTACTATGAATTTTTACCATTAATCATGGTGGCTCTTGATGCATTATGTATCTTTTGAAGTAATAAATCTAAATTTTACTTGAACTAATATGCACCACCGCCATGCCACCCATGTCCCCATGCCCCTAGCACACGTCCAACACCCGCCCGTCGTCCGCCTACGCAGCTACCGCGGGCCCCTTCTGCCCCAGGTTGTTGCATCCCATAGCCGCGCTAGCCCAGCCCTCGCATGAGCCGCTGCCACAATGCCAAGCCCCTCACCCTGAGCTTCAAGCAAGGCTTCGCGTTGAGCTGTGCCTAAGGTGACAAGCACCCCCTCCCCCTCTCCCTTCCGGCCCCGCTGCCACTGCCTCCCCCAACCCTGACCTCTTCTCTCCAGCTTCCCTTGGTGCTTCCTCTTCTAAGGCTTGAGGTAGGTAGGTACAACTTTCTTAATCTACTAGGGGTGTGTTTAGTCCCATGGATATCCATCGATGGGACATGGATATCTATGAATGGAGGTGTTTGGTTACATGGGTAAACTGGATATTAATCCAGAACATAGAATATTCTCACAAGATTCTAGATATCATGGCCACCAAAAAGGTGGCGAACAAGCTCATCCACTGTTGCATGGCATAAGTCTTGCGGACGTGGCAACATAAATCAATGATTGCATGCAACCATGAAATGATTTTATCTCCTAAACCATTTATCTAATTTGTGATACGATTACATCAATGTGTCTGTTTTAATTAAATCTACAAAATAAGATCTCACATGGTTATGTTTTGATAATAAATAAATAAATAAATAACAAGTGGGTCTCACATGACATAATGAACATGGATATCCTTGTCCATCCAACTAAACATAAAAATAACTCATTTTGGTTTGTCCCGTCCAACATATATCCCTCTAACCAAACAGAAAAATGACTCATCCTATCCATTCAACCAAACACGCTACATGAATAACCATATCCAGAAATCCATAAATATACATATCACATTCAACCTTTTCCTGAAACCAAACACATCCTAGGATTATGTCTGTGTGTTGCATCGGGGAAAAACAAAATACTACATATTTGGAATTGAATGTGTTGTGTACCACTACAGAAAGTATCTAGGCCCCATAAGTTTTGGTGATTAACGGCAATGTAAGATTATTATGACTAACGTGTGTTTTGCAGAAGCAATTTGAGTTAGGTCATAATAATGGTGATTGATTGGGCACCCAATGGATTTCATGCCTATTTGGCGATGGTTATCGTTTTGGTTTTCAAAGGGAGGCGACAAGACTTGAAATGATCTAAGTCTAAGTGTTATTGGAGTCGTTGGGGGACACTTAGAGTAGATTAGGGTATTTGTTTTTACCTTTGACCATACTATTAAGGGGGGTTAGAATGGGTACCTTGACTTAGGTAAGTCTCATGTAGTAGGTGTGGTGCACATTTGTTTAACATAGCCCTAAGCAGCCCTAGGTTGGTCCTAAGATCAGTTGGAATAACTTCCTTTTTCGACGGAACTCAATTCGGAGTTGTTTGAGGGGTTTAGTGAGAACCGGACACTGGTGCACCTGACACCAGATGCATCCGGTAAGTAAAAAGTAGCTAAGGTAAGTGTCAGATACCTGGAAATAGGGTACCCTAAACAACGTACTTTGCAAAAACAAAATCACCCTCGGGGGCTCGCCGTCCCGCCCGAACCAGGATGACATCACTACCCTCGGGGGCTCCCCGCCCCCGACCAACCAAATCAACAGTGCTCCCTTGGAAGGACTTCCGCCTCGTCCGAGCCAGGGTGACGTCAACCATGACGTCATCTACCCTCGGAGGCACTTCCGTCCCGTCCGAGCCGGGGGAATGTCATCCGTAAACGCTTCCACCCTCAGGGGCCCCTCCGCCTTGTCCGAACTAGCGAGACGTCATCCGTGACGCCATCTGTCCTCGGAGGCGTCGCCACCACAACCGGCCCGCGGCGCCCTGACTTATAGTCAAAAGGTCCACAATACCCTTCGTCCTTACAGATGGGGCTTCAAGGCGTGAGCCGCCATGCTGGCCCCTGTGCACTCCCTACGGTACAGGTTCCTGTGTTGCCTGACCACCGATTGACACTCGCTATGCTCACGCCATGCCTCTGACGGACACTTGAACAGGGATTAGAGCGCTCTCAGCCCTGTACGATGGAACGCGGGGGTGTCTGACCCTGTGCTGCCAACCCCCGCCCATGCCCAAATCAGGGAACAACGGTGTTCTCGGTCATGAGGCGCATGACGACAGCTCCATCAAGGACGAACAGGACCCGGGCGGCGTGCCTACAGGCGCAATCTTCCCTGGCAAGGAAGGCGAACAGAAGCTAAAGCGCTCCCAAGTCAACAGCCTCGGCCGGGCCCACGTTTCTCTCTCTATATATATTGTAATCCTCCCTCTCTCCCTACGTATAAAGGGGGAGAATGGACCTCCAATCTCCTCTCTCCGGATTCTCCCGACTCATTCACATGCACACATACTCGTATTCGCGCGAGCTCTCACCAGGACAAAGAACCTATACGCACGAGACCTGGGAACCAGCTTCCCTCTCTCACCATAGCTTGTAGCTCCCCTCTACGAGCTCTCCACGCTCGGTAACACGACTCCGCAGCAAACTGGACGTAGGGCGTTCGTGCCTGAACCAGTATAAACCGTGTGTTCTCCGAGCGTAACCATCCAATCTCCGACACGCTTAGAAATTTACTCGTTGGCTGTCTAGACCCCGTCATTTTAGACACTGACAGTAAGCCACCAGACTGACTCCCCTTGAGGCACGAACACGCCAGTGTACTCAGTCAGTGCTCGAGAGCGCACCGGACGCTGAGTACCTCGAGGGTCGCGTCCGGTGAGTAGCGTCTGGTGGTTGTCCAGTAAGGTTCTAGAGAGGTACAAAATGCACTGGGCGCGTCCGGTGGGTACTTACCGGACGCTTCTCGGCATCCGGTTTCTCATGAGTGAACTGCACCGGACACGTCTGGTGGGTACTCACCGGACACTCCCCAGCGTCCGGTGACACGTGAGTGAACTTACAGAGAGTGCACTTAATAAATTCAAATAGTAACTAGTCATTGGCTAGACACCGAACGCGTCCGATGCACATTAGAATGCAGACTTTTCAGCCAACGGATATGTTTGTGGTGGGGGTATTTATACCCCTTCCCTTGCTTCTCTCTCTTGCCTTTGCTTATTCTATCAACTAATATACACTTGGAAAGTGTGAGAGAGCAAGAGTCCTAGTGAGTAGTTGAGTTTTACCAATCTCTAGTTTAGATCATTCATTAGTGTCTAGAGAGCAACAAGTATACATCCGCTCACTTTATGAAACTTATGTAAGTCAAGTGAGAGTTCTATCTTACTACTTTTTTCTTGGTTATCGACAACACCTAGACGGTTTACTACCGATTGTGAGCTTGAAGGCATCCGTTGTCGTCCGAGCAAATTATCTGGTTCCATGCTAGAGCATCGGCCCCTGGCAGCTCATGGTTTGCTAGAGCAGGAAGACGTGCAACAGAGAGAACTATGCTTTCTGGGTTAGTATTTATTTACGTTTCCACCCATAAATTTAGCACATCGTCCTGCTCCCCTGTCACCACATCTAAATTCTTTAGTTTCTTTTTTGATGATGTGTATAAAAAGGCTCCGTTTCATCAAAAGACAAAAATACAGAGTGCCCAGCTTTGATCTCACTGCATTGTTCCAATATCTTGTTCAATATAAAAGCTTTTCCAACTGAAATATATATGCTTGATTGTAGTATGTTGCACCGGATGATTTCATCGGTACACACTGCATTCATGCACAAAAATTAATGAGGTGGGTCCCAAGAAAAAGGGCAGAGAGCTCTATATCTTTGTGTTGCCAAAAAAGGCGAGCAGCAAAGGAAAAACAAGCAGGGATTCCAAACTAAATGTACCTCAGATGGTTGGGTTTCTTGTGGTGAAACTTGGTCATCCGTGTTCAAGTTCCCGCTATGACATGAGCAAAGAAAGCAAAAGAAAAGGAGCTAAAGCTCCAATATACCATATGTCACATGTGTGGCCTAAGGCTTTAGCAAAGGCTAAGGTAGAGTTTGATTGGGAGTTAAAGGTGAAGTGAGACATTTCTGTTTAGGATGACTCTGATTCCTTCTTCCTAACGTGCAGCGAGCTGCTCATTCAACCTGGGCTCGAGAGAATTTGCAAAGTTTTTTGGGATGTCGTCGACCTAGATCTCACAGGAATATTTCCACGAGGGACGTCCTCATCCTTGCTTGCCTCTCAACCAAACGCAGCTTGTCCGGTCTGTTTCATCCGTTCCCACTTTGTCCCTCCAACTAAACGCTACCTAAGACTCATGAAAATTGAGCTAAGGTTTGCTGCCAACAACGCGAGCGTTCAAGCCTATGAAAAAGAGCTATGAACCTATATCTTCATGTTACCAAAAATCAGGCATCTACAAAAGAAGAAAAGGAGGGGGGGAAAAGGAAAGGAAAAAAGATTTTTTTTCATCCATTATTTGTTTTTTTTCATTTTTTAAAGAAAAAAATTGCTGTACCAACTTAGACGTTCCGAAACAATTTCAAAAATTGAAATGTAAGTTCCGAAGTTCTAAATTCAAGGGATGGAAAATTTCTAAATTCACTTTCAAATTTCTGATGTAGGTAGTCCCATGTTTGCTTCCCTATAAATTTGTTCAAAAAATGCGTTGTGTATGATTTTTGACGAGTCATCTATATGCTCTGAGTGCTTTTTTGTACATAGGGAGAAAACCAAAAGCCTAATAAGGATTGAAATACTCCAACCTAAGGATACAGCCACGGGCCTGGAAGCCCTGGGACTGGGAGTGCGCAGTCCAGGTGCCCGGCCGCCTGCCATGTTGTGCCTGGTCACTGGTCAGCATTGTTCTGCAGATCGATCTCTGGCGCCACTCCTTGCTGATGATTTCAGCATCTCATCATGTCATGTGGTGCATCACTTTCTTAACTCGTGCGAAATGATTCAAAAAGTTATACAGCCTTGCAGCTTCCAAAATTTTTCTCGGGCTCGACTTCGTCCAGTCAAGCCTGCCGAGCCGGGCGGACGGATTGACTGATTCACCCATGCTTCGAACCCTGTTCTTTTCCCCCCGAGTCCTGATCAAACAAAGCACACACTGTGAACTCTTCGCTCTTGGCTTGCTTGTTCTGTCATACTGAAACTATATATACCACAACATGCCTCTGCATTGCATGCATCGCCATAAACATCTGACAAAAGAATATCTGTTTGTGTGATCATTGGTGATCCGTAGGCTTATTACTAGTTCAGTAATCTTTCTTCCATATAGCAAATTAAAGCTACATGGCGACCGCTAAGGCGTGCATCCTTCTGTTCACCGCCTTCTTCTTCTCCGGGCTCATGCAGCTGACCATGGCGGCGCAGGACGACAAAGCGGCGGCCGCAACGGCCGTGGCGCGGGTGATCGACGCCAAGGCCATCGACCAGGCGATCGCGTACCTACTCATGTTCGCGGCGCTGTTCGTCACCTACTTCGCGAGCTGATCCATGCTTCCTTGGCGCATCGCGTGACACGACGACGAATGATCGGGTCGAGCTAGCCGTGGCCTGCTGCTGGTTTAGGGAGCCGTGCTTTTGACTGTGGTGTTCTTGGGACAGTTGTTTCTCATTATTCCTTCTGACGTACTGTGTATTAGGTTTCGTTTCTGTTCATCAAGATAGTGGTGCATGTGTTACCCTCATCAGCATCTGCTTCATTGTATTGAAAGATTGGATGAAAAACGTGGTTACCTATCTCGGTTCATCACGCCTGCATGTTTATATAGTGACCAAAGATTTACAAGAGTCTTGTTTACAACTCGCCTTCCAAGCTACGTATACTAGATTATTATATGCAGGATTTGTTACACAACTTGTTTTACGATATTACATGAAAAAACTATTATATTTAACAGCCTCACTCAATCCTAGCTTGGGGATTCAATCAAGTTTAGTTTGCTCCTAAAAATACTTCAAAATCTCAAGTTGGCAAGGCTTTGGTAAAACCAAAAAGTGAATGGATCCTTAGATGGGATATGCTGAACTTCAAATTGCTTTTTTGTAACTTCTTCTCATACAAAATGGAAGTCTATCTCTATGTGCTTGGCTCTAGCATGAAAAACAGGAATACATGATTAGTAGACAAATACAAATATGTTGCTCCCAAATTGTCACACCACAACCTAGACAGTTGTTTCAATATAAAACCAAGTTTGGCCAATAGAGACTCCGCCCATATCAATTCAGTTGTCGCATTTGCTAACTACTTGTATTCGGCCTCTGTACTTGATCGTACTTGATCGCGACACGGTAGCTTGCTTCCTGGCACTCAATGAGACAAGATTAGAACCAATAAACACAACAAAACCACCTGTGGATCTCCTATCATCAACACTCCCAGTCCAATCAGTATCTGAAAAGGCACTTACCATCATGGAGGTGCGCTTAATAATTTGCATTTCTAGTCTCGTAGTATGTTTGACATATCTGAGAATTTGTTTTACAGCGGTCCAATGTGTAGTTGTAGGCTCATTGAAAATTTGAAAAACTTGATTAATTGAGAAGGAGATATCAGGATGAGTCAAAGTAAAATATTACAAGGCATCTACAATACTCATGTACCATGTACTCTCATCATTGTTTCGTAGTTCACTATTGGCCTTTGATAATCTTTTCTGTAGCAGATAATGGAGTAGGAGATGGTTTACAAGTAGTCATACCTCTGCTTTGACTAGGATATTCAAAGCGTACTTCTCCTGAGATAGTATTATACCATCATTGAGAGGTCTGACTTCTATTAAAAAAAGAAGTGTAGATTCTCCAAATCTTTTTGAGAAAAAATCATACTTCAAACCTTCTAAAAAGGCATTTATAGCTTCTGATGAGGATCTGGTAACAATAATATCATCAACATAGATTAACATGAATAATATTACATTCCCTTTATGATAGATAAACAATGATGTATTGTACTTTGAAATTTTTAAACCCAAGATCATATAAGTTAGAGCTCAACCAAGAATATCAGGCTTTAGGCGCCTGTTTCAAACCATAAATTGTTTTGTCTAACTTACAAACATAATAGGGTTGTAGAGAATCTTCAAAGGTCGTTGGTTGTCTCATAAAAACCTCTTCTAGAACACCATGCATTAAGGCATCCTGCACATCTAGCTGTCTCAAACACCAACCTCTCGGAATAACAATGGATAATACCAATCGAATAGTAGTTATTTTAACAACAGGACTAAAGGTATCTTCATGATCAATTACATACCTTTGTTTAAACCATTTAGCTACTAACCTTGCCTTGTATCTATCCAAAGTGCCATGCCTTGCGTTTAATTCGATACACCCACATGTAGATGTTTAGGCTCCCCTGTTTCACAAGAGATTGTATCAAATTGTGTCGTCAATAAATTGTTTAGGTTTGACAATACTACTTTATAGCCTGGTCCTCGGACGCTGCTGTGCAGGTGAATCATCCACAGAAGATCCCAAAGGCAGGAGAAGGGGAAGTGGTGGCTGAGGCAGTAAGGCTGACAGCTGCGCACGCTGGTCTACGTGTGCATGCTGCTGGTTTTCTCCTCCGTGAGTGCTAGCCCCTGCTGTCGTGTTGTGCAGTGCTACTCCACACAGCAGATTCTTAGGGAGAGATCAGCCAAGGCTGCTGGTGTGCTGCCTGATCAAGATAGATCGGTAAGATAACTTCTTAGAGTTGAAGGGATGAAGATTAGGCCAACAAGCACACCTAAAAATTCTCAAGGAGGTATAGTTTGATTGTTTTTTAGAAGAAGTTCTACAGGAGTCTTGAAATCAAGGACTTTACTAGGAAGAATATTGATGAGATAGGTTGTAGTTAAAAAAGCTTCATCTAGAATTTAAGTGGCATAGATGCCTCCCCTCTCTCTAAGCTTTCTGCTCATCCTTTTGAAATAACGAGAGCTCTAGTGCTTGATCTTGAGAGTTGGAAGAACATCATCCCCTCTTCTCTCCCTCTCTAAGCTTGGTGCTCACATTCATGTGAGAGGTTGAAGACCCTAGTGATTGCATTTGAGAGTTACATTTGGTGGCACTAGGTAATCTTTGTGATTTGGGATTTCTTATTACTCTTGCTAATTGTCATCACCTAGCTGGCTTGGTGCTTGTGGGGGACTATGGAGAAAATCTTGGTGGATTTTGTTCTCCGATCATTGGATCGTGAGGGGCTTTGTGCTCATCCTCATGGGAGATTCGCGAAGAGTAAATATACTGGATTTCTAAGTAAAGTGGTGGAACTTGGCATCCACCTTAACGGGAACGTAGCTTGCTGGCAAGCAACCAAACCCGGAGTCATACTCATACTTCAAAAAGCATGTGAGAGGGTTTTCAAGTTTCTCCTAAAACCATAGGCAGTATATGAGGATTTCACAGTATCTTGTACTAGGAATCAAGGGTACGTATCTGAGTCACTTGACATAGATATATAATGATAATGGCTCATTGTGAGGGCTAACTCTTGGAACAACCCTAATTCATTTTTGTCTAGGCTAAAGAGGGCTTCATGTGTAGTATAGGGAAGAGAGTGCCGGGTGAGGGCTGAGTGCTCAAGTATCTTGAATTCCACAAAGAGAGGGTAGGATGGTTCGGAATCTAGCCAATACCTTATACTCGTGAGTTGTGATTAAAGATCTAAGACATTAACTCATTGTGCTGAAACATGTGTGGATTTACTTTGCTTTCTTTCTACTCTCATGCCTTTTCTATTTCTATGATTTTTGGGTTATCAAGGATTTCGTAATTCTTTGCTTTTGGCTGGGATTGGTTGGTTGATCTTGATGCTACGACATGTGAGAACATCTCTAGGGTGATCCGACATCGAGCCAACCTCAAAGCATATCCAATTTAAGAGTTTCCTGATGTTCCTTTTTTCAAGAGTTGTTCCTAGATCCATGAAATTAGTTGTGAAGCTTTGCTATTTTCAAAGGAGATACTTTAGGCAAAGACTGACAATCTGGTGCCAAAGCTCGGTAAAATTTATCAGGTTTGAAGATCAATTTTTATATAGAAAACAAAAATTGATCCAATGAGTTGTGTTTCTATATAGAATTGTTACTAGGCTTAGTAGATCCAATGTAATTATATGAGCTTGGCGATTACTAGAAGAGAAGTCCACAATTAATTTTGAAATATATGCCTAGATTGTTTCTGGAAAAATTATTTGCTTCGCAAATTCACTTCACTCTAGTCATTACAGTCCATGAGTTCAAATATGACTTACGTTGATGGATAAAGGTGTATGTGGTCAGTACTAGACTGTTTTTTATAACATAATGAAAAACACATGACCACCAAGCCACTAAGACATCTTGTCAGAGAGTTTATATGGTATATTGGTATACTTATGACTGCAATTGTACAGTATATCACAGAACGAAAGCCTCTCGCTAACATAAATGAGCGCCTGTTCATGTTCCGCATGAAACTTAGCGGCAGGTTCACCTGTACCTGTAAAAATGGCCTGGATTTTCAAAGGTGGAATCTTTTAAGAGGCTTACATCTTGTCCAAGCTAAACTTGAATTTTATATAAAACTCTAAAGAGTTCATATGCTGACTGTACTTAGCATTATATATATAACAAAACGAAAACCTCTGACTCTCGCCAACATAAATGAGCGCGTATGCTGAACACCTGTTCATGTTGTGCAGCTATACACATCAGCCAACAAACCAAGAGATCGATGAACACACAAGCAGCCAACTCAGTTGTGAGCCCGCACACGCATGTACACTGCACAAGCAAGTGGGTCGATGGATCAATTCAATACCACGGGGAGTCCGGGAGCGCGGTGATGACGCTCTTGACCTGCAGGTACTTTTCCATGGCCGCCAGCCCCTGGTCCCGGCCGAATCCGCTCATCTTGTAGCCGCCGAAGGGCGCGTCCGGGTCGAAGGCGTAGTAGCAGTTGACCCACACGGTGCCCGCGCGCACCGACCGCGACACCCGGTTGGCGATGTCCAGGCTCTTGGTCACGATGCCGGCGGCGAGCCCGTACTTGGTGCAGTTGGCCTTCTCGATCACCTCATCAACCGTCCTGGAATGCAATGCATGATGGAAAAAGAGATGTTCAGGCAACGACGGCCAGTCAGAATGCAATTAGAGGCATGGGATTGGCTTCCATCATATCAGTTTCGATGTTAGTGTAGGCACCTGAACTTCATGAGGGACATGACGGGGCCGAAGATCTCTTCCTGCGCGATCTTCATGTCCTCCTGCTCAATCCATCCATCCATCCATCGATATGAGCATGCATGCGTCGGTGACTTGCCATTGTTTCTGACTGCAATAATGTATGTATGTATTTTCGATGTGTGGTGTTTGCCGAAACTTACCGTGACATCGACAAAGATGGTGGGCTCAATGTAGTAGCCTTTGTCGGCGGCGGGCTTGCCGCCGGTGAGCAGGGTCGCTCCCTCGCTCTTGCCATGCTCAATGTACTTTAGGACCCTCTCAAATTGGTCCTTGTCAACCTAGCATGCATGCATGACGAACAAAATGATTCATTCAGATGCTTCCGCCATCAACTTGACTAGTTTGTCTGGCATCGATCCATTGCTCCAAACAACAATTCAGTAGAATTGATGGTGAGAGAGAGTCAAACAGTATGCTAACTTGCTAAGAGTGTACCTGAGGACCCATGTTGGTGGTGACATCGAACGGGTCTCCAACCTTCCAGTTCTGCGCGGCCTCCACGGCCTTCTTGACGAACTCGTCATAGATGCCTTCCTGCACGTACACGCGCGATCCCGCCACGCAAACCTCTCCCTGGATTTGCATGTTTCACGCATCATCGATCAGAACGGGTTCATCTCCGTCCGTTGTTAACCAAAAGCAATTAATTCTGCAGTCTGCACATCAGCATTTGTACAGTGTCGCCTGCAATGCAATATTGCAACATTGCAAATGCCATACCTTGTTGTAGAAGATGGCGAGCCGCGACAGGTTGACGGCCATATCGACGTCGGCATCGTCGAAGATGATGAGCGGCGACTTGCCGCCGAGCTCCAGCGAGACCATCTTGAGGTTGCTCCGCGCGGCCGACTCCATGATGAGGCGACCCACCTCTGTGGAGCCAGTGAAGGCCACCTGTCCATAATCCAATTAATGTGAATTCTTGTTGGTCCATCTGCAGGAAAGGAACCTGCATGCATGAGTGCGGCGTGCTCACGCTGTCGATGTCCATGTGGGAGGAGACGGCGGCGCCGGCGGTGGGGCCGAACCCAGGGACGACGTTGATGACACCGTCCGGGACGCCGGCCAGCTTGGCGAGGTGGGCGTAGTAGAGCGCGGAGAGCGGCGTCTGCTCGGCGGGCTTGACGACCACGGTGCACCCGGCGGCGAGCGCCGGGCTGACCTTGAGGAAGAACATCATGGTGGGGAAGTTCCACGGGATGATGACGCCCACCACGCCGACCGGCTCCTTGAGCGTGTACCCCTGGTACTTGCCGGAGACGCGCAGCACCTCGCCGTGGATCTTGTCGGCGGCGCCCGCGTAGTAGCGCAGGATCTGCGTGGAGGCAGGGATGTCGATGATCTTTCCCAGCAGCAGCAGCTTCCCGCCGTCCGCGCCGTCCAGCGCCGCCAGCTCCTCCGTGTGCTCGTCCACCAGGTCCGCCAGCTTGCTCATGATCCGCCCCCGCTCCTGGTGGTGGTGGTTTGGTTTCCAGCGCGCACCAAATTTGTTGTCAGATATATATATAAGCTACAGACTACAGTGACTTGCATTGCGAATGAACAGATGGGACTTACGTAGCCTGACATGCGGGGCCACTTTCCGTGATCGAAGGCGTCCCGGGCAGACTTGACCGCCAGGTCCACGTCAGCTTTGTCTGCCTCTGCTACGTGGGCCAGAACGTCGCCGGTCCGTGGGTCCCTGGTCTCGAACGTCTTGCCTGAGAAATGAAAATGCGTCGAGGTAGATATAAGACTTCACGTAATAATCCGTCCCATTTGAAAAAAAAAATGCAATCCTAACGTAGTACTAGGTCGAGCTGTTTTAAATGAAACCTAAGTTTATGTTAAGATATTAATATATATGATAACAAATTAGTTAGATTCATCATAAAATATTTTTGTGCTGTACCTAATTTGTTTAGAAATACTGATATTTTTTTATATAAACTTAATCAAACTTTAGAAGATTTCACAAAAGATAGAGCGTGAACACACAAGTAGTGTGTATCAGGGATTGATGTCAATTGTCATGCAAGATGCAAGGATGAACTTTCAAGGAACTTGGGCCCGATGAGAATAAAACGGAATGGAAGAAGTGGGAACATCAACAATTTGGACTAAAATTCTTAATCTTTATGGTTTTATATAAACTTTGTAGCATGCATGGTACTTTCTTCATCCTAAATTATAAGACATTTGACTTTTTTGACACCAAATTTGATCACTCGTCTTATTTAAGAAAATTATACAAAATATCACTTCTTTTGTTGTGGCTTGCTTTATTAATAAAAGTTCTTCAAGGATAACTTAAATTTGACTATTTTTGCATAAATTTTTTTTAAATAAGACGAGTGGTCAAATTTAGGAGGAAAAAAGTCAAACGTCTTATAATTTGAGATGGATGAAGTATCATATGAACCAATGACGAAGGGGGTGTCTAAAATGTGATAGTAAGGTCATGACTCATGTTTATCTAGTTACTTGAGGTCAATTCCAAAATTATGTTCCAAAAATATACACATAACTCAACTAAAAATTAGACAATATATGGGTAAAAGACAATTTTGTGTACGCTTATATATCTTGTCTTCCCTCAGAAAGTAAGGGTATTACGGAAAACTTATATTCAAATCACATGTAATCCAACAGTTATAATCGAAGGATCTAGAAAGCTCATAGAATATTTTTCACTATCTAAAATCTATAATCTTGTAGCCATAATCTAGATTATTATAATATATACCACGTGTCCTATAAAATCTCGCATAAGTGGTTGGCCTCATAAATGAAGTACTCTCTTCATTTTCTCCATTTTAAATCATGAGACTTTTTTTATTCATAGTTTTTACTATGCACCTAGATATATGTTATGTCCGGATACAATAAAAATAGTAAAAGTACTAAAACATCTTATAATTTAGGAATTTAGGATAGAAAAAATAGCTACTTTTCCTAGAACCAAACTTATTCCTCGAGAAATGTCTATGCATGTATTGCATGAACCCCCATATTCTAGATCACACAAATTGGGTCAACAGAAAATAGATGGAGCTAAGGTTTGTGAAACCGAGCCAAGGAGTTTTTCCTAGGTGTTGAAGCCTACTTGAGGAAGGGGGAAAAAAAAGAAGTGGTGGTGGTGGTGGTGGTTAAGAAAGGTGGACACGGTAACCGACACATGCGGCCCCCAACCTGAGGAGCATGACGTCATGAATGTGTCATCGACACGAAGAAGTCGACGCCTTCACGGGTACGCCACGGCTGCTGCAGGTTTCGCTTCAGAAAAAAAAAAGTCGAATGTCCAAGGCAGGACGCGGAAGCAATGCAAAAGACGATGCTTGGAGTTGGACTAGACAAGCTATGTTTTGACTAGACAAGAGAACGCTGAACGCCCATACATCGTTTGCCTTGGTACGATTGTAGTGGTAAAGCTATAGGCAAGCAGACTTCTTTCTAGACAAGAAGAAACAGTGTTTTCCTCTTACAATTAAATAGCTAAGAAACGACATCAGCTGGCTTATCAGCCATCGAAATGATCAAACGAATTATTTCAATGTATATGGAATGGGTTTCAATAAAATACTTTATATTATATTTTATAGAAAGAAGTAGCCAAACAAAGTATTCCATGGTGAGCTAATCGGGAATTTGGCATCCTCGCCTCAGGACTCATTTATTTTCCCTTGTACTCCCTCCGTTCCGAATTACAATTCGTTTGACTTTTTTAACTCCAAGTTTGACCATTTATTTTATTTAAATTTTTATGTAAAAAATTTATGTAAAATATAATTTTTTTTGGTGTGCCTTGCTTATTTAATAAATAGTCTACATGAATGACTTCAATTTAACTAAGTTTACACAATTTTTTTAATAAGACGAGTGGTCAAATTTGTGGTCAAAAAAGTCAAACGAATTATAAATTGAAACGGAGGAGTATTATACATATTGTTATAAATCTCCTCTAACGAATAAGTACATGCCAAGATTATATTGTCGGTGCATTATCCTATAAATTACTTATAGTTGAGTAATAATAATGTATATAATAACTAGTGTTCTTGTAATGTGACAGCAACAACCAACAAGCAACATCCGTCCTAGAACAGCTGGTCCTCCACATGTACTGCTACATCGTATAAAATGAGTTCCCATGTGCCTCGTACTGGTCCAGTTTTCTTAAATTTCACTAAATTTATAAAATAAAAATATTAACAATATTCTTATCTCTAAATAAGTTTATTACGTCTTATTGTAAGAGAAATTATTTTGGACAACGACACGGTCTCTAAAAATGACTTTAACTTTATATTTCTATAAAAATATTTATTTAATTATATAAAAATAATATATGTATACTTTTATAAAAGTATATTTCAAGACAAATTTATTCGTATGATTTTTACATTTTCAAACTCAACAACTTAAAAGTTATTTATATATTTTTTAATACCGAAATTTTAATATTCTTTTTTTGTTAATAAGGTAGGCAGGTTGCAAGAAATATGGTGGCGGTATCGCTTTTTTTTTTTACCCTGGAAGTCGGGTAGCTATGTCTCGTCTCTACCCGGGCAAGTCGGCGAGAACGACGACAATGACGACGACCGCAACAATGCAAGCAGCTGTATATGCGTCGTTGGAACAAAATTGATAAATTACCCCTAAACAGACGCGCGCCATCAGTGACGTGCGCACGTATAGTAGTATCTGGCATCTCAAGTTTTCAACGAACAACGTTGACGGAGCCTACGAAGAGTACTTGTGGTTATTAATTAGTTGCAGTTGCAGCACAACAAGACGATAAGAGAGAGGTGGAAGGAGGGATTTGTAAAAGTGTGATTAAGAACGAACTGTGTAAACTCTAATCTGGACCGCAGAATGTTGATCTAAGGGGGCGCATGAGAGAGGTGGAAGGAGGAATTTGTAAAAGTGTGATTAAGAGCGGACGGTTAAATGCAAAATTACCCAATCTCTACGCCCCTTGTATCAACATGCGGTCCAGATTAGAGTTTGTACAGTTTGCACGGGAGTTGAGTTTGTACTTAGATCCGTTGCCTATATATATATATATTGAAATCATATACTTATGTGTGTATATCGGATATTTACCGCATCATGTGGGAAGAAAACGGAGGTGCCCAGTTTTAAGGCGAAGGCAAAAGCGAAAGCAGAATTGGAATCATTAGCTATATATTCTTAGCTAGTGATCATCTGGATCGAGTTCATTCAGAGCTGGATTGGAATGAAGAAGAAAGAAAGGAACGGAACAGTGAGGCCGAGCTAGGAGTATATGTATGTACCGGAGGCGGCGTCGACGAACTCGCCGTTGATGAAGAGCTTGGTGAACTTGATCTCCGGCACCACCACGCCGGCCGGCGCCGCCTTGCCGTTGCCGTTGCTCGCCATTGATGCCTGCGCTGCCTCTCTGACCCTCCGCTCCGTCGACTCGTCTCTCTGACTCTGATGGATGGAGAAGAGTCCTCGAGATGCTGCTGCTGGCCTCGATCGGGCCTTCTTTTTATATATATATATATATATATATACACACACACGGGACGAGATAGAACGAGAAACTGGACGATATACTCGATGCAGAGGACAGGACTGGGGCGGTGGACTTGAGAAAGCACAATATATTTATTATGTTTATTTATTTATTTATTACGTTGCAACAAAACAAAACATATACATATATATATTTTTTCAATTAAGCAAGAGATTTGCATGTTTTTTTATGAAGAGAAAAGGTAGGCCCGGGATAAATTATTAGACGTTTTAGCTTTTTAAAATATATTATATTTGCTATACATGTAGATATTATATAGTACGTCTTATAATTTAAAATGAATTTAATATATCTTATATTGTATAGTCATCTGCTCTATACGATTTATTAAACGGTCATGTCATCTGTTCAAATAAGTAGGCTCTATACCATGCGTAGATGCGTGCTACTCGTTTCGTGTTAAATTTTGTGTGTTGACTTTTAAAGTAGAAATGTTGTCTCATGTTAAATTTGGATGTGCACGGCAAAAGCAAGATGAGAATCGCGGAAAGTAGTGAGGTGATGTGACATGAGCCTCACAGACAAAAGAAAGGTAAAGGGAGTGAAAAATTCTAAATTCTCAGTTTAAGGTTAAATAATTAAGTAGAAATTTATATCGATGAACATACTCTTCTAAAGGTTTTGCAACTTAAAACTGACAACGAGGAAAAAAAAGTGAGAAACAGAAGAAATTAATATTTTTCCTATTGGCTGCAGCTTTTAGACTATGATATGAATATGGAGTCTACTCGTTTAACTTATCCGTCCAACTTACTAACCATAATATAATATTTTTCTTTTAGAATAAAATAGCTAAAAAACAATATAAATTGGGTTATCAGCCAAAAAACCTTATGTGGAACAACCTCGTGGCTGCTTTTAGTACTAGCAGGTCACAGAGGGTTTCTTACGGCCATCTATAGCCAAAAAAAAAAAGGTAATCTAAATAAAAGGTAAAGCGAGCAGAGCTTATTATATTTTCACTTTTAGTATTAAACATATAGATACGCCATTTAAGAGAGAGAGATAAATTTTATATATGGAGGTCAGCTCTGTATCAGTATCTGTGATCTGTCACATCAGATAGCTCCATCTGCTCAACATTCACACGCATGCTGCGTGTCCAGGATATTTCATCCGCGTTGCCAACCTTACACACGGCGGGCGAGGTCAAGGGCGGCTTGCAAGGCGGCCACGTTCTCATGTTCCCAACAGATCGCTGCTGCCGGTGCCAGCGGCCTGCTGCTTCAATATTCTTCTTCTAGACCTGAACAGTTTCCCAACAGATTGCAGGCCGTTACAATATGTTACAACAGCCTGTATGAAAAAAAAAACTGCTTCAGATGAACTGTTCATACACGTACTTACATTTGAGGTGCAATGCAATGCACGCTTTCTGTTAAGAGGAGTAGTAGCAGGACGAAATAAAATGTCTTTGAACAGAAATGGTGTCCCGTATCTGTTGAAAATTAAGCTAGAACCTTAACCGCAATTCGTCCTGCAACTGCAAGATCATGGGGCCTGGCTGCTAGTGTGAGTTGCATGATTCATTTACAGCCAGAAGATCGAGGTGCAGTGCAGACCGGGGGCGGCGGCTAGCTGCACCCAGGCTGACGCCACGCATAAACCTCGCAATTTTATAGACGCGCGCCACGTCACATATATTCCTGAAGCGTACAATCAGTTCGTTTTTTTTTTTTGCACGAGTGGACGGCAGAAGAGGCCAGGTGTCAAATATGCAGAAATGTTGTCGCCAACTTGCAGTTGCAGCCAATTGGTGAAGCGTCTTAAGCACATCGGGCTGTGACTTGTGACTTTGCGAGGGTAGCAAGAAAAAATGGTTCATTGTATGACTGTACCTTACAATTGCACTGTAAACTTCTGAACTTTGAGTTGGCTGCTGGTTGGGTACAATGTATATAAAAAAGAAACGAAATTTATACATTGTATCCATCGATCAGCATCACTGAATAAGACGGTCATAAATTTCGTTTTCCGCACTGGCCAACCGAACTGTTGCCTGCTTACTTACCTGCGTTGTGAATGACGGCGGATAAACGACAAATAACACAAGATTAAATCACAGCAAGACACAAGATTTAGCATGAAAAACCCTCCAATACAAAGGGAAAAAACCCACAGGCGTCAGCCAGCAAACACTCCTCACTATTATCAAGAGTCGGGTTACAACGTCGTGCGACGGTTTATACAAGAATAATGAACGACTTGGTCTCCGTGGAACCCTAGCGATGGGACTATGTACCGTACCGCGGGGGCTTCGCTTCGTCAGAAGTCCGGCCTTTATCTTGGTCTATGAATTTGGAACATCTTCAACAAACTTTATCTTGAGACAAATTCACTTTGTAAGATAAATCAACACCTTCATCTTGAACATAACAAAGAAAAATACCACTGGCGCCAAATAGCCTCTGGGGCTAATCCACTAAACCAACTAAGTTTAGCAACATGAATATGTTTAGTCATCATATCAGCTGGATTATCATGAGTACTGATCTGGCATACCTTTAACTTAGCACCTTCGATCGCATCATGAACAAAATGGTACTTAATGTCAATATGTTTAGTCCTTTAATGGAACATGTGATCTTTGGTAAGATAAATGACACTTTGACTGTCACAGAATAAATTAATGCAAGAATCAACTCCACACAGCTCAGCGTATAAACTTTTCAACTAAATTAATTCCTTGCACGCCTCAGAAACAGTCATGTACTCTGCTTCAGTAGTAGACAAAGCAACAACAGACTGCAATGTAGCCTTCCAACTCACTGCACAACTGTCAACAGTGAACACATAACTAGTGAGAGACATTCGCCTGTCCAGATCAGCAGTATAATCTGAATCCACATAACCAACAATTCCCTGTTCAGTTCTACCAAACTTCAAACAAGAATCTGTTGTGTCTCTGAGGTACCTAAAAATCCACTGGACTGTCCTCCAATATTCTTTACCAGGATTAGACATATATCTACTAACCAAACTCATAGCATATGACAAATCTGGACGAGAGCAAACCATGGTATACATCAAAGACCTAACAACACTAGAATAAGGAACTCTTGACATATATTCAATATCTGCATCTGTACTAGAACAATGTGCAACTGACAATTTAAAATGAGGTGCAATAGGAGTACTAACAGTCTTTGCATTATGCATGTTGAAACGCTGAAGAACTTTCTTAATATAATTTTGCTGACTAAGAAATAACAAACCAGAATTTTTGTCTCTAGTAATTTCTATACTAAGAATTTTCTTAGCAGCTCCAAGATCTTTCATGTCAAACTCACTACTCAATAATTTCTTCAATTTAGTAATTTCAACCTTACTCTTGGCAGCAATCAGCATATCATCAACATACAACAGCAAGTATATAGGTGATCCATTAACATGTTTGATGTAAACACAACTATCATATTTAGACCTCTTAAAACCGTGCAACAGCATAAATGAATCAAACCTCTTGTTCCACTAACGAGGGAACTGCTTCAAACCATACAAGGATCTCTTCAACTTGCAGATAAATTTCTTCTTGCCAGGCACTATAAACCCTTCCAGCTGGTCCATGTATATATTCTCCTCAAGTTTTCCATGTAAAAACGCAGTCTTCACATCTAACTGTTCAAGCTCAAGATCATGTGAAGCAACAATACTAAAAAATATACGAATAGAATTGTGTTTTATAACTAGAGAGAACACATCATTGTAATCAATACCGGGAATTTGACTGTAGCCTTTTGCTACTAACCTTGCCTTAAACTTTAGAGGCTCTCACTTGGAGTTAAACCCTCCTTTCTCTTGAAGATCCATTTGCAGCGGATGGTCTTCTTTTTGTTAGGCAAAGGAACAACCTCCCATATGCTATTCTTCTCAAGAGACTGCATCTCCTCATACATAGCTGAAATCCACTTCTCACGGTCACCATAACCAATAGCTTCAATATAAGTTGCTGGCTCATGAGTATTCTCCACTTGTTCAGCACAACTCAAAACATAATAAGTCAAATTACATTGTTCAATAAGACGGACTGGAGGTCCACAGTCCCTCTTTGACCTGCGATGAGCAATAGGTAAATCCTCCTCTGACTGCAAAACAGGAGGTGAGTGTTGCTGAACATTATCATGAGTATCATAATCAACAACTTCATCATCATGAGTATCAACTGGCTCCACCTGCACACCTGCCTCATCATCCACATGCTCCACCTGCACGCTGATATACTGCAACTCCTTTTCAGAACTTTCTGGAACATGATCTGAGGATAAACTGTCATTAAACATCACAGATTCATTGAAAATAACACTCCTACTTATGAAAGTCTTTCCTGTTTCGGGATTCCACAATTTATATCCTTTAGGTCCCGAACCATAACCAAGAAAAAGATATTTAATAGCTCTAGGCTCTAATTTTCCATTATCAACATGAGCAAAAGCAGTGCAGCCAAAAACTTTCAACTGTGAATAATCTGCAGGTGTACCAGACCATACCTCAATGGGAGTTTTCTTATTAAGTGGAATAGAAGGCAACATGTTTATCAAGTAACATGCGGTGTTTGCTGCTTCAGCCCAAAAACGCTTGGTCATCCTTGCATTGGACAGCATGCAACGAGCCTTCGAAATGATGGTTGTGTTCATACGCTCAGTCATACCATTTTGTTGCGGAGTATATGGTATGGTATGATGCCTAACAATGCCTTCCAGCCTGCAATAATCATCAAAAACATCCGAACAAAACTCTCCACCATTATCAGTACGAAGCAATTTTACTTTTCTTTCAGTTTGTCTTTCTATCATAACTTTTCAATCTTGAAATGCAGCAAAGGTATCATATTTATTTTTCAGAAAATAAGGTCAAACTCTTTTAGAGTAATCATCAATAATTATAAGCATATAACGAGCACCACCAAAAGAAGGCTTAGGGAAAGGACCCTATAAATCAGCATGTACATAATCAAGAGTACCTTTGGTGGTATGAACTGAGGTGTTGAATTTTACCCTTTTATGCTTCCCAAAAATACAGTGCTCACAGAACTTCATGTTACTCGAAGTGCAGCCATCCAACATGTCTCTCTTTATCAATTCTGTCATACCAAGTTTACTCATATGTCCCAAACGAATATGCCAAAGGTTAGTCTTACTAGGTTCAGCATTAGTAATACCAGCAACAGCGGAAACAGAACCATGTAAAGTACTTCCTCTAAGGACATATAACTTTACAGAATTAATATCACCTTTCAAACAAACAAGAGAACCTTTTGATACCTTCAGTACGTCATCTGAACCGGAATAATGAAAATCTTCTGCATCAAGCATGCTAAGCGAGATGAGATTTCTGGACATCCCTGGTATATGCCTCACATTCTTCAGTGTGCGTGTCATGCCATCATGTGCCTTAATCTGAACAGAGCTGATCCCCACAATGTCACACGGGTTGTCGTCTCCCATCCGCACAACATCTCCTTTCTGCACAGGCTTATATGAACTAAACCAATTTATGTTAGTGCAGATATGAAATGAACATGCAGAATCAAATATCCATTCATCATGACCAGAAACACAGCCAGCAAAAACTATCAGACAATTTCCAGAATCAGAATTTTCAGCATCAAAAACAACAAAAGCATTACCATCATGATTGCCTTTCCTCTTCTCCTTATTCTTATGTTTCAGACAATCCTCAATAAAATGGTTTTTCTTTTTGCAATACTTACAGAACTTTTTAGGCGGTTTGGACTTGGAACGGCCTCTGCCATCGTAGCTCTTATCACGACTATTGCTGTCATTGGAGGATGTATGTTCAGATCTGCCTCTCACGTGCAACGCTTCGCCCTTGGAGAACGACGACCCGTCAGACTGCACCATGCCTTTCATCTTCTCCCTAGACTGGAGTGCCTCATAAACTTCCCCAAGGGTTAGTTCATCACGGCTCAAAAGTATGGTGTCACGAAAATTAGCATACGAATTTGGCAATGAATATAACAGTAAAAGACCTAAGTCCTCATCATCATACTTAACCTCAATCGACACTAGGTCGGCCACGATCTCCTTGAACACGGATATGTGACTCATCACCGAATCACCCTCCTTCATCTTGAGAGTGAACAGCTTCATCTTCATATGCATCTTACTGGTTAGATCCTTGGACATACAGATCGATTCCAGTTTCAACCAGAGTTCTGCAGCACTCTTTTCCTGCGGCACCTCTTGCAAAATATCATTAAATAGATGAAGCTGAATTAGGGACAGAGCCTTACAATCCTTTCGAATTTTCTCAGGAGTCCAATCAGCCTTGGACTTCTTCCTGAAACCTTCCAACGCTTCATCGTAGTCATCTTTCTGCGCCAGAATTGCCCGCATCTTGACTTGCCATAGCGAGAACCTCGTCTTGTAATCCAGCAGCAGTAGATTGAACTTCATCGACATCATCATGGAACCATAATCTGCAACCACAACTCTGGTACCACTTTTTGTGAATGACGGCGGATAAACGACGAAGAACACAAGATCAAATCATAGCGAGACACAAGATTTAACGTGAAAAACCCCTCCAATGTGAAGGGGAAAAACCACGGGTGCCAGCCAACAACACTCCTCACTATTATCAAGAATCGGGTTATAACGTCGTGCGGTGGCTTATACAAGAATAATGAACGACTTAGTCTCCGTAGAACCCTAGCGACGGGATTATGTACCGTACTGCGGGGGGCCAGCCCCCCCACACCCCCCAATTGAACAGGGGCGCACCCCCAACCGTTTCGCTTCGTCAGAAGTCCGGCCTTTATCTTGTCTATGAATTTGTAACATCTTCAACAACATGCGCAAAAATTATATTCGAATCGATTGAATACATATTGTTCGTTGATAAACCCAAGTAGCTAGCACAAGTCTGATGAAAAGAACAATCGAAAGAATATCCCCAATTCTTGCATAAGCTCACAAGCAGCTAGTTGCGACCTTACGTAACACTGCATTATGGTGCCTACTGTGGCGCGTAACCAGATGTTGACTTCGGGAGCAACCACGTACTGGAGTCGAGCCGAGGAGGCTGCTATCAAGACTAGCCACGATAGTTTATCAGCATTGTATACTGCTGAGCATTAAAAAGAGCAGTGGATTTATACTATATGATAAGTGTATGGTCAAATCTGTTGATGCTTGGAGCAATCATAGTTCAGAGACTTATTTTTTTGGGATAAACATTCAGAGATTTTGTTGATTTGCCTCTTGGTATTCTAACTTCCTATGGACTCCTTTATTGTTTAATTAATACGTATCTCGGATCCGATGGAATATGACTATGGACGAGCCGTTGATCCATAGAGCATATATAGATGTATAAACTATCCAAGACTCCTTTGCTGCCAAGCAGCAACATCAGAAAGAATCATCTCCGATGGGATATCCTCATTTATTTAGATAGAAAAAAATTGTCAATTTCCAATCTCTGTTGAATTATTCCAAGAGAATGTGATTTGCACATTTACCATTTTGGATAATGGAAATCATTCATACAGCTAAGCAACATGATCCTACAGTACGATTAACAAACAGGGATTCAGACAAAGTCAATGGTTGTGAGTTAAATAGTCAGATACTGTACTGTATTCATGAGCAGAGCAGACAGCAGCGTTCGAGATCAGAGCCACAGCGAAATGTACACGACGGCCTCCACCATCTGCTTATACCTTTCAGAAAGAAATTCGTCCATGCATCTCTATCATCATATTGGAAATGATGATATGGTGAACATTTCATTGAAAATGATCAGAAGAAAAGAAACCAACGGTTGTCGGTGAAAAGAAATACTGAACTAGCAGGAATTCTCTCTGTCATTCCGACGCACGTCGCCATTGCTGAATGTCTGTCCGCCTGGGCCGTCGGCGAAATAGACAAGAGACGCCGAGCATTCATGTGGGCCGGCCTGGGAAGTGCAAAGTTGCTTTGGAAATTACCTGTCGTCCGCGTGATCTGGGCGGCCTGGGACCTACGCCGTTTCGGCATCGCGTTGAGGCTCAGATGGCCATGGCCGCATTTGCCAGCAGCAACCGATGACATGCTGGTGTTGGCTGCCTTCCGCTCTGGAGGTTGGCCCTAATTGCTTTTCTTGCATTGCAGCGTGGAAATCTGGAGGTTGGCCCTCAGACTCGCTGGGCTCGAGGATCTCATGTTGCTGCTGCACATGGCGTCGTTATGGGTTTGAGTTTGGTCAACATCCAGGAAAAGGGTTGCTAAAACGGCGAGGCGAGGATTCGACTCCATGGAGTTGCTCGTTGGCTGGGAACTGTGGAAGAACAGAAACTACAGAACGTTCGACGGAGCGGCGAGACATCCGGCTCACCTTTTCCATCGATTCCATCATCGAAGAAGCAAACTTTTCGCGGGGAAAAAAAAAGAAAAGAAATACTGAAACATGCTCTTCAACCGATCAGATTCATTCAGACACCACCACACCAGTCGGCAGTCGGCACAACTGAAAGCAGTCCGAAACATGTCTTTATTGTTCTGAATCAAGGCCATGCATGCTACTCCATTGTACTACATCATCAATCCATGCAGGTAAGAGAGCATATAATTACAGCCAGCCAACCCATCCTTTTTCCCTTTATATCTTCTGTAACAATAATATAAGACATGTTTCTTGTGTTTTTTCCCCCCGTTCGTTTGCTGTTCAAATTGTTGATAGGATAGGATTAGATCGATCAGAGCCAGGGCGTGTTGTATAGAGGAGTGACCACGGTCTTGGTGTGCAAGTACTTCTCGAGGCCGTCCATGCCCATGTCCTTGCCGAATCCGCTCATCTTGTAGCCCCCGAATGGCGCGTCGGGGTCGAACGCGAGGTAGCAGTTGATCCAGATGGCACCCGCGCGGATGGACCGTGACACGGTGTTGGCGATGTCGATGTTCTTGGTCACGATGCCAGCGGCCAGGCCGTACCGGGTGTTGTTGGCTTTCTGAATCACCTCCTCAACGGTCCTGCACTCAGTGTTTACAGTTCAGTTCAGTTGTTGTTGTTTTTAGAAGAAGGCCTTCATCAGTTTCAGCTGTCAGGCTGCAGAAAAAATGCTGAGGGAAGAATCTAGTAAGCATCTATATACTTGAATTTCATGAGCGCCATCACCGGACCAAAGATTTCGTCTTGTGCGATCGCCATGTTGTCCTGCAGGAACATATATATTTGTTAAGTTTAAAAAGTTGAGTTGGTATTTGTTTTTGCTTGACTTTCGAAAATACTAGAATCTGCTAGCTTTCGAGACGAAGCTAGCATTTGACCTTGACGTCCGTGAAGATGGTGGGCTCGATGTAGTAGCCCTTGTCGCCGCAGGGCTTCCCTCCGGTGACCAGCGTGGCGCCTTCGCGCTTTCCGATGTCAATGTATTTGAGGATCTTCTCGTACTGGTCCTTGTCGACCTGCATTGCAATTGCAATTCCACAAAACAGTTGATTGACCTTGTGGCCTGTGTGTCATCTTGGCGATCTACCCTGACGTTCCTGGTTCCATACCTGAGGGCCTTGATTGACACGCGGGTTGAAGGGGTCTCCGACCACCGATTTCTTGGCGAGCTCGGCGGCCTTCTCCACGAACGCGTCGTAGATCCCTTCCTGCACGTAGATGCGTGTGCCGGCGACGCAGATCTCGCCCTTGTTGGTGTACGTGGCGAAGTTGACGAGGTTGACGGCCATGTCGAGATCCGCGTCGTCGAAGACGATGACCGGAGACTTGCCACCCAGCTCGAGCGACACGGGCTTGAGGTTGCTCTCGGCCGCCGCCTTCATGACGACGCGTCCGACCTCCGTGGACCCCGTGAAGCTGACCTTATCGACGTCCATGTGCGAGGCGACGGCGGCGCCGGCCGTGGGTCCGAACCCGGGGACGACGTTGAGCACGCCGTCGGGGACGCCGGCCTCCTTGGCGAGGTGCGCGTAGAAGAGCGCGGACAGCGGCGTCTGCTCGGCGGGCTTGACGACGACGGTGCACCCGGCGGCGAGCGCCGGGGCCACCTTGAAGAAGAACATGGTGGTGGGGTAGTTCCACGGCACGATGTGGCCCACCACGCCCACGGGCTCCTTCAGCGTGTACCCGTGCATCCGCTGCGCCATCTTCAGCGTCTCGCCGTGGATCTTGTCGGCGGCGCCCGCGTAGTAGCGCAGCAGGTGCGCCGCGCCCGGGATGTCCCGGATCTTGCCGACCAGGAACAGCTTGCCGGCGTCCACCGTGTCCAGCATCGCTAGCTCCTCCACGTGCTCGTCGATCAGGTCCGCGAACTTGTGCAGGATCCGACCACGCTCCTGCAATTTTTTTATTATTATTATTTTTGGCGCCAAACACACACGTCATTATTCGATTTGATGATTTGATCAAGGAAAACCGATCGAGATGGGCCGGCCGGCCTGGGGAGATCGAGATCCTTACGTAGCCCGTCATCCTGGGCCAGGGCCCGTTGTCGAAGGCCTCCCGGGCGGCCTTGACGGCTAGGTCGACGTCGGCCTTGTCTCCCTCGGCGATGCTGGCGATCACCTCGCCGGTGCGAGGATCCCGGGTCTCGAACGTCTTGCCTGCGCAATCAATCAATCACGGTAAGAATTTGCTCACAAAAAATATAATTAAAAAATCATGGTAGTAGTATTTTTTTTCAGATACATTCAGATCGAGTTTGCAAAATATATTGTGAGCGAGCAAAAATAATGTATTGGACTGTTTTTTTTTTTACAAACATATTTTTACAAAATAGTTATATTGTTGAAGCTCTATTTCTTATACTCTCATAAAGGGATGGATGAGTTGACATGAAGGTTGATCGGTGGTTGCAAAGTTCAGTCTTTCATGTAAATTAACTCAGACTTGTTTTGCTAGCTGTTTTGCTAGTTGTGTCTCGTGTGGCGTTCTGGTTGGTGTGGCACCTTGCCAACACCCCCTGGCTGTGTAACCTTGGGACTCTACTCTCCTTTTAATGAAATACAGGTTATACCCGCTCGTGAAAAAAAAAACTACAAAAAAGTAGTTTATTCTAGCACTTTTCATATAATTCAGGTGTCTGAAATTTAAGATGATTTCAGACAACACTAATGTATCACCTACTAAATCCCTTATTCTAGTTTTCACCCATACATGTGGGACCCATATCTTCCGCTTTCACGCACAAAGCCAGCTTATGGTAAGTCAAAGTTTACAAACATCATCGTCTCTCGGTGTCCTTTGATTTAATAAGAATTTAAATTTGACTCATTTTTGCAAAATAGAACTATATGCTTGGAATATTATTTGTGCTTTCGGCGGCAGTGCCGTCCGACACAAGTATATGTATGTGTCCGGCCACTTGCATTACAGTGTACCAAAGGCCGGCGGATGATGTTTACATAACTGGTCATTTGGCGAACGTCACGTGATAGCAACACCCCATATATAATCCATAGAGTGGAGTGGACTAATTGCTACCTCTTTTTCATTAGTCTCACATGCTAATGTAGCGATACTTTTTTTTTGTCCTTGGTTGATGCGTACGTTTCAAAGCAAATACTCCCTCTATTCCAAAATATAAGACGTTTTATTAGCTTTTATAGATAGATAACTTTTGTTATGCACTAATGTTAATAAAATTAATATATATAGAAAATTATTGGAAACGTCAAAACAAAAGACACATATAGCGAAGTGGACCAGCCCAGAGCCAATCACAAGACTTGAGCAGGCAGATGCAGACAAGAGGTGAACATTATTCAGCTAGCGGCGCCGAGTTGACAGCACATTTATAGACAAATAAACAGCCAAGCATGCAATGAGAGGCAGGCAGAGGAAACTAAATAATATTGGTGATCGTCGCTTCCTGCGTCTAGCATGCGTGCAGCAGGACGTCATGCTTGTTTGCTCCCCGGTTAGTAGAATCGTTTTTGGAAGCGCATGCGGCAGTAGCTAGCAAGCAGACGGGCAATGGGCCAAAATGTATAGCAGCAAAATATATGCCGGCTGCTTGCTGTCTCCTTGCATTTCGCGTATGCATATTAGCATATATATATATATATATATATATATATATATATTATATATATATATATATATATATATATATATATATATATATATATATATATATATATATATATACACACACGCAGCCCAGGGATTGGGTGACTTGTTTGACCCCGGCGGCCCGGCCGGTGCATAGCAGCCGCCAGCTAGAGGTGCCAATCAAGATTGGTTGCTAGCGCCTACCGACGGGAATGCCATATGCTCCTTACATACTAAATTAGAAGTGATTGTAATAATTTATTAGTGAGTTATAACATGATCAAAATTATAGAAAAAATTATAAATATTTATGGCATCAAATAGATATACTATAAAAATATAATTGATAAATAATCTAATGATATTTAGTTAGTATCATAAATGTTATTATAATATTATATAAATTCGATTAAACTTGAGATATATATTTTGACTCTTCAAGTATTTTTTTTAGACTAGAGTAGATAGGCACTAGTAATTGCTTTGCAACATCAACTGTCTTAATTGGTAGTCATGGTGCTCTGCTCTGCTTTGCTTTTGTGTTGTGTTGTTTGTGGCTCTTGTGATCGTGCTGATGGTGGAATTAGTATCATTAATTCCACTTGGTTGAAAGTAGTTTTTTAGTGATGTTTCGTGGTTCACGTTGCCATTGCCATGAACTTATCACATGGTTGTCAAAAGCTATGGGAAAAGGAACAGCGGGTACGTAATGCATTGAAATCTTGGCACAGATAATTTGTACTAGTAAATTCAGTGATGATATTTAGGGCTTCTTTGGATCCTCGTACCTAAGCTGCAATAGGTGTGGTAAACAGGCTTATAACTTCTTATAAACTGGGTGGATGGATACCTCAAAATATGCTATAAACAGAGCAGGACGACTAGAATCTTGGTTGTTTTGGCCGGCTAGAGATCTTTTTAGCAGTTTTCTATGAACTCGAGTTGATTCAAACAAGGCCTTTTCATACTTGTACATGGCGAATTCGTATACTAGATTGCATAAGAACTATATTTTTTTTCTTAACTAGGTGGTAGAAATGATTACTCTGCGATCGGAGTAAATTTTCCATGCATGATGTAGTTTGATGTTGCTGTGCCTTTTGTTTTGCCTGTGGTTGTCATGATGATTGTGATGGTGAAAATACAAGTGCTGTTCTAAAGTGTAGACTTATATTATATTATTAGAGAGTAGTGGTGCTGCACACGTGTCGCTGGCTTTGTAATAAGAGATTGTAATAATAGATGAAAATGGGGAGAAATTAATAACTCCCTTGCAAAATGGTGCCAAGAGACTCATCAAGGTGAGCTTTTAATTTATTTGGTTGATCAGGATATGAACTGCACAAGCACGGTGGTTTCTTCACATACAGGTTCTAGTTGGCAAGTACGTGTCCTGGACGTACGTCTGGGTGGCTGAGGACGCGTATGCATCCATTCATCTATCCATTAGCTACCAAACGAACAATGAGCCAAAAGCCAGAACCACAAAAGTACAGGTGATTGCTTCCCTGCGTTGGCGTGTCTGTGTGCTATCATTTTTCTCCTAATTTGCTATTCCCTCCATTCTAAACTATAAAACATTCTAGGTAGCTAGGCATCATGTATAGACCTAGGCTATGCACCTAGAAAATTTAGAACTACAACTTACAATTTGAAGAAATAGAGAGGGAGTACATGCATATGGTTATAGAGAAGTTCTGAATAGATAAGTAATACCAATAATATGCACCTGAACCCTGCAAATAAAGTGTGAATTCAGGCGCTTTTGTGTATATATACTAGACGATCAGATCGATGTTTGGAATATATATGTTGACGTGTCTAGGGAGGGCTTTCTTTCTAGAAATCACTACTCAGTGGCTATATTGTAGTCATCCTACAGACTAGATACATGTAATTTATGTTTGTATGATCGATATGATGCATGTAGTGCGATGTTGCTATAATTTCTTTCGTTTCTGATTGTCGTGATAAAGCGATGGTGATGGTGGAAACAAGCATTATCTACCACATTTGACGAAAGTTGTTCTACACTTTTTTATTGCGTAACCGTGGTGCGCGTGTCTGTTGTAAAATACTCCCTCCATCTCAAGTTATAAGACATTCAAAGAATCTTAGAAAGTCAAAGTACCTCAAGTTTTGATCATTAATAATAGAGAAAATTATAAAGATGTATACTATGAAATAGACCATGAAAATATAATTAATAAAGAATCTAAAGATCCTTAATTGGTATCATAAATGTTATTACATTATCATATAAGCTTGATCAAACTTAAAGATATTTTGACTCTCCAAGATTCCTAGGATGTCTTATAATTTGAGCTAGAGAGAGTATTAAGCATACCAGGTAGGCGTGGCATGAAGTCTTCATGCGAATGACCAAACGATCAAAAGTTTTCAAACTGACAATAATTTGCCAATGTTGTACTTATATAGTATGTAACAATAAACATCCCACGGTAGGTATCTAGACATAGTATATATCTATGTAAATATAACGTATCTAGAAAAGTCAAAACATCTTATAATTTAAAATGAATAAAATATGTACGATTGTAATATGTTTTTGATGGGGAGGGACTGATGACTATATATATATGTGTGTGTGTGTGTAGCATCCAAGAGAGAGAGGTCACGTACGTTAAGTTGGGCCATGAGAAATTATTAGCACCCGTATTCAATCCTTTGAGGCTATGATCAAGGAATTAAAACTGATGAAAATGAACGCAAACAAGTTTGACTCTGACAGATCCATATATATATATATATATATATATATATATATATATATATATATATATATATATATATATATATATATAGCTAGCATTCTATTATTATTGTTTGTCAAACGGATTGGAGGATGTGAATAGGCAGTTGATGGATCGAGATACGTTAACTGCACGAGAACACACAGGCTGAAATTTCCAACAGAAATAGGTTGGCAGGTCCTGGTCATGCAGATGTGGGTGACCATGCATTTTTTTTTAGTTCGGAAAAGCAGCAGATCAGGGACGCATATGGCTTCTTGAGGCAGGCATCAGGCATGTGAGTTTGCACGAATCTGGGAAGTAGTGGATTAGAAGATCCACGTATAGCACAGGTAATTAATGCTACTAGTACATTTCGGCCCGTTTGGAATTGGACAGGGCTTCGATCTGGTGCTAGACCGATGAAGAAGAAGGACACATTACGGGTGGTCACTGTCAAGCGTCAAATGATGATGGTTTAGAAGAAGGTTCTGTATTTATAGATAGCTAGCTAGCGGTCTGAATGAGACACGCGTGTACTATACAGAGAGAGACGCAACTATACGCGCGGGTGTTTCTTTAATTAATTAATTTATTAGTATTACTGAAGGTCGGCACGCCGTCCCCTTTATTTTAGTTTTCCTCGATATTTTCTATATCGCTGTCTTTGCCTTTTTTTTTTGTTTTGTTTTGTTTCATCGGTTGTTTGGATTATTTTACTCTGTGTCACATCGGTCATCATTCGAATATGCTAACTACAAAGATTAAATATAAGATAACTATAAAACTAATTGCACATGAGGAAGACTAATTTAGGAGATGAATATAATAAACCTAAGTAATTGATCTATCATTAGTATATATTTACTGTAGCGTGGAATAAACAAATGCCACAGTAGCTAGGTAGTATACTCCGTATGTATATGTAAACCGTTAGTTTGTGACATTGACCAACCATCCATTTAATCAGGTACAGTACGCAGCACGTTAATCTATAGCTAGTAGCCCGTGAAGCTACTCTTTCCCACACAAGCAGACGAAAACAAAACAAAATCAAAGTAAAGCAATAATGCTAATGGCGGCTTTCGCGACAACACAACGGAAGCTATTGGTGTCAGCTACTATACAGTACCAGTACTAGTACACTAGTAGTATGTACTCCATCTTGGTAACTGATCGATTTTTACTGTCACGATCGATTGGTGTACGTTTTGCCACAAAGACAAACACTCTAGCTAGCTAGGTATCCCCACCACGCACGCGGACGCGGTCCCAGCAGCTATAGCTGCCAAGTGCCAAGGCACAAGCAGCGCTAGCGGCTAGCGCTAGGCGAAAACAACTTCGTCTTGTTTATGCAGCAGGAAAACTGACAGAATCCGTAAAGTCTGGAGCTTATCGCCATCGGATTCTGCGTCTGCACGGGTACGGTACGGTGAACCTAGCCGGCAAGGAACACGCGTCCACCACGGCGGCGGGCGGGCGGCCGGCCGGGACGTACATAATTCATCGTTCATCTGCCGCCGGAGAGCAGCAGGAAGCTCGATCGGACGGACGAGTACGGAAAACAGCGCTCGTCGGGGGCAGCTAGCAGGGTGGAGACTGGAGAGGATGCTTGGTTATGCATGGTGGGCGGGGCGGCGTACGTACCGGAGACGGCGTCGACGAACTTGCCGTCGATGAAGAGCTTGGTGAACCTGACCTCCACCTTAGGCACCTCGAACCCCTTGCCGCCGCCGCCGCTCCCGTTCGCGCTCGCCATGCGGCCGCCGCAGACAAACAGAAGCGAGAGTCGTGCGCGTGTGGCCGCGACCGCGAGAGTGGGAAACAAGGAGGCGATGGAGGACACGGCGCTTCCGCTTCGAGGCGAGGCGTACTTAAAAGACAAGAGGGCAAGGGGCTGGCTAGCCAGAGGACGGCGTCGGAGTATCGGACGGACCAGGATTCTTCTACCACTTTAGATTCGCCTTCCACTCAAAAAAAAAAAAACTTTAGTTTCGCCTCTGCTCTCGGGCGCTCTCTCCATTATACTACTTAGTTTTTATTATTCTACTTTTTCCTCATTAATAATCTATTAATTGATCAAGCTACTAGTTTTTTTTTTCAAACCATGAGTGGAATGTCACACCCACGGTTGCCATGACCATCTATGGTGTAGAGGGAACGAGGCCTGACAATAAAGATGGTGGAGAGTGATCTAGGAGAAGACCACATGAAGACCTACTTGCGCATGGGAAAGTGTCGTGGACTCCACTGGAGTTACCGGGCCGAGAGCTTGGCTCTTGTGAGGGCATTCTTCAAAGGGGCTTTGTAGGGTCAATATGGAGAACTAGGGGGCTAAATAGTGTTTTCTAATTCTAATTACGTCGGATAACCCAAACAAAAGTTCTACTATGTGACATTATGCACCTCTCTGTGTAGCATATGGTCTAGTGCTTTCAACAGGGCACCACTATATTAATTGGGTGCGTGTTGGAACATCCCAAACAACTGCAAATTGACCCCTTTTTTAAATGTGGTAACTCCTTCAAGTGTCTAACACTTGTGCAAGTGAGTAGCACTTTGAAAACATTTTTCCAAGGGTTTTCACTTGCTTCTCACGATATTAGTAGGTCTAATGAATATGCAAAGTAATTTCACACTTAGTTAACTGATTAGACTTTAGAATTCTCTTCTTAACAGTATGGGCCTTCGCCTAGAGCTTTTGCCAAGTCCTTTTACTTCGCTAATGCCACACTCTGTTGCCCTCTTCGCCAGTTATGCCTTTTTTTCTTTCGATGGCTGAAGCGCATGTTGCTGTGAAAAGAAAGACTTCCGGTCTTGCGACTTTTGTTAATACTTGGGGCTAGCGAAAGGTGTGGAGCCCAACAGTAGGTTTTTAGAGGTCAGTGATCTAATTCAACTCCCCACTCCTAGCTAGGCATCATAGTCCGTTCAATCAACTAACGGGTCGTCAAAGTCTCTTAGGTTAGAGGTCAGTCGTAGCAAATAGGCCAGATTGTCCTTTTTCTGAAGCTAGATTATAAAAAAATACAAGAGAGCCTGTTCCAACATCAATTGGAAAGTCACTCTCCTTTGAGTACCATGTGGAGCAATCAGCTTTCCAAATTGCGAAAAAATTCAGAGTTGGGACAAGGCGTTGTTGGAGGGAGGTATTTTTAAATCGTGATAAAAAAAAACCCAAGATTAGGAGTGGGTTTACCAAACTATTTAAGATGCTCTAAGACTTTGTCAAACTCACTCATATTTTAATTTCATTTTATATATGGTGTTCTTATTATACTCTCTTCATTCCAAAATACTATAAAGATTAAGGGCATCTAGCATTTTAAATTGTCCTAAAATATCATTCTAAATTAAGAAAGTCCATAGCCCTTCGTTCTCTGTAGTCTCCTGAACTTGACTAAAGCACACTTTATGTGATGGATTAATCAACATATCCCAAAATCAAGCCAATCAAAAGTTCAAATCTCATTTTAAGGCTCTGTTGGATCCAGCAACATACTAAAAGATGATCCTTTGATAGTTTTTATCTATAATGATGTTCCTATTTTAGAGGCCGTTGTGGTAGGGAATGATGTGACAAGCTAGCTAAGGGTACGTGGGAGGGGGGCAAATGTATTTTTGTAATCTATTACCTGATATTAGTTGTGCTGTCAACTAGTGAAGTAGCTATTAGTTGGATGCTAGCTAATAGCTAATAACTACTCCCTCCATTCCAAATTACCAGACATTCCAAGAATCTTGTAGAGTCAAAACATCTCAAATTTGACCAACAATTATAAAAAAACTATAAAAATTTATGACATCAAATAGACATACTATAAAAATATAATTGATAACGAATCTAATGATACTTATTTAGCACCAAATCTTATTATATTGTCATGTAAGTTTGGTCAAACTTAAGATACTTTAATTCTCCAAAGCTAGCTTTGACTCTTGTGTGCAATACGTGTGTGTCAGGAGGAGAGATAACTCTTTTTCTTTTGGCTGCTTTTTGAATCGGTGGCGTTGAATTACGTATATGTATCTCAACGTCAGCGGTGGCCCGTTGAATTTAAGCGGATGCATGCGCGCCGCTTGCTTTCGTCGCGACTCGCGACTATATATATAGCGTGCAACAGGATATATATATATATATATATATATATATATATATATATATATATATATATATATATATATATACGTGCATGCATACGGCGCGTACGTAACGATGATGACACAGAAGACAGGGAGAAGTAAGAGCAATAATGGAGATAGCTGCTGGGAAATGGGAATAGTAGTTTTATTTTACTGCCTGACGAGTGACGATGTCATTTCTTGAAAACTGAAAGAACCCTGAAACAACGGTTCAAGGTTTCACACGGATCGAATACATATGGAGCTATGAAACGGTGAAACTAACCCTTGTGTAACAAGTTTCCGGTTCTCCGGCTGCTTCGTCATATTATCAGTTTCATCTCAATTCACACGTGTTCTAATTCACTCTAACGTGGATTAATGCGAAACCAATTACATCAAACAAGACCTCAAACAGTAGCTTCTTACACACTCTAGCAGACTAGCACAGCGCTTCAAGTTGAGAGGCCACGCATGTCTACCTCGTCCACGTGTGCGCGCAGCGCAAAGGTCCGCAATGCTGACGGCCATTTCTGTGTGTGTGGCTGCTGGTGGTGGTGGTGCTGATCATAATTATAATTAATTAAGGTTAGCAGCGCACCAGCAATAGTCGTATGTGTGTGTGTGTGGTCGCGCCGCGCCGCGCCGTGCCTGTCGCCGGTCGCCGGACGGTGCATGTGGCGCGTCGCCAACGGCAGCAGGGAAAGTGGGAAACCAAGCGCGCGATGGCAACAGGAAAGGAAAGAGAAGAGAAGAGAAGAGAGGATGGCAACGGTTCGTGCACGGCACAGGTGAGACCGTGGCGAAGCCCGGCCCGGCCGGGAGCTGCTATAGACTGTCGCCGGGTGTGTGTCACATGCTGGCGACCGGCCAGCGGCCCTTCGATCCCCTGGCGATGGATGGATGGATGGATGACATACGTGTGTCCCTCTCCTGGCCAGAGAACACGAGCAATGGGCCAGCGAACACGTTCAGGATGACGAGGACATGTCCGCATGTGTGGCTCGGGAACACACAAACAATAGAGCAGCGTCTGCATCAGGATTGTTGCAGGAATTCCATGCATGGATGGAGCGCTGCAGGACCTGATCGCCCTGTCCCGGCGGGAGACCCGGACACGGCAGGGAGCTCTCTCGTTTAGCGAGAGCGAGACAGACAACAGCCAAATTCCTGAAAAGAAAAGAAAAAGAGAGAGAGACAGATGGGGGATGCGGACATGTCAGCTTTTTCCGTAGGCCCATCCGTCGTCAACAACAGTACTAGTACAATTGGAGCTGCAACTAGAAGGCAGTGCAGCAAACAAAAAAACAAGGTCGCGACTCGCGAGCGAGCACATGGCCGGACCATGCTGCTCTAGCTTTCAACGGCACGGGCGCACGGCACGGTCGCGCTGATAATTTCAGCTTCAGAGCTGGACTTTTGGAACGGAGCGCATCGCACGCATCGCCTCGGCAATATAGTACACTGCTAGCACGTGATTTCTACAACCATAATAAGGCCCTCTTTGGCACGCTAGGGTGAAGCCGTGCCAAAAGGGCCTAAGGATTCGCAGCTGTCCCCTACAGGAACTTTTGTGGCACGGCACGCACCGGCAAAAAAGGCCTTGTTCCTCGCAGTCGCAGCGGCTGCCTGTTGTTGGTGTTAGATAACTTGAGGCGGCCGCCAAGGCAGGACGACAGCAGCGCCGCCGTGAGACGGTCTGACGGGAAGCACCCCTGAGCTTTTTCTTTTTTTCTTTTACACGACAACGGCCCGTGGAGACATGACGACGACCACGCAACAGCGACGCCGCCCATGGCATGACAGCATGGCACAGCTGTCTCACGACCACACAACACCGGCCAGCAAGGAAACAAGACAAGGGACCGATCGATCACGGAGCGTGACTACGGAGCAATGGGCCCGAAAAGCATACAAGCGCCGTGCACAAGTGCTTCAGAGTTCAGAACCAGTGTCTTCAGCTTTGTTTCCAGGGTGAAACAAAGTACAGTAGAAGCCATCGATTCTGGTCCCAGCCAGCAATGCACCCCGACCTAACCCGTGAAGATCCTTTCTAGGCTACGCTTTCATCAAAACCTCACTCTCTTTCCTCCGCACAGTATATCACATGGCGCCGGCACGACAGAATTCAAACCACCCAGCACTACAGCACCTACACGGGTATCCGTATCAGCAACAGGACACGGTATTTCATGCAGCAAGATCAGAGATTTACACATCACGATACTTGTACTCAACACACCATTGCAGCTACGGCCGGGAGCACAACTGCCCGGGCATCCCAAAGGGTACACACTTCAATCATATGCTATACCTATACGGATGCCCCTTCATGCTTCATTTCAACATTTGCGATTAGATTACGGCACCAGGGCATTGGGACGCAGCTCAGAGCGCGTCCCGGCTAACAACATACAAGCGCCATCTGGCGCGCTAAGCTCCCTAGGAAAAAAAATGCTAGTGTACATCACATTGGGTGACTGAAGCATCTGCTTTATCACCACAACAAGCCTTATTCACAGGCTTACATAAACTTTTCTGGTATACAGAGGGGCAAGATGCCGTCAGTGGATGGCTCTGCCTGCTTCCTCCCTATCACCCTTCAAGTAGAGTTACATGAGTCAAGCCTGTTCAACAAGTCATGTTGGGTTCCTGAAGAATGGATGGTCCAGAGCTTCTTGCGCTGTCAGACGTTCTGATGGCTCCAATCGTAGGAGACTGTATAGCAAGTCCACCAGCACTGCCTTTGAATGGTCAGCGTTCCTCGATACCAAGTCCTGAAGTTGTGGTTCATATGGTTCAGGATTTCTATGTTTAATCATAATACTTTCATAGCTTCTTACTTATTTTGAGTTACGTTTCACATCATATATTAGTTTAACATGACAAATTAATAGCACGACTACTAGTTAGAACCTATTATTCTGTATCAGGGAATTTTGAAGATAGCACTAGCAATTCATTGAATGAAACAGAAATATGTTTTTCCTATTCGCATCCACCAAACCAAACTTAATTTATGTCTGTGTTATCCGCAGATTTCCTCTTCAAGCCTGTTTTATAATGTCTTATTAAGTAAATTGGTGTCTCCCAAAATAAAAGCTTGGCATCTTTACGCTTTCATGAAGGATATCATTTTTGTCCATGCACAATTATATTTTAAATCAATTTTGTTCATTCCAAAAGAAAGCTCATAAATGTTATTCTTACATTAATATAAAAAAAATACTAGCAGGTATAGCAAACAATATAGCTAATAACTACAACTAATCACAAGCACAAACCCTAACTTCTAACTTTGACCCCCAGCTACCCTTGAAATCTAGGAAAAAAGATAATAAGACCAAAGATAAGAAAATATTAAAATGTCTGAGTCAAAGCGTGGCAAATTGATGGATAAGCATGGCCAAAGTAGCAGAAATGAGGGAACTAAAACCTTTAGTCGATCCAGTTTCCGCACAGCTCTGATGCTTTCTCTTGAAACAGCACCTTCAGGCCAATTTAAGCGTGTTGCTCTCCTAAAATATTTCTGAGCAGAAGAACTACACATTCCAGGTGACACATGTAAGCACAATGAATGAAAATTAAAAAATGAACCCAAAAAAAAAAACTTAAGTTAACACCGGATAGGCATCATGTGGCTGCATCCTCTATATACGAGAGTTTCCAAGAAATATCAATGCCACAAATTAAATATAACAAGCAGGCAATACGTACAAAATTATCAAAATCAAGGTGCAAGATTTTTTTTAAAAAAAAAAAGTGAGGGTGCAAGCTAGTATTAGTAGCGGCCACAAAGGCAGTTATTAACTTTGAAAATCAAGGAGCAATAAACAAAATAGAATAAATAAAAGGAAGCTAGTAGCTTTAAAAATTCAAGTGGTGATAAACAAAAGAGAATAAAACCATATGCAAGTTAAGTTACTCTGCTAATCATGAAATGCAATGAAGTGTGACATATTAGAAACGTTCAATAAATAGAGAAGAAAGTGCCACATTCTCAAAATGTTTACAAAAATGTGACACTGATACTCCACTACAGGCAGAATCGAATGTGTCATTTCTCAAATGATTAAATAAATAAATGTTAATAAATAGATAAGAAAGCAACGTAAAACCCAAAATCCCAGACCCATCAAAATAAGACCTCCAACATCAAGCAAATAAAGATATGCTTATCAATAGCTGATTTGAACACAAAATATTTCATTCAAAAGCTAAAATGATCTATCTACAAATAAAAATTGCAAATAACGCACCTTGCTTTCCGTATCATATGCTCTGGTAGAGGTCCCAAAACCCTCTCCATCATTGCTAGGTGCTCCAGATTCTCGTGTGTCTGAAACAATGCTTCACCCTAAAAACAATGCGATGTTAGGAAAACAATTACCAGACGGGTACTAAAAAAATATATAAAGTGTGAGAAGAGATCTAACAGAGCATAGTTCAACAAGAATACAGCCAACACTCCAAATATCACATGGAAAACTCCAGCCTAACCCTGCAAAAGAAATATCCAACATCAGAACTAATAACTTACAGAATTGGAGAATAAACCTTTGCATCTATCATGATAGCTGGCATGACCATTAATGAAATATTATAAAAGGTCTAATTCCTATTCTGCTCAGTTCAATAAATTTCGTCAATACAGTGACGAAATTGCTCAACCATCAACTATAAAACTAAATATGTGCAGAAAACATCAAACGATCAAAGAGGAAGAAATACCAACTTTTTTTTAAGAGTTGATTCAAAGACATCATTTAGGAGTAAATATGAGTATGAACCAAGATGCACCGAGATTTTGCTAAGATTTTGTACGATGTGTGTTTTACTCTATCGAGCATATTTAAGAGCACAGAAATCTTCACTCTGTAGAATGATAGAAAGAGATAGTAGAACACCTCACACCCATTAGGGAGGGGTGACTTTCTTATATATAGCCACAAGGCTGTTAGTACACCCCTAGATATATACATATCTAACACTCTGAATGATCATAGTTCATACCTCAAACAAGATAAAACAGAATCAAACCTTCAAGAATAACCAATTTACCTAAGATTATTTCAGGTGCCCTGTAATGCCTCGTAGAAACAATCGAGTTATGGCCCTGATTATCAAAGGCAGTACTACCAAAATCTATCAGCTTTATGGCACTGGACTTTGGCAAGCACTTGAAATGCATCTCATCTTGTGAATTCTTCTGTACAACCCAAGCAATCATTCAAGAAAACTGCTAATACTGTATGCCTACTAAAGAAATAGCACATAAATCACTAAAAATGCATGAGAATAGGTACCTTTATACTTGGAACTTTTATATATTCAGAAGACACAAGAAGTATGTTTTCTGGCTTCAGATCAGTGTGGATAAGCTGCAACTCATGCATATCTGTTACAGAAAAAAAGAAAAAAAAAAGATGGTCAACACTATCCCTTTGGAGCAATAGAAAAATCGAAGCCGCAGCTACCAAATTAGCTAATAATTGATATGCAGAATCAAGCAATAACTAACACACATGCTACAGATTCCAACAGTTGCCGTCCAAACTCCCGCACAAGTTCCACAGGGAAAGGTTGGTATCTATTTCTCTTTAGAAAATCATACAAGCTTGGCCCAAGCTTCTCAAAGACCTGACAAAATGATTGATATCCATTGAATAAAGAATATTTGTAACTTGTGACCATATGAGGGAACCTTCATGAGCGAAGAACAAAAAGATTTTGCAGGCATGCAAATCTTACTACAGGTGAGTTATCATAATTTCTATAGATGAGTCTCTCATTCCATACAAGGTGTATTGGGAGGACCAATAAGATAATAAATATTATAAACAAACAATACATCCGCAAAAAATGAAATGCATTCTGAGAATTTGTAACTGACTTTTAGAAACTAGTATAGTATAATTGACCAAAACTAGTACTTACAATGCATATATGATTACGGTAGTCAAACCATCTCTGAATTTGGACACAGCTGGCAATTGAAGAGGAACTGTCAAGTCCGAAACAGAATAGGGTAACTGACTTTTATGTAATAAGGTTTCTGAGATACTCACAGAGATCTGTATTTCTCATTTTCTGCAAGGCGGTTGAGCACATCTATTTCAATCATTGCAGCATCACGGTACTTGCGGATACTGCGAACAACTTTTATGGCAACATATTCACGTGTTTCACGGTCCCAGCATTCCAAAACACGCCCAAAAGTACCTACGAAAATCCAACTCGCAGTCCTCTTCATTAGAATAATAGCGAAGATACCCAGCAGAAGAGGAGACGACAGATTGCAGAAAACCCAAACCTTCTCCCATTTTGCTCAAGATTTTATCTGCACAACCAAAAAGCAGTCTCTCAATACGTGACCATATACCGACCTAAATCTAAGTAAAAAAAGATACTGGAAACTATGAGAAACGCATACATGCATAAAGTTTACGACTATTAAAATCGTAAAAGTTAAAGATCAGAATGGAAACCCTGCTTCATTCAGCTCCTTCACCTCGCATAAAAAATACAAATAAATAACCCTTTTATTTTATATACGAAATCTAACAGCCCAGATTATGGGAGAAGAAATCATCACACATCCATATGAAAACAGAACGCTTAAAAGTATAATAACTGTCAGTTTGCAAGCGGGATCTCAGAAAACTAAAAAACAGATAAAAAGCAAAATAACAAAAAAACGCCTAAAAGTATAATAACTGTCAGTTTGCAAGCGGGATCTCAGAAAACTAAAAAACAGATAAAAAGCAAAATAACAAAAAGACGACCACTAATTACAATTATTAGACACAACTAAACGCTATTCATGCACAAGGGCTCGAGGAACTGAAGCAGAGAGTCAAAGAGTCGGGCGCTCACATCGGCGGTTCAAGTTCTCGCCGAGATCGAAGACGTAGTGTCCGTCGCGGTCGTCCTCCCTCCACGGCGGCGACACGCCACCCCTCGCTACCTGCGTGCACAGCGTGGCCAAATCTGCATCAGCACAACCCGAAACCCCGCAAATCTGCGAGTACTCACGAGCAAAGAGGGCCCTACCACTTCTCGCTCTAGTGGCGGCGCGGCGTCGCAGTCATACGCTTGGCGCGTCCGCTTCCGAGACCGCGATGACTCCATTCGAAGCTCCGATTCGATGGGGAGGAGACGGAGAGAGAAACCCTAGACGGAGAAAGCCGAGTTCAGGGCGCGCTAATGGCGGCGAGGAGGAAGCCGGTGGGAGCGGGGACTCGTGGCGGGCTGGGGCCCGGATGGAAGTGAGGAGGATGGGTCGCCGGTGGACGGGCCTGGGATCGAGAGATTAAACTAAAAGAGGGCCATCTGGGCTCAAATTGGCTTTGGGGCTTTGGGCTGAGGCCATTTTCTGTTATGTTATTACGAGGTTGTTGCGACGGGAGAAAACTTATGTATAAATAAGTGTATAAAAAATTTATATATATTTGATGTAATTGGTTACAAAAAAAACTAATGGTAAGTAATGTGTATATTCATTGTTTTTTAAATAAATATGTATAGATAACACATACGCCTTCAAAAGTGTTTTTAGCATTGGAGATTAAACAAGCCAACCTTTTTATAATAATGGGATGAACCAACGGCTATCCAAGTGGGTGCATATTAGTCCAAGATCTTGTAATTTGTTCAATTCAATGTCGCAACTATCTAAGAGGATACATATTGGTCCAACATCTTATAGTCTGTTTAATTTAATACGAGAATTTGGCTCATTGATGCATATACGGCCCAAGCACATGTGTTTGATGCCATTGAAGCTACACATAGCGTGCTCAAGCTCAGCTCATCTAAGGTTTAACTATCGCAGGGATAATGACTCATTTGTAGTCATGATCTCCTACTTGTTCGATTTTAATTTAGGCTTGATCTATTTTAAATTCAATATAATCAAATAATTTTTGGCCCAGATTAAAAGGCATAATGCAATATAGTTTAGTCTCACATGAATTTTGGTTCAGCATTGTTTCAACTCAAATAGGTTGACTATGCGTGGTTCTATTGAAAAGCTGAAAGCGGAATCTAGATGCGAGCGTGCATGAGTCGTGCCATGCCACAGCATGTGGGTTTTTTTTTGGAAAGCATATGGTTTTCTAGTGGGTTTTTACACATTGATGCTATTACAATTAAGGAAGAACTCGGCCGTACTTTAGCTTATTTTCTCACATAAAATACTATTAGATTATCTAAAATTAGTAGGCTAATGTACAATTTTGTACGTGTGTGCATGACAATACAAGGAAATCGTCCAATTCAAATCGTTGCAGTGTATTGACCATCAAAGGCTTACCGTAAATTTATATTTTGAATTTAAATATAGGACAACCCTAAGCAGAGTTGCCACTCTTCCTCCATGCAATGGACAAGCCGTGTATCAGCTTTAGCGAGCCACGAATGATCCTAGGTAGGGGTGAAAACAATATTATAGTATAGTATAAATATTCAGTTTGATATTTTCAATATTTTATAAAATCTATGGAAGTTTTTATATTTAGCCAAATTCAGAAATGGTACAATAATATAGTAAACCTTCAATCTGAGTGATGGATGAGATGAACGTGCTAGGGTGTAGCTTCCAAAAGCTAACCGTTTTTAGGGGGCTGCAACCCCTCTCTTATGAGCTCTCCCCTTTGTCTCTATCTTCGTCTCCTCTTTTCTCCTCTTCTTTATCTCCCGTGATTTGAGCTGAAAATTCTAGGAGAGATTGAGTGCCCTTTGCGGGTTCCAAAAGCTAACCGTTTTTAGGGGGCTGCAACCCCTCTCTTATGAGCTCTCCCCTTTGTCTCTATCTTCGTCTCCTCTTCTCTCCTCTTCTCTATCTCCCGTGATTTGAGCTGAAAATTCTAGGAGAGATTGAGTGCCCTTTGCGGGTGTAGATGAGAGATTGAAGATCCACCTCCCCGCATTTGTCTCCCTTTCAAGCTTGGTGCTAATTTGAGTGAGGGATTGAGAGCCTGGTGTGTGCATATGAGATTTGCATTTGGTGGCACTAGCAAATCTTTTTGATTTAGGGATTTCTTGTTACTCTTGGTGATTGCCATCACCTAGATGACTTGGTGGATTGTAGCTCCGTTGTGAAGTTCGCGTGGTGATTGTGTGTGGCTCTGGAGAAGGCTTTTATGAGGGGTGTTGTGCTCATCCCATGGGAGCCACAAAGAGCAATTCTAGTAGAGCGAGACACGAAGAGCAACAAGTGGTTTGGTCGTGTCAAAGTGCTAGATCTTGTGGCAAGCACTCCAATTATAGAGTGTGACTTGTGGTGAGTCACCGCTAGCAAAAGGACCGATGACAACCTTGGAGCTTGTCTAAACGAGGACTAGCTTAGTGGCAACCAAGTGAACCTTAGGAGAAAAATCATTGTGTCAACTTTATTCATCTTCTCGGTGGTTTGCAATTCTCATTCACTAGCTTGTATTTACTTATTCATATTTGTGCTAGTGATTAGTTGTTGCTATTGTATTGCTAGTTTACTTGTGTAAGCATAGAAGTAGCTCTCTTTTGTGATTAATTGGTTTGAGTAATCTTATTAGTCACATTGCTTAGTTTGTGTAGATAAGTAAATTGAGCTATCTAGTTTGGGTTGTGTAACCTTGTTATTGAGCATTGCTAATAAGCTTAGAGGCTTTGTGCTTTTGCTTACTAGTTTGTATAGGAGGTCCCATGTTTGCTTAAAGTAGTAGTTGCTTAGGTTTGTGTGATCTTGCAATCTGAACTTGTTTAGGTGAACTTTCTAGCCCGCACCTTAGTAGTATAATTAGACTAACTTGCTAGATGCTTGGGTTACATATAGAGGGATATAGTCCTGATTAGACCGAATATTTTAATTCCACATTTGTTTCGGTTAGCTGATGCGATTAGTTTTTATAAAGGATTATTCACTCTCCTCTAGTCCGCCATCGACCCATCAAATATTTGGACCATATATGCACCAAGTTCTAGCATCAAATTAAACAAATTACAAGATTTTGGACCAACATGCATCCACCTAGATAGTTGATGTATTAAATTGGACAACTTCCAAGATGTTAGACTAACATGCACCCACTTGGATAATTGTTGTATGGTGAGTGCAATTTACTCTTATTTTTTATACAAACATAGTTTGAAATTTACAATTTAGTGACCATGTAAAATTATAAGGTTTTGCATGGAATTTGTAAAATTAAGCATGATCAACTTTCAATTTTACAGCTTAAATCATAGCAAGATGGGGTGTTCTTTTCGTCACAACACATTGGTTAAGAAACATGTCACAACATCCCGCAAAGTTGTGGAAGAACGATAGTGGTTGATATCAGTCGTGTGATATGTTTAGGTTCATGGTCTAACATTACTAAGGGCCTATTTGATATAAGGACTAATCATTAGCTAGCTAAAAATTAGTCCAAATTAGATCTAGTGTATCCAAACTAGGTTGGATATTTTTTCTATAAGTCTTCAACTAATTATTAACCAACTAGCTAGCCAACCTTGGCCACTTTGAGCTATTTTTTAGCCCAACTAGTAACTAGCTATGACTCATCCAAACAAGCCCTAAGTGTGATTATAGAAGCTCCTCCATAGAATCTATCGCTTCATTTAGTTTAGCTTGCCTGCATGTTAAAGTTCTTCATAAGTATTTACAACACTATTGGAAGACTTGACAACTAATCGTCTAAGTTTGCTTTTAAGGATCTTGGTGAATTGTCTTATTTCTTGGATTGAGATAAAGAAAGTAAACATTGGTGTTGTACTTACACAATCTCAATATGATTTAGATATCCTAAAATGGCTTGTCACATTACACTACAAGCCTTTATTAGTTCCTAAAAAATGTAGTACATGATGGATATAATTGTTGTCAAGTGAAGAAGTTGAAGTGCAGAAGTGTAGTTGGGGTGCTCTATAATAGCTAACCTTGACCATATCAGATGTTGCATATCCTGTTAACAAGGTGTGTCAATTCCAATACTTCATTCACCTACTACCTCATAGTGGATTGTCTTAAGATATGTCAATCTCACTAGTAATATTGGGTTACATATCAAAAGACCATCCTCAAGTCTAGTGAGTGCCTTCTCATATGCAAATTGGGTTGGTTGCCTTCTAGATGTCACGCATACTTGCCGTGATTTTAGTTTCTTGGTTAACATATCAAGTACCGAAGCTGAGTACAAGTCTATAGCTAATGACATTACAATACATGCAACAATGTTAGAGAAAGTTTTTCCTGATGGTAGAATCTGCCAGGGTTTAAACCATGATGGTTTTTTGTCAAGAAAGACTATCTTTTCCTACCCTGGCGGCTCTCATCCATGACTGTGATTGACGTGGAACAACAACATCATGGAAAAATGGCTATGGTAATGCACCGGATGTGGAGAAAGAGTTATGGGGTCAAGGGAGCTAGAAGGGCTTAGCAAGATATGGAGGTGGGGGTGTTTAATGAGCGAGATACATGGGGGATTGGGGGGGGGGGCTTACCACAGAGGCGTCTGATGGATTCAATTTCATTGGGGGACATTCAAATATTACCATTTCTAGTGACGGAAAGAAATACAAAGAAGAAATATTTAGGTTATATATATGTGAACCCGCATCTAGATATTTTTGTGTCCTTGCGTTCTCATGATCGAGTTGCTTTCAGAATGGCATTCGATGGATCTGATTCCATGTGGACGTCTGAATGGTAGCATTTCTGATCACCGGAAATGCTGTCGCCAAAGACAACATATCTCGTGGTACATGAAGCAACAATTACTATTTGCAAGATAAAAATTATCTTCTTCTCCTCATTTCTATCTAATTGAGATCCGTGAATAAGATATATGATACATATAAACATCAATTCTACAGTACCTGATGGATGATGACCCGACTGCTTTAACTCACTTCAAGTCGCGCATCACATCAAACTTGAAAAAAGAAAAAAGAAAGAAAGAAAGAAAAAGGGAGTTCGGCGGCCGGCCGAACTGCATGGACAACCTCCTCGAGCACGAACGGGAATCCTCCACTCCGGCCCTCTTGCTTTGAGCTTCCACAGGAGGACACGATCCACCGTACGTCATGACTGATGAGCGATTGGAGAATATAATCTACGGTTTGTGATGATATATAGCTGTTCAATATAATAATTAATAGTACAGTAGTCCAAAATTCAGTGCACGATGTAGGTGACGAAGAGCGCGAGGAGCATGAGGACGTAGGCGACCCCCTGGTCGATCGCTTTCGCTGCGAAACAAAGAAATGATTCAAATAAGGCAAACAAACATTAGCATTATATATCTCAGTCACTCTGCATGATTAACGATTCGATCTTTCAAACACAAAGATGGAGACGACGATGAAGACGAAGGAGGAGCAGCTGGGGTGGTATGTAGGGGTATATAAAGAGAGAAGAATAGAACTCACGATCCATTCTCCAGTAGTCGCCGGCACCACGAGCGGCCGGCGCCGCCGCCGCCGTTGCATGGCAGAGGCAGGGGGGCAGCAGCGTCGCGAGCAGCAGGTACGCCAGCAGAGCGGGCCTCGCCGTCAGCGAACTCATGATGAATAATACTATATCTATCTATCTAGTGATCTGGATCGTAATGGAGGGCTCTGACTGATGGATCGGTGAAAACCGAGCTAAGACTGACCGATGATGATAGCTCTGGCGGCCGATCGTCACGGCGGCATTTATACCCGAAGGATCAGGCCGGCGGGCCGCGTAGACTCGGTGGTAGGCCGGCGGCGGGCCGCGCATCTGTGACCACGAGGCGCGCGGCCGGCACCGGCAAGGGCCAGGTGGCCCAGATCGAGATCGACGATCGCGTGCATGTCAAAGTTGGCGGGAGTCGCCGGTGAGGCGGTGACGTGACGTGACGTGGCGTGCGTCGTTTGGTCGCGCGCGTTCGTGGACGCGGTCCGTTGTTTCGACTTTTCGAGCTCTCGCTCTGCCGCCCCTTCAGTTTTCTTTCTGGGAAATAAAACGTAGTACTCCCTCCGTTCACGAAAGAATCAATTCTTAAAATCCATGTCAGTTAAATTTTTTTAACTTTAACTAACTTTATAGAAAAATACAACAACACCTATAACTTAAAATAAGCACCATACAAAAATATATTCTTAGATAAATCTAATAATACTAGTTTGATATCATAACATTTAATATTTTATTCTAGAAATTTGGTCAAAGTTCAAAAAATTTAACTTAGGACAAACCCAGAAATCTATTCTTTTATGGACGGAGAGAGTAGTACATACGCACACAGTAGTCAATGCATGACAGGAGTGATGTGAGTGTGATCGCGCGCGCAGGTGAACATAACATACATTAGAAGAGTAGAAAGATAGACCAAAATGAAAGGAGGGAGAGGTCTCTATGTGCCATGAAGCACAACAGTTGGTAGTGCATACGGTTCATGCACATCCATCTTCCACTCTACAGTGTTGTTGGTTTGGATCTAAAGACTAAAGTTTAAGAGATATTCACATCGGATATTTGGACTATGCTCGATAGAAAGATTAAACATAAGCTAATAATAAAACAAAAATAAAGAAGTTGGGTTAATTCGTGAGAAGAATCTATTAAGCCTAATTAATCTATCATTAGCACATAACACCATATTGTTCAATCATATATTTAATAGATTCGTCTCACAAATTAGTTTTAACCTATGCAATTAATTTTGTGTCATTAGTCTATGCTTAATTAATACTCATAATTAGTGTATACATATTCGATATGACATGATTAAAGTTTAATTACATGGAGGAACCAAACACCCATACGTGTCCCTTCTTTTCTCTCAAAATTTGCAATAAATCTTCTTCACCAAATGACGACGCCAAGCCACCAAACACCCCCTACGTGTCCCTTATTTTTTCTCTCAAAAATTGCATGTACATCTTCTTCACTATATGGCGGCGCCAAGCCACCAATTAGTCTTTGATTGTACATGCATTGAGCGTCAAAGAAAAATAAATTACCATGTGCCAAGCTAGACCCTATCATTCCGTCTTTTCTTGGCCTGCTAATTGCACAACCAAAAGATAGTGTTCTCAAGCACGTTGTGGCGAAAACTAATTTGACTAACGGACGTTCACAAAAAAAATGACTAACGGACAAAACTAATTTATTTTATTTTTTTGACTGAGTACAACTTTACCATCCTAGTGCTGCGGGGAGTGGGGAACTGACAGGCTTTGAGAGGGCATCTCTCACGGATATTTTCATTTTATCGGTTTGGTTTATAGTAAGTAAAACAAATCGGAAAAATAAAATTGTCAGTTTCTTAGTAGTCGATGTTGGTTTTGATCCTAGTTTTCATTTTCTATTTTAGATTATCAGTATTTCTACGTGTTTCTAGTGGAACCTCCTATTTATCATATGGAAGATGGATAATGACCAATATTTTATTGTGGTACCTCTAAATGACTGTGAGTCATTCATCTATTTTTATTAAACGATTACAATCACCTATTGGAGGTAATAGATGAAATATATATTTATTTAATTTTTAATTTTGTAAATTATGATAAATAAGGAAAAAACATTTTTCTAAGATTTGGTTGATATATACATAAGTCGCAAAAAAAAAATTGGTTGATACATCGATATGTTAAATCTTTTTTATTTTACAACTTTGGACTTGATATATTTTGATTTGCATTAACATGTGTATGCATTTTAGGTTAGTGGATAAGTGACATGTTTTTTAGCGTGTGTAAGCAAATTTTTTAACACACGACACATTAATTTATTGATATTTTGCTATAAACGTTATACAAATTATTTGTGAATATGAATTGAATAGTTCAAATTTAAATTTATATTTTTATATCAACATGATTTTAAAGATAATAAATATCCACTTACTTTATCTATTATTTTATATTAGAATAAATGCTCGTGCATGTTCAGATTTGAAACACGTCTCCGCCCCACCCTTTTCTCGCATGCATAGAAAAAGAATATTTCCACAACTCCACGAACAAGGAAGGGCCACACCTCGGTCACATAAAGAAAGGAAGGATCACTGCGATGGCGTCTGTCTCCGCGAAGAGGAGATTCAACAAGATTTTTTTATTTCCTAGCTTAATTAATCAATTAAATAATTTAGAAATTAAAAAAATCGAGGGCTCAAATTAATTTAAGATATTATGTCCTAATAAATAAAAGGTGTACCGTAGCATTGTCTTAATGTTCATATTTTTCGACCCATTGGTTTTCGTAGTATTCACTCTCATTTGTTCCGCTCCTCCACCTGGCTAACAACTACTCTACTACACCCTCCCTTCTCCTGCCTCTACTTGTGAGTGGTGGGTCGCATTGTCATATATTTTCACCTAACTCTTATGATCATTGTTCGACTAACCAACTACTCACCGCTAGTCATCCTTGTCGTCGGTTATAACCTATCTCGTTGTTTTCCTCTCGTCTTAGCGTGGTTCCTATGACCTCATCATGTCAATGTCTCAACCTTCTCTGTCATGAACCCCTTCCTAAGCTAGTGGTCATCCGGCTCCACACCTCCACCCCAAACTATATCGGCGGCACGGGTGTTCAAAATGAGTGATAGGCTTAAAAGGGTTCAAGGTAAGAAGAGGGGAATTAGTTTACATGAGTGAATCATAGATTATAGGGATATGGGAGTGTGGTTCTTCCTTCTAGTATATATTTTTAGATAATGGATAGAAATGCGGCCTCTATATCCACATGTGGATATAACAACCATTCTTTTAGTAAGTTGGGGAAAGGAAATCCAAGCCACCATTTGAATGACATTTATCATCTATGACATCAAGTTAGTAAATGAACTACAAATTAAGTTTAATCCTACATATCATTGAGAATGACTTATAGCAATGGACCACATGTGATGGTATATATGAAATTTTCCATGAGAAGTCTACGTCTGATCATGGGAGTGAACCATGTTCTATTATGTTACCAAACATGACAACACTTAAACAAGTGCATGAAGAATTCCAGCCAAAATATATATTAAGGGATAGAAAGGCACAATCATATGTGTGCAAGAAAGATTTGACCTTACACAATAACTTGCATGAATATTAACAAAAAATAGAAAACTAATCACCTTTGCGGATTAAACATCAACAATAACTTCCATAACTATTCAAGTGTTGATTTCTCTTTTTTGTTTCTATACTTGCATTGGTTTTTGTGCAAGCTTAAATTATGCACGACTTTCATAGATAATTATACCTGTTACCATTAATATTTTTGTTGGGTATTTCCACACACCAATTTAGGACACCGTAGAAATTGAACCACCAAGAAGCAGGCTGAAGTTTCATCCTCTCATGGGCCATTACATGTCATCACAACTCACCACTACCCAATCAATAAGCATCACTTTTTTATTATAACTTTCATACAAGTTTGGCATGCCAATTGAAATGTTGAGATGAATTTTATATGAAAGTTGTACAACTTGATGAGATCAACAACATTGTAGCTCACAACGTATTTTTTTTGAAGTTGAAAACATCAAGATGGATTTCGATAATGTTTTTGTTACCTTATTGGTGCTAACAATAGAAAGATGGCTTCAAACAAAAACATTGTTGTCAATCTCATCATGCCCTACTGTTTTTATATAAATTTATCTTCATTTGATACACCAATTCAAATTTTATTAAAAAACCAAGAACACACCAAATGAATTGAAATTGAGGTTCTACGTGGTAGCTTTGGTTCATGTATATAGTGCAAATATACTATTTGATTAGAAGCCTTATAGGTGGCTAAGTCGACTAAATTTTGTATTTTAATTGTTTTTTTGGTTATAATGAATATGGGTTCTATTAAAGAAAAAACATTAAAATTGAGATCTATTTGTTTTTTTCTATTTCACTTAGCATGTTTGGTGTCTATTTTTGTCCCAGTTTAACAAAATATTTTCATTTATTTAATCTAGATGCCTAGACCTACCTCTAATTATCATGCCTGTATTTTAGGAGATAGATGAAACCAATGGATTCATAGTGGGCAAACAAGTTACTTTATGAAGAATAAATGTGTCTCTACTACACGGATTTGTAATGTAAATAAAACAAATAAATTATTACAAAATAACCATGAACGGCATGCAAGAAGCATATCGATTTGGTGCCCTCTAAAGACTGAGCGTGGCGACCCGATCGGAAAGCGAAGACGTCGGGCTGTGGTGAGTGGGTAGCCACCAAAGGTGACTCCCGATCTGTCACTCCCACTGCTGATCAAATACAATTCCAATGCCAAGGAGAAGATGAAAGTAAGGAAGGTAGAGGCGGACGAACCTAGTGGGTGCTCGTCGCTGGCGAGCGGCAAGGGCCCAGTGAGGCCCCTCGGCACCTAGCATAGGGTGAGGACAATGATTGCCAGTCTCCGGTGGCAAGAGAGTGAGACTGAACGGGAATAGGTTTTGGGGTGTCTCAGTGGGCGGGATAGTCTTCTGGTGCGGTGAACCTAGTTCTTCGGATCATCAACCGACGACAATGGCCGTGCTTAGTTATTAAAAAATGACCGGTTGGAATAGAGCCTTTACCATAAAAATTTCTATAGGTTTGAATCCTACAAAATTTATCCATGAATCCTTTGTTGCAAAGTTGGCTAAATTGGATTAGGGCAAAGGGGCAATTTGGGATTAATAAGTACCGCCTTCACCGTTCGGCAACAGTGCGAGTGCAATACCTGTAACCTCTTCCTTCGCAACACCCATGCTCCGGAAGCTCCCGCCATTCCCTCACCTGACACTCCGCTCCGCCTCTTCCTCTTCAGCTGCCGCCTCCGCTTCCCCACCGCCGCCTAGACGCCTCCCTCCTCCCGTCCCACTGCGCGACCTCCTCGCTCGCCGACCTCACCTCCACCGCCGCGCCCTCATGCCGATCTCGTCCTCCTGCCCCGCCGCTGCGGCAATGCCAACTCTCCGGAAAACCTCCACGTCGAGCTCATCAAGCGGGGGCTCAATCATGACCTCTTCTTATCCAACCATCTCGTCAATTCGTACGCCAAGGGCGCGCGCCTGGCTGCCGCGAGCAGGGTGTTCGACGAAATGCCCGAACGGAACGCCGTCTCCTGGACCTGCCTCGTCTCCGGGTACGTGCTGCAGGGCATCGCCGAAGAGGCCTTCCGGGTGTTCCGCGCCATGATGCGGGAGGTGGAGCCCGGTTGCAGGCCCACGTCTTTCACCTTCGGGACCTTGCTCCGGGCGTGCCAGGATGGGGGACCCGACCGTCTGGGCTTCGCGATCCAGGTCCATGGGCTGCTGTCCAAGACGGAATATGCGTCAAACACTACTGTGTGCAATGCCCTGATCTCAATGTATGGTAGCTGCACTGTTGGTACGCCGATCCTAGCGCAGCGAGTGTTTGATGGCACGCCAATCAGGGACTTGATCACATGGAACGCATTGATGTCTGTTTATGCTAAGAAAGGTGATGTGGTTTCAACGTTCGCTCTGTTCATGGATATGCAGCGAGAGGATTCCAGGATTCAGCTGCGCCCGACAGAGCATACCTTTGGCAGTTTGATCACTGCCACATCTCTGTCATCAGGCAGCTCGGCTGTGCTTGACCAAGTATTTGTGAGGGTGCTCAAATCTGGCTGTTCTAGTGACCTCTACGTGGGTAGTGCTCTGGTTAGCGCTTTTGCGAGACATGGCTTGGTTGATGAAGCTAAAGACATCTTTCTCAGTTTGAAAGAGAAGAATGCAGTCACCTTAAATGGATTGATAGTTGGGTTGGTCAAGCAACACTGCAGTGAAGAAGCAGTAAAGATTTTTGTGGGGACAAGGAATACTATTGTTGTTAACACAGATACATACGTTGTGTTGCTCAGTGCCATAGCTGAGTATTCTATATCTGAAGAAGGGCTGAGGAAAGGTAAGGAAGTCCATGGGCATATGCTTAGAACTGGGCTCACTGATCTGAAAATTGCTGTTAGTAATGGACTGGTTAATATGTATGCCAAATGTGGTGCCATCGATAGTGCCTCTAAAATTTTTCAGCTATTGGAAGCAACGGACAGGATTTCCTGGAACACCATCATCTCAGCTCTTGATCAGAATGGTAACTGTGAAGAAGCAGTTATGCATTACTGTCTTATGAGGCAAAGTTGCATAAGGCCATCAAATTTTGCAGTAATCAGTTCCTTGAGTTCATGTGCAGGTTTGAAACTTTTAACTGCTGGTCAGCAAGTGCATTGTGATGCTGTTAAGTGGGGTCTAGATTTAGATACTTCTGTTTCAAATGTACTGGTTAAAATGTATGGAGAATGTGGAGCTATGCCAGATTACTGGAAGGTTTTCAACTCTATGGTTGAACATGATGAAGTTTCTTGGAACACTATGATGGGTGTCATGACCAGTTCACAAGCACCTATTTCTGAAACTGTCGAAGTTTTCAACAATATAGTGAGGGGTGGTTTCATCCCAAATAAAGTAACATTTGTAAACTTACTTGCTGCTTTGTCTCCATTGTCCTTTCTTGAATTGGGGAAGCAGGTTCATGCTGCAGTGCTGAAGCATGGAGTTATGGAAGACAATGTAGTAGATAATGCACTCATATCATGCTATGCAAAATCAGGAGATATGGATTCCTGTGAGCATGTGTTTTCTAACATGTCTGGCAGAAGGGATGCTGTCTCGTGGAATTCTATGATTTCAGGTTACATCTACAATGGCCATCTACAGGAGGCTATGGATTGTGTATGGCTTATGGTACACAGTGGTCAAATCATGGATTGTTGCACTTTCTCCATTATACTAAATGCATGTGCTTCTGTGGCAGCATTGGAGCGTGGAATGGAGATGCATGCTTTTGGTATTAGGTCGCACTTGGAGTCAGATGTCGTGGTTGAGAGTGCTCTTGTTGATATGTACTCCAAGTGTGGTAGGGTGGATTATGTCTCTAAGATTTTCATTTCCATGACTCAGAGAAATGAATTTTCATGGAATTCTATGATTTCTGGTTATGCAAGACATGGTTTTGGAAGGAAAGCCCTTGAAATATTTGAGGAAATGCTGCGCAGCAGAGAAAGTCCAGACCATGTCACTTTTGTTAGCGTCCTATCTGCATGCAGTCATGCTGGATTGGTGGAAAGGGGTTTAGAATACTTTGAAATGATGCCGGATCATGGTATACTACCTCAGATTGAACATTATTCTTGTGTCATAGACCTTCTCGGTAGAGCTGGTAAGATTGACAAGATAAAGGAGTACATACAAAGAATGCCAATGAAACCAAATGCTCTCATATGGAGGACTGTTTTAGTTGCTTGCCGACAGTCAAAAGATGGGTCTAAGATTGATCTGGGGAGAGAAGCTTCAATGGTGCTTTTGAAAATAGAGCCTCAAAATCCTGTAAACTATGTTCTGGCATCTAACTTTCATGCAGCTACAGGAATGTGGGAAGATACAGCCAAAGCCCGAGCTGGAATGAGGCAAGCAACAGTGAAAAAGGAGGCTGGTCGCAGTTGGGTAACCCTAAATGATGGAGTTCATACTTTCATCGCTGGCGATAGATCACATCCAAACACCAAAGAAATATACGAAAAGCTGAATTTTTTGATACAGAATATAAGAAATGCTGGTTATGTTCCCCTGACAGAGTATGCCTTGTATGATCTCGAAGAAGAAAACAAAGAGGAGCTGTTGAGGTATCATAGTGAGAAGCTAGCCATTGCCTTCGTTCTGACTCGTTCCTCAAGTGGCCCAATAAGAATAATGAAGAACCTTCGGGTTTGTGGAGATTGTCACATAGCCTTTAGATACATTTCTCAGATTATTAACCGGCAAATCATTTTAAGGGATTCTATCCGATTTCATCATTTCAAAGATGGGAAATGTTCTTGTGGAGATTACTGGTAACTGATCTGAAGGGTTGGTTCAGTACCAGTTCCTAACTTTTCAGGTCATACCACACTGCCAGATGCTAGATACAGGTTTCTTACCTTTCTCTTATTTAAGTCAAATATATATATTCAAACAAAATTACTGTTATAGTTTCTCTTCAGACGTGAATTTATCATTCACTAACTCCTGGCAGCTATTATTCCATTTTCCATTATCCTGTGGAATTTGTAAAGAAATTATAGCATCTGTCGAATGCTTGAAACTTACACATCTAGCATCTAACATTAAAATTGAATTTATTAATCCTGCTTGCTGATTTATAGGTGTTATCTTTTCATGACACTCCATGGGCTGCCCAACCTAGCAACTTTTATTCGTCATGACTACATGAATAAGTCCAGAATTTATTCGTCATAACTTTTATTCTGCTTACTGAGCCTTGACTTTGCATGCCTGATGTGTTCATTCCTTATCTCTAAAAGTGTTCTGCATGCTCGTCTAGGTTGTGCAGTGTTGATGGAGACAGCAGTTCTTTGTGTTCAGCGCTTGCATCTCTTCATTAGCTAAGCATAATAGTTTTTTCATAGGCATCTTTGTGTTTTTGAATTTACAGCCATGGTTTGAATTTATTTTTCATCATTGTATGGCCTGGCATAATGTTTTATTCGGTTGTCTGTTGTCTTGGAACTGTGGAAATTCATATCCGTATCAACTAGTGTGTGTTTTGATTACTGATTATGTGCTAACCCATGTTAATGCTGTTCCCTTCTTTTGGGCGCAGACATACTTGGGAATACAAATATTTAGGTTTCACTTCAAGTGCACTAAATGCTCTGCTGAGATCGCATTCAAAACAGATCCTCAGAATTCTGATTGCACAGTGCAATCAGGGGGCTAGTCGCAATTTGAACCTTGGCGTGAACAGGACGAGGTAAGTGATTTTGGGCCATATTCAAAGGACAAATTTGATTCCATGGATATAATCTTCAATTTGATCACCATGATGAATATTCCTTTGTTCAGGCAGCAGAAAAGGAAATGAGACTGAGGAGATGGGTGATGCAATGAAAGAGTTGGAAAATAGAGCAATGGATTCAAAGCAGGATATGGACATTCTTGCTGCTTTGGAAGAGATGTGGTCCATGAAGGTTGGATCTAATTCTAGGCCACTCATGCTGGTGTCTCTATTGACCAGATGCTTGAAATTTTGAAGCGTTCAGCTCATGAAAACATTGTTTGCTTTATCATGTTTTAATAAATGTCTGAAATAAAACATTCCATCTTTTGGTTATTTAGAATAACTTTATGTCGACAATGTAGTTTTCTACATCTCACTTTTAACATAGATATTCTTTGTGCAATGACAGGAGGAAAAAGCAATTGCAGAGGTTGATGAAGAAGATGAAGAACTTTATGAAATCAATCATTTTTTGAGTAATTCTCTATCTTTCATGCATAACTTGTGCATGGAGGGTGTTACCTTTTGAAACTGCACCTTTTTAAGTGTTTCCAGTTAAAGCATCTCCTTTTGACTTGTGATCCTATTGCTTAATAATAGATGAACCAGAATAGAACAATGACATGTTCACATCATAATGTAGCAATGCCAATCTACATACGCTGTTATTTATCTGAAAGCATATACTATTATTGGCATTTGGCAACTTGTAATTGTACATTAGTATTAGAGATAAACCTGTTTGCCCACACTGGACAGTGTTGTCCTTCTCCTGTATAAATCCAGGTAGCTAATCGAAGAAAACTGGAAATTGAGATTAATGTCCATCCAAACAGGACAGCACAATGAAGCCAAGTTAAACACCGTCCAAGATAAAATTTTCTATATGCCATATCAAGTAAATACATTACATTTAAAAGACTTATACATAACGAAAACACCAAGTCCGCCATTAATCCAAGTCCACAATTCCAAAATTGGAGAGAAGGATCTTCATTTGCTGAACAAAATCTGAGCCTGTTGCGTACTCTGTTAGCATCCCTACTGCAAACCCAAACATGGCCCACCTGCAAGATTTGTAGCAAGGTGAATTAGCGCATAGAGACAAGCTATCGGGTTATTCAACAATGTGGTGAATCTTTACATCTACCCATTTTGCATTTTTTAGCATGCTTATTGTAGACTCATATTTAATTAGAACCTTACACGAGTAAATTGAGTAGCATGAAGGGGACATGATAGTTTGTGGTAACTTCAAGAGGCCTTGTTCCAAATGGCTTGGAAACATATCAGTTCTCAACTGATTAATCAATCTCAAGTCTGACCTTTGATCGATATATTGATTGCAAAGAAAGCATGCTCTCTGTAAATCTCAGGCTAGATCAGGCTAGGTCAAGAAATGTCCCTGATTCAAAAACCTTCAAATATTTGAAGGTACTAGGAAAAATCTCACCAACCATCAAAAAACTTTCCGGTTCACAAATTTGATAGCATCTTGCAGGGGCAAACGTACCTTCCGTTGGAAATCTCATTTTTGGGCAAGAACCCAAAGAACGGGCCCTGGTCGGCCTCCTCCAGCTTCTTCTTCTTGAAGTACTCCTGCAGGTCCTTGGCCACCTTCCTCTGGTACTCCAGCGTCACAGCCCCAGCCACCGGCCTCTGCATAGCTGCCGGCTCAGGAGAAGGTGGTGTCGGCTGCGACGACGTGGGTGGAGCAGCAGGCTTGATGGGCGTCGGAGGCTGCGACAGGGTGGGAGGAGTGGACAGAGCCGGCGTCTTGGGTGGCATCGGTGGTGGTGGCGACAGCGGAGGCGCCGCAGGTCTCCGGATGGGGCCCTCCGCCTTAGAGCTCCTGATCACCGCGAAGGACCGGCGGGGCGCGACGGACACGGCTCCCACCTTCACCTTGATGGAAGGGATGGACGGGGCCAGAGACATTGCTGCAGCGCTTGAGCTTTGCAGCAAGCGCTGGCTTGGCTGGCTCTCTTTGTTTCTTGGGATGGAATGAACAGAACAGGGAGGAGGAGACGAGGGAAGGAACGCGTGGAGAAGGTTTGGACACACACCCACGCTCTCGCTGTGGATAATAAGAGGGTGTGGTGCCAAGTTTCCGTCCGCGAACAGAGGGCCCAGGAAGTCAACATCGGGCGTGTTGTCTCCTAACAGAAAGGGTTTGTGAGGTTTGCAGGGACTCAACATGGGCGCAGCACCTTCATATATTCTGGTGCTGACCTGCTGCGATTGTCCCTGTCTCTGTCTGTCACTTGGGCTGCTTGTACTAGCCCTTTTTGTTTTACAATTATTATTAGATCAAAGCAGCGATTGCTTGACAAATTGAATTTTCCTATACGATTATTGAGCTGGTGTTGGTATGACAATATATAGCAACTCTATAACCTAATGTAGCCCAACGGGCACAACTATATCTGTATAAAATCTTTATCGGTGAATGGCATGGCTCCTTGTTTTGTTAAAAGAAACGAATACATCATTCTGTATGAATTCTGGTCGATTATTCTAAGCCATAATTAACATCTGTTCTCTAGAGAAAATCACGTAAGTATTGGCACATGTTATTTGCAACGTATATAAAAGAAAAGTTAAGTCTTTTTTTATTCCTTGAACGTGTCACTGGATTTAAAAATACTTTTAAACTTCAATATCATACAACACACACACCTTATAATTTTCAAAACAAGATAAAATACTCTCCTCGTCCATTTCAAAGTCTTATTTTTATTCATGAACGTTTTGCTGAATTTGAAAAGCACTCCGAGGCTCTAATATCAGACAACGTATACACTGTCTAACTTTCAAACCAGATAAAATACCCTCCTTGTCCATTTCAAAGGGGTTTTCTGCTGGTTTTTGTTGATATGGCAGTAGGACCGGCCTCTTATGTATATTAATAAATCCTGGGGCGAAGCTATGTTGTAAATAGGGGGTTCCAAAATTTTAGAAAACAGTTATATTGATCAAATTTTCACCATATTAGCACCTCCATGACATAGATTTATGCACCCACAAGGCAAGTGTACCCCCTCAAATTTTCTCTAGCTTCGCCACTGAATAAATCATAAACATTTTCAAAACAAGTCAGAAAACAAATTTTATACGATAACTGTATAGCTCGATGTGATTTGCAATTTTGTAGTTGACAAATTCAGACAGGTCTTGGCTTTAGAAACATCCCTCAATGGTGTTGTATTCTTAGTTATCCTATATGTAACCATCTGAGTCGTTTTCAGAGAAATGTATAAGAAATTGAGATGTATATAACCACACTCGATGGCACATCTAGGGCAGCCGACCTTTAATGCCGCTGAAACGATCTCCCCAATATATAGTGATCGAAATAGATTTTCGGTTTCTTTTTGTGTCATCAATCGTAACCCTTCAAAGCACCACACATGCTTTGACATATAATGGATAGAATCTGGTCAGAGAGCAATTTTTAAGTACTTATCAGTTCGAGAATATGAAAAAAGAAAGCATGTAGATTTTTTTAGAAAAGAAAAAACATGTAGATTTGTTTCAGATATTTCCATGAAATCACATTATATATAAAAAAACAGATTGAAGTTTTTTTAATATTAGATATATATATATATATATATATATATATATATATATATATATATATATATATATATAATATTAAAAAAACTTCAATCTGTTTTTTTATTTCCCACAATAACTTGGCTGTACCCCGTCCATGACCCGAACCCATCTCAGACTTAGGAGTTAGGATCCATGCCCCTCTAAGTTAGAACGTTACTGTTTTTACTTTATTTTCCACATACCTTGGCATCTCATGCCCATACAAGTTAGAAAATAGTCTTCAGCTGACAAATTAATTTCGTAAATAATCTATATTTAATACTCCATGCATGTGTCTAAATATTCGATGTGACAGGGACTTAAAAAAGTAGAGGGAACCAAACACCCCCTTAGCCATAGTATAGAGTGCATTGGAACATAGTATAGAGTCCGATCTCAGGATGCATTGAAACAAATAACATGATTATATTGCATACCCTAAGCCTCAAGTCATTCAAGTGACCACATAACAAATTGTGGATTCCTTTACAACACACAGACATGTTTGCTACTACATTATAATATCAAAACTTGTATAAGATTCAGAATTGATCTATTGTACTAACTTAGCAACCAATATACTAGTACATTTTCTCAGAGAGGACATTCTGAAAACGCAATGTCTCATCGACATTACAGGGGCAGAAAGACAAATCCACATCAAAACAATGTACGCCTGAGAGTTAAACAATCAAATGACCCTCATATATCAATCTTATGCAACAAGAATGAATTTTACCAATTTGGACGAAAATGCCAACAAGCCATCACTCAACACGTCAGGAGCAAAACAAAAGGGAACAGCATGAAGCCAGGAATCCAACATCCCAGGCAGAAGTAACAGGGCAGCCTTATATGGTACAGCGGGCGTGAAAACACAATGGAAAGCCAGAAAACTAAAATATAACAGAAAAGAAAGGAGATCTTGATATTGTACAGGTGGGCATCGAAACTATAACCCCGCCGAGCAGACTAGTTAAGCATAGAACCAACAAATAATCTAGCACAATATCAACCCGTCACTGTTTGCTTAGTTTCGACTGTCATCAATCATTTCAGTTGCAAAGAAGTCACCGGTGCGGCACAGCCTTCCCAGCAGGACATAGGCTTACCATAAGATGTTTCTGTCAGCCTTGTTGTGCAGATATGAAATTTACTGAATCACACACTCACATTTCCGGAAACCTTCGTTTTCCGCATCATCATCTGACAGGCCCTCGTCACTACCAAGATTTTAAAAAAACAGCAATCAGAATATAGTATACAAGTACAACAAAGCACTAGTAGAACACAAGAATACAGAAGATACATACCACCACATCCATGGCTTTGTCACCTTATAGTTTGAGAGTAGTAAAAGTGACCACATACATTTGAACATGCATATGAAACATCGGTGCCAACTAATTTGTAGGGAGTTTGCCTAACAACGTAATGAATGCAAATCAAACAAAGATACAGCTATTTTGCATACTGTTAACATTTAGACCCTGTTTGGCACGGCTCCAAACAGCTTCGGCTCCTTGCTATAGTGTGGTGAAGCTAAAAATGTGGCATCACCAGCTCCTAATTCATTTTGAGAGGTATATTGCACGGAAGAGCTGGAGCTAGAGCCGCCCGAAGCTCTACAGGGCCTTAATAGTAATGAGGATTCAGCACCAAGCCAGACTACACACATATTTGCATCATTTAATGGTGCAGGTGAGCTGCTGCTTCGATGAGCTATAAACGAGTGTAAACTCCATGCACTTTAACATGTTCACAATATAGAACATTTGGCAAGAATATGTTTCATTTTTAGTATGTGGAATTGTCTTTACTTTCAAAAGTATGTACATAAGGCTTTATAGGAGATTTGACCCTAAGTTTTATTAGTAGCGTTTTAGGTGGAGACTACTCATTAATGTGCATTCATTCATGTATGATAATTGACAATAGAACATTCAGACTAAATAACAACGAACACAATATATTTTCCAGGGCACAATGGCATGCAAAGAAATATAGGATTTTTGGACCATACCTTGTTTCAAACTCTCTTATCTCAAAAAGCTCCTTTCCACATGTATCTGTCCACTGAACTTTCCTCCGTTCGACGCTAGATCTCAAGGTCTGCACCTCTTCCACAGACTCGCGCGGTTCTTCACCCTCACTCACCACTATGCGGTGCTCCAAAGAATCCCTTTTGGAGTTGCTCTTAAGACAGCCTCGTCTCTCACTGCCACTGATGGAACCACTAGTGGTCAACGTCTTGTTTGCTGAACACGATGCTTCTTCCTGTGAGGTAGCGATACTGCTGGAGGCCGCTTTGGGAGGAGACGCCACCTCGAGGCCATTCGCCGTGCATCCGAAGCAGACGAAGGGAGCGCATTTCCCGGGCGCCTGGTCCTTGGTGGACGTCGGCGGCAGCTGGTATACCACCTGCTCGGTCTCCCGGTCTACTAGCCGGTACTGGTTCCACGGCGAGACCTTGTCGGGCTTGTCCTCAGCTTTCCGCCCGAGCAGCAAGAGCGCGAGGCCATGGCTGTACCCTGATGCTGAAGACGAGAAGAACCCTCCTCCTTCCACGGCCAGTAGCATCTCCACTGCTCATCCAGGCACCATGAACCAGGAACTTGATACCAGCCTGACGTATTACCTCTCCATTGGCTAGCTCACTATACTATCCTGCAAAGGAAACAATCCATCATATCCTCCATATACAAGCTTCGGATTTGAGGACTCAAGAATCTGCATTACAGGAAACGAGGAATCCGTTCAAGGAGGCCTACCGAGTAAAGGAAGGGATCACCGCAGGTCCGGCTGGATCTCCGTTCCGATCCAGTCCAGGGGATGATCGAGGACGACGGGGACGTCCGGCCGCTGGAGAAGGAAGATAGACGCAGTCCGCGGCGGCGGAAGGATGGCCTGGATCTGGATCGCGGCGTCGTTGGGCGGAGAAGAGAGAAGAGGAGAGAGAGAGAGAGCAAAGCAAGTTTAGAAAACAACCATGGCCCGCGATTTTCCTAGCAGTAGTATTTCATTCCTTATTTCAGGGGCTGTTGAAGGCCCACAATAAATCTTTTTGTTGTGGGCTACAGACCGGCCCATAGTGAGGCCTACACACCACAAGTGTCCTTACCACGGCCCGGTCCATTTCGACTGCTGGCCCACCGCGTCTCTCTCCGTCGTCTGGCCGCTTGCGTGAACCAAAACCACGAAGGACGAACCGGAGCCTCGAGTAGATAAATGTACTAGCGCCGAGAAGGGGAAAAGGGGGAAGCAAATTCAATTGGAAGCGCAAGCAATCCGCAAACCCTTTCTAGTTTCTTCCCCCTCCTCGATTCGCGCGGCTTCATCGCCAGCGGCGGCGGCGGCGGCGATGGCACGGAAGAGGAAGACGGACGCCGCGCCGCGGATGGACGAGGCCGATCGCACGCTCTACTCCACCTTCTGCGGCGCCGCCAACTCCCTCTCCCAGCTCTACACCCAAGCCATGGCCCAGCAGAAGCTCTCCTTCCAGGCCGGCGAACGCCACGCCTTAGTGCGTACACCCCTCCCCTGTCTCCTGACTACCACCCCCATTCCTGCTTCTTCTCTATAGTCCGCCGGTTGGTCATATGGAATTCGATTGGCCCCCGCGCGAATTTTATTGATTTGCCTTCCTCGATCTTTTAGATAGACAAGTATAGAGGTTGGATTTAGCCATACATCAGTGGACGTGTAGGATTCCGCACGCACGAGCTTAGAGGAAGAAATGCCGGTTGGAACAGTCTCAAATATTAGTTTTTTTGTTTATTGTGTATATACTGCCGACACTGTCGGTGTACCTATCCTTCATAGTTAAACCGTCTTTCAAGAGAGACATTAGGTAATTCGCGACAATCAAAAAAAATTTCTGGAACACACGGAAGAGCTGCTTATAATTATATCAAGAAGAGTGAAGAAATGGGTTTAGAAAACCCATACAGCCACACACATACACACACCCTTTTACATCTAATGGTGTATCATTCTCACACTTTTCAAACATGACCCAAGATCACTAGAGAGGGACTCATGCATTGACTGGCTCTAGAGCAAGGAGATTGGATATTCTCCGAGCTCTGGCCAAACTCCATAGGAGAAACTCATCTTTTACCGAAACCAGAACACTACTTAGGTTCCGTTTAGGGCTTGTTTGGGACTGCTCCACAAACTCTGCTCTACAAACTACACTATGGAGCAGCTCCACAACAAACTAGAGTTTGTGGAGTACCTCTTTAGGTGCTCTCACAACTCCATCTTTTTTTCTGGAGTTGTGTGCGTGGAGTTGAAACCGTTTAGCTAAAAAACATGGAGCAGAGCTGAAAAACGTAGAGTAGAGCAGTCCCAAATAGGTCCTTAATCCCATCAAACACACAGCGATTTTGGTGATTCCAAATGGACCAAGCTCTCAGAATAATGATGGAATTAAGACCTTTTTTAGTCTGAACATCAACACCAGAATTTGTGCTTGCTCACCATGCATTAAAGGAGTTGTTGTCAGGCTGCGGGGAGAGGTACTGCAGGCCGACTTTATGTAGAATGTTGTACCATACTTCCCTGGAGAAGATTATCAATCGTTTCCTCAGCTTGATCACAGAGCGGGCAGCGTTCTGGGTGGGGCAGACCTCTTTTAGCAGGACGATATGCAGTCCAGCACCTATTGTGTGCAACTAACCACATGAGTGTAGGACTCCGAAGGTGCTTGGGTATCTATTTAGTTTGCCCTGGAAGGATGTAATTTTGTATTGCAACACTGTAGTATTCATTGAGAGTTGAAGTAGTTTAGTTATTAGTCTTCAGAGAAAAAAAATAATAGGTATATCTACAGGTAAAAAGTTATGGAGAAACATACAGGATTTGCTATCACAATCAATTCCTATGCTTTAAAACAGCATACATGAGCATTTATCTTTCTTAGAGATTCTTAAAGAATTACAATTACTTGTCCCAGAAGAATCTTCATTTTAATTTGTGATCTTACCATTTAGATTTTAAAACTTGATCATGTGGTCTCTCACCTATCAAGTATGAGACTTTCCCATTCTTGCGCTATTCTTCTTATGCTTCAGAGTTATATTGCTAAGTATGAGTTAAGAAATGTCTTGGCTAAATTCAAGCTTAATGTTACAGGAAAAGCTGTACCAGTGGATCTTGAGGAAGCACGATGAAGAGGCAAGGCTCACTGTAGCTGAAATAATGTCTCATATCCAGGTCCAACCTTGAAACTTCCTAGATTGGGCTTTGCTTGAATATGTTTTGACTATGAGTTGCCTTACTTTTTGTGGAGAAGACAATTGATTTGATTTACATAAGCCAAATCTTACCTTTGCATCTGCTTTGGTAGCTGTTTAGACCCTGTTTGGGCGTGAAGTTTTTTTTAATTATTGGAAAATACTAAAGTTTTGTGGAAAAAAAAAGAAAAAGGTGTGCCAAACTTCTGCGTGTTTGGATGTAACAAACCTTTTTAAAACCATGGTATTGTCAAAACCATACTCTGAGTTTTAGGAACTCCACTTTAGACCTCTTTTTTCTAGACCACAGTTTTGCATGTCTTTGGCTTATAAAACTACAGTTTCTTGATACCATAGTTTTCTAAAGCCACAACATCCAGACAGGTCTCTACTTCCATGCTTGTTTCTTTTTTTTCGTGTGTTAAATATTCCTATATGTTCAGGAGCTGCGTTCAGCAATGGATTGTCATTACGAGGACATTTTCCCGAACATAAAGATACACCTCATACTGTACAGGAGCCACAGCATCCAAACAGTCCTTCATGAGGACTAGGTTTTCCGAACATACAAGATACACCTCGTACCATACAGGAGCTTGTTCAGCAATGGATTGTCGTGACGATGGTGTCTAGAGTGGGGTCTTAAGCTGTGTTTGGTAATTGCTATGAAGTAGTATGCCTTTAGAACTACAGATGTACCTAGTTACCACTATGCCTGTTGGCTGTTGCATTGTGTAGTAAAGATTTCTTGCACTCATTAAATTTGTGAAGCAACCATAATGTTCACATAGTCTTGTTTCTTTTGCAGCATGAGATAGACTATGGAGGTACTGATGTACATGTCTCCCCAAGAGTAAATCAGCATCCTCAGATTGCAAATCCATTCACCAATTCAGTTGTCCCACCTGGAACTGGTTTATATGGGCAATCAGCAGCTGGGTTTGCTCCTAGACCCAGTGTCACTGACCAGTCAAAGAATACAATATTCTCTAATGCCTTGTCAAGCCCAGTGCGCAGGAGTCTCCAGAACTATCACATCACTCAAGGTGCTGGCAATGGAGGCCGGAATGCAGAAGCAAACTTAGCAGGGGCAAATAGAGAGACCAATTCTGCAAGCTCCAATGACACTTCTATGGATATGGTTTCAGACACCGCTGGGAATGAATTCTGCCAGTAATTTGCAGTGAGATGTTTCTGCAATCAAGCAGCATCGCATGCCAGTGTTGTCTGTGATTTTTTTTTGCCTCCCTTTCTTTGATGTTTTCACCTAAGCTCTCACCCTTGTGTGAGCAATGTAGCTGCACATCTGGTGAATCTGGTTTGTTTAAGTAAGGTATTGTATAAGTTGAAACGTGTTGAGCATGCTTTATTCCCCACAATGTGTTCGTGAGTTCAATATTATGAATGTAAATGCAGATTGCGTTGTGATATATTCTGATAGAGGAAGTTGACTGAACTTGCTGAAACTTGGATAAAACTTCTCAATGCGGAACAGCAGAAAATTTATGGAAGAGTAAAATGCATGGTTTGTCCACCAACTTGTCTGCCTATGTGCATCAGGCCCACCAACCTGGATTTGCATTACTAGGTTAACGTTTTTGAGTGGTGCATATATAGTCTGTACAGGTTCATTGTGTTTATATCCAATGTGGATTGTACATATTGTGTTTCTATCCGACATGGACTGTACAACGTGGCTGATGACCTAGAGAAGAGGTAACGTGAGGTGTGCGTTAGCACTGGGCTGGTTGGCCCTTTGGCAAAAAAAAAAAAAGGAAAGGACTTCACTCTATCTTCATTCCCTAATCCTCTCTTTCCTCTTATCCATCACCGAAATCGATCCCCTCTTTCGGTAGGGTCAACTCGACGGTGGAGGATCAACCAAGGGGTGATAATGGCGACATACAGCAAGCGAGAAAGGGGAAGGTGACAATGGTGGCCACTTTGCGCGTTGGAATGGAGCAGCCGCCTACATATGTCAAGTGATTGAACCAACTATTCTATGCATCTTATCGCAATAGTAATGGGTATTTTGCTTGATTCAAGCGTCAGTAGGAGACATTCAATCATTCATGTGGGTTAGGGTTTTGGCAATTTTGATTTGGTTCATATGGTTTGTTCGTTTGGTATAATTGGAGTTGTGATGTGACTGTGTTTTGGTGATATCATCATGATGGTTCTTTTGTTGGTCTATGATTAAGGGGACGTTAAGGGTTAAGAGCATCTCTAGTAGTACTCCAATCTATCTCTATAGAATTGTTATATTAGGATAGCTACTATGTTTTTTGTTGCTCCAGTTCCACAATAATTCTCCTTTTTATGGCCACTATATATTTTTCTTAGAGTAAATTACATGGCTGGTCCCTCACCTCGGTCCCCAAACTATAAAAATAGCTATTTAGGTCCTTAAACTATTGCTTAGGTTTTATCCCGGTCCCCAAACTTTCAAACCGATTATTTGGACTATTGTTTAGGTTTCATCCCGGTCCCAAACTACGGTGACAACGATAACGATTGCTTTGTTTTTATTTATTTATTTGGGCTGAATTTTTGAAAAATCACAATAAATTGCAGAAAAATCATAAAATAGAAAATCCAATTTTTTTGGACTCCACATGAGTATATCTACCCAGTGAATAAATAACATGGTACGATTTAGTACAATTTTTTTCTATGAAGGTTTTATTTTTTTCTTTTTAATTTATTTAGGTTAAATCTTTGAAAAATCATAGTAAATCATAGTAAATCAAAAAAAATCATAAAATAGAAAATATAATTTTTTGGACTCCACATGAGTATATCTACATAGTGAATATATAATATGGTATGCTTTAGTACAAATTTTTGTTTTAGCTTTAGATCTATGCTTTTATGTAATTAATTCAAATAATTCATAGCTATAGTTTCTATAATTATTTTGTTTGAATAAAGCATACCATAGTATTAGTTCACTGTATAGATCTACTCATGTGGAGTCAAAAAAATTGGAATTTTTTATTTTATAATTTTTCTGTGATTTACTATGTTTTTTAAAAATTCAGTCCAAATAAATTAAAAAGAAAAAGACAAAACATTCATAGCAAAAAAATTATACTAAAGCATACCATGTTATTTGTTCATTAGATAGATTTACTCATGTGGAGTTCAACAAAATTAGATTTTCTATTTTATGATTTTTCTGTGATTTATTATGATTTTTCAAAGATTTAGCCTAAATAAATAAATAAAAACAAAACAATTGTTACCGCCGTCAATGTAGATTGGGACCGGAATAAAACCTAAACAATAGTTTTAGGACTCAAATAACCGTTTTGAAAGTTTGGGGACCGGGATGAAACCTAACCAATAGTTTAAGAACCTAAATGGTCATTTTCATAGTTTGAGGACCAGGATGAAAACTCAACAATAATTTAGGGATCGGCCATGTGATTTACTCTTTTTCTTATCTCCCCTTAAATAAAAGTGAGTTGTATCTCCCCTAATAGAATGGGAACCCACCTTCCATACGGTATTGGAGGAGATACTCTAGATACTACTGTACAACTCTCTTAATATTCAAAAAGTAATATTGGACTACACCTCAGTATATACATATTAGGGATAGATGGATACTTTTTCAAATGAAATGTTTTAGCTACAAAAGGAGTTAAGCAAAGTCTTGTATCATTCCTTATTAACAGATACTAATTGAATGGCACCAATTAGCAACAGAGTTCACTGGTGAAGTGGTGATACAGGAACATGTATGTATCGAGGTCAACTTGAAATATGACTCCGATTTATTCGCGAGTAGAATTGACTCAGAGCTCAGCAAGAAGCTATAATTGTAATCAATGAAGTGTACACCTTATCTCAAAAGAGCCACGAATTCAGATTTCGATTTGCATCTTTAGTTCAAACTTCTACAGAGTTTTACAGTTAAGTCAATCTTTTTTCTTGTTTTTTTTTTTTCCTTTTGGTTTCATCTTAAAAGCTTGTTATATGTACTCCCTCCGTTCGTAAAAATTACGAATCTCATTTTGCGAGAAGTTAAACGATTTGAAATTTGATTAAAATTATATATAAAAAGTAATAGCGTTTATGATACAAAATAAGTATAATTAAATTAATTATGAAATATATTTTCGTAGTAAATCTAGTTAGAGATATAAGTGTTAATACTATTTACTATAGACTTGATTAATCTAGTTTGACTTACACAGATTATATAGCTGTACTATATATATCCTCTTAGGTTGAGACTTGAGAGGAAGCAGTATTCAAGAACAGGGACTCGTTCCAAATCAATTTGCTGTCTGCCTGGCTATAATCCAATTCGAAGTGCGGCACGAGGCGCTTCGCCAAACAAAGTTGCTCAATTCATTACAGAGCTGCAGATTCATCACTGCACTGGAACTCCCCGGTACTGGCAAAGAGTGACAGAGCCTACTGGCCATTCTCTTGCCTCCCCAAATCCAGGGGAGTGGTTGATGCCGCCGGGGTGTGGCTGGGCATTGTGTCGTATTCATCCACCGCCAATCCCGTCATCACCATCTGCTCCGCCTCCCAGCGGCCAGCGCCGCTTGCCTGACTCCCCCCGTGCCAAAACGCGACATGCGTGGGCTCCCGGGCCGGTGCACCGGTGCCTCTGTGCGCGCGGCGTGGGTTCAGGACGGCAGCGTGTTTCTGCAGGGAGGAGACTAGCAGAGGCGCCGGCGTTCCGACCTGCCTCGGAAGTCACGGAAAATGGCGTCGCGGGCGCTCGTCAAGGCAGTCCAGGATCCGCCGCGCTTGTCTCGCCTCGCCCGTAGGACAATCGAGGTCACAGAGGCCGGCCGAGCTGGGCAGCCCGAGAGAGCCCTCGAGCTGTTCGAGGCAATGCCCGTGAAGAGCCAGGTGTCCTGGAACGCCGCGCTGGCCGCGCTCGTCGACGCCGGCCGCACCGACTGGGCGCTCTCCTTCTTCCGGAGGATGCCCACGAGGAACGCCACCTCTTACACCACCATGATCGGGGGCCTCTCCCGCGCCGGCGGAGCTGCGGCCGCCGAGGCGGCGCGGCTTCTCTTCGAGGAGCTCGCACTTGATCAGCACAACGTCTTCACCTGGACGGCCATGGTGTCGTGCCACGTCCGGAACGGCGAGCCTGGTAAGGCGGTGGAGCTCTTCGTGGAGCTCTACGCCGAGTTCTTTGCGCGGGGGATGCTGCCCAACGCGCACACATTCAGCTCCCTGCTCAAGGCCTGCGTGGGTGTCCAGTCACTAGCCTTGCTGTTGCAGCTCCATGGGCTCATCTTCAAGCTCGTGGACGGAGGTAGCGGGCATTGCTTCGTGTGGAATGCTTTGATTGATGCGCACGCCAAGCTGGGCGCACTCTCGGACGCAGAGAAGGTGTTCTACGGGATGGGTTACAGGGACATCTGCTCTTGGAACATCATGATGGACGGATATTCCCGGCATAAGCTCGTCGACAGGGCTCTTGATCTCTTCAGAAGTATGAGGAAAAGGGATGCCTCCACGTGGAACATCATAATATGCTGCCTGGGGGAGAATAGCCTTGGAGAAGATGCTCTCCGCCTCTTCATCGACCTGGCCAGATCGGATGGCCATTGTGGTGGTAATGCCAAGGTTTTAAACTCCTCAATATACACGACAGTTCTGCGCACCTGCTCAGTGCTGGCACTGCTTGCGTTTGGGAGGCAAGTGCATGCGCGCGCCATAAAGGACGGGTTCGGTCGGAGTAACACCTTCGTCAGCAATTCTCTGATCAGCATGTACAGCAGCTGCGGCGCGACGCTTGATCTCGAGCGGGTGTTCGAAGAAATGACGGTCAGGGACGTCGTATCATGGAACTCGGTGATACAGGGGCTTGGTCAGAACGGCCTTGGGAGGCAAGCTCTGGCAGCTGGAGAGCGCGCACTGGAGCTTGGGATGTACAATGGCAACACCTTCATCGCCATCCTGACATCCTGCAGCCACACCGGGCTGGTTGTGGAGGGGTTGAGCTACTTCGATGCAATGGCCAGGAAGCATGGCGTGGAACCAACACTTGACCACTACATCAGTGTCATCGATCTCCTCGGACGTGCTGGGAGGCTTGAAGAGGCGTACGACCTGCTCCGAAACATGCCGTTCAGGTCGAACACGTTGGCGTGGCGTACTCTTCTGCATTCTTGCTTGGCCCATAACAACAGCGCCATGGGAAGCATTGCGGTGCAGGAGCTGAGAGCGTTGCAGCCTGACGGTGGCGGTGGGAACTATGAGAGACTGGTTCAGGGCTGCGGAGGCAGCATGGCTGGTGAAACGCAGGCTGGAAGCGAGAATAGTGCTGATCACACGGCTGGGTGCAGCTGGGTCACCTGAGTTTCTGAACATCAAGGGCCGAAGCTGGGTCTGTAGCTTCACCGTTGGCCTGCCAAGAATCTGCAGCAAGGCCGGCTTGCTATTTGCAAAGTCTTGTGCGAGCCGTGATGAATGACCTTGAATTTGAATCGAGTCCACAGCATCAAGAGATATAAGCCAGAAGTTTGGAAACAGTAATTCTGGCAATCTGCCATGGTGAGTGAACGGCTAAACGCAAAAGAAGATTAACTGTCGAAGCATCATCGGAAAATGTGACCTGGAGAACACGGGCAGTGCAAGGGCTAATGTTAATGAATTTTGTGTATGCCAGAAGAAGTGCACAAACAGTGATTTTGGAAAGTGACATGTTGAGTGAACGCAATTCTGTACATTTTTAGACCATATATAGATTTTACACAGAATGGCCTCTTAAAGTTGAAGGAATGAACTGCAGCATTATTTGGGCGTCAAGCATTCAAGCTGAATAGAATAAGTAAATATACGTTCTAAATAAATGGCGTCGAAGCAAAGGAGGTGTTAATCTAAAGCTTTTATTACTAAATGTTTTTTCAAGCTGCTTTCCGAATAAAAATTATATCACCGTCAAAACATGCATTTCACAACGTGTGCCTCCCATATATTTCTTTTGCACTAGACTTCTAAAACCCAATAAGATTGATATTGTGAAACTTCCTTCGAAACAAATATAAACATATAACTTTTAATGTTTCCATTCTATCTTGTTAACATAAACAATTGATTTTTTTTTTAGTTTGACCACACGTCTTAAAAGAATCAAATTTACATCCAGTCACAAGTCAACTGAACCAGAACAACACGTAGTAGGTGTAACGAGTTGAGTACAGAAGAATATATGGCTATCAGAAACAAGACACCATTTGTGCTGAACTATTTTGCTGCCTGGTATCCTGAACCGAGATTGTAAATTTTACGTGCTTTCTTAAAAGCGGAGGTAATCACGATAAAAGAAACAGTACAATCATCAGATAATCATATCTAGAAACATACTACTATCACAGCTATTTGCATTAACTAAAGCAACTTTCTGACATTTTCTTTTCACTACAGTAGTTCTATTAGACATCACTTCACTTCACCAACTAATTAAGGGTAAAGGCTAGTGTTTAATTACAAAGAAACGCAATGGGGGGAAAACCAAAAAAAAAAAAGAACAAATGAAGACTACTTTCCCGATCATTCTTGTTGTCATATTGTCGATTGGCTGCTCAGCACAGGACCAGCAGCAATATGTTGAAAACCCCTCCCGTTGATGCGTCATGATCTATAAGGCTATACAAGAAACTCATCTATCCAGAAAATCTTTCCAGCAGAACACCCGTGTGCTGCTGGCCAAAACCATATGACAGCATGGGTAAAGGATCAGCAAGCTCGAAGCATCTGCATTCATCAAAGTGTTATCAGTTGTAGGGTTTATGTACTAGCTATATACTAACAAAGGGTGGGTTCACTATACCATGAAAGCAGCATTCCTGCTTCTCATTGATGAAGTGACAGCATCGAGAAAAGCCTTTGCAGCTTCAGCATCATTTTCTGCAGCCTCTGCAACTCTTGCTGCTTCCTCAGCTTCTGCTACTGCTACTTCTGCCTCGGCAACTGCCTTAGCAGCAAAGGCCGCTGCCTCTTCCTTGGTCATGCCTTTCATCTTCTCCAGTTCAGCAACCACTTGAGGCTTAGTCAGCCGTTTAGCATTATTATTTTCTGTGTTCATCCCTTCAGCAGAGGATACCTTAGTGCTTATTCTGCCCGAGGAAGGTGAACTTGGTGCAATTCTGTACTTTTGGTTTACCTACAATCATGATTCAAATAGTATGCAGCTTGAAGCCTGGACCCATTTTTATTCCTATAAAGAGTTAAAGACTACCAGGGAAGGAGGGAGGGACATACCTTGATTAATTTCCCGGAATTAACCAATGACTTCAATTTTGTAGATAGCAGGCGTTGAAAATCAGCAGGTGGCCAATATTGGTCCTAAATATAGACAATTTAAGTTAAATCCATCCACAAAAGAAAAGGTAATAAAGGATTGTCTCAAGTTAGCCAAAAATGAGCAGAGATGCTTCATACAAAAAGATGAGACAAATATTCCCATTACAGACAGCCACCAGAAAATAAATAGCATGACAGCTGATGTAAGTTTAATAAGACACAAAAGAAAACAAATGAGCATACCATAAATTGATATCTACAAACCTCAATGTATGCAGCAATGGCTGCCTTATTGGACCCAGAAGGCCCGTTAAGCTTCCTTATAGCTTCTAATATGAGATCATCGAGCCTGGAAAAATGATAGACATACATAAAATCAAACTAGATGACCAAGCATCAAGAAGCAGTATGCTGAATAAAGTAAAGAGTTGGACAGTAACAATTGAAGTAAAATGAAAAGAGTCAATTGATTATTTGATTAACAGATATGCTATCACAGTTAAATAAACAAATAATAATAATATGTAATTATGTACTAATAAACATGTTACACAAAAGCATCAACATTCATAGCAAGACAACCTTTGTAATGAATTGAACATTAGGAAGAGCACAAAATGAGTGGAACTCAGAGGATATATGTGTCAACTGTATATTCCAATTCACAACAAACAGTTTCCTCTTTAGTTTACTTGAAAACTGTGCTCCAGAGTCCAGATGCATTGCAAACACAAAAGGAACAATTTATGACACTACTAGAACATCTCAATGGAGGAGGCAAAATTGCTAAAAGTGTTATGCAGTATCAGAAGATGAATAACACATGTGGGTCCCAAAGTTAGCTTTACTGAACATAACCAACTGACATGTGTTGCAGACTACAAATAGCAAGGAAGATATATATGTCTGTTACTTAATCTTTGTTACCATAATGTTTAAACCATAATCACAGGGGTCAGGGTGGGGTGCATTCTGCTACCCCAGAACATCATCCCAATTCAAGGGTCAGTTCAAGCAAGGTCAACATCTCGATTCTGTCTGAGTCACCACTCCACTGTGGCAGGAGTATAGGGGAGAGGAGAGAAGGAGATGATGTGGGTTTATGTTGCTGAGACATGGGAGACAGCTAGCATGGGGAGCAGCAACATCTGATGCAAGATTAAGCCTTCGCCAATGAAACTGGGAGCACAAAAGAGAAGAGGATATTATAGGCAATCAATTTCACTACCGCCTGGTGCAAGATGTTGGCTAGCAGTTGTCGATTCGTGACTAGCAGCATTAGGTTACCTGAGAGGAGAGAAAGCGAGGAACAAGAAAAGGAGGAGGCTGTGTGATTGAGCATGATTGTATTGATTTTTCTGTGACTATTTGAGCATGGAATATCAATATATGCTCATCAGCCCCAAATCCAGTTATCGACCTGGATTGATTGGGTTCTATCGTTCCGAATTACCACCTCCTTCATGTTTTTAGACACTGACAGCACGTCCCTCCGCCCCAATCAGATTTCTATGACTGGTTTAAACATAGAGAGCCTGTCCAACTTTTATAGTAAAAGGTATAAGTCAGGTCAACATTAATTAATCTGTTTTCTTTGTAAGAATGATTTAATGACTCTGTGCAAATAGCACACCATTGTCACACTGGCCAAAAAAGGTTTAACATGTGCATGTGCATAGCCTCCTGTTTTTATTATGATGACCATATAACTTTATATCTTCTGATGTACAGTTACCATCAATTCAGGAGCAAGGTCCCTCCATTCAGTTTTAAAGAGCACATTTATTTGGGAACAAAGACAAACAAGCTTGCTAATCTGACTATAAGTGACCCTAGTAACTCCACATTACTACTGCATACATACATGCACACGACAAAGAGTCATTCGCACAGGTTGCATGCATACATGCTATGCTCACCATAGCTATTACTGCTCTGTTGCTTTGGTAGAAAGAAATTGAGTCGGAGAAAAAACAATTTGATGCTTTGTGCATGAAGTTAACTAGTGTTTTGATGTATATATAGGAAAGCATTGGGAACTATGTGTGCCTTTTATATTTGAACATATGTTTATTTTAGGTTTGTCCTTTAATGTGATTGCAAGTTGCAACTGTTCGTGTAAACAAAATCATGAACTGGACTTAACACAACTGTAAACAAATTCCTGCACTAGTTGTTGTCGAGACAGTTCAGGTACCTCAATATGGTTTAAAAGGAATTACCCTTACGGTCAACTTCAGAACTTTAATGTCAGGACTAGAATCAGAACTCCAAATCAATTTATGTCGATGATTTCTATCTAGTCCCACGTATCCACATAAAACACATTCACCAAAAAGGAAGATGACAAACTGAAAAGGTAGGTTACTCATAAAGACAATAAGTAGCTTTGATAAAATATTTGCACCAAGTCTACTGACCTAGCAACCGACTTATCTGGACATTCCTCAATAGGCAAGGGCTCCAAAGCCATTGCTAACGGTTCAGCATCAAGGACAGTGTCAAGAGCGTTGTCCATATCTTTCTCATCTACTATGTCCATTGGCTCAGCAATAAGCTTAGGCACCACACGCCTGCCTTTCTTCAAGGCCATCCTTGCCTTCTCTCTAGACCCATAACCTCCTGCGGTGACACTCAAGTTGCGCCACTTGTCCTGCACAAATAGAAAGATTCATTTGTACTCATCGATACAGAGATTCATAATGAACTTGGTGACTATATACAAATGGTGTCTAACGAAACAAAACATAGTGATGGATTATGGTGAACAAGATCTTCATATGGAACTGGAAGTGACCTGCCAAGGGGTGACTAAATACAGATGGCGCCTAACAAAACAAATCATAGTTATACAATTATAGTGAACACGATCTTCACATGGAACTGGAAGTGACCTGCCAAGCAACCATCAAGACGTAACAAAGGGGAATATCATAATGCTATGGCTAGAAGTTCCCGCCATCCCAGATTACTCTGGAGACGCGCCCTCAAACTCTATGCTATCAATACTACCAACCTGAAATCCTGATCTAGAACCAAATAAAGAACACAGCAAGCTCGTTTTCGGACCCTCCAAAACCGCAATTTTCTTTCATTCAATTTAATATATCCTACTAAAAAAAGACCGGAGATTTCTTCCCTACTCCCCTAGGGATCTCTAAAAACCCACCGCCCACCATCCCCTGCCCTGCGATCCGAGCGTCACCTTGAGGTCAACATTAGAGCGGAGCCGCAGAAGCTCGCTGAAGTCCGAGTCCCGGAGGATGGTGCGCCACTTGCCGGACCCATACTTGGCGACGCCGGCCTTGAGAGCGGCCTCTTCCTCTGGCGTCCAGCGCTGCTTCGGCGCCCCCATCCGCGGCAAATCGAGACAAAGCAAACCCCACCAGAGGATCCAGCCGCCTCAGGCGGGCGGGCGGGCGTGCGCGCGCGTGAGTTTGTTGATCGGGGCTGGACGCAGGACGCGATTCGATTTCGATCCGGACCGGAATTCCACGCGGAATTCCTGTGAGGGATCCGGGTCAGGGAGCGATCGGAGACAGGCGGCGGCGAGGGTTCTAGGGCAACGCAGTGGCGTGAGGCGGAGAGGAAACCGCTTGTTTTGTTGTTGGGTGCCGTGGGAGAGAGAGAGAGGTGGGGGAGGACTGGAGGTTACGACGGCGAGGGGATTAATTGCCAGAAAGAGAGGACCAGGGGTGGCGTTGGAAGGAAGCCAGCGCTCTTCTTTGATTCTTTCGTTGCAAAAAAAAAAAAAAAAGTAAATTTCACTAGCGATCCTCAAACTTGGTCCCGAGTTCTCATTAAGGTCCCGGTACTTTCAAATTGCATATTTAACTTCCTAAACTTGTCCCGAGTTCTCATCTAGGTCCCGATACTTTCAAATTGCATGTTCAGGTCTCTAAACTTGTTCCAAGTTCTCATCCAGGTCTCGATACTCTTAAATTGCATGTTTAGCTCCCTAAGCTTGTCTCAAATTATCATCCTAGTCCCAAATTATGCATTTAACTCTCTAAACTTATCCTAAGTTCTCATTCCAATGGCACTCAGACTCGCGCTCTGGTTCCCCTAAATGTGTTAGCCTTATCCTCTCTCGACTCTTCGCCCCCTTGGTGATCTCCTTCGTCGTCTAGGGCGGGGGCCGGGAGAGGGGGGACTTGCTTTGCCACATGGTCGCCCTTGTAGTGGTTTTACTACAACATGTCCCAAGTTCCCAGCCAAGGCTCCGCTACTATGGCCCTCCTCAATTCCACTTGACTCCCTCCTGCTCCACCTCACCGTGGTATCTTCCCTTGCCTCGCGACAATCGCATTCAACACCACTAGCGTACTTCTTCTGCTCCCTCGCCAAGCAGAAGTTCATGCTCATTCTCACCATCATTGTAGTGTAGTAGGGTGAGCAAAGCATGCAACATGGCGTTACCGTGGGCACAACATGAACTAACATGGAAACATAGGTGTGACGCTGCACTGACAAATACAACATAGGTATGTGCAAGGTAGGAGATCGAGCATGGTGTAACATTGCGTGGCTATGCAGGTAAGGTAGGATTGTGCGATTGGGTGAACGTGAGGACGATGGTACAAGAGTGGGCCGACCATAATGGTACATCAATACAGTTTTAGGGATCTGAATGTGAAATTTAAAATTATCGGAACCTATATGAGAACTTGGAGCAAGTTTAGTGAGCTAAATGTTTAATTTAAAAGTACCAGGACCTGGATGAGAACTTAGAACAAATTTAGGGAGTTCAATGTACAATTTGAAAGTATCGGGACTTAGATGAGAACTCGAGACAAGTTTGAGGACCGCCAGTGAAATTTACTCCAAAAAAATGTATATAGGAGTAATAAATACTATATAAATGTAAATGTAAATATAAATATATAAATAAAATAAAACTAGGGACTGAGGTTATTTTTGGTTTTTTTATTGTGAGAAAAAAATATTATACGATAACTAATAAATTATAGTAATAACCGAACATGAGACATCAAGTGCGTGATCCGAGAAAAGGCCAAAACATTTACTGAAACGTACATTGTAAGAGCAATTACAATAATGTAATTGAAAAACATACCACATATATTAAAATAATAAACTAGTTCAAACATTACGAGGGGTCTATAGAATAATTTATAGTACTCATAACCTTATGAATTACCAAAAAAAAAGTTACTTTCTTACTCCTCCCATAAGCTTATGAATTACAAAAAAAAAAACTCTTACTCCTCCCTCTCTTTCTCTTCTTGTGTTAGCTGATGGATTGAAGATGGAGATTTTTTTTATTTTTTGATAAGACCTATCTTATAGACTACTTAGTCTATACACATTATTTAAAGATAATACTACTTCTATTCTAGAAAGATATTCACATTTATGGCTCTAAATTAATTTATTATGAAAATATATTTTATAATTAATATAATGATATTTATTTGATATAGAAATTATTTACACTTTTTAATCTATAATTAATCAAACTTAGTATACTAAACCATGGTACTGTTCTAGAATTACATTCTTTTAGGAACGAAAGTAGTAGAGTAGTATTTATAAATTGGACACGTGGATCCTATGTAGTCTATATAGTAGTCAATATACATTGTGGTTGAGGAGCGGGTCTGAGGAGAGCTAACGAAAACTAACACAAAAGTGATTACTACATAGCAGAGCTTAGAGATAATATTTACTATAGCCTACGTTAGAGAGGCAGTAGGCCTTAGACCTCTAAGTATATCAGGCCCTGTATTTTTATTTAAGACCACTATTTTTTTTAGTTGTGTTGAGCAAACTCTTGGACTATCTCCAATATGTTTGCATAAGGGCACTCAAGTCCAAAATGTGTGCCCTAGGCTAAGAAAACAAGGTTTATAAGAAAGACTCATTTTAGGTGTAGGCAATGCAAAACCCAAACATAAAGCATCATCTCTCCTCGACCCATTATGGATTCTCTTTTGTACTTCTTATTGGAGAAGGTGAGAATATATGTGTGTGGCCCTTGCACTGTAACGCGATGCATACCATAATATGGGTCTTCTCCTAAGAACCTTATTGTTGGAGATAGTCTGATGCTCCCCTTGGTTTCTAGGGCCTATAGGGCTATCTTTTGTTTTTCTTCTTTTATCTCATGGCATAATCATGACTACTCTATAAACTCTGCTCTACAAAGCCTATCGTAAGCAGATCCATAAAAAACTATCGTCTTGTTCGCCTGATCGTTTCGATGGTTAATGAGCCGACTGATGTTGTTTTTTGTTTTTTTTATAAAAGAAAAATGATATTTCAGTGGCTGATAGATCAGCTGATAAGCCAAGCGAACAAGACGTATAGTTTTTAGAATACCTCTTAATTTCTCTCATAACTCTATTTTTTCTAGAATAGAGTTTGTAAAAGCTATTTATGTCTGGCTGAAAAACGTAGAAAGCAGCTGAAAAACATCAAATGAAGCAGTTTGAAACAAGCGCTTGTTATGGGCTCGTTTAGTTGCCTTGCTTTGGATGCAGGGTCTCTCTTGAGTATGGAACTTGGTTCATCAATACTCAATACTCACAGTCGACAGAAACACACGGTGTAGTCGGTCGGATGGGTGCTATTTGTGGAGAATTCAAGATGGAATTGTCTTCCGCCAAGTAGCATCGGGTGGCACATGACACATATTTACTCCTTTGATCTAAAAAATAATTTTAGCAGTGTCAAAAAGAAAATATCTTAAGTAACTAACTATAAATAAAAATATCAATATTTATAATTTAAAATATGTATCATTAGATTTGTCATGTGATATATTTTTATATTATACTTATTTCGTGTCATGAATACTATTTTTTATCTATATTTGGTACTGTCAACCAAAAATGCAACTTGAATTATCCTTTGATATTTATAGGTAGTAACTTCATTGGAAGGGTTTTGCTGAACTTGCAACTGGAATCACAGCTTGCAGGCTATTGAATTCTCTTGCCTCTATCCGCAAAAGAAAACAATTCTATGTGCATTTATGTTAACATGTTCAAAATTTGACAAAATCTAAAAATAAAATATTAATGTGTTATAACACCAAATAAGTATAGAATTCAAAAAAATATCTTATAACAAATCTAGTAGTACTTATTTGATATTTTAAATATATATCGATAACTTCTTATAGTTACAAACTCAAGATACTTTAATTCTGTTCCGTCCTGGAATTGCATTTAGCTCGTATCACAGGAAGGTGTTCAATATTATGTGCGAAATAGGATAAAACATTTCTACGCTTCATAAAAAACATTCCTCTAAGAATCAACAACTAATTTCTATACTCTCTCTGTCCTAAAATAGTTGATACTTAAGGATCCAAATTTTATTCTAAAATAGTTGTTATTCTCACTTCTCAGTGTACATTTCTCTTCTTCCAATACATATGATTTTTTCAATACATTTGTATCTCTATTTTTTGAGAAATATTTTGGTCTTTTATCTTCTAGGTTGGTCCGTGTGAGAGTCTAGAACGTCAACTATTAGGTGACTGATGTGGGGATACGCTTGATGTAATGGCTTCAATTCACAACTACCGCTATTTAACCCCATCACAACAGCCACTAACCTCCATGGAATCATCGCAAATGTTTGTTGCAAATGTATCACAACAGCCACGAACCTCCATGGAATCATCGCAAATGTTTGTTGCCTCGCTATGCACTGCCAGCTGGTGGCCGGGTCAAAAAGGACTACGATTAGGACAATGGTGATGCCGAAGAAGACGAGGAAACGTGATGATTCAAAATTTGGATGCTGGGAGTGGGAGGGCTGTGAATGGGTTTGAAATTTGACGTGCAATGACCAAAACTCTACAGTAGGTTGAATGTGGCAAAATAGGTGATGTTTTCATCTGTATTGCTTGTCAAATCGTCGTGATTAAAAAGTAGTAGGAATAATGGATCATAGAATAGCATTATTGCTACAGGAAGTCAGGAACTGCAACACAAAAATCAGTGGCATGTTATTCACGAAACACAAATGATTAGTTACTCCTAGTCCAATCGCAGGAAGAGTGACATCATCAGTCATCAGCCTTCGGCCCCGGGGCGCCTGCCAGCAGGAAGGCCTTGTAGGTGACCTTCCGCGCCAGCGACGCTCCTCCCCACTCTTCCTCCAGCTCCTTCACAACGCGCTCCCCCAGCAGGTCCACCCCCTGCTGCTTCGCCGTTGTCACCGCCGACCACGACCTCAGCATGGCGATCAGGCCCTCGAACGACATCTCCTGCTCCATGTCGAGGCTCGCCGGCTCTCCTTCCTTCCCAAGCCCGATGTCCTCGAAGGGGAACGGCAGGTCCCGGTATCCACCAGTGCAATACCTGCATGATACCAGGCATGGATGAAAGATCACACATGTGACAAAGATGTTCTTTGTTTCCTTTTTGGTGCATTATTTACAATAATAAGCTGGTCAGGATTAGCAGTGTTGTACCGAGCTCGGGGGTCCCAGTAGGGAAGCGTGGTGCTGAAGAAGCGCGCCATCATGTCCTCCACGGGGCTCATGCGGTAGTTGTAGCCCCAGACCGCGATCACCCCGCCGGGCCTGCGCAGGACGCGGCGCGCGACACCATAGAACGCCGGGAGGTCGAACCAGTGCACGGCCTGCGCCACCGTGATGAGGTCCACGCTGGCCTCGCCGCCCAGCATGGCGACGAGGTCCTCCTCCCCCGGCGTGGCGTCGGGGGTGTGCAGGTACCGGACCTTCGGGTGTGGCGTGGCGTGCCGCAGCTGCTCCGCGGACACGTCCGTTGCCACCACGCTGTTGTAGTGCTCCACGACCTGCACGGCGTCGGCGTTCAAGTTAAACCACGTCGCTGTACACATTAAGAGATTGGATTGGAGAAGACGCTGCTTTACAGAGAGCAGGGTCCAGGGACTTGAGATGCATGCTTACATCGATGGCTGCCTGGCCATTGCCAGTACCGACGTCCCAAGCGCGGAGGTGGTGAGCGGTGAGCGCCGAGAGCTTGGCAAACAGATCCTTCGGGTACGCCGGGCGCGCTGTGGCGTACACAGCAGCCTGCTCGGTGAATAGCCCGGCCATCTGGTCTAGTAGGTCGAATGGACCACACTGTCCAACCTGAGTTCTTCTGGCTGTTGCGTCAGATTTTAGATCTGAAAAAAGTAGCAGGGCTGGTGAAGGTAGTGACGTGAACAATATGGCAACCGCAGCACGGTGTCACATTTAACTACACTACACAGCTGTCTAGGAATAATAGATATATAATAATGTTGTGTGTTGAAATGACGACATTGCTTACCTCATTCTGGTTGTCACAGTCACGGTTTCTTGCTTCTCAAGTATAACAGCTTCTGCAGTATGAGCTAGTTTCTTACTTCAAGCGTCATCTGAAGATGGTTGAAAAATCATGCCTTATCATAAATTAATAATCACCAATCAAACACTATCAGAATCAGATAAGTTAGGCTAACAAGTTCTATTCAAACAACAGCTGTGACTGAATGCCAGAATGCAGAGCTAGTTAGGTAAGTGCATCGAATGGCATTTCACCAGCTGACAGAAGTTGTACGAGGCCGTGATTGTGAGCACAAAGCCCCTCAAGAACATTGTCGATCACCAAAATCGCCATGGACACCATGCTTCAAAACGCCTGTCAATGCCTCTTATGTTGCAGACATGTTCGTGAAGCCTTCAGGAACCAAGTTTCCTCACAATCCAATGAAGATGGCAAATCATCCATCCATCATCTCTTCAATCGTATCTGTGGCAGTTGGTAAGAGAACAATCAGCCGCACCAGGGCCACCAAAAGAGCTAGATATTATTGTTCACCAAGAAAGCCAGGAAGGCCGCTAGTCCATTAGCATCCTTCAAAATGATCAGCCAATGACCCTGGCTCCACAAATATGTTCTCACCGTGCCTTCCGAAACCAAGTTCCTCACCATTGCAGCAGCAAACACGGCTGGCCATTTCCTCACCATACTAGTGGAGATGTCAGATCGTTCCCTTATCATCTTCCATGCATTGCAGCTGGTGAGATAATGATCCCTATTCCCTAAGATGCCACCACAGAGTGGATGTGTCAATTGTGAATATGCCCCTGAATTTGCAGCTGCAACCAAAATCTGGATATCAGCACACGTTTGAGGAATGGTTACAAGAAATAGCAAGACATGATTTACTCTACGACCTATAACCAGGACTCAGCCGACATAGAGCAGAAAAGTGAACTTAGGAAGATAGTCTCACCAGTCAAATTGAATACCAGTGTGAAGTTCAAGGAATCATCTCATTACATGCTTTGCAGTCACCAGTGCTTGTATAAAACTCACAAGTAAATTGCTGAAGTGCTCAAAAGCAATGCAATGCAGAGCCACAGACTAACAAGTGTCAAAACTGTTGCTTAGCAAATGGTCACATAGAAGAAGAAGAAAAACACATCTGATAGCTTATTCTATCAAGAAAAATGTATTTATTTGGTCTTTGTCCATCTCAAGAAGATGACACAGGCATGCAGAAGTGAAACACAATTCAAATTCAGAGTTCATAGAATTTCAACAACACAACAGTACAGCTTAAAATGCTGCAGTTTATACCACATGCAGAAATCAAAAACACCTGGGCAGATGTAACCATGACATAAGCCCAACTCATAGAATTAATCTGATGCCTCTTTGATAGTTCCTGATTCTTGTCTGCTTTCCAGTGCCAATATCCTCTTATTTAGGGCTGCATAATGCTTTTCAGACGCTTCCTTAATGTCCTGCACCTGCAAACAAGCACATCAAATCTTAACCACTAATCAAACGCAAACCAATTTTAAATGTAGTCCTTTTTCAAAATGTTGTGCTTAAACTACCATCCTCATAAGGGAGAAAAAGACATAAATGGAAAATTCATCATGAAGTTGTAAATTGTAAATTTCAAACAAAAAAGAAACATCACAACAATCATAATTACTCCAAAACAGAATTTAAATGCACAAAATCAAGAATAGTTTACTTGTTTATGCACAAATGACTACACCAACCGTTAGATAAAAGTAAATTTAAGTTCAACTACCATTTATAAAACAGCAGGAACCCAGTTACACGAATCCTCTAGTTGACTTAACTATTCTTGATAATTAGCACACCACAGGTTAATTTGGTAAGCCAACTTACAAAATGCACCATGGCATAGATAATACTCCAATAGAAGAAGCTCGATTGATCTCATTAGCTAATGCAATTGGCAGATAAAAAATGCGCTGAGACTATCATAATATCTCTCATAAGATGAGTGCAAACTATGTTTCACCAACAGTGCCTCTAACTCTAAACGTTCATAGTTTGACAACAAACATGTGACTCAAAACACATATTTATAGTTAAAGATAAGTGGTTTGTGGAGATCCATAAGTCATAATACAGAATACCTTAATAAGACCAACTAGGAGGCAAGTATTGGCACCCTACACGTGTATAATGCACAAGAACACCTACGGCCTTGTTTGGATGCGCATGTATCGACCTCAAACCACATGGATTGGAGTGGATAGAAGTGTATATTAGTTCAAATACACTTCAACACATGTGGTTTGAAGAAGATATATGCGCATCGTCATATTAAAAAGGGCATAATTATCCATGTGATGTATATTGATGTAAATTTGCCTGGCAAACTCTGGATGTCGCTCTGACTACACGAGTGAGCATGGCATGTTCACTGCGGCATTCTCATTATTCAGCAATCTTCTTCAGCAACCTAAAATTAATTTGCTGCAAGCATAGATAAGTCCAAGCAGCTGGAGATTTGTAGAATAAGCACATGAAATGGAATCAGCCACAACCGACATTTCCCTTGAAGAGGCCGTGTTTTGCAATTAGTCCATTTCAATTCTGGGAAACAAAAAATGCGCATTTCGATCAATAATCGGACAAGGGAAGAAATTTGGCAGGGGCTAATAGTTGGTCGCCCAGGACGCCGTGCCGACAAGATCACGGAAAGGTGAGAATGCCTAGGAAGACACCCAGAGGGGACTAAATTTGCTAGACAACAAACAGATTCGCAAATGAACCGGGGTGATTAATCAGATTATCTGCCAGAGGGTAAAAACGGCTAGACGGAGGCTGGAGACTCACCTGGCGGGTGATGGCGGCGCGGGCGAGCAGGTGGTCCTTGTAGAGGAGGAAGAACCCCGCCGCCGAAGCCGTCGCTGCGCCGGCAGCGAACGACGACAGACGCACCCTCAACAGATACCCCATCCCGCTCTCGGCTCTCCCACGGTCCCGCCTCACCGCCGCTTTGTTCCGCCGGAGACGAAGACGACGGGTCACAGCCCACGATTCTGCCCCCTCTCTTTCTACCTGGGCTGATATCTCAATCAATGGGCTCGTGGAAAGAGTAGCACCACACGGGCCTAACTGCATTCGGCCCAGCCCACTCATTTCCGATTTCGAAAAAAGAAATATCGTTACGGATAAAGTAAACTGGCCGAGTTGGCGACGGCCGGAACGCCCGCGACTGACGAAATGCCGGCGCCAGCGCCGCCGCTCCCTCCCCTCTCGAAGCCGCAACCCATCCTCCACGTCGCCAAAGCCCTGGTCCCATCCCCTCGGCCGGCTCAGCTCCAGGCCCGTGGGCGAGGCCGAGCCCCGCTGGTCATGTGCGCCAGCTCCAAGCGCCTCGACGACGCTCTCTCCGCCGGCTTCGTCCGCCTCCTCAACGCCGACCACGTCCAGGATTCTGACTCTGCTAGCGGAACCGACGGGCGCTACGACCCCAAGCCGGGCGACTTCGCCGTGGGGGTCGTGGTCTCCGGCACCGAGGCGCGCCTCGACGTCGCGGTCGGCGCCGACCGTCTCGCCACGCTGCTCGCCAAGGAGCTTCTCCCGCTTGACCGCGACAGTGCTGACCCGCCGACGCGACAAGCTCTGCCTCGGCCGGGGAGCATCGGCGTCGTGGCGGGCCCCTCCGTGGACGACGACAAGGAGGCCCGGCAGCAGAAGCGCATGAGCAGGACGCTGGTGGCGCCCGGAACGGTAGTATTCGCTGAGGTGCTCGGACGGACGCTTAGCGGGCGGCCACTTCTGTCGGCGCGGCGGCTCTTCCGGCGCCTCGCGTGGCACCGCGCCAGGCAGGTTGAGTGCATTTGTTCTCCCTTCAGACATTGGTTATTCAGATAGTATAGGTGCTGATGAGTGATTGGTGCGTGTTCATTTTTGTCAGACAGATTCTGCAACTCGATGAGCCAATTGAGGTAAAAATTTACGAGTGGAACACCGGGGGGCTACTCACACGAATTGAGGCAAGGAACAGTCTTTTTCCTACCCCTTCTACTATTGATTGTATCAAATGGTCACCAGTTGTGTTATTGTGTATTTTTGTTCAAGGCTAAGATTTAGGCCAACTTAATTTCAGGGTCTGAGAGCATTCCTTCCTAAATTTGAGCTTGTGGATAGGATAAGTTCATTTACGGACTTGAAAAACAAAGTAAGGAGCTTTTGGATGTAGTACCGTTAATGCCTATTTCATCATTTGATTGTAAATGTCGTTACGTGGTTATGGTACTTGAAACAGATTGTGTTGTATGTTTTTTTTATTAAATAAGGGACTGCGCTATCTGATATTTTAAGTTAAATCTTGTGGCTATGTTGGCTGACATCACTTGTTGCTTCTTGGCATACAGGTCGGTTGCAGCATTCGTGTGTGCATTGCAAGGCTCGATGAAGAAACTAACGACCTGATAATTAGTGAGAAGAAAGCATGGGTCGGTGCACAGACATCTCTATATAGGCTAAAACTATGGTTTTGTTTTACATATTACATACATGTTTTGTAAATTGAATTGTACTCCATCCAGAAATTATAATCATATTTGATAAGAGAAGTCAAACTTTATAAATTTTGACCAACAATTAGTCAAATTATATACAAGTGTAGAGCAAACCTTGCATCTGTAGATTGGTGTTTAAAGTGCCTCTGAGATTACATTGATTTTTAGCAATTGAATACATATTATAAGAGAAATTAAAGGTCAAAATCAACTTTGTATGACTTTTCCTTTGGTCAAATACAATTATCATTTCTGGTCGAAGGGGATGATCAAGTGCCCAAAATACTAATTGTACTTTACTGTTTACCACAGTCCAGTATGTTGAGACACATTAAATTCTGTACATGAAAATTGTGTAGGTTATTTGTTTGCACAGTTGCACTTATGTACTGAATACCATCATACTTGGCCAAATCGTCAGTGATAAATCAGCTTCTTGACATTGAATTTGTCTGCAAATAACTAACACTGCAAAGGATATTGTAAATTTGTAATGCTGAATGTACTGATGTACTGAATTTCTACTCATCAGGAAATGACTTATCTTAATGAAGGAACCCTCCTACAAGGGACTGTTCGCAAGATTTTTCCTTATGGTGCACAAGTCAGGATTTTTGGGACAAACAGAAGGTGTGAAATGGAACCTACAAGGCTGCATGTTATTCGTGTATTTACAGTCAAGCATAACTGCATAGGCGAAAAAACTGTCTGTTTTTTCATGTTAAGCCAAGAAATGCAATTGGGTACCCAATGGAATTTTCATTCCTCAGGAAATCTAGATTAGTTCATTTGCATGAGTTTTGGGTCAGCCCAATGAGCAATGACCCAGATAAATCAATATGTACATCCGTATAAATATAACTAATAGTGTACTCAACTACTAATTTGCAGTGGCTTACTTCACATATCGAATATTACTCGAGGCAATGTTTTGTCAGTAAGTGACATCCTGAAGATAGATGATGAGGTGAAAGTTATTGTGATCAAGTCAAATGTCCCAGACAAAATTGCACTGAGGTAAACCTGACCTCACACTAGCACTGGCTCTATTCAGTTGTGAACTGATGCTGTGTTTTTCTCGATTTTACTGAGTACTTTCTTTGTGGTAAGGTCTAATCAGCATATATGGTAGAGTTCTGAAACTTTTTTTTTGCAACTTGATCAACAGCATAGCGGACCTGGAGAGTGCACCTGGTTTGTTTCTTTCAGACAGAGAGGTGAGATACTAAGCTGCACTCTAGCCTAGTTATTATATATCGGAATACTCCATCTCTTGTTTGATGAATCTCCCTCCTATAGTCCGATGTATCTGTTCTTAGTATTACTTGTCTTGTCTGATGCAGAAAGTGTTCTCAGAAGCTGAGGAAATGGCAAAGAGGCACAGGGAGCAGCTTCCAGTTCTCTCTCAGAACCCTACATTAGCTGATGGCCTTCCAGGAGAAATGCTGCCATTTGATGACGAAGCTAAACTGTATGCAAACTGGCAATGGTTCAAATTTCTGCATCATAACTAACCTGGTGGCAACAGCAACAGAGACCCTCTGTTGTTTTTGAGGAAATCATGGATCATGCATCATAACTAAGGTTGCAGAACAAATATATAGCAGCTGTTGACAATGCAAAGCTGAGCCATCGTTAGAGGACCTGTTGAAGCCGAATACTGACCGCTGGTGGTAGCACTCCACTTCCATAATCGAGCATCAATCATGGAAAAGTATACTGGACAGGAACAGGCAACTTCATCCGGCAGTCAAAATCGGGTAAAAGGTTCCAGGCTGCAGAACATTAAGGTGTTTCGAATTGCCTCATTCCTAGTTCCCCTGGAGTGAAAGGTTGTAATATCACTTTTATCTGTCTGTAGAACGTAGCTTCGTTGCATTCATATTCTGTCAAAACGATCCAGAGCACTCCGTGCCAACAACACGGATCTGTCCATGAAATAGTTTCGGAAATTTTGGCGCAAATATATATGTTAGTAGCACTGTGTCCCTGAATTTCTGAGGAATTGTGATGGGCGCAAGGTAGTATCTGGATTATTATTATCATTATTATGTACAATCTGCCTGGCTAGCTACCACTGGCAGTCGTGTTAGAGTGAAATCCGACGGCAGAGCGGCGTGTATCTTTTGTATCTGATGAAGGTACTCCGTACTTGGGAACTCATTGCGTTATTCTGAATATGTAAGGTAGCATCAGTTTGTATATCTGAATTATGATGAGGCGTGATGAGCTCATGGTTAACAGTACTCCAGTTCCAGCAGATCCGTACAGTAGCAGTGATGCTAACCATGCTGCTGTGTACAGTAGGAGTTGAAGAGAGACTTGAGGATGGCTGTGGCATGCTAGACTTTTCAGGCTCGAGTGAAGTTTGACGCCACGCAGAGGCAGAGCAGTGCGTATCTTTTACTGTGATGAGATTAGACTAGAGGTAATTTGAATCTTCCGTAGAGGGTTCAGAGATGGAATGTTTCGTTGCGCGTTGGAACTCGACGCCCTCTTGGCTGACGCAGCGCGGGCGCGCGGCTGTTTAGGCCTCCTCGGCCTCGAGCAGAGAGAGACGGAGGAGTCACTGCAGATCGCCGCAGCCTTGCTGGTGCATTTGCAGCTCCTGCAACCTCCATTTGTGAACAGGTCTGCTGTAGCCTCCGAACACTCGTAGCTGTAGCCTGGAGTATACTACTACAGTAATAGGGCGAAGTTAAAAGGCGTCGTTCCACAAATAATAGGGAAAAGTTGCAACTTTTGAAATAGGAATATGGGGAATATTGCTGTGATTGTTGTTGATAAGCAGGTCGGGTTTTGTTTTCTTTCCTGATGATGAATCAGATCCAAGCAGGCCGGCCCTGATCCCATTCACAAATCTCACAACGGCCCTGTACTAGGGGAATGGTCCATGCATGCTGCATTGCTATTGCTAGCTGCAGGCAGCAGGCTGGCTGATAGCCGCCTGAGCTGCAGAGGCCAAAGTGGACTGCCCTGCCACTGCCACTGCACCACCACCCTGCTCCCTGCTGTGCCTGGCTGCTTGAGCCCAGTCAAGTCAAGGATTAAAAATCAATCATGGTAGCCTGCGCCCGCGTGCGGTCAAATCCTGCGCATTTATACCCCCTGCATGCGCGCGCAGCTAGCCTACGGCTAGTACGAGCCTACTGTAGTTACTACTGTGAACCTGGGAGGTTGGAGCAAGGCTCTACGCCGCCGGATCACCGGTGACTGTCTCCCTAGCTCAACTCCTCGTCCTCGTCCTCGTCTTCGGCTTCGGCTTCCACCAACAAGTACGGAGACGGTTTAGGGCACGCAGGCAGAAGCTGCCAATGCCAAGCCAGACCGATGAAGAGGCCATGGCCGCGCCAAGTCAGTACCAAACGGATCCACTCCGTACAAGAAAACCTGTCAAAACCTCTGATTTTTTTTTTTCGTTTTTGATAAGAAAACCTCTGAATTTTGTCTTATGAAATCGAGTTACACTACACTCAACGTCTCAACCTCCGAATCGGCAGGAATCTGGGAGGCGTTTCGCTGCCTGCAAGGCTACCACGAGTAGTATATATTTTCCCCCACGTCCTCGTTGCTTTCGCAATTTGATGAAGCCATAACGTTCGGACCGAACATTTAGGGCAGGCTCTGGCCTCTCTGAAAACGGCTCCGGCTCTAACTCCTTCGAAGAAGCAGCTCCTCTAGGAGAGCAGAAGCCTTTTTGAAAAACGTTTGGCAAAAAGGCTTCTCCTGTTTTTCTTGAATGGATGAGATATGTGCAATGTCCAAAGTGCCCCTGTTTTATTTAACTTTGTGGTACATATTATACTTGATGTCACTTTGTTATATGATTGTCTAAAATTAACAAAAACTAAATATGAAAAATAAGATTAACTAATAATAGTGTTTATTAGAGTACAGGGGCACCTGGAAGCCTAGCACGCACTCGCCTCCTTTCTCACGGTCACAGTACTCACGGGCACCTGTAGCATTCACGTAAAGTTAGCAGATAAAGGGGAATTGCAGTGGCAATTTGGTAGTAATAAACTCGAAATCTAGGGGTAATTCGGGACCAATTGACATGGGCCAAGGGAGGAGCCACGTGAAGCTTGTTTTTGAGGCTCCGTGTCTCACAACATAAAACGGCTCCGGCTCTACAAGTGCTCCGCCGGCGGAGCCCTTTCCCAAACTGCTGTTTGGCACAGCTCCTAGAGGAGCAGGAGCTGAAGCACGTGCAAGAGCCCTGCTAAAGAGGCACTTACTACGCTTCTTTAATGGGTCGAATTCCCAATGATAGTTTCTTTCCTCGTCACGGATTACGTACCTTCTAACACTACTAGTTCTCCTCTCTAGTACTTGACGTTTTGAACATGATTGTGCTTATCAAAGAGTGATTAATTAGGGGGTATTTTCTCTTATCTACCTCTATTAAATGAGACTCAGAGTGTATTTGAGACAAGAAAAGACTAAAGCTTAACTGGTTAATGCAATGCGACGTGTGGCCACATGGTTCAGGTCCCTAGCTCGATTCGATTCATGTGCTGACCAATTTTTTGCACTATTTTTTTTGTCCGCGGTAATCCCGTCCAAATGAATTTTTTGCACTATATTTTTTTGTCCGCGGTAATCCCGTCCAAATGAAGGGCCAGGAGCGTACAACGTCAGGCGTTGTAGAAACGGACGAGGACCCTAAAACGTCATCTTTCTAGGTATGGAGGGAGTACGTATTACACTCTACTACTCTTGCCTCGGAGCTAGCTAGGTTACACTGTTAATGAGGCCAGTGGTGATGCTTCATGCTTTATGAGTTCATGGGTTCACCGCTCTCTTCGTCTCGGCTTCCAACAAGCAAGAGAAAGCCAGTGATGAAAAGGGAACGAATCGATTACGATATAAAACCCTCTTCAGTTTGGTTGTTGCACATTGCAAAAAAAATTATAGATGATCTATAATAAAATTATACTTCCTCCATACTAAAAAGGTTGTTGTTTAGAATAAAATTTTAGTTAAATATTAGGAATATAAATTATGAATAACTTTTAAGTTGTTGAGTTTAAAAATGTAAAAATCATATCAAATAGATTTGTCTTGAAAAAATACTTTCATAAAAATATATATATATTATATTTTAATAAATATTTTTTAAAAAATAAGTGATCAAAGTTACACTTTATAGATCGTGTCATTTTCTGAAACGACAAGTTTTTTGAGTATGAAAAGAGTACTAGTTATAATTATTAATGTTTTATAGACCAGGTGGCACGTGATGGGATAGCTAAAATATGATGTGTCCTGCCGACGTGGATGGATATCACAATTATGTGTTATAAACGTGAGTTATAATTACATATGCTAGTGGACTGCTAAGGCAGATAGCTTGTATGTAGAGAGACAATATTAGTGAGATTTAGGAAGACCGCTGAGATAAATTGTTTGCATATAGAGAAAGAATATAGAACCTGTTTGTTAGACAGTTTATGCGGCTGATAAATCGACTTATGTTGTTTTGACGGTTTTATTCCGAGAGAAAAACGTTGTGTTATGACTGATGACTGATAATTGATAAGTTAAACGAACACTTTGTGAATGTTATTAAAACTAGAAAGACCAGGAACGAAAACAAAAATGGCATTCACTGGAAATTGAAACTAGATGGTTTCGTCGGTTCCCAAAGGAAATCTAATGATTACTACTACAGCTTTGTCCTGGGCATGATCTTGCGAACCTGTCCTGCCCGCAGCCTGCTGCTGCTGCTGCTGCTTGCTCCTTGCTGCTGGAGACTGGAGTGGAAACACGCAAGCACCACGGCAGCTCGGTCACAGCGACAAGATCATGCATGCAACCATGCTTCTTCATCATACTGTAGTAGTACTGTACTAGTACTACAGTGCACTACTCCTCCTCGCTCCCTCCTGTCCTGCTGTAGTAGTAGCTGCCGGAGCATCGGCGTCCGTTCTTTCGGAGGAGGAGGAGCGCCCGAGCCCGACGCCCCCTGGCCCTGGGACGTACGACGCGAGGCACATCACATGCTGAGGGGCACCAGCTTACAGCTAGTACTCGCTAGGAGTATATAGCTCCACTAGTAGTCTACTACCAGTACTCTCTGCACTTGTGCAGGTCGACGCCTTTTGAGATCTCATCTCATCTCATCGCATCTCATCTCATCTTTCAACACAACATGACTGCTCATCTCATCTTCCTCCAGCGCGACAGGACATCTGAGATCTGGCCGTCTTGGCGTAGTATCTCCGTTTGTCCGGTGACGGTGAATCTTCTCATTTGCCCATCTATAGTAGGATCATGCTACATGCAGGCATCCTGCCTGGAGCACATGGCTCGGCCATTTGATTTGGCACTAATGACCTCGTTTAATCTTCACGTCGATCATCTGGAGGACATTACCTCCGTACGTACAGTATTCAAGATTGGTTGAGAACATGCATGCACGTTTCTTGAGGAAGCTGGCTGAATCCGTGCATCAGCGATCTGTGTTTTTCAGTGTTACCTAGCAACTGAGGTTTATTTGCCGTTTAATGTCTGGTGTTTTACAAGTCCAGATTTGGTAGAGTTTTGTTTGAATCAGTTGCTAGATCGATCTTAAAAGTTACTCATGATTTATATTTTCGATGTTTGATCAAAACTTTGTCCTAAATGATTTGTTTTACTATATGAAGGAAGTAGGATATAAAACTATTACTCTCTCCGTCCCTAAATAGATATCATTCTTGCTTTCCGATAAGTTAATGTTTTTAAAATACCAGCAATTATATATTAAAATATATAAATAATTATGCTAAATAATTAGTATCATCGGAAAGATCTTTAAATCTAGTTTTTAACAAATTTATTTAAAGATATAAATGTTGCATAGATTTTTTATAAACTTAGTCAAAGTTGAAAAAGTTGACCTGTACGCATCTCATTTTTTTTGGGATGGAAGGAGTATTACTTAGGTTTCGGGTCGTGAGCATGCTCATCCATCACTACTAAAGAAATCTTAACCGAGGCGGTCGTTTTTGCTTTTCCGCGGCGAGCAAACACGTCCGCTTCGGTTGGGAGGACACGGTTAATAGACGATTAACCGCAACGGTTAATGGATTAACGGAAGCGGTCGATATAAAGTGCCCGCTTCGGTAAAAACATTTACTGCAACGAGCGTTGTAAGCTGCCCGCTGCGGTTAATGCATTTACTGTGGCGGGCTTTGACATATGCCCGCCTCGGTAATTTAAAAAAAATAAAAAAATAAAAACAGGATCCAACAGTTTCAGTATTCAAAATCAATCCACATTTCACAGATATATACACAAGTCATCCAAATATATATACACAAGACATCCACATATATACATACACAAGACATCCATTCATTTACTTAGTTGTTCATACACATGAAACTGGCGAAATTCTCACAAGACATACTTAGTAGTTGTTCATTCTATCACTTCGTTCTCACAAATACACATACATATATACAAAGGTTCTCACAAACACCACTAGCTACATACTAGTTCAGTGTAAAATCCATATCGAAAGAGTAATCCATTAGATTTAGCATGGTAGGCCACTTCCTAAGCTTTTCGTACTTCCTCAGGAAACACACTAGTGTTAGTAACAATTTGAATACGTACTACAATACTTGACGAATATATATATATATATATATATATATATATATATATATATATATATATATATATATATATATATATATATATATATATATATAATACAATCTTCAAAGTGCTTATATGGTTTCTTATTGGTTGTCCGTAACGAATCAAAGATGCAGACTCTGTCGTCCTGAGGATAGATGAGAAATGTAACCCAGTGGCCTGTGAGGCCCGCGCTGCACCATTCAAATAGAATACATATATATTACGATGAGAATGGATGATCGTACACACTAATAGTCTTTACATGCAATTTTTGGACTTACCCAAAGTGGTAGGCAGCGAGGATACACTGGTTTTATCTCTCTGCTTTGATCTCCCTCATTGCTCCTAGTATGTACTGGGACATGACCAACTTTTGTTCGTCGATTTTTTTTCTTCCGTTTTTGCTCTCTCTGTCGAACGGTCAAGTCAATCATCTTTGGATGGTCGTCCGGTAGCGGGTAACCAACGATCACTCGCTCAGCAATATGCATCGGAGAGAGATAGATGATCTTTAGCACAAGTTCCTTGCTTACATAGGTCATCATCCTGCGAGGATAAGTTAGGATGGCATAAGTAGGCATTCCTTGCTTACGACCGTATAGGAAATCTGTGGAATTCAAAAAGTACTTACAGAGAAAACAAGGTGACTTGCGCCACGTCCAAGTCATCTCCCCATAGTAGTCTATACATGTCGTGGAATTCCACGATGAGTTCAGCATCTGTTGGCAAGTGGAAGTACTTTGCCGGAATCTTAACGCTAAAAGATGACATGCCAAGTTTTGACGCTTCCATATACCATAGATGGAACCTCCGCACCTCCCACTTCTCCTCGTGGACGAGTTGGTGAGAGTTCCTATGTGATTTTGGTAATTGAGTGACAACTTAGGTGAACTAATATGTGTTCAAGTGATATATACACAGGAGATTAGTTCACATATGATTGTGTGATGAAGGAGCTTAATTGCACATGAAACATGACATGGAGTCATGTGACCAATGTGACAGAACCTCTTAAAAACAGGGCCCACTTGCCAGGATTAACGTCCATCCGACTTAATCCCAACAAATGATCCAAGTCTTAATTGGTCCGTCAGGTGTCGCCGTTTTGCAACGGGTTATCCACCTCTATCCGAGCAGGATCCTCATTATAGTCATTGCAGAAGTAATACAAAAATTAAATTTACATCAAAGTAGCGGAGGACAGAAGTCATATTACAAACCATTAGTTTAGAAATATAACATATGTGTCATTACTATATCAAGCTGGTGGTAAAGACTATAAGGTAATCAAACCAGGTGCTCTGCCCATGAGTTATACCAGGATTGATCTTCGACGACAACTGTGGTCATACAACGCGAAGTTGTACCCACCACTCTAGGAACATCATCTGCAATAAGGGTTAACAAACCCTGAGTACGGGAGTACTCAACAAGATTTATCCGACAAATAAAAATATATGGTGGACAAAAGATATGCAAGTCATAGGATTCAAGGTGGGGTTTTACAAGAATCAAGTATTTTGCATAAATGGACATTTTATAAAACAATTGAAATTCATTTATTTCGTTTATATAATTACTCAAGTACCGATCTATAGTTATGATCGATAACGTGGTAATAAACCATCCATGAAAGGAAACCATCGAGTATCCAGTTTAAGTTTCATTAACTACGATGAAGAAAACAGGGTTATGTTTCCATATCCGAGGAACACGACGATTCGAACCGGTTTATCCCAGCTGGGACTTCCCAATCACACGACATATACAGCACTAAAGCACGCATATGACTACTTTTCCCTGGATTCTCTATCCGAGAACGGGGGCCCTCCACCCGAGAGCACAGTGAAGAATCATGGCCCTAGTTGGTTTCGGTGATTAACAACAATTAGAGATTATTATGGCTAACGTGTGTTTTGCAGAGGCTATACGTAGCTTAGCCATAGTAATCAAGGAGAATGGGCTAGAATGGTCATCACTTAGCCCCAAGATTGATATCGTTTCGGTTGTTAAGGAGACATGATGAAGACCCTAGAATGATAGGCTAGGTGCCATAAGGAGATGAAGGGCACTTAAAATTAGATAGGGCTTCTCTTTTTACCTTTGACCGTACTATTAAGAGGGGTTGGGACTAGTAGCTTGACTTAGGAAAGCTTCATGTTTAGGTGTGGTGCACACTTGACTTCCTTAGCTCTAAGCAAGCCTATGGTGACCGTAAGATAGTCTAGAACAACTTCCATTTTCATCACGACGAAAAACGGAGTTGTCAAAATCGTTTTCTGGGCGTCGGACGCTCCTGGCAGGGGCGCCGGACGCTGTCCGTCGCGTCGGACAAAGGCGCCGGACGCTGGGTGGTTGAGTCCACAGCGTCCGTCGGCCTTCCAGAGAGGTTGTTTTCTGGCTAAGTTTTTCAGGGTGCGTCGGACGCTGTCCGTCGGCCAGGCGTCAGACGCTGCGAAGAGCGTCCGTCGACCTTCCAAAGAGGGTGTTTTTCAACCCTAGCCAGAATTTAGCGTCGGATGCTGTGGCTGAGCGTCCGTCGCCTAGTGACGTAGCGTCCGTCGCTGGGAACAGTGTGTCAGAACTAGCCGTTAGACAGAGGCGTCGGACCGTCCGTCGCCTAGGCGCCGGAGCGTCCGTCGCCTCAATTATGAACAGAAACTAGCCGTTGGGCATGCGACGGACCGTCCGTCGCCAACTTAAATTGCCAGCCGGAGGCAGTTTTCAGAGGGTCTATTTATAGCCCCTCCCACTTCTCTCCCACGTGGCCTTTGCTCATTTGAGTTGCTGAGTTTGTTGAGAAGGTTGGGAAGAGAGCAAGAGGCCTAGAGAGAGAGAGAGTGATTCGCGAATCCATCCATCCTCTCTCTAGTTCATCCAAGAGTTCAAGTGTGCATCCTCTAGTTGTGAAGCTTGAGTGAGTCAAGTGAAGATCGAGGCTTGTTACTCTTGGTGATCGACATCACCTAGACGGTCCAGTGGTGCTCGAAGGAAGGTGATCGTCGGAAGATTGTCGGCGGCCCTTCTCCATCGACGTTTGTGATCGGTTGTGGGCGATTCACCGAGCCGGAGTGGCGAAGAATCAGCCCGTAGAGAGCACTCATCCCTTGCGCGGGATTGAGGGGGAGCTATACCTTGCGAGGTGCTCCAACGAGGACTAGGGGGGAGTGTCGACTCCTCGATACCTCGGTAAAACATCGCCGTGTCAAGCATCTCTTTCCCTAGCTCTTTATTACCGCATTACTTTCCGTACTTGTCTTTCATTTCATACTAGAATTGTGTAGGAAGTTTTCGCTTTTCATTGCCTTGTTACCGCTTTCTAGCTAGGACACACAAGCGGTAGGCACTAGGGGGTTAATTGGCTCTTTATAGGTTTAATTCTTGTTTAGAAATTAAAAAGAGCCCAATTCACCCCCCCTCTTGGGCATCTTGATCCTTTCACACAGTACGCCTCCATCCAGTTCCTCGAACTTGGAGGGTACACACTACTCTCGCCATCTCTCCACTCCCAGTGCGGGTTAACCGTCCTTTATACTAGATTAGCCAGAGTCCAGCCTCCCGAAGTATGTGATAAGTACTCTAAAGTCACAACCCTAGTCATGCATTAACGGAAAGGCCCTAATGACACATGCGGAGAGAACCCGCTCACCAGATATCCACATCGGGTGGTTCCCAAACACCGTGTCCGCCTGGTCCCGATTATTACTTCCATCATCCAACATTTCCTTTTTAAGACATAGCCATTTACCGCAGCAATCCGCTATTCTTCTCAAAACCATAAGCATTGCCGAAGCAATCATGTTATCACCTATTCTCGCGGATGACAGGAAATCATCTGACTCTATCGGTCTAAGCATTGCTAAGCAGCATAAAGCATCATTCGTATTTTCAAAACGGTATCAAGGTACAAGAAGTAAATAATTCAAGGTAATGCTATGCATCAAGTAGGAATTTGATTGAATAGTAACCATGCAATAATTAACCATAAGTGTATTTAAAGAAAACTTTTAAATACAAGGTAGAGTCTGAATGCACGGGGGCTTGCCTGAATAAGAAAACTAGTCAATGTTGTTAGATGACACGATTGATAAAAGAATTCCGAGATTATCCATCTTCTGGATTCATTCACCAACACACTTTTGGCTAGATCCACCAATCATTGTCTTCGGGTTTGGCATAAAACATCACGTTTGAATCTAGCGTACCTTAATGAGATGCAAAGATGCATATGTATAAATGCAAGGAATTTATAACACAAAGTTGCTTTACAAACAAACATTCAAGTGAACAAGAGGTGATACAAGACTTACGCACTTTTAGTTAATTAAGCAATATCATTTAAGCATAAAGGTTGGACATGCTAAGTACTTTAAATATGACACACCAGATGACTTAATTCAAATCATGTCAAGTATATAGCAATCAAGATTGACTAATAAGTTTAGTCAAGTAAAGACAGATTACAACACTCAAGGCATCACATGATTATACAAAGCATAGACATCCATAATTGATTAACTAAGCTTACCAAGCATGATATTATGATATAAAAGAATCTAAATCATAACACAAAATTTTAACTTATCTTAAGACTTAGCAAGCATTCATTAACCAAGAGTTAATCATTAGATTAACAACCAAGATAAAGTTAAACAATTACTTATGCATGCAGTTTTTGTACAGCAAGACAACAGTCACCATTTTAATCATATCTAGAGTTTTACAAATACAAAGGACTTGCAACAAGACATTCTGGAAATCTTATGAAATTATCTACATTTCATATAATACTAGAAAAGCATGATTCATAAGTTAAATAAGTCTAAATCACAAAGTTTCAGAATCTGTTTAGGAAAAACAGAGAGGAGCCATTTTTTATTCCTAACTTAAAACATGCATAAAACATAATCTACTTGGTCAAATGCTACCAAAATTTAACAGCAGCTAGATACATGAGTTATCTACAACTTTGGTATTCACAAGATTCTCAAAGAACATCATTAACAAGGGGTAATTTGTATTGCCCCTAGAACTGTCTAGAATCTACTAAATGCAATAAATAAAAGTTAACTTATGTTACAAATACATAATTGGACAAAATCAACTTTACCAACATGTCATACATGACTAATGAACACTAGAAAAAATAGTGTCCATTGCTAAATAAATTCTTTGTATATATTTTCTTAATTTATTTAGATAATTAGGTGTAAATACGAACACATATCAAACTTGCACATGTCTTTAGTAGTCTACTGTATAAATTTCATGTCATTTAAGCAAGTATAGAAACCTCTATGAAAAAGACAAAAGTTTTATTGCAATCATCTTAAAAAAACAGATTTTCCTACTTAACATTAAACAGTCATAACCTGAGATCTACACCACGTAAAAATATGAATCTTAACAATTTGTAAAGCTTAATAAATATACTTCAAATGTTTGCACAGTGACAAAGCATGAATCTATATGTAAATTGCTCAAACAAATCATTTTTATCAGCTCTGTCCAGAGAGTAAACAGATTCACAACACAACTTATAAAATTTATAAATCCTAAAATATAAAAGCTATGACAATGAAATTTTAATAGTAGCTGCATAATAATGTTAGCTATCACTTTGGTATTCAACTCATCCACAGAAAACATCATCTTAACCACGAAATAAATTGATCAACCAACAACACAGTAGCAGTCTTAACAGTCAAACAGTCATTTTGTTATTTTTATAACTCAACAAACATAGATCCTAAAATCATGAAATTTTAACCAGACATCAAGCATAAGCTTATAAACATCCCATAAATTTGTAAGAATTATTTGACAAGTATAACAGTAGCTACGAAAATTATAAAAACATCTAAACAAAATTGACATGCTTGCACAAAATGATTTTAATACCAAAATTAATGAACTAAAGCATGACATATGATAGATCTACTGCATAGAGTACTTCATGAGGATTCCAAAAAGTCCACAAACACATTCATACGATTTTTTTATGAATAACCATGAATTTCTAAAGTTTCAGCCAGATTCTTGAAAAAGAAAAAGAGAAACACTGTAGCGCACTATTCACATGAGTCACGGATTGTGCAGAAAGACCCCTGCCTTCAGTCGAATTGCTGCGTGAAGCCCCTCACGCGATTTGCAGCAGAGGAGGCGACTGAGCTCGTTGTTCCCGACCGGAGGCGACTCGTCGGCGGCCGCGGAGGGTCGGGGAAGCATCGGGAGTCCGACACGCACCCGCTGAGCTGCTCGGCTTGGCGCGAGGATGACCATGGCGGCCTGACCACGTGCGCCGGCGGCACAAGACGACGGCGGCGGGCGGCAGCGGGGAAGAGGCACCCGAGGTACGGCGTGAGACGGGGAAGATGGTGCCGCAACTGGTTGGAGCGGAGAAAAGCCGGAGCGACGGGAACGGCGGTGGCCGCGGAGCTTCGGCCGACCATGACCATGGCTGCTGCTGCTGTGGCTGCCGCGCCGGACCGAGGGAGGAGAGGGAGTGGAGAGGGAGAGACGGAGGAAGTGAGGAGACGAGAGTGGAGGGTGCTCTGGTGCCCCCATTCTGGCCTTGGATGAGAGAGAGAGGGAGGGGAGGTGGCAGCAAGGTGGAGGGCGAGCTGTGCATGGCTGCCACGCCCTGGACACACGTCGCCTATTGAGGCATTCCGCCGAGCACGTAGCGGGCGACGTGTACGACGCCTGTTGGGTCAAGATGCAAACCGAATTTCGATTTTTGCCAAACAGCAAAGTTGAGGCCCTCGAAGTGATCTACAACTTTTGTTTACAACTCAAAATCATTTGAGCAATGGATTAGTAGTTAATAAATCTCCAAAATGCTAGTGTCAACGTGTTAACAACGATTATGGAAACTTAAATTTAACCACCAAAACGGAGTCAAACGAGTTCCAACTTTTTGCAGACTCTTCTCCAAAACATAAGTTCCAACTTTTATGTTTAGAGAAACTTGAGTTGTTTGATAAATTTTTAAGAACGCAGAATGCCAATGTCAAAGACTAGGAATTCCAGATTTTGAAAGCGTTGAACACTTTATAAAAATTAATTTCTGAAGCCATTACTTGACAGGCTTAGAGGGAGATTTATACTTGGGTCATTAAACAAAGTTTAAATAAGGATCTTTTTCCATAATCTGGAAATTAACACCTATGGTGTTACAACCAAGGTGGAGAAGATCAAGATGAGGCTTGGCTTGATGGACCGGTTGCAAGTGTGAAGGGCAAGTGAGTGATGCTTGACGCCGATGGACCAACGCAACGGTGAAGAGCAAGTGAGGTCAAGATCGATGAACCAATATAGTCACGTGATGATATGAAGTTGATCATATCATTTGGTGATAGGTTGGTGCATGTGTTGCATCAACATTGGAGAAGGAGATGGAATGGAATACGCAAGGCAAAGGTATAACCATAGGGCATTTCATTTCACCGGTCATAGGTGTATAGAGAAGTATATGACTGGGTTTAGGATAGATAGCCGTACTATCAAGAGGGGCAAACATGTTTGCACATCGGTTATCTAGTGCCACCATGAGCGATCTAACTTTGCGATGTATTAGGATCGAGTGGCGCGGTGAGAGCAAGTGAAAATGCTTTGAAAATGTTTGTGAAAATACTAACACACATGCACAAGGTGAAGAACACGTTTGTGTTAGGACATGTGAAGCAAAGGAAGAAGTGGATTGGAGTTTCGACTGAAAACCGAGCTTCGGACACTAGGGACAGCAGGGTCCAGACCATTGAGGAGAGAGTCCGGAACCAAACCCTAAGTCTCGGCCTGGTTATGAGCTCCAGACAGTGGTCCGGACGCAGGGGCTTGGGCGGTCCGGACCAACCGTTGTGCGTCCGGTCGCCCACCCCCTGTCTGTGCTGTGCTGACCAAGGAGGTCCGGACGTTGTTCGTCGTCCGGACGGTGGACTCCGGACAAGCGTCCGATTGTTTAGAGCTCTCGGGGAGCTCTCTGCTATAGTCCGGACGCAGGGCGCCTGTTGGTCCAGAGGTGGTCTGGACGCGTCCGGAGGACACGTGGGCGCGATCGGTGAGCGCGCCAACGGCTCTTTCAAACGGGAAGAAGGGTCCGGACGCGCGCGGTATGGTCCGGACCCCCCGTGTTGGAGCGTTTGGAGGTTCTGCAGATTGCCCAATGAGTGGGCAAAACGGCTAGTTCCGTGGGTGTGGCTATTTATAGCCCTTGGCCGGCTCTTGGGGCTGGTTGAGCACCTTGGGGATGTGTTTCCCTTAGTGTGCTTGGTGAAGGAGCCCTCTAACTCACTTGTTCTTGCAAGAAGTGTGATCCGATTGCGAGTGAGTGATCTCTAGTGCGTTGCTTTGAGAGATAGCTTTGTGTGGCACTGGGTGATGGTGTTGCAAGCTCGTGGTGCTTGTTACTCTTGGAGGTTGCCACCTCCTAGACGGCTTGGTGGTTGTGGCTCCGTCGAAGCATGCAAGAAGCTTGTGCGTGGCTCTGGAGAAAAGCTTTGTGAGGGGCATTGTGCTCGCCCCGGGGAGATCGCGAAGAGCAACTCTAGTTGAAGGTATCGTTGAGTGCCCTCATCTTGTGTTGGTTAGGCGCAACCCTTGAGGGGGTTAGGCGAGTGAGCCGATACAACGGGGACTAGCTTGGTGGTGACCAAGTGAACCTCGAGAGAAAAATCACCGTGTCAACCTTGCGTACATCTTCTCGGTGGTTAGCATTCTCCAAATCACTAGCTTGTATTTACTTTCATATACTTGTGCTAGTGAGTAGTTGTTGCTCTTGTAACTAGTTTAGCTTGTGTGGCTTGCCTAGTTACCTTCTAGCTTGTGTAGCATAGAAGTAGCTCTTGAGTGACTAATTGGCTTGAGTAGCCTTGTTAGTCACATTGCTTAGTTTATGTAGCTAAGTAAGTTGAGCTCTCTAGTTGACTTGTGTAGTCTTGCTAGAGAGCATTGCTAGTGAGCTTAGGTGCTTTATGCTTTATGCTTTGCTTACTAGTATGTGTAGGAGCTCCCTTTGTGCTTAGAGTACTAGTTGCTTAGGTTTGTGTGACCTTGCAACCTAGACTTGTTTAGGTGAGATTCCTAGCCCGGCACCTTAGTTAGCATTATTAGTATACTTTGCTAGGTGCTAAAGTTATAGATAGACGGGTGTAGTCTCGGCTAGACCGATAGTTTTAATTCCGCATTTGTTTCGGTTAGCCGTTGCGCTTAAGTTTTAGAAAAGACTATTCACCCCCCCTCTAGTCCGCCATCTCGACCCTACAGTTGGGCTCTAGTCAGCATGAACTTGTCATTCTCAAAGTGGCCAGGGCATTCATCCGAAGGGGGTTTGAAATTGATCGGTGTTTTCGGCCTGGATCAATGTGATAGAAACGTTAGTGATTGTAAAGGAGTATCGAATATATGAACGAAAACAAGTACCATGCATGTATACCTATCAAATGCAGTCGAGTATCGGAGTTCGGGTACGGCATCTGTCTCCTTGTCAGCCTTTTTTGGCGCGTTAGGGCACGTGTGTGGGCTTGGTTGCCCTGCAGCAGACGGTGTCTTCTCCCTGGTGCTTCATCTGTAGAGCCCGGTCCTTCACTTGGCCTAGTATGCGGACTGCTTGGGTGTGGAGGAGAGCTCATCCTTGGTTGGCCTGCAGATGGTGCCTTGTCCCTCGGTGCTTCCTCTGACCCTTTCGGTCCTTCGCTTGGGCCCGTAGGCGTCGCCTTGTCCCTAGGGACTTCCTCTGAACCTACGGCCGCATCAGTAGGTGCCTTCTCCCCTGGTGCTTCCTCTGAACCTCTCGGTCCTTCGCTTGGGCCAGTAGGTGTCGCCTTGTCCCCCAGTGCTTCCTCTGAACCTACTGCCGCATCAGTTGGTTCCGGAGTCTGACTTTTTTGAGGAGGAGGCGGGCTCGTGCGTCGGGGTGACTTCTTGGCCTTGTCGTCGTCTTCATCATCGTCATCCCCGCCATTGTCCGGGTCTGGGGGAGAAGATCCGACACATGAGGACGGTTGTGATCGCGGAGTCGTCGTTGTTGTCGGTGGCAGGATCTCAACGTCGTTCCTATTCCAAAGGATTTCTTCACCGGTCGTGGCTCCAAGAAACTTGACTCCATGAGCAGATGGATAATCCAACTCATATTCTTCATAATCAACATGATTCCACGTAGGAACCACGACAATGTAGTTGGGAGGTATCTGCTCTTTGGTGTAACCTCGGACTTCGTTGATTGGAAACACACATCCCTCGGTTACGGTTAGTTTCTTAACCCTGCCGAACGGTTATCTTCGTCGATCTGGTGGAGCAAGCCCTCAAAGAAATTTACATCCTCAGGTTCATTCAAAAGAGTCTCATCATGACCATCCCCACCATTCTCGTTGTCGTCGTCATTGTCCTAAATTATATCCTCCACCGTTGTGTTGTCGGGTGGTGCTGAAGAAGAGATGGGTGCTCCGAAATGTCCAGATCCACCGTTATCCTCCACCACTGACTACGAGCTCAGTCCTGATCCACTCGCATCAACTCTTTCACCGTGAAATGTCCAGACGGTGTAATCCTTGACAAAACCATACATAATCAAATGAGTTTGCACTGTGCTATCTACGTAGCCTTTCAGATTCCGACAGTGCGAACATAGACATATGGTTGTCGTCCGCTTCAACCTCTCACGGTGAGCTTTCACCACGGCAATAAATTTCTTCTATCCATCCAAGTACCGCGAATCACTAGCTCTGTTCATCCGGTACATCCATTCGGACCTATCTATTGACTTGAATGTCTGCAAATCGCCATTGAGTTAATGACATGACAAGAAAGAAAATATAGGATACAAAAGTAATTAAAAACACAAGTTTTTTCTATATATCTTCATTGAAATGGCTAGCTAGATCTAGAACTAGCTAGGTAGAGGCACAAAGATGAATAAAAGAGGGATGGAAGATCCTCCATGTACCTCTTGTTTGGGTCCTCTCCTCCAAATCCAAGATCTAAACCTCTCAATTCAAGATTTGGTTCAAATTTAGGGCAAAATCTTCCCCTCCACGATTTAGAATAGGAAGACCCGTGGGGAAGAAGAGAGGGCGGCGACTGATATTTATTTTCAATAATTAACCGTGACGGACAACATAATATGTCCGCCACAGTAAACGTCTATTAACCGCGACGGGCGCCCTACCCTGTCCGCCACGGTTAATCGATTTACCGAAGCGGGCAGGTTAGGGCGCCCGCCGTGGTTAATCTTTTACCACAACGGGCGCTGGGGCGGCCGGCCTTGGGATGCCGGCCACCCAATTATTGTGGTGGGCGAAAAGTGTGCCCGTCATTGACCCCAAAAATGGGGAGCTGTGCAAAATTAGTTTTGTAGTAGGCACACAGAGGATCTTTTTGATGTCTTTTTTTATTTTATTTTCTCTGCCACCGAATTTATTCTCTTTGTTATTTTATCATGGTCAGATTTAAGCACAGTAAATAGAGAAAAGACTCGACGACGTCATCATCGGCATTCTTTGGGCAAGGAGTCTGTCTATTACGGGTGCCAACAGTGATCCGCCGAGAAGAGCGTACTAGTAGTACAGTAGTAGTAGTTGCGAGCGCCGGGACAGACAGACCGCCCGACATAGCGCACGAAGCGAAACAGGAAATTGGACTGCTAGTTGTTTGGCCTCCGATCCCGGCGGGGTTCAACAATTCGTTCGACTTCACACCCCACCACCCACCGAGTCCTCGGCGCCAAAGTTGCTATGGAAAGTGGCCGGCCGAGCCGAGCCGAGGCAGCAGCAGCAGCGTCTTGCTCACGTCCGGGCGCTCCGCTGCCCGACACGTGTGCCGGCCCCGAGCGACGTCACGTCCACCGGACACTCGATCGCCCCGGACGTCGTCGTGGTGGGTGGTGTGCCTTCTGGGGCATGCAGGAGGAGTAGTACGCGCCTATCCGGACCCGACCCTCGTTCGTTCGCTCGCTCGCTCGCGTTCCCGACGGCGCTGGGTCGGGGACACGGCATGTATGTCGCGTCACTGCCCCCGTCATGATCATGATGCCACGACAGCGACACGGGGGGACAGGCAGTATCCCTACTGTAACCGCGACGGGGCGGTGGCCGGTGGACCGGAGCCAAAACAAAACATATAAAAAGAAAAGGAAAGAAAAACAACGGCGACAAGGACGTGTCGGGCGACCGGGGCAGCAGCTGTCGTGTCTACTCTACCCCCGCACCGCAGCGAAACGGGTTTCCTATGTGGATGTGGCGCACGCAGATCGTGTCGACACTGTGTGTATCCACCCATCGTCCTACTCCTACTATCCTATCCACCTCGACAGCGACACGTTTCGTCCGTTCGGTCGGTCCGGGAAGGCATGTGCCGACGGCCATGCCAACACTGACGTCGCCACACGTACTAGTACAGTAGTATGTGGGACTAGTATATTCTAGTAGTTCCAGTAGACCATCCAGCCAGGAAGATCCAGGCTTTGCCAAGTAGCAGCTCCGGAAGCCAATCGTTGCTGATACGGTGCCAGCCAGACTATCTAGTCACTTCGTTCCAAATTAACTGTCGTTTTGAGTTTTCGTGTCACAACTTTGACTAGATTTATATAAAATACGTATAACATTTATGTCTCCAAATAAATTTATTAAAAAACTAAATCAAAAAATCTATCTAATGATATCAATTATGTATCATAATTATTAATAATTTTTTATATAAAATTAATCCAAGTTTTTTCTCAGATATTTTAAGACGGATGGAGTATATATTAAAATAAAATAAAATAAAACAAACAGATTGTTTTGTTTTGGTCCTTTCCTTTGAGCTCTGATCATTCCTTCCTTGTTGCCGGTCCAAAAATACGATCGAACTCCGGAGCTCGTGCTCTTTAGACTTTGGAGGTGAGGCCACGCGTACAAACAACTACTATAGCTTAGTATAACCGTGCTCACCTCAGCGTGCTAAGGGAGAAAACTGCCAAGCTCAGCTCAGCGCCAGCAAACTAATAACAAAGGGAGAAAACGGCCAGCTGCCCGTATCTTGCCCTCTCTTTTCCCACATGCGCCTCATTCTTAATTTTGACTTTGTACACACATGATTCGTCCTCTGATTCGGACCCTTTTGAAACGCAACGCAGTTTGTTTAGTTTAGGTTCGTTTAGGGCCTGTTTGATATAGATGGGTCTTCTTTCATGCACCCCTCTCCGATCTCCATCCCTACCTCAATTCTTGCCGCGCTTTTTATGCCTGCATCGTGCAACCTGATTGTGCCACAGACGTACCCTGCAATATGTTAAATGTATGAACACCAACAATGAAAATTGTCAAATTGCACACATAAAATCTGGTGGGTTGCTTCGTCGTCTCTAGCCTGGATTCCGATGCAGTTTCTATGATCTCCACCGTACGACCTCAATGGACGGCTTCCTCTACTATGACACGACTTTCTTTTGATTCGAACCCACAACCTCATTCCGTTCGCGTTACGTAAGGGTCGACAATAAAAGACCAAGGTAGGGAGTTGTTCTTGTCTTTTTTTATTTAATTTTGGACCCTGGATTTTTTTTATATAATTACACATGACTCTTTTTTTTACGATTACACATAGGAGCATGACTCTATGCCGGAGCTCTTAAACATGTTTGTGAGAGCTTAGTTCTATGACAGAGCTGCTCTATAATAGAATTAGATGAATCTGGGGCTGCTCTATATTAGATTTAGATAAATCTGGTGCTCCAAATGTGTTTCTTTAGACCTTGAGCTCTCACAAAAGTCCCTAATTAATTATATGGGCTATACAAGCATTCTAAGAAAAATTATAATGATTTCTTTAGAGCCCTAATACAACTGTAAGTGTAACATCCTGATCCAACTATCAGCATTAACTAACTAACTAACTAAGGGTCTATTTGGATGCACTTAACTAAAGTTTAACTAGCTAAAATTTCAGAGCTAAATTTTAGCCAGCTAAAAAGTCTCTTAACTAAACTTAGTTAGGATGTTTAGGTGTTCAAGGTAATTTTAGCTGGCTTTAGCCGCATTGAAGTAGCTAAATTCAGCTAAACTTTAGCTAGAGTTTTAGCTAAACTATTTAGATACTTAGCAGCTAAATTTAATTTAGTTAGCTAAAATTTTAGTTGTTGGATTCAAATAGACTCTAACAAGGGATTCGATCAATTGAACGACGACGATTAGTTTAGTTGCATGGACCGGTTCCATCAAGATTTGCTCGCTCTTATCCACACGTCGATTAGCCACGGTCATGCCCGGACGGAATCGTTTGGATGCAAAAGATGGGAGACCAGCCACGTACTGTGCTCTTTTGACCGGCGAAGAAGAACAAGAGAGGGATCGGCGTGTATACCGGCCGGCTCATATCTCCCCATGGATTTAGTCGGTGCCTCGGTGGAGTTGGAAGCCTCCAAACTAAAAACAAATGCTCTCTCCAACCGTCCTCTGTTGGTCAGCCAAGCCAAGAAAGGAATCTTTGCCTCAGATGGGCAAGCAAAACGATTTGGGAGACTAAACAATGCAGACGCCCCGCGAATGGATCGGAGCAGAGTTAAAAACACTGCTGCTGCTGCTACCAACTCGATCAATTCAAAGGTGAAGCCACACTAGTACTGTTCCTCTATGTGACATTACTAGTACTCGTGCAACTTTTGGTTTGTTGTTGTAGACGTGGACTGCTGGTGCAACATGCCTCTTTGTCTAATCTGCACATGCCTGGGGTGCTTGGCCTGGGCAACTGCCTCATGGATTCGCAGTTGCAACGTATGGCCAAGGATCATACCAGCAATTCTTATTCAATGATGAATTTTTTTCCGAGAAAAATGAAAATATTCGACATCTACAGTTGCATCTACATGTCCCTGGGTTGCAACACGGTGTGCAATTTGTTACGAGGTGTTCATGCCAATGATAATAGGCTGGCTATTTTTAAATCAAAAGGCAGGAGCTCTGTCGTTCATTTAAGTAAGGATAAAGAAGTTTATGTGCAGAAAGCACCATGTGACAGTCATGTCACACCGCTAATGATGTTTACCGATCAAAGGATACAAACCCTGTGTCTTTGCATGATATCCTTTTTTGTCAATGAAGCCACTTGATGGACCGTTTTGTGCTCATTTCCGAAGATTCTCCTATTCCCCCTTCCATAGGTTCTATACAATGTAAATGAGAATTTCATCGAACCTTTGATCCTGCTTTGACACCTTGCTTGTTGTCTCCTCCCACTATTTAGCAATTCATGTGGGGTCTTGCCGTGGGAGTTCAACAGTAAAGTTTTTCCAGGACAACACTTGGTCCTAATCGGCTCTTGCGAAAGGGCATAGTAAAGAGGGGAGCACCCCTGTCTCCAGAAGCCCATTGTACAAGACACAGTGCTCATGATGCGGCAATCATCTCTTTTGTAGGTTATCCGCTGTTAGAAGTTATCATGCATAAGGATCTAGCGGTGGACTTTGCATTTGTTTTGTGCTTGTGCCTTCAAAATGAGGTCATGCTGAAATTGTCGATGTGAACCTCGAGATTGTATCCTATATGCCGAGAATGGAGTACTTCCAAGTGATTGAGTGTTGCAAATCCTCCTGCAGCTGCACATTTGACAATCTGATCCACAACTTGATGAATTCTCGGATTTGTGTAGTTATTGTGATTCGTCCCTGCAGCGATATGATCCACCTTCCATTGTATAATTCCTGGCTAACCGTCCTGTGTTTTCTGTGTGCCAGCTTGAAAAAATCACATTTCTTTTCCAAAAACAGAGGAAGTACATCCGATCCAAATCCCTCCCGATTAATTACTTACTTTTGTTTGTGCTCTTTTTGGTACTAGATCTGACGGGTCCAAAATGGGCATGTAGATCGTGTGGCCCATTTGCACTGCTTGTCCAATTAGATAATAATTGTTGCACAAGAAAGATTCATAAGTGAGTAGTAGTATTGCTTTTTATTTTTTTTATAAATAATTCATCAAAACGGCCAAAGTGTTTCGCTCCCATCAAACCAATAGGCGGTAGCTCGTGGCCATCCATCCATCCAAATGTCCAATGATTCACGCCTTTGTGATCTTAGGGTGTGTTTGGATGCCAGTCACAGATCGTCACATCTAAAGTTAGTCTCGCCACGGTTACTTTGGGGTTGTTTGGTTCGGTATTCAAATTTGGCTAGCCACCGCCGAGAGAACCATCCGCCACACTTTTTTGCCGTAAAAACTGTGGCGAGCATTTCCTTGGCCATGCGCCCTCTTGCCGCCACAGCGCCACACCTGCTCCTAGAAGCCTGCGGCCTGCCGTGCCCTGCCATCATGATCTGCTCGGCTCCAGCTATACGAGGACACGGAGCCAAGAGCAGAAATGGGTTGCGTAATCTACTTTGCTGCTGTGGGTGAGATGGATGGGGTAATAGTGTGGAAGGAAAATTATATAAGTGAAAAAAAATAAGAAAAAAATGGAAATCAGAAGGTAGTCTTAATGACATATATTTTAATTATCATGTTTATTTTTAATTATATAGAAACATCATATACATAATATGATTTAGATCATATGTGAAATTCTTATGACAAGTATCTAAAAAATAGTAAATTCAAACGGTTACCAAAACTTTTTGTCTAATATTTATAGGAATGAATCAAACAATAGTCATATATTTGTGCCACAACTTAGTTGTCAACCAAACGCTCATAATTTACCATAGAGTGGGGCTAACCACAAATGTGGCTTATACCTAACCTTATGCGTGCCAAACTGTGACCGACAAACAAACAGATCCTTAACTTTCTTTCTTCCCGTTGGAACGGACCCACACCCACTCATAAACAAACGCAACCTGAGCAGCAGCAGCATTAAGAAAACTGACGACGAGTATCTATGACAGTGGCATATGAGATAGACAAGACAAGACTAGACTTCCCCGTCCCCCAGGTGACGACGGATCGATGGTGGGGAGCAGCAGAATATTTGCGCGGGCGATCCTTGAGGAGACTTAAACAATTTGTCATCATGCTATTGCCAATTCGCAAGTAAACGACGAGCAGATAATTTCTCTCAAAATATTCGGACCACTCTTTTTAAAAAACACACACCAAGTTGATGGGTGCTCAAACTCCCCCGAGCAACGCGAGCGGGGAATCAGACGAAAAACGAACAAGTGAAAACTCACCGGCAGTGGAGGAAAACTTACCGAAAACCCCCAAGACTCCTCAACCCCTATGAGAGAGAGGCAAGAATTCCAAGCAAAACAGCCAGAAAAAAAACAGACGACAGACGCTGAAACAGCAGGGCGGCGGACGCTAGAAGACAACGCGACGGACGCTCCAGAGTAGGGCGTCGGACGCTGGCGACGGACGCTTAGGCGAGCGTCCGTCGGCCTTCCAGAGAGCCTGACAGAGACTGAGCAACTACCGAGGCGACGGACGGTCCGCGATGGACGCTGTGAAGATCGTCCGTCGACCTACCCGAGAGCAAAACAAAACTGCACAACGCACAAGACGCGACGGACGCTGGGCGACGGACTCTGAAGAGGGTCCGATGCCAAATCAAAAGACGCAGACACGCCGAGCGACGGACGCTGACGTCAGCACGAACCAGCGTCCGACGCAAAACCCTCGGAGCGTCTGACGCCCCCGACAAACGCGCAGTAAAGGCGAAAAAACGATTTTCTCTCCACCAAATCTTTCCAAAACTCGACCAAATATTCTCCACTAGCAACCCAACTTGGTAGGCATGTTTCTAGTGCTATGGAGGAGCTATCCCGAGGAAATCATCGCTCAATTTGGTGAGAATCAAGGGGAAACGAGGATTTGGGGGAAAACGGGCAAGAACGAAGAACACCGCAAAGAAAACGTCCGATCTGTGTGCTCGTGAGGTTTTAGGAAAATTCCTTCGGTGCAAAGATGCTCCTCACGAGTACGAACAACTTGGCTCAAACGGATTTCGCAAAGCTACTCCCTACAAAGAGAAATCATCTCGGGAAAAAGAGGGAGCAAATGCAAAACGCGAAGAACACAAGAAAAACGGAGGACACGATCACAAAAGCGAAGCCACCATGGCTTACGGAGGTTACGGCCTCCGATTCCTCGCAACAATCACAAGTTCTTACACCGGTGACTCGGTGGATCTCAAGCAAGAAGAAGCTAGGGAAGGGAAAACCTAGGAATAGGTGGGAGAAAGAGTAATGCAAGAGATGAGGATGAAGATACCCCTTCATCCTCTATTTAACGGGGCTTTGGCTATTTATCAAAGACCCCCTAGATACATGAGTGAACTACCTAGCCTAAGCATTGCAGTCCAAGCTCTGGAAAATATTTTCCTCGATTTGAATGGACGGCCCCGCTTCCTGCCGGGAGTTGTCGTCGCCTTGACGCAACCTCCAGGATTCCGCCACGTGTCATCCCCGCTTCCTCGGAAGCTCCGCCTAGGTTTTGAGGCCCAAACCCAGGAAACCCGCCACCAGTAGCTTTGGGCTCAACTACCGAACCCCGAATTTTGCGGAGCCAAAACACAAGCTAGACCCTCCAGAAGAAGCAAAGGGTTAACACATCTAGCAAAAGCTCCCCTTGGACGAAAGCATACTCAAGATACCAAGAAAGGGTGAAAAAAGTCAAAAATGCAAGATTCACAAATTGCACATTTTCTCTCCCTTGATTACATATCTCTCCCTCATGCTTTCTTCCCACAATGCACAACGCTCCCCCTTAAGTGTAGATGGAGAGAAATGCACATCTCTCCCCCTTGTTGACACATGAATCTCATCAAAGCTCAAAACTCAAGAACCGGCCACAAATGCCATGATATGTAAAAGGAGTGCAACAAGCTTCATACATAGAGCTAAGACAATGAAAGGATGCTCTAAGTGATGTGATCCTGTGAGAATAGGAAAAGCTTTACGTGCCCAACTAAGACGTAGGTTGAGCTAAAGATCACTCTAGAAGCTATTTTAGAGAGCATTACATGTGTGAGCAAGGAATGGGTATCACCTCCTAGAGACAACTAGACATGGCAAACAAGATAGGACCTATCTCAAAGCAATCTCATGTATAGCAAGTAAAACTATCCTTACCAAAGTTTATACAACAAGCCAATGACCCAACTGAATGATTTTTTTTTCAAATTTCAGAGTTTTGCAGCCAAATTTCAGTTTTAGGCACATTTAAGTTGTATGCGAGTGGTTGTAAGCAAAGTGATGCCACTGCTTACCAACCGGGCAAAGTCAAAGGACTTAACACACCGGTTTTGGTAATACACGACACTGCTCAAGTATCAACCCATATGGGAAGCGGTCTCGAACACACGGTGAAGTGCTCACAATGCAAACCTAACTTGATCTTTTCAATGCACAAAACAGAGAGCAATTTCATTTTAGATCAATTTTAAGCGTGGTGTTCAATGGAAGTGAATGAAACAATGAAGAGTCATAGTTACAAGCTATATATAAGGCAACCAAGAAGGATCTTCAAAAGCCTACACATACTAGTGCCATTTCAGAGGTGACATGAGGAATTAAATTCAGTTTTAAAGTTTTTCTCACTTAGCTCTATTGCATATCAAGAGATCAAAGAGAGTCTAAGTTAGGCAACACCATAGACACATAAAACATCTCAAACAGAGCATAAATTTATTATATCGGCTATAAGTATGAAGCTCAAAATGAACTATGTCACAAATGCAAATGAGATGCAAAATGCAATGACACCAATTGAAAGCTAAACACACCAAAAGAAAGGAAAAGAAAAGACAAATAAGAACCAAAGGAACTAGGATACACAAAGCTTTCCTCCTCTAAAAAGAAAAACAAACACCCAACTCGTCCCGAAGACGAGAAAACGCAGCTTGATCGAGAGGTTTTGTGAGAATATCCGCAAGCTGATTTTGGGTCTCGACATGCCGGAGGTCAATGTCGCCCTTCTCATAATGATCTCGCAAGAAGTGAAAGCGGTCCTCAATGTGCTTGGTCTTAGAATGAAGCACAGGATTTTTAGCCACACTAATTACACTCGTGCTATCGCAAAGCAGAGGCACCTTAGTAAGCTCAAGACCGAAATCTTTCAAAGTCGCAATCATCCAAAGCAACTACGAGCAACAGCTAGCCGCGGCAACGTACTCAGCTTCGCACGTTGACTGTGCCACGCTAGACTGTTTGCGAGAAGACCAAGACACAAGAGAAGACCCGAGAAACTGGCAAGTCCCTGAAGTGGACTTCCGATCAAGACGGCAACCGGCAAAGTCGGTATCAGAATAACCACAAAGCACAAGAGAGGAGGAGGCGGAAAACCAAAGACCAAATTCGGGAGTGAAGCGCAAATACCTCATGATGCGTTTCACTGCCTGCTTGTGCGATGTCCGTGGGGATGCCTGAAAGCGAGCACACAGGCAGACGGCGAACTGAATGTCCGGCTGGGTCGCCGTCAGGTACAGAAGCGATCCGATCATGCTGCGGTACTCCGTCTGACACACATTTGCTTTCGTAAAAGATTAGTGATAACCGCTCAAACTGAAACACCCAAGTGTTGATCAATCACTCATCACAAAACTAAATATCATGGACACATATCAACCATGTGTTCGCAGTGGGGTTGAAGGAGCCGTCTCGTGCGACACGTAAGCCGGGGAGCTGCCACTCATTTTTAGAGTAGACTTCTTTTACGTATTATAGTGATGATGATATTGCAAATCTATGCTGTCTGGTGACAACTAATTTAAGCTGGGCTTAGCTGAGGCTTAGTTTTAAACAAGATATTAGTATGCTATGCAAGTGGTCTTATCAAAACCGATCGAGCAGCGGTGTACTCTTTCAGTCCACATCATCATCAAAGACAGACAGATAGACAGATGCAGGGTAGATCTTTCTAGAAACATTACAATTTTCATTCACATCTGCGTAGTAAGTAGGATGCAGAGAAAAATCATACCATACGTAGCGAGTATTATTACATAGGAATATACAATTTCAAGTTAACTTTTGAATCCTCCTCTTCTGTGAATCTGCGGAACAGTTTCCTTCTTCTAAATCCAACAATCTCAAAAGGTGTATCTGAATGTCGTTTTAAAACATTTAGAGTACTAGTACTAGCTAGCCATTTTTTATCGAGGAATTCTTTTTTGGAGGATTTGATTTGGTATCCATGCTGGGGAGCAGATAAAAGAGTACTCCTACTTGCGTGGATATCTGATGATCCTCGAGGAAATTTAACAAATTGTCATCATTGCACAAGTAAACTATAGGAACTCGTCATGGCCCGTGGAGGAAAGCCTGTGTAACGCGCCAGTTCTGCCACTTATAATTAGCTAATTAGCCTGCGTGGTGACAACTCGACTGAATGAATTGCTAAAATACACTAATAAAAAAATGATAATCTAGTTGCTGCCACCAACGTTGAAGAGAGAGGAAAAAACAAGACAAGATGAGTTGGTGCCATCAACTTTTCCAAGAAAGAGGGAAGGAGAATAAATTAGAGTACATATAACTCTACACCGTATTAGGTCATCCTCAGTGGGAGTTTCATATCCTAGTTTTCAATGCTCTCATGTTTTGGAAATACTGTTGAAAGATTTCATGGGGATGAAACTCTCTCTATTTTCATTAAATTTTTATCATCTTTTTCTTCATAAGAATACTGTCATGTCAGCCTATTTAATATCTAGAAAATTCTATGAAACTCTCATTGAGACTGACCTTATATATTTTTGGGTGAAAACAAACGCATCCTAGAAATACTTAGAATGTTTAGTGGAGTTTTGAGCTGTTTGGTTGCCGTTCACCTCCCCCCAAGGCTTCGGCGGTCACGGGAAACAACTGCTTGGTTCTTAATTAATGTACGGCACGCTACACGATCTTTAGTTCATTTGCCGTGTTTTTCTCGCCACTGTTGTGGCGTTGTTTTTGCCCGCCACAAAACTGTGGGGCCGCCACACTGCTCGACGGGCCAGAAACCAAACACTCCAATTGGCTCTAGCTTCATATTTTACTATATAAATGAGCTGCTTTTAACTCACATCAATAATGAACTAGTAGCTGAGAAAATTATTATTATTTTCTGCTTCACCAAGTGTCCCTATCCACTGCATACAGTAGCTGCAATACCTTTCGGAAAAAGTCTCGAAGAAGGGGAATCGCAACTGCAGAGTGCCCTGGTAAATTCAGCGAATGGCGACCCGGCAGGCAGGCATCGTCACGTTTTACAGGAACGCACGGAATCGGCATTGGCCAAGGGAGATGAGATGAGAGGATGGCGACACCGGATGCTATGCGATTTGACCCGCCACCCCGTCCAAGTGCAGAGACACATTACTACGAGTACTACACATGACATGAGAACGAGGCCGGTGTTTGCGTACGTGTGATGAATTAAACATGAACAGGAACATGTATGAAGCGTCGTCGTACCAGTGTGTTTGATGAATGCTCCTGCCTGCCTGTCTGTCTGTCTGTCTGTCCATCCAGGCGTCCAGCAACCAAACGTGCACACGCCACAACATGCGCGAACGTTGGCATGGCACTTGGCGTCAAACAGTCCACCGCGGTCCGCGGCCGCCGAGAAGATGGGAGCGAGCAGCCGAGCCGAGCAGGCACGCGCGGCCGCACCGGCCCACGACCTGCTGCTTCCGCCCGCCTGGCCGCCTCCACAGTCCACACACCACAACCACTGGTGGATTGGAGCCGCGGAGGGGAATTTGTACATGAGAATATGTGATGGGGATGAGATGGGATGGGATAGATGCCCACACCGCCCGCCTACAGGTGGAATGGAATACTCGTATATTGTCATATTCTTTATTCGCGATTTTCCCACGCAACGGGACAACACGTTTATTGCTCCCCAAGTATTCGGGACATGGAGATTTTTTTTTTACGATGGCATCAAGCCGGAGATGATATCATCGCCATGAAATAGTTTTCTTCAGTCCTTTTCTCGGTTTTATTATGGTTAGATTTGATCATAATAAAAGAACAGAGAGAATAATGTTTAGAGCAGTCTTCTTCATTATTCATTGGCAGAAAAAAGAAGAAAAAAGGCATTAGGAAGAAGAAGATCCTCAATTCTGTCTACATGAATGTTCAACTTCATTAATATTTTTTAGATTAGTCTTTCTTATTCTTCACTGACACTGTAGAAAGAAGAAGAAAAAAGACACCAAGAAAAAGATCCACATTTTCAAATTATAAGTTATTTCAAAATTCTTGAAGGCCCAAATCATCTTAAATTTAACTAAATTATAAACAAAATTATAATATTTATAACATTAAAAAGATATACTATAAAAATATAATTAATAAAGGATCCAATAACGTTTAATTAACATAATAAATGTTATTGTATTTTATTATTAAAAATGTCCTCCAAGATTACTGTAACTATTTATAATTTTGAATTGACGGAGTAATTTCTTACATATTCTGAATAGTCCTTTCAGATGCGCCGAAATTTAAAGTTGATACACGACCCGCTCGTCCAACAAAGCTCCAAACTTACTGATATAAAAAATTTCACTTTACACGCTGGTGGGTAAAGACAGGAGGATCTCCTCAAAAGAAAAGGGTAAGTAGAGAGAGAAAAACAAGCGTGGTGTTTTTTTTTTTTGCAGCAACAAGCATGAATTTTTTTTTTTTGAAACGCAACAAGCATGGATTTTAGCAGCAACAAAAAGTAGAAACCATCCTCCACTGTTCTCTCTCTGGTAAAGAAAACAAAAGGCAAGAAAGCCCCTACCACCACAGGTGGGGCCCTGGCAGCCCCAGCAATGTTGGACCCACCAACCCAGGCAAGGAGAGGAGGCCCCTTCGGCCCTTCCCGTTCAACCTCCCAAGCTCACTATAAATTGACGCGTTCTCCCACGCCATCCGGCTCAAGCTCAGGCCGAGGCAGCAGCCAGCAGCAAAGGAAGCCTTCGCAATCCCAGTCGTCGGAGCACTCGCGGTTTCCCGTGTACAGCTGCCTACCCTCACCTCCCGCTACACCCACGCGCCCACCTACCCAAAAAAGAACCACCATCTCGTCGGACTAGCACAAGCTAGCACATCGATCCGCCGCGGCGATGGCAATGGACGCGGCTGTGGCCGAGAAGTGCGGCGGTGCGACCGGGGTCGCGGCGGCGGGGATGAACGGCGTTGGCGGCGGCGAGAGGAGGTCCCGGTTCCAGCGCATCTGCGTCTACTGCGGCAGCGCCAAGGGCCGCAAGCCCAGCTACCAGGACGCCGCCGTCGAGCTCGGCAAGGAGCTGGTACGTCACGGGGACCCCTCTACCCTCTCCCTCACCTCAAAAAATCCCGCCTTTACGGTCAAAAAAAAAATCCAATCTTTTCGGGGCCGAATCACCGCGGACCGGTCTGCAGGCCCCAGATCAAAATCCCGCGCCTTGCTGCTGCCGTCTTGTTTGCTCCGCTCCACTCGATTGATGCGGCCGGTTGCGTGTGCTGCTGCTGCGGCCGTGGCCCACGCCGCGCGCGCGTCCCGTCCTTGGGTGATCATGCGCGGCGGCTCACGGCTGGGACGCGGCGAACCCTGCTCGGCTGCTCACCACCGGGGGAGCCGAAAGGCAACGCGAGTCGTTGCCGTTTTGGCCGGTGGTCTCGTAGTTGAATGGTCGTGTGTCTGTCCCAGACTATAATGAAATGGATGGATGGTGCTGCGGTGACCTCATTTGCCTCCCCGGATGAACAATCTTTGCTTGCTTTGCTTCCTTGGCGCACCAAAATCAGAATCCCAATTCTGTAGCAAAAAGATCGCCTTTTGTTTTCTTTTTCTGCGTTTCTACTACATGTTGTCGCTATTGACGATGAGTGAATGAATGAATTTCTGGATTTTCCTGGTGCCAGGTGGAGAGGGGCATAGACCTAGTCTACGGGGGAGGTTCCATCGGCCTCATGGGGCTGGTCTCTCATGCAGTTCATGATGGAGGTCGCCATGTGATTGGGTGAGCATCTTAACCCCCTTCCCTCCTCCCTTCTATCTCCAATCTCTGTCTCTAGACAAGTTGTGCTGCTGTCTGTGTGCGTGCCAGCCGCTGCCTAGCTCTCCTGCTCCTGGTCCTGGCTGGCTGCTGCTGTGAGTGCATGCTTCCTGCACCAAAATGGTAGCTTTTGATTGCCACAGCCGTGGCTCTGCCCCCCCTGGGTATGCAGTTGAGACGTGAGTCTCTTGCTGCATCATTTCAGGAGGAGCCACTTTGAATGCAACTGGGTCGGGTTGGGCTGGGTGGAATGGAGGTGCCTTTTGGCCCCGTTTTCCAAAAGGCCACTCGGTTGCACGCTCCAAATGTGTCTCGATTATGGAATTGCAAGTTGCAAGCAACATGTACAGTAGAGCTAAGCTAGTAGTTGCTACTCCTCTCTTCTCTTGTTTTGCCTTAAGAATTGTGCAGCTCTCTTGCTGTGCCTGTGGCGTGCCTAGCCTGTGCTAGCCCTGGCTTCCCAGTTTCCTGCAACGGGAAAGGAGAGGCCATGGCCGCCTGGTGCTTTCTACCTGCTCGACTGCTTCATGCTACAAATAAACTGACGTGCCTTTCTGTTTCCTCTCTTTTCTTGACTGCAGGGTCATCCCAAGATCGTTGATGCCCAGAGAGGTGAGCCTCTTCTACGTCCTGGAGATTTTGCATGCATTTGATTGCTGCTGCTGCTGTGCGCTGCTGCTGTCTTTGGAATGCATGTCTGGCTACTTTCGTGACGCCTGTACTCGCACGGGCTTGCATCTGATTGAACAATAGTAGTACAGTACTGTAGACACCAAGCACCAATAAATAATAACAAGGGGACCATTTGTGTAGAGGAGGCATGCTGCATTTATATCCATCATATGAATCTAATGCTCCTGACCTAAAACACCCTGTGTGCTGGGTATTCAGGCTTTAATGATTTTACCGGACAACACTACCATACTGATCTTGCTTCTTATCAAGTTTTTACTGCATTTGCATGTCCATCGTGGTTGTCTTGTGTTCTTTTACTACTTGTTGCAATGCACTAGTACTTTCTTATGCTGAAACTAGATTTGGTCCTGGTCGGCGCACTTGACTAGTGTTTTTTGTACAACTAGACATTTCATTTTTTTGTAATAGTATACTGTAGTATAAGATAAGAAGTATGTGGTCATGTGGTGCTGCATTTCTTATTTCAGTAGAGCATTTTTAAGTATCCATCTTTAAAATTAAAGGGCATAATAAGGCTGATGCTTAGATTCTTATTTTCTTCTTCTGCAGGTAACTGGTGAGCCTGTTGGGGAAGTAAGGGCGGTCTCCGGCATGCATGAGAGGAAGGCCGAGATGGCTCGGTTTGCTGATGCCTTCATAGCATTACCTGGTAGGATTGGTTTATTCAGTACTTTTCTTGCCGGATTTGATTGATGGTCGTAGGATTCCAAATTTGACACGCTCTTGGGCGTTACATTACAGGCGGCTACGGAACTCTGGAAGAGCTGCTTGAGGTCATCACCTGGGCGCAACTAGGAATCCATAAGAAGCCGGTAATAACTACTGATCCTGATACCTTGTTGGATCCAAAATCAAAACTTACTCCTAATAATTAAGCATCATGTGCCGCATGGAATTCTTTCTGTCCTTGCAATTCTGTAATAATCCACTAGTTATAACAAAGTCGTTAGACTAGAGATACTGTGATCTCTTCTTTTTTGCAAACATCTTGCCTTGATCATGGCTTTGTGGCGCACGGTGTGCCCATGTGATAGCTGGGGGTTTTTGGATGGCCAGACGCGAAGATTTGCATTATTTAGTCTAGTTTAGTTCGCTTGACGCCCACAGGTGGTTTTGATTGGAACATAGTTGAGGGGAGCATGCGATCTGCGCTCTCCGTTGTTTATCCGCTTAATACCTCATGATTATTTTGACGAAACGAACAGAGTGATTCTGGTGGATCTTGTACGGGTTAAACTTGTCATTTTTTCAAAGGGCAATGTGCAGTTGGCAACCTCTCTAAACAATTGCTCCGCATTGGTGAGCCACAGATGATAGATATATATAGATGAAAGATTTGAACAATCGATACCCATCCATTGTTATCGACTTTGCTTAGTCAGCTGTTTTACTATTATTGGAGCCTGACGGCCCCACCGAATTGCAGTATTGTACGTATACTAACCGGGATTATTGGCCCCACACGAATCGTATCTGCGTGGAATACGCTGCAATCAGCACTAGCTTGGAATTTGATAACCTGCTAATCTGTCTATTTTATTTTATTCTACACGTTAGCTTCTTGTTTTTTCTGTCTCTCCCTCTATGTATATACAATCATGTGTCTTACTAACCCAGTGTAAATAATATTTTGACCTGCATGCAGGTTGGGCTTCTGAACGTGGATGGGTTCTACGACCCGTTGCTGTCCTTCATCGACATGGCTGTGAACGAAGGATTCATCAAGGAGGACGCCCGGCGCATCATCATCTCGGCTCCTACGGCGAAGGAGCTCGTTCTGAAGCTTGAGGTGGGAACTAAACTAAACTTGAGATTCGGATTCCTAAAGCGATTGCTCTCCACTCTCCACTCCAAGTACGGTAGGGGATGCCTATTTTGACTGACGGTTGCTCACTCACGTGTGATTCTCGCTCGCAGGAGTATGTTCCGGAGTATGAGGTGGGTTTGGTGTGGGAGGATCAGATGCCGGCTGCCGCCGCCGCCACGCACGGGTTCGCCCCGACGGAGCTGGAGCCCGGGATCGCCTCCTCCTGATCGTCAGTCAGGACGTCGGCTGGCCTACTACCCCCCTAACCAACCAGATTCTGACCGACAGCCGGCCCAAAGTAGTAGGCATCTCTATATCTAGTCTAGTATAATAATCTAGCTAACAAAGAAGATTGGGAGGGACGTCGTCTAGCAGCTCTAGCCTCAGCCTGTCAATTTGTTCTTTTGGCAGTGTTTTACTTATGACTAGCATCATCATTAGCCGCAGAGCAGTGCGTCTCTGTGTCTGTCATTGCTGCTCTTTTGGCTTTTGCTCCTACTATAGTAGAAGTAGGAAGAAGGAAGGAAGGCATGGTAGTATGTACATTCCCCCGGGTATGTGGCGATCGATCGGTTGTTTCGCTCGCACCCTCGCACCTGTGATGGATCATGTATGGATTGGACGGTGTGTCCAAAACAAAAAATTCAGTGCATTGCAAGCGATTCATTTCTGTTCTAATCCACAGTAATCACATCAGAGTCTTCTCCTGTGCGTGTGTAGATAAGACTTGCTCTTGTTGCGCCCCTTTTGTGCTTTATTTACTGGGGCTGGGGTGGGGATTTGCGGTTCCGTCGTCGCTGTCCGGGGCGGGCGACGGATGGGATTGGAATCCGCCCGTGCGTCCGGTGTCGGCAGCGGGGTGCAGGCAGGAGGACAGCCGGTGGGTCTCGCGAGCTTTCGGTTGGTGCTCTTTCTCCGGAGAGGAGAGGAAAGCGAGCGAGCTTTGACAATGGTGCTCAGGTGTTCCCCGACACTAGGTAGCCAGGCTATCTTGGAAACAGAGCAACGCTATCATCCATCGCCAACGCCAACGCCTGTGGAATGGAATAGAATGGAAAGGTGGCAAAAAAGAATCATGACGACTTTCGATCTCGTCAAGTGGGCCCGGGCATTTTCGTGACAATCAGCAGAGTTAGTTAGAGCGGGTACTTTAGGTTAAGTGAGGGTGGGATCAAATCCCATCACCAACAGGTAAAGAGTACTGAGTACGGATCCGGTTTCTTTTCTTTTCTTTCCGATCCAGTTGCGATTGACTGGCCGACCTAGGGCGTCTCCTAAGCTGCTCAGGATCATATAAGCTGGCTAACGCCGAATTCACCATACTCCACACTTAATTGAGAACTACTCCCTCCATTTCAATTTATAATTTATTTAACTTTTTCGATCCTAAGTTTAATCACTCATTTTATTCAAAAAAATTGTTTAAACATAGTCAAATATAAGTCATTTATGTAGACCATTTATTAAATAAGCAAGCCACACCAAAAAAAAATTATATTTTGCAACAAAATTTGAATAAGATGAGTGGTCAAATTTATAGTTAAAAAAGTCAAACAAACTGTAACTTGAAACGGAGGGAGTACCTATATGAAACAACACCAAAGGTTAATGGACCTATGCTGCATTTAACTCTTTTTGCCATGTTCGTCTGATCGTTTCGGTAGCTGATAAGCCGGCCGAGACTGTGTTTTGGCTGTTTTGTTGTGAGAGAAAAACACCGTTTTCGATGGCTGATAAGTCAATTGATAAGCCAAACGAACAGAGTAAGATTTTGAGAAATACAAAAGATAAACATAATGTTATGTATATATAGGTGCTTTTGGTGGTCGAATTCGTGTGTGTGTGTGGTGGTCGTGTGGTTGGGTGGGGGGGGGGGGGGGGGGGGGGGAGAAAGGGTGATCGCAGGATTTGTAGAGGGTAGAGGTTGCTCGACGTGCCTTTGTGCTCACGGTTGGCTCAGGCGGGTGACGGTTGCAATGGTTATGGGACGGATTTGTGGGCTTGTGGCTCTGGTCATGGTGGCGATGTCATAGTGCCTGTGTGCACAATGACATTTCGCTGCTGGGCAAAGCACGATGGCGATGTTTAAATCATGATGGTTTTCTTGGGTAGACACTTTGCTATCGTTGTTGCTGATTGTTTGTCTCATTTTTTTAGGGTGGATGTTTTGACACCACGACTATATTCCCTTTATAATATGTAGGCAATGTTTGGGTTAGTGTATTTTCTTCCACCACAAGGGCTTCTAGTGACTGTGTTATGAAACTCTCTCTTTTAAGTATTTCGAACTGAGTGTAGTTCACCCAGTTGTGGTGGAACTTGTGCACCTCGGTTTAAGTCTCTCACTTGACACGGATGCTCGTAAATTTACTGGTTTAACTTGGTTCTTTGGATGCGCGCATAACGATAGAGGGTGAATATGGGTTCGTGTATGTGAGTTTTTTCATGTGTAACTGGGTCTAAAAAAAGCTTTGTGCTGTAATATGTTCGTCAATAAAGAGTTCGTAAAAAAAGAGCGGCCACAAGTGACTTGCTAGTTGGTCTACTTGTACTACACGCACGCACGTGTTGCGGGGCCGAGCGGCGCACCTCATCATTTATCATTAGTCTTAGTCTTGAGATGTGAAAGGAAACGATGCAGCAGAGCAGTTTCTTCAGGGGGGCCACAGCATCACACGGGCGACGCATATGCTGTTTAGGCGAACAAGAACAATGCTTCACCCAAGTCATGACGCTGAGCATAGAATATCATTTCCGGCCGTGGACGGTTTCAGGCCGTTTTCTGGTCCCCTTTCCACTCCGCTTTCATCTGCATTTTGTCAAATAATTGCTGCGTCCCTTCCCATCTTACCGACGACAGGCACAGGCTCCATGTGTGGTAGACGGATTCCCACACCTGCATGTATTGCCGGCCAGTGATTCGTCGGTAATAGACGACCGATAGACCATGCATCTTTTCCAATCAAAGTCTACCGGTATTTTCTCTTCTTTCTCTTTCTTTGGTTCTGTTTTACGGTGGCTTTGGTACCAATATGTCAAAGAGTATGCGCAGTTGGTATCGGATAAATACTTATATTGACCGGAAATTGGCATGCTTTGAAGTCTTCAGTATATGCATTTTTTACTAGTAGATGACTTGAACTGGTTGCTTAGATGATATATGCATTGACGCATGCCAAATGCTTTACTCCAATCAAAGGATCATATATGTCCCCCCAAAAAAAAGAGCAAATGATCTGCATGCCGCGTTGCACGGGTAAAAGAGTCAATGCTAATCTATTGTCCCCTTGGAGACCAGCCGGGAAAAGGCAACAGCAAAGATCCGAAACAGAGGCCATCATCATGCACTACTACCATCTAAACAGGCTGACCCTGAAGGCCAACAAACGCACGACACGACACGCTTCTTTCTCAAGGCTGTTCACATCTTGAATAATAGCAGACGCTGACATACAGAAGCACATTTTGACAAGAGAGGAAACATTGTAATGGCAAGAGGTCAACACAATTATGAATTGCTTCAGGCGAGTAGGTACAACACATCTTCATTACCTCACAAAAGGAAAGTAGCGTACATTGTCATGAGGCCATGTTTTGCGTGTATAGGAGAAAGCAAAGCAAAATTGTCCCTGTCTGGGCTGATCAATCCCTCAACAATACAACACGGTACACTTATTTGTCACTTGTGGAGGAAGAGGGAAAGCTATGCCTGAGTTTTCACTCAAATGGAATGGGCGTGCCCTGCTTTTTGTTGACAATGGCCATGGCCAAGTACCTGGTGCCATTCCAATTGGTGTCTGGTCCTCAGGGCCTTCCCAGAATGGGGCTTCCCGTCTCCAACTAGTCGCCAGTAGCCCGTTCGCAATGATTCTGCCTGCTCCTCGGTGCAATTCTGCAGGAGAGCTTCTACCCTGAAGTTGATGCCAAGAGAACCCAAGAATTGGGATTGAGTTATCGGCCCATGGACTGAGATATCATCTGCAGGAGCCAGGAATTATGAGAAAAATCCCATGTAAGTACTGTTAATGTGACCAATGAAAAGTACAGGGAGGAGTTAATAACGCCAGTGGAGACCTGAAGCTTCCTCAGCTGAGTGCTTGACTGAAGCAAAATCAACATAGGAACTCAAATCAGCCGAGCCAGGATCATCTAATATGTCGACAAACTTGTGTTTGCGGATGGCCTGCATTTATTATAGTTTACTTAGTGCCCAAACCATTCATCCAGGACAATAGCTATTTGCTATCATACAAGTTACAAGATATGTCAACCAAAAAAATCCATACGGCTAGCTCTTTCTGTGTCGAATAATGCATAAGATCAAGGACCTTGAATTTAGGTATTACTATTTCCAGTAGAAAAAAGCAGTGCTTTATGAATCAACAGTCCCCCAAGCACAACTTTGATCACTATGAATCTAGTAAATCACAATATTGTACAAGTTACAGCACAACTCTTCAAATCTGATTTTCCATGTATCCACAGTAAATATTGTTAACATCAGCAAAATATCTTTTTTTTTGGGTGACTGTAGAGAGTATGTGACTATCAAATCAACAAAGCCAGCTACTAGGCTTCAAGAATTTATGTTACCGTAGTACTAAACAGTCAATGAGTTTACTTCAGGTACAGTTAAATGATTTAAAATCCAAACCTGAAGACTGTCAGATACTATTCCGTTTTTTCCATAGTCAATAATAAGAGCACCTCCACCATCCGAACTAATTCTATCTGCAATTTGTTCAGTAAGCTCCATTGCTTTGGGGCAGACTTCAATATGCTCAATCTTCTCAAGCTCCTCAGAGCTAGCCCAACCACAACGCTTGGCGAGGTAAATTAAAGAGGCTGTGGGGTGGGGAGATAGAACAAAGCGAAACCTGCTGCAAAGTAAGCATTACACATTTCCTTACTGTTAAAAAATACATAAACATAACCTATAAAGCTTACGAGGAATCTTCTGCAAGATCGACCATCTTTTCGCACCAGCCACGTGATGCTTTCTGCCAAAAAAAAAAGAAGAAAAAAAGAAAGAAAAAGATTATTCATCACAATGACTATAAACTCAGTCGATGAGTGGATAAACACATTAAGAATTTGTAATAATTAATCATGGGAACAAACCTGAAACTGATGGATTGGTAAGGCATCATAAAATTCATGTGCAATGATTATGGTTGGTGCTGCATATAAGATAGTTACAAATATGTAAAAAGCCCCCGATCAAGAAGTTTTAAAAGAAACGAAGTTGATAAAAGGCAAATACATGATCTTAAACAGTTTCAAAATGGAAAACTGTCTGATACTTGATACAAAGGGCTTAGACCATCAGCAGGTTGAACAATTATTCATATTCCATGCATGAAGTAACTAAACTAGCCGATCAGCAATGGCAAGGTATGCTTTAGACCAGTGACAAGGTGTACCAACACCTGCGTTTGAGTCTCAATTTTACCTTTACCTACAACTACAAGAGATGGTTAAGTTTACTCCCATCAAAACTGAATTTGTTAACAGTAAATTGAGACAAATAGCTGTTATTGTTGGTGCTCCTTAGAAAAGTAAACCGCGGTTTCATAAACCAATACTGCTGCTCCTTGTCATATATAGGTGTGGGCATCCGGGCGTGTTTGAGTTACCTACCTGGGATTTTTCATATTAACCATAGTTAGGGAATTGACTTGACTGGTTAAATAAGCAGACCCTAAAATTGGCACTCATCTCATTTGGTAAATGACCTTGAAATTTCACCCAGTACACCTTAAGATGAATGGTGGTGTAAAAGTCAATTATACAAGTGTTTATGACAATATCAACTTCTATAGAGATCATTAATTCAAAACCAAAAGGTTGAAGGTGAAAGAACCAATTTGAAATGAAAAGAGCCTCATACATCCTGTGGGAACCTGTTCGAGCGAGGCATGCCAACAAACGGGGGCTCCACAAAGCTTGCTAACTGTTCTCTTGCCATCATCAACTGGTTCATCTTCACATTTCAAAGTATTATACTGGATTTTTTGCAATGTAGGGCTGCACTCGACTAAGTTAATGCTGAGTGCCTTGGTGAAGTTAACAAACTTTGCTGAGCCCTGTTGAAATAAGGTATCTACTAAGAGGTAAGAACAACACAATGAAACTTCAATACATGATAGACGCTAGCAATAAAACATACCCTAAGTAAATCAGCCAAGAGTGTTCCACGTCCTGGGCCAAGCTCGATCAGATTCACCTTCGCTGGCTTTCCCATTTGCTCCCAGAGGCACATTGCCCATACACCAATCATCTGTACCAAATAAATGCAATAGCAGCACAGTATGTCCATGAATCTCATTAATTCCTTGTTGGTTTGAAAAATACAGCACATCTTATGGTTGCAATATTATTACTTGAAACACACAGTTCATTACTGGATCGCGATTAAGTAACTAAATACAGGCATACACCACAGTACAATGTTCTTCACAATAGTGTTGACAAAGCAATTGATTAGTGATCACTAGTTTTACCTCTCCAAACATCTGGCTGACCTCCGGCGAGGTGATGAAATCCCCAGATTCCCCAAACACATCACGGTTGATATAAAATCCTGACTGTGGGTTCGTCAGCACCTCCTCCATGTATTCGGCTATGCTGATTGGCCCACTCCGAAACTAACGCCGCCATAATCACATCGAAATGGGTAATTAACATTTCCCCAATGCCAGCAACAGATACTAACAAAGAAACAGAAGCTGGCACCTTTATAATGCTCTTGATGTGCTTGACGAGCTCGGAGTCCGACGACGGCTCGTGCGAGTGCTCTGCCGCATTTTGGCACACCACCTACTATCAGAAACCCCAAACCCAGACACCAGTGCTCGTGAAAGAGAAGAGGCGGACGGAGCGGACCTGGAGGGTTGTAGAGACCGGACCGGTCGACAGAGATGCTGAGAGGAGCGCCTGCATCACCATTCGAGATCTTGGGGAGCTGTCTGTCCTCGGCCTCCTCGTCGTGGTCGGCAGCTGAGCACGAAGAAGGCGGCGAGGAAGAGGTGGTCGGGGCAGACAACAAGCGGGCGCGGAGGAAGGGGGCGATGGGAGGAGGGAGGCGCCGGTGAGTGGTGTTCCCGCAGCCACCGCCAGAGACGTGAGGGGCGAGACGGCGGAGGAGGGCGGCGGTGGAGCCACGAAGCATCTCGACGGCGATCCGACCAGAGAGAGAGAGAGAGAGAGAGAGAGAGAGGGTGAATGTGCGAACGGATTGGGCCGGAGCAGGAGGAGAAGGGATGCGTGGGTCTCTCTCGGGCCAGTTCACGGTCCAATTGGCCTGGCCCAGAGAGAATTTGCAATATCAAGGGTTTAAAGATTCTCAGCTGCGTAAAAATTGAGATTAACGTGCTAAGAGCATCTCCACAACTAATCCCTGCTCCCAATAACCAGCAATAAAGGGTTTTGAGGGGGGAAAACCCCTGTTCCAACAGATTCCCTTTCCAATGCTTTTTTAATTCCTCAAACAATGGGGAACAACCAGAAAATTCACTCAATCCCTTTTCTTCCTTTCTAAAAAGGTCCTATGAATTTCACCAACGTTACTACCTATTGTGGAAAAGTTCGGATAACTATGTTACAATTTTTACATAGCATTTTCGTTCATGAAAAATGACATGTTATAATGTATTACCTACCTATAGTAGTTTTATTTTTCTTGAATTTATTTATATAAGTGGGTAGATTAATTTGCATAGCATTTTAATTTGGAAATTAATATTTTATTTAATAAAATTCATTTAAGTAACAATGATTTTGTTAAACAAAATATTTTAAAAAGAGGGTAGGCTAACAAAAATAAGGAAATGGGAGAGAGGAGACAGGAAACAGGAACACTCCCTTTCTAGTTATCTACATCTATATCTACATCTATATCTATATCTATAGAAGAGTACAATTAATAGTGGGCAAGGCTATAATCGGATTCACGAGGATGAAACCAGAGAAAACCCCTTTTCCCATTGCTATTTCTTTTTTTTTTTTTGGTGAAGATAGGATTTGGTGTGGAAAAACCGGGATCGGAAAAATCAAGATATAGGGACATGCAGAAATGGTGGACAAATATGCAACGAGATCTAAAAAATTAAGTTAAACATACATGATTTAATATTTTCATGTATGCATGTATAAAGCCATATAACATTATACACATATGAGGATTGACATAATATTGACTTGCGTATTATCTGTGTCAATACACTAATAAGATGCATAATTGGTGGTTAGTAGGTGTTTAAGATAACACAAGGACATATAATTGTTAGGTATATCCTACATATATAGTTGAAAACATAATAAATATACATCCATTCCGAATGAAAACATGATTTTTAAAAAGGTCGGAAACCCTTCCTCTGCTTTCTCAAATACTCTAGAAACAAGAGATCCCACAAATATAGAAACATGGAACGAGGCAAAATAGAAAACGGGACGTGATTTCTCTTTTCATTCCATTCACGTGACAGTGACCGAGTGCGTGGAGACTCCTCTACGAGACGGACGTAATGCAGACCAGCAACGAGTTTTTTTAGGAAGAGTAGGTAGCACAGACCAGAGAGGATGAAAATTATTGGTTTCATCTTATCGGAGGCGTTTCAGTTAACATATAGGTTAAGGGTCAAAGTGGTGTTACCATACGGTAACCGTCTCTCTCACTCGCTCGGTTGCTCCTAATAAAGAAGAGACATATAAATAAGTTAATCAGTTGTGTACACACGGCCCAGCACTTTTTAGTCAGGAAAAGGATGTTGCGTTGCGTAATACGATGGTCTCAAACTCAACGCACGTTATGTTTTTGGAGCGTTGTGAACTTCTAATCAGGATGAGTTTGATAGGATTTTCATTTTTCTTTTTATTCTCTCCACTTCATAGAGAACATACGCAATTAGCAATATAAGTTTTCTACTCCCCTTTATGAACACCTTTAGAAATTGAAATTTGTAGTTTTGAATAAAGTTCATTCTGATTGAATTTATGAAACAATCTCAACACTCGTCTGGATAATTCCATTTTGGAGGAATTACAATAGGCTATATATTTGTAGTTTTAAATTCATGGAGCGAGAGATAAAGATAGATTATGTCGTTTCTGCTAAACAACTTATATCATATTTTTTGGTTTGCTTACCAACAACAGCATGACACATAAGTATCTTCTCATGTCGCCAACAATAACGTACAAGTAGATGCACCTGAAAGGAGGGATGGAACATTATTGGGACATTTGTATGATCAGACGTTTGAAAATGGAGTTCTCTCCCAGACTTTTACAACAATACAACATTATACAAAAAAAAAAAAATCTAATAAACACCACTTATATTCGCCCCATCTCTTCTTCTCTTATAATAAACACAATCAAACTTGTGTCGCATTAGCACACCCGTCCAAGTCCAACTAGCTAGAATCTGTGAAGCCGATTGAAACGAAACTAAATCTCGCTATATATGCCGTTTCGCAGCAACTAATTAATTAACCGCGTACATACATGCGGATAGAATGATGGGATTTGCAGTATGTATACTAGCAACCTGGTTTGAACTTGCGTGCCATGGTAAGCACATGGTGAAAGCGCTTTGCGTCACAGGGGACCTTGAGCACCCCCTGCTGGGCGTACCCAAACTGCTGCTCTGCCATCTCCAGCAACGCCGCCATGCATGGCTCCTTGAGGTCTCTCACGCGCACCAGGACCCTCGTCTCCGATTCCGAGCCACCACCTTGGCTGTCGTCGTCGTTGTCGCCGACACGAACCAGCACCAGGGGGAGGTACCCTTTCGGGATCCTCTGCTGCTTGTTGCTGCCATCGTCATCGTCACGAATAATAGCACCTGCGGGCACGCAGCTCGCCATGGCCTTTCTTGTCCAGCCGGCCATTGCTGTTGTTCCTGCTGTAGTGATGTGTAGCGCTGTGGATATCTTGTGTTTCTTATGATGACTTGATGCTCAAATTAAACTCGATGATGATCAAGAGATGCAATGCAGGGGTTTTTATATAGGAGTGCTGCTGCTGCCGGTCGAGATTCAAAGCGGAGTTTTTCCAGATCAGTAGACGGACGTGACTTGTGTCATTGGGCATAGTGACACTGACCTGTAGTGCGTTACGTACTACTACGTATAGTACGTGTAGTGTAAATTGATGAGTCTCAGTCTGTGTTATATATTTGCTGTCCCCGTCATGCGTCGTTAATCAAAATTCAGTAATAAAAGGCTCCTATATTATATTTTCCTAGCTCGGTCACTTGGAATTTCATTCACATTCCCATAATATAATATTTGCCACGTAAGCATTTGTGATGCTATGACAATGTTTTCTAAGAAACTTGACAAGAATTGAGTTTTACGTAGAAAATCGGAATTTCAACTCTAGATGATTAAAGAAATTAAACATTTATGAAATAATAAAATAAAACCATATGGTTAATTAACTCACTCAAAACTTAAACTTGCATTTTTTTTAGATGGAGGGTAGTAATGAAAACTGTTTTTTTTTCCGTTTAGACTTGTACATACGGGCCTATAGCAATAACTGAAATATTTTCAGTCAACTGTCGTACGACTGACGACCAATTGAGGTTAGTTAGAAACTTAGAATTGAACACTCCAATACAACTTTGCTATCATAGGAGAAATGAAGTCTGCTGGTCTGATACGTCTGCATGCGTTTATTGTAGAGCTGGGAAACCCAACAATCGCTATTCTATTTGTTTTCTTTTTTTGCTTTACAAAAAGCTTGGCGCCTAGGCCAAGCAGCAGCCTTTGCTCTGAAAAACGTTCAAGCATCCTACGTACTTATGCCGTGTCGGTCGGTTTGATTGGATCAACCTGTACGTTTTCACTGGTGTGTTAGCATGTTCAGTACTATCTGTCAGTTAAGGGACGTTGTCTACCAGTGACCAAGTACTGCCTCAGTTCCATTAAAAAAATACGTCTGACTTTTAAACACCTTGTTTGACCATTTTTTTTTGCAAATTATAAAATAAACAAGCATTGTTAAAGTATCTTTATGATAAAATAAGTCATAACAAAGTAAATAATATTTCTAAAAAAAATAAATAAGACGCGTGATCAAACAAGATAGAACAGATTCTACAACAACATTATTAATGAAACAGAGGAAGTATGTCCAGGTGCAAGTGCCTACTGGAGTACAGAATCCGGTTGGTCAGTGCCTCCTCCCCCCAGCCGCAGCAGTGATTGCTGGTTTTGAACCCAAACATGCGGCTAAGAGCAAGGATAATACGCACGCCAGCAGCGGGCTGTTAGTGGGCTGCATATCAATGCCATGTCATTTAGAGTCTTCATCATGAATAACTAGTATACTGGACAGGCTGTAGAGTTGGCTGTAGAGAAGATTTACAGATATATAATATTTAGATGTGTAGACCACCACCTGTGATCTATTGTATGATGTATCTCTATGGTCATCTGCAGCGGGCACAGGAATACAGGCTTACGGGATGATAAACGCCACAAAATGCAGGTTTATTAAACTGGAGTCGGCTGTAAGCGGGCATTTCTGCCTCGTATCATGTGTCTCAGCTCGGCGGTAGCTGGGCAGTCCGCTCCATTCTCTTTCCTCCTTTCTCGCTCCTTCAATTCAGACTTTTATGACGTGGACAACCTTACGACCAGCATAATCAGCCTTATTATACTTGCTCTAAGAGCTTGTTCGGTTATCGTGATTCTAGGCAGAATTTTGTCTATATATTATATAAATTACAAAAACAATTTCTGTTGAAATAATTGCAGGGCATGAAACCCCAGGAACCGAACGCGGCCTCAAGAGTGTAACTTTCTTCTAGTCTAGAAATTCATATCGGAAGGTTGTCCTTCGTCTCATCCTAGGGGGCCACGCGGTCGCCGTGAGCGATGACGTACAAGTACTACGGCGGCACACGGTAACACAACGAGCAGCGCGCGGCGGCGGTCGGCACGAAGACGAACGGATGAGGGCGCGAAGATCCTCGGGGACGTCAAGCATGGCCTAGCAGTTGGCGCCGTGCCCGTGCTTGCTATTGCTGCCGCGTCTTTCCACGGTGTTGCTCACCCAAGCTGCGAGATTTTTGTGCACCCAGGGTACAACATGGAGCCGCTCCGGTAGTACACATGCAACGCGGCAGCAAGCAACCGAAACTGATTTTGGAGTCATCACAAGTCTAATCAAAGAAATTGATCGTGATAGAATGTATTGTTCAAGTATCCCAAATGGTAGACCATCTTTTGCACCTTTTTTTTTCTATTTTTTTTGGGGAGAGGATCTTTAGAACAGCTTTTGGCACAAGTTTTTACAACACATCTAGGATGAGAAAACCAAACAATTACTTCATCTGCATTTAGACATATTTCACTGAATTTTCACAAGCAAAGGCACGTAAATACGTACTACACACTTCAAACAGACAACGATTCAGTGATTGCTGCATAAACAAGCTTGTGAATCGCTGTTTTGATGTACAAACCCCAGATTGAACTTTTCTGCAATTATCATTTTTACAAATGGAGTCTTAACACTTTCAGATATCCAGTAACACAGCTCTATCTGATTGTAAGTCAATGCTTGCTGTTGAGCCATTGACAACCATAGATTTGTTACAGATATTGTCGGTGTTATGACCCAGGGGGTCAAGACTATCAACTAGTAAATTTGTATATTGCGTGCTCCCTCTTCCAGACGTGATGCAAGAAGAACACAAGATTTATCCTGGTTCGGGCAAAGAAGACCCTACGTCTAGCGGGGGAGGATGGATTGTATTATCTTGCACCGAAGTGCTCGTACAGGGGTACAAGCAGGTTTACACGGGGGTGCTCAGGATGAGCTGAGGCCTAGGACTAGCAGGGCTACCCTAGGTGGTCGGTTGGTGGATTGCTTGAGATGTTGACCAAGCAGGTAAGGAGTGGTGTTGCGGGTGTGGGCGGATGTCCGATGATCTGACCCTCCGCTCGGCTTGGAGGTGGAGTTCTGTGTCTCTCCGTGTGTCCTCTTTCTACTATCCCAGCGTCCCCTTTTATAGACCAAGGGGAGGCACGGGAGTACATGAGTCCTAGACTGTAGCGGCATGAGAGAGGTGTCTGCGACGCCATGCTTGCGATGGGACGTCGATCGCTATAGCGGCGTGGCCTTCCCGTCCTTTCGGTGTTCAGGGCATGGTGATAGCAGACTGGACACTGCCGAACGTCATGACGCAGTACGGTTGGCCTCCTGTAGATGGGTATGAGTCCCACAGTTGACGCGAGACGGACTGGACGGGAGCCATGCCGGGGTGGTGGGAGACGATGGTCGAGCCCCCTGAGGCCAGCGTGACCCTGTCGTATCCCTGAAGACACAGTCGAAGGCCGTCTTGTTCATGGCTTGAGGGGGTGCCTCTGGATTCCGTACCTGTGATGTGGCTACAACGGCCGCATGGTTGACGGAAATCCCGAGCATGGGCGGCGAGTTGATGGATTTGACTGGTAATGGACGTCCATGGCGTTAGGCGAGGGCAGGTAGGCGCATTGGATTCCCTTTACCCCATACCAGGAGCAGGTAAGTCGATCGAGCTTCTTTCTCAGAGGTCGTTCGTTCGACCCCCTGCCCGTCATTCGAGGAGTCGAGGCGGAGGGGTCGTTCGTTCGACCCCTGTCCGTCAATCGAGGTCGAAGGGTTGAGGTCGAGGGGGATTCGATCGACTCCTCTTCCGTCATTTGAGGGGTTAAGGCGAGGCGGAGGGGTCGTTCGTTCGACCCCTGTCCGTCAGTCGAGGTAGGGACTGTTTTTTCAGTAATAGGCCGGCCCATGACCGGTCACTGTTGCCGGTGAGGGAGACCTTTGCATGATGAGCCTTTCTCCATTGACTTGAACGGCTGATCGGATCCTGCCTTAAAAATGGTTGCTATGTTGAGCTTTAGATTATCACATGTTTATGGTACTCCTTACCTTTGTACCCGACAGATATGATGTAACAATGATGACACAATGCCACAGTGGTTTGGGGAACTACGTGACAATAATCCTCTGGTATAATGATGACTGTCATGGCTATGATAGTGATGATAGTGAATGAGGAGACTAATGAGGACTGGTGTCCTCATTCACTATCATCACTATCATAGTTCTGGCAGAGGGACTGGAGAACATTGGTTTGCTTTGCAGATTCACCTTTTTGTTCGCCATCTAAGCCTTTCCCGTTGTCTTGGACAGCCATGGATTCAATCTTCTGCCTCTTATGAGGATCTGCGCTAGCAGACTTTGGTTTTACAATAAATTTGGGCATCCAGCTCTTGCTCCCTGCAATGCATGCCCAACAGTGAGTTTACACATGAAAATATGTGGCAAAGCTATATATACAGGGGGCGAGGGAACAAAAATTTGGAGAAATAAATTTAAAATTAAAAGATGACTGTTTTTAACAGGCAAAGGAGAACATAGCAGATATTACTGTGAAATGCAAAATAAGCAGGTTTTATATTGACAATTTAAAATAAAAAATATGGTTTTATATTAGTATGGCCAAAACTGCCTCATAAATTGATAAAATGGCATCACAAATTAAATGTGTAAAGTGGTACAACAGTTTACAGTTCTCCAAAAAGAAAATCAGAACCCTGTACCTAAAGCTCTTGTGCTAATACTAATTTGTCAGTAGAATGAAATCACAATGTAACAGAGTACCTAATTGATGTATGATGATGTATGATGTATGATGTATGATGTATCCCAGTTTCAATTATGTATTAAATAGGAAGACTGAATTTTTTTTTCTGTAATATGGGGCGTTTGAGGTAGACTCATGTAATTACATAGAAAATTAATAATAAATCTGCTTAGTGCTTACTCCCTCCGTCCCAAAATAACTGTCGTTCTCGCTTCCCGAGAAATAATTTTGATTAAATATATATTCAAATATGTTATACTTATGCTACATAATTAGTATCATAAAAAAGATCTTTAAGTCTAGTTTTTTAATAAAATTATTTGAAGATATAAATGTTGTAAGTATTTTGTATAAATCAAGTCAAACATGTAGCACGAACACCAAAAATGACAAATAAATTGGGACGGAGGGAGTACCTTCTTTATTGGCACCCTCTGATCCATTAGTTTTGCTTAAAACATCTGTTGGCTTTGTCACAGATTCGGAAGATCCATTGATCTGCAAAAAGTTTTAAATATTAATCAATCAAGAAAACAAACTCAGGACTTCATAAGTGAGGTGCATAATATTTTCATATGAAGAATGGTACTGACAACTACTTGGCTAGCTACTCCACAGCAGCAACAATTCATTTCTAGGATACAATTTGCATATTGCGCATTGCTAAACAACAAACTTTACTGTTGAAAGGGTGTTCACCTTTTTAGCTCTAAGAAGTTCCCTCAACCTAAAGAAAACTAGATATTCTAGAAACCTTACACATGACAATATGTCAGGTTTAAAAATATAACATGTTATTAGCTTCTAATAGCTTAAAAAATTAAGTGAAAAACTGCAAGGGTAATTGACCATTGATGATAACAGAAAATATGTGATGTAGGGAATGGTAAAACAATACTTAGATTACAAGTAATTTAATAATGTAAATTAATGGTACACATGGCCAGTTTGGCATAGCTCCAGCTCCAAAATCTAAGTAAAACCTATAGTTTAGTTTGTAAACTAATAATAAAGTGAATTAAATCTTTGTACTTAGTCCAAACTACAGACAAAATGGTTAATCTAAATATTCTCATTTACCTCCAGTTCCAGATCCAAGATTTCTTGGAGCTACAGAAACAAGGGCCGGAATATATATTTTCATATGCAATCTTAGTATCTTACCCTAATTGATGGGTTGGATATAAACGTCAACACAAAATAGCAGCAAAAACAAAATAAAAAACAGATACCTTTATTGTTCTACTTGATTGGCCCGGGACCAAATTGTCATCATCATCATCGTCATCATCATCTTCTATCCGCTTTACATAAAATCCAGAGTTCTGCATTGAGCAATAGAATCACAAGTCAAAAGGAGTTGCTTTAATTGGAAACACTAACAAGGTGCAGTTTCAGAACGTAACACCCTCCATGCACATGTTATGCATGATGGCACTGGAGCTAATCGGCATTGCGATGCAGAGATAGAGAATTACTCGAAAAGTGATTGATTTGATAAGTTCTTCATCTTCTTTATCAAGCTCTGCAATTGCTTTGTCCCCCTGTTTTGCACAAAGAATATCGATGTTAAGAGTCAGCGTAAGAAACTACACTCGTCATAAAGTTATTCTGAACAATGAAAAGATGGTATGTTTTATTTCAGACATTTATTAAAACATGATAAAGCAAACAATATTTTTAAGGTCTTACCTTTTCATGAGCCGAACGCTTCAAAATTTCAAGCATCTGGTCAACAGAGACACCAGCATGTCTAGACTGTAGACAGCACAAGAAAACAATATTAGTAATCAGCAAAATCAGATGAAATAAGAACTACACATTATCTAGTGGCCTAGAACTAGATCCAACCTTCATGGACCGCATCTCTTCCAAAGCAGCAAGAATATCCATATCCTGCTTTGAATCCATTGCTCTATTTTCCAACGCTTTCATTGCATCACCCATTTCCTCAGCATCTCGTTTCTTCTTTTCTTTGTCTGTTGCCTGAACAACAGAATATGCATCATGGTGATCAAATTGAAGATTATATGCTCGGAATATGGATTTTGGCCTTCAAATATGCCCCAAAATCACTTACCTCATCCTGTTCACGCCAAGGTTCAAAATTGCGACTAGCCCCCGATTCCACTGTGTAATCAGAATTCTGAGGATCTGTTTTAAATGTGATCTCAGCAGAGCACCTAGTACACTTGAAGTAAAACCTAAATATTTGTATTCCCAAGTATGTCTGCACCCAAAAGAAGGAACTAGCATTAGCATGGGTTAGCATACAATCAGTAACCAAACCACTATTTGATACATATGAAATTCCACAGTTCCAAGAACAGACAACCAAATAAAGCACTATGCCAGGCCATACAATGATGAAAAATAAATTCAAACTAGGGTTGTAACTTGTAGTTTCAAAACCACAAAGATGCCTATGAAAACGCTATTATGCTTAGTTGAATGAAGAGATGCAAACGCTGAGCAGAAAGAACGACTCTGTCTATGCAACAGGTAGGTTAATGCCACGATAGCAGATCCCTTGCTCTACAAAGGTATAGGATGCAGAATAGTGAAGCTATCAACACTATGAGCACTTTTAGAAATAAGGACTAAGGTCTGACAAAAAATCCAAAATAAACCGGCATACATAAACTCCTCAAACTACTCTATCTAGAATAAATACAGAAGACAGGACATATAGCTAGGATACCAGTGGGAGATTGAAATAGATGCCAGCTTTTTTTTTTCCAGATTTCATGTAACCATGTACACTGCTGGACCAAAACTGTGAATGTGCATAGTACAAGAGTCTCATTTTCTAACCTTTTTTAGTAATTACATAGAGAATTTATACAGCTAGAATCACAATAACACGCTGCATCTTCATAGTACTGCAGTGCTGCTACCACGTTAATTCTATCACCTCTTATTTCTACCATAGTTATTTCAGAGTTAGCATACGGTCCATTCAAATAGCTTATAGCAATAAATTTTCTGAAGCCAGGAAGTGTTTTACTGGAGCTCATGATACCTCATCTGCTCTACTTGCTTGTACTCGGCAAGCAATGGTACCTAGACCTTCTTATACACTGAACTACTCTAATAGTGAATTAATGATTTCCACAACCCATGTATGTAGAGCACTAGATAGCCTGTTGATGGTTGAATCATCTGCAACCGATGCATGTACTAAAACCGAACTCTTGTCACCAAGATTCCATAATCACTGCCAGTTTTCAGGCACTCATTTCGTTTCTGTTTGTGTACAGCTAGATCGTGGAAGAGGACATCAACAAAACATAAAGTAGATCACCAGCTAACACAAGGACTTCATTATGTAAAATGGTGTGGACGTGGTGGGTCGCAAATTATTTGCTTAGCAGCATGAAAGTAGCAGCCACAGATATCTAAGTCATATATGTATGCCTACCAGTAGCGAGGGATCCAACAATCTGCTCCTAGCGCATTTGGGCCTGATCAGAACAAGCAAGGCCAGGCATAATATATTTTCCCGATAACCGGTGCAGAATTGGCAAATAAATTAGGCACCAACCAGTGCCTGCCCACAGAGATTTCAATTAGCGACCGTGCTTGTAACTAGGTCTGGGGCGAGTATCAGGCATACCTCTCCGATGACGTCCTCCTTTCTGGAGTTGAACTTGGTGCCCTTGTATATGTATGTCCCGCAGGTAGCGCACTGGATGCTCATGGGGAGCATCATGCGCACCTTGATCTGCTGGTTCTTGGGCTGCCGCCGTCGCGGGATCTTCGACGGGTCGAAGTCCGGCGGGTAATACTTGTTCAGCACCTTACGCTCACCCATCTTGCCGGAACCCTAAGGCCTAACCCTACTTAGGTCAGCGGCGCGGGAGACGGAGGGGAGGATGGGGGCTGCCGGCCTGGGGAGGGCGGCGCTCGGACGCGTGCGGGAAGACGACGACAGGGGTAGCGCTAGCGCACCGCCGTTGGGCAAACACGGAACGGAACAAGGTGGATCTGCTGTGTTGGGTCGGTGGTTCGGAGGCGCGTTGGGCTCGGCCTTTTTGTGTGTGCGAGCCCGCCCGCTATTATTGGGGTCGGACCCGGGCCCGTGTTGGGCGACGATTATTGATTTATTGGGGTCGGACCCGGGCCCGATGGCATTTTGGTTAGGTGGGCCGGACGTGCCACAAACTAAAACAAGCAATTCACTGAAACATTTTACTTGGGGGTGACAGGCAAGAGACACGTATTTGGTGGCACGGGTAGGATGCTCATCTCCGACTCCGAGTGCTCCCTAGACCATTTTTTAATCCTTGGCTACTAATTAAATAAAAGCAACTCCTAATTCGAGCACTCAAACCTTTTGATAAATCACTTAACATCCTTTAAAATTTAATAAAAATTTGATAAATCAATCAAAAAATAATCTCCAATACCTTACTAATTGAACTTGTCAATTCTATATGTTATCAAAAGTCGGAACCGCACGCGCATCGGCTTGCCATGGCCGAGCCCACGAGTCTTCCGTGGTTCCCGCGCGAGGGTGGAAATTTCCTTCTCTTTTTCACCGGGCCGGCCTTCGCGATCTCCCCCGCCCCCGACGCGCTGATCAGGACTCCGCCGCGATCAGGACTCTGCCGCCACCGCGATCTCCTCCGGCCTTTGGTATCTGCCACCGCCGCAAGCCCGCGATCAGATACATGTACAGTACTGTGATCCTTCCTGATCGATCTTCTATTGCTGTTGATCTCCCGTGTACCTGTAATCCTTCCTGATCGATCTCCTATCTCCTATACAGGTACAGTTAGGGTTCTAGTTAGGCGTGAGGGAACGCGTGTGCTGTTGGTGGCGGACGCCAATGATCAGGAGAAGATTCGAGCTCAACACCGATCAGGTGACACTGTTTTTTCTGCCGATGGGTACAGCTGATGGCACTGATGGCCACTACCAGGAGGACAGATGCACGTCCATGCAGAAACACAACTAGTTCAGCTAATGGCATAGATGGTTGTTGAGCATAGATGGCCGGCGTCAGGTGAGGGCCGGCGCGAGGGAGGACTACTACGCGGTGTCGGCGGCCTATCGCGAGCCGCGTGAAGAAGCCCGCGGGATCGCCCATAGGGTACCGGTCAACAAGCAAATGGTGGGCCCTTCTTATTTTTTTTTGGATTTGGCAAGTTAGAAATAAGGAATTATTGGAGAGAGTATTTTTTTTAACTTGATATATTATTTTAGCAACTTGTTAAAATACATTATTTGACAAGTGATTTTTACCAAACTGTTAGAGATGCTCTTACTATTCTTTTTATGAAAAAAGTTACCTGTTCCACATAAAATTACGAGCTTCGAAATCGCTAGTAGCGTCAGCAAATATAAAACTAGGCTGTCTCAAACAGGTGATCTATTAATATAAGGCAAAATAGACATCTTAGTCCTTCAACTTTGCTCCAAGGTCAAGTTCGTCCCTCAACTTTCAGATTGACCAATCTGGTCCCTCAACATTTGTTTTCGGGTCAATGTCGTCCTTATACTAATGTGGTACTCCATGATGGCATGAAAGTACCGTTGAAAGTCTTTTTTTACCCTTGGCTCCTTCCCCTCTTCAATTTCACCCGGCACTGTGACAATTATAATGATCCGTGACATGTAAATCTTGTTATTTTTTAGCCCTGGTCGATTAACAAGGTATAATCCCGCGGCAAGAATTCTAATTCATCTTCTCATGATTTTTACTCCACAACTGGGGAATTGATGTGAGTTTTCTCTAATTTCTTTAGAAATGTATAATCATGAGATTTTTGCAAGATACATGTGATGTATCCTAACGCGATAAGAATAACATGTGGTTACCTGCTTTTTTTTTCTTCTTCAAAATATTGTTTTGCTGCTATCTGACGCATGCTCCTACAACATTTGTGTGATTACCACTTAAAAACATTTGTGTACCTTTACTCATTTCTTCTCGCTTGTTTTGAGGGAAAGGAGCTAAGGGCAAAAAAGACTTAACATCTATTTCATGCCAATAATAAGTGCTAAATCAGCATAAGAACGACTTCGACCAAAAAATAAAAGTTGAGGGATCGGACTAGATTGGCCAAACTGAAAGTTGAGAGACGAACTTGACTCTTGTGAGTAAAGTTTAGCGACCAAAATGCCTATTGTGCCTTAATATAACATAGCTTTTAATGTACAATGGTGGCGTGGGAACGAGCGAGTAACTCGTTTGGCTAGCATCGCGAGTCGCGAGCTAGGCCACCCGGGTTCGAAGCCCGGTGCCCACGTATTTCCGCTCAGACTGAGTGGGAATGGGGAATCTCACCGGTTCAAAAAAAAATGCACAATGGTGGCGTAGTGGTTAAAGACTCGGTAACACTTAGTTCCTAGGTTTAGGTTTAACTCCCCAGAAAAGTGACAATTCCACTATTTAATGGTATTGTGTTTTAGTGATAGACCGTCTGCGCTGGGTAATCTTAAAAAAGGCCAGTCTCAGTAACTTGTTTTGTTGCTCTATTTTTAAAAGTATCAAGTGAGCTTTACATATTTATATTTAGATCAATAATAAATGAAAAAATCTTCTCATTTTCAATGCATAATTTTATCTCATATAGTTTCATAGGTAAGCCATAGCATTAAATTGTCACATGGTGTTGTGATCAAATACACTATATGAATCATGAAACCACACATGATTCGGACTTACTCCCTCTGTCCTAATATATTTGTCGTTCCAAATCATACACAGAGATCAAGATAAAAGCTAAAAAGCAAAACACCCCTATAAAAATACAGATGACAACTGCTATCTCTTTATATGCAACTGCAGCAGTGCGAGCTCACAAGAGTGAGAATAATTGGATAAGGTGACAGAATGCAGGGCTGGGCACTAGGTGTGGAACTCATGTACAGTCACCTAGACGACACTTAATTCGGGACACGGCACTGGTGCTAGAACGACTGATAAATAGGGACAAAAGGAGTACCAAAAAATTTATAATTCTGGGAATAGTCAATCGTCATAGGCTTCACCGTTTGGCAATGACCATGGTTAGCTAGCTAACTAAAGCTTATGGCTGGACTGAAACCCGAACAGAAATCAAACTTTCAAAATCAGAATCAACCCGTTATGTGCATATTAGGTAGACAGGTCCAAACAATATATAGAAGAATTTAGCCCTTATTTAGATGTACATGTATCCATCTCAATCCATACGTGTTTAAGTAAATGAAAGTAAAACCTAGCTTAATTTCCATCGAACACACTTTAACACACGTGGATTGAAATAAATACATGTATTTCTAAAGAAGGCCTTATTCGACACATATCTAGCTAGGCACAAGCATTCACACTCAGGCTCAAATTATTGTATGGTAGTTATCAGCCTTTTGCCATTTCTTGCTTGCTCTCTCGTTATAGTTTCCATTGTGCCGCTGCAAATATTAGAGATATGAGGCCACACCGTCTAGACAGCCTCCCAGGGTATCCACGTATGTTTAATTTCGTTTATCCGTTAGATTTAGAAATGTATAAAGCTTCGAGGAATAACATGTTTCGAGGAACATGCATGTGTATGTGTACTCTCTTAGCCATTCGAGCATGCACAACACGTTGTTTTGGTTGGGACCATTGTCATTAATGAGCTCCTTGCACCCATTGTTGGCTGAGACGTCCATGTCTCATCCAAGTATCTAGCTCTTGCCTATTTCCCTTTCAGTCGTCCCATACGAGCCGTACGAGTGCATAGTTACTTTTTTTATTGGAACCAGCATGGAGTTCTAGAAACCTACTTCATCTGTTATTTATTATAGGATATAATTATAAATGTATTTTGTGATATCTAGAATAGGCATGAAGGCAAAGCGGAGGATTCAGTGCTTAATTATATGCTACAACTTTACCCAAATACATATTCTAATATATTGATATGTATAATGCATCATTAGAATCTTTGAAAATATATTTAAATTGATCCTTAACAAATTTATTAAGATATACAAATATTTCAAGCATTTTTTAGAATTTGACTTAAATTTGTGATGCACGCAGACGACACTTATTTAGTGACCGATAGAGCAAGTATGATAGGGTTGACATCTAGGATGGCCTACTAGTGGACATGAGGTGTACTCCCTATATAAACAACATCCTGGCCGGTTAAGTCTTTTGCAAAAAAGAATGACATTTTAGCTCAGTAGCAGCTACATTGAATGCCCTTTGGCTCAGTAGCAGCTACATTAAATGCCCTTCTGTTCGATCGTCGCAACGTGCACCTCGATTCCAATGCAAGCCCATGCATGTGAGTGTGGCGCTGGCATTGGATGAGTGCGCGATTAATAAGTACTCACTCTGTCTCTACATAATTGTCATTTGCGCTTCCTATGAAACATTTTTAAACAAATATATATTTAAAAATATAAATTATTATATAACATAATTGGTACCATTCGAAAGATTTATAAATCTAGTTTTTCATAAATTTATTTGGAGATATAAATGTTGTTCGTACTTTCTACAAAGTGAATTAAATTTAATAAATTTATTTGGAGATACAAATGTTGTTCGTATTTTCTATAAATCAAATTAAATTTATGACACGGATACCAACAGAGTCAATTATTTAGGGATGGAGGGAGTAGTACCATTTATACACTCCCTCTCGATTCCCATCCGCACAGCACCCGCCCTGCTTCTGGTGTGTCGCCAAAAAAATTTGCAACGTCGGGGAGTCGAACCAGCACCATGTGTCTATTCACACCGGCACTAAAAACTAAAAACGACACTAGCATTTTCGTTAGTATTTGACAATTATTTTCCAACCATGGAGTAATTAGGTTCCTTATATTTTATATTTTATGCATATGTCTATAATTTTTTTGACGAATAATCTTGTAAAATTTTAGAATTTTGAAGGGAACTAGATAAGGCCAAGATATAGGTTGTATACATGTACACGCATACACCTGCTAACGGTACATAGATGGGCTAAATGTCTTCCTAGCAATGCACAACACCCTATATCCTACAATGCACTATAAGATTGGTCATGTCCCAGACGTGCACCACAAACAAGGATCGAGCTATTGCCTGTACTAACATTTATTTGACCCCTCCATCCTTCTCGTGTATCTAGGTACCAGTTTAGTCACGTCCAGATGTACACCTCTCAGACACCTCTCAACAAGGACATATAGTGTACCATATTTATTTCATCTGTTCCTCTATCCTTGTCGTGCATCTACCTATTTGCTAGTGGGTTCATATCCACTGACATGTACTCTATCTGCGCAGTCGATCTATTTATATAGCAGGTTCTAGCTCTAGGACTGCACCGGCAGTCTACGAGAAGCATAAGTCAACACTAGGTAATTGAAGCATTCAAATTTCTTGCAATAGGGGTTACTGGCAGTGGCGGAGCTAGAGCAAATTCGAGGGTAGTGCGATTTGCCTTGCGGATGCATAGACTTTTATTATATGGGTGCAAATATGGTGAAAATTTGGACACTTCTACTATTTTTTTTCAAATTTTTGTGGGTGCACACGCACCCACAGTGCACTATATGGATCCACCCTTGGTTTCTGGTGCCCTGCCAAATCATTATGCTATCTTTTCACCTTTGCTGGTCTTCTTTTATAGCCTTGCATGCGGATCGGTATTAATTCTTGTCTACAACAGATATAATTATAGTTTGGGTGTCGTCACTGGCATGAAGTCATAACTATTTTGTTCCTTTGATTTAAATCTAAAAGGTATGTGTGCTATGTTTGCCCCTGTGTATATTATTTATCTTACAGTAAATGGTTCCTCATCTAGCAGGAACATAGACATGGGTAAGAGCGTCGACAGCAACGTGGATAAGGGTAAGAGCATCATCGAGGAACCAGCGCCGCCACTTCCATCTGATCTTTTTGATGATCATGTCTCCTTGCCGCCGCTTCCCACGGATGGTTTACATGCCGCTGTTCCCGTGCCACAGGTATTACTTTGTTTAGTTTGCTTGGAATCAGGAACGATGATATTTGATTATTAGCTACTGCCGTTCACTATCATTATTTGCACCATCACATATTCCCGTTGATGTTTGTCAACCATGATTAATTGCTACAGCCACTCTCGTGCGTATATGAGTTCAGGTGCTAGCTAGCTAATTCCTAAGGTTGACTATTTACATTTGTGTTCCTTTGGTGTAGAATCCGGTTTTACTTGACATATCACGTAAAGCATGCTACGATAGATCCTTCCCAAGATAGGCGCGGTTATTCACACGGGGGAGCATTTAAGGTGGAAGATAACAAAACGATTGTCTGGCTCAGCATTGAAGTTCTTTCCAAAGAGGGCAATAAGGGCATGCCGGAAATTCAAACTTTCTAGAGCATCCCTTGCATGACCTACTATGATGCACACGAAAGTGTTTCTGAGCAAGCAATCTACTATTTTATAGCAAGGATGAATCTTTGCATCAATGATCTAAGTTATCCTGCCTTCAAGGAAACCTATAAACAACTGAACCACTTCATGTGTTGGTCTTGTTGAGACCAGATATGATACGCTGCACGTGCAGACGGACAACCTATTGAAGTCTCATAAAAAACTTTTGGACCGCCTCGGCTCCATCTGTGCAAGCTTTGGTGATGTCATTTCCTTAGCGACTCCTCTCACGTCCATTGGATCAAAGCCGAGTTCAGTTACTATCACAGACCCGCGCTATATATAGCTTGTCGAACAATTGTTCAGCATGTACCGGAGAATGTCACTACGTACATCCCTCCTGGGAGCCTTTAAAGATATGCATGCATGCTCTTGGTTCGTGTTAGGAGTTAACCACTGTTCTGTCATATTCCAAAAGCCTCACTAACTTGTGCTTACGCACTCCTTGGCAAGGACACAGCCACCAAAGGCCACTAGAAAGTGTAGAGGTAGTATGTTTGCCGTCTGTCGTATGCTATGCTAGCAATCTCCTTGAGGATGTTGTAAGCTAGGGCATAGTAATATGTATCATCCAATGTGCATATACAACTAGAATCCCAATAGTTATTCCGTCCAAGTACGGGCACGTTCTCCTGTATCTTATTTACCAACGTTATGATCCTCTGCCATTCTAGCATGGCCATTATTAAGTACATTTAGCTGTGTATAGCCTCGCCTATGTACCGATCGATGTTACTGATTGTTGCTTTTAAATAAAAATATATGTTCAGTGTTTGTGATGCCATATTTCCTATGTTGTACCTGTATAAATGTTCTCTAATCTAGGTTAGTTACTTAATTGCATGTTAAAGAGCACTCAGTCTGTACAGTGGCAGTCCATTTTGGTAAACAGCTATTTAAGTATATATATACACGAAACCATGCATCTGAATTGATGTTAGGATAAAACACGATTGGAACGTCCACACTTTAAATATTTACCAGATCATCACTTCCCTTGTGTGTTATTAAACAGTGTGGTGTATGAGTTATTTACTAGACCGTCGCTTCCCTTGCATGGTACTCAACAGTGTGGTGTAAGAGGTGCATGCCTGAATGTCTGGCAACTGACAAGCATTGGACTACGAAAAAGGTCAATAAAACTATGGTAGGCTAACATGTAAAATAGTCTAGAGAATTTATGAAATGGTAGGTGTACTCCCTCCATACCCATAAAAAGTCATTTTAAATATGGTTTGAGTGAAACATTGGGAATAAACATTATGAATAACTATTTAGTTGTTGTGTTTAGAAATGCGAAAATCATATCAATAGATTAGTCTTGGAAAATACTTTCATACAAATATATGTACATTATATTTCCATAAATATTTTCTAAAAAAACAAACACAGTTACGCTTTAGGGAACGTACCACTATCCAAAACTACTTGTTTTATGGGTACCAAGGGTGTATGCATTTACTAACTGTTTTACCTGCCAGCCCCAACCCCATGTCTACATCTGGCCACACATTTAAAACCACACCCTCTATCCCGCTCCTCTCCACTCAGCACCACCGCCCTGTCCAGCTCGCTTATGTTTTTTGTACATTCTTGGAGATTAGCTATGCCCGCGGCAGCCGCGCCAACTAGCACCATAGCATTAGCATTAGAAGGGAGGAGATGTTCCCGGCGGCAACGTAGTGGGTGCCCGGCTACTATGCGAGCAATGTCTACTCGTCGTCGCCCACGGAAGGCCCTGGGTTGGACGGGAGTGCAAGAGCGGCGTTGGGGCGGGTGGGCTACAGAGATCCAGATCCCACGCACCAGATTCAGGTTGTGGATCGGCAGGTTTCAGGATGCCCTTCAGGCAGTGCTGGCCTATGATGCCGCCATGCTCTGCTTCTATGGTGAACGCCTCCCCAGACAACGCAGGTTCAACTTCCCAACAGTCCAGCGTTCTGCCATCCCTGACCACCTTCGCATCCACCTCAACATAGCCACCATCAAGGCCATCATTGCAAACTACGGCCGAAGGTGTGCTGCCTTCCTCGCACCGCTCGTGCACCGTGCAGGATCAGCATCACTGTCGGTGCCACCTCTGATGGCGACGATGGTGGGTACTGCTATTGGTGATGCTGCCATCGCTGGCCTTGAGACAACCACCCTCACCGGTGATCATCATGGGAACAACAAGAATGTGGATGGAGACTCCATGGCCACTATTGAGCGTCTGCTCTCATGCAGGCCAAATGATTTGGGTTGGTCATGGGACTAGGTCTCCTCTATTTTGTGCTCCGCGCTAGGATGCCATGGATGATTACGCGCTTAAGTGTTTGCTCAAAAGTCTATTCTTAGCTGGATAGGCAATGAACGACTGTTGTAACAGAGAGCACCCCTTGGATTTGTAGTTTCCTTTTTTTTAAGAAATACTCCCGCCATCCCTTCCTTCCTCCTTGAATATGTTCAGCAAGTACGAAAATAATAATAGTAGAAGTTATAGTCACATTTTTAATACTCCTTATGGTGCTGAATAAATAGATTCCAAGACCGTATAAAGTAAAAAAATGTAAACTCTGATCAAATGCTAAAATAAATATTAAGATGCATAGTATGAAATTAGTATGTACCAGAATTAATGTGAACGACACCATTAAAATTATACGAGTTTGCATAAATACCATTTCTATTCATAATATTGTAAACATGCTGTTATAATTTGTGTGAAACATGAGAAATATCGTTTTATATGTTTTCAGTTACCCATGGCCCACCTGGAAATGTCTATACTTTTTTTTGTGACAAAAATGTCTATACTTCTGCATGCTCTAAAATAGCCCTCTACTCTCCCTCCATCTTAATGACATGTTGGGTTTAGAAAGACTCACTACCGAAAACGGCAGCTTCCGATTTGTGCCTTTAATGACAACATTGGCGTCGGCCTCATGGCGTAGAATATAGAATATTAATGCAATGCGTCGGCCTCATGGCGTAGAATATAGAATATTAATGCAATGCACCTGGACGTGGTGTATACATGACATTCATGCTCGTGTAGCTTAATAGGCAAGCGTTGTGTCGGATGGAAAGGGCCTTCACTAGCGCCGTCCGCGAGGTGGAGGCGAAAGTGCAGCTCTTGATGGAGTCCAAAGACGGCAAGAAGCTCAGGCTGCACGAGCGGCAGCTTGCTTGGTCACCGGTGAGCTGCGAGCGTAGGCGCTCTGGTCTGCTGGGTCAGCGTTTGTGACTGCGAGCTCGGTCACCTACGACCCTACGTGCGCTGGCATGCTAACTTGGGTGGTTGCACGGCGAGCTCGGTCGGCGTAGAGTGTTGAGTGCAGGTGTGCTGCTCGGTGGCGGAGGCATGCTTGGCATGGCGGCGGGGCCGCTATGCGAGAGGTCGGGAGCGACGCACGAGACCATGGTTGTGGCGTGGTGCACGGAGTGTGAGTGAGGATGTGTGACACACACTTCCCATGGGCGAGCTCCTCCCTATTCGTGACAACCGACAAAGCGGCCTTCCTCGGGGCTTGGCGGGTACGGCTTCTCCGTGGGCGACCTCGTCCCCATCCGGCCCCTTCGCCAAGCTGCTCCTAGGTGAGCTCTTGAATGCACGGGAGCCTGAAAAAGTTGTAATGACACCATTCCATGTAACCCTATTTATTATAGAACATTTATTTGAATAAATCCATGAGTGTACCATCCTTCGAAGACGAGTATGGGAGGACATGGTGCTAATATGTGTCTAACCATACAAATGCATTAGCATTGCCATATATATAATCTAAGTACTAGCCTGTGAAATGATTCCACATTGAATGATAGCCCAGGGTGGAGGCAGCGGAAAAAATATTTAATAATACACCCATGCATAGTAGCATTGAAAGATGTTTAGAGTGTAGTTTCTCTGAACTGTAGTTCAGTATTACAGGCTGGTGGAATTGTACATGTGCACTAGATAGTTTCTCGCCTCTCTTGCCCTTCATTCGCTCTGCTTGGTCCTCCTTTATATATGTAATATTTAGCGTTGCCAAACTAGGCATCGTAGACATGCACATATCTTCAAATCTGCTATGCTTCATAGACGAATATAGAATACACATATGTAATAGCATGATTGGGGGACAACTAAATGGTATATGGCCATCTACAAGACCACCATCACCATGCTTTCACCTGATTGTCGCCCGGTTCACTAAAGGTGCGACCATGGGCCACAGGACGTGTGTTGTTACCTCTTAGCCAACCAGGCAACAAAAGGTGTGCCCACAAAGCATCAATCATGCCTGCCCTAGATAGGGCAACCATCAGCATACGAGACCCTCTTAATACCCCACATAGATGATGTCTTCACTATAGGCATGCTTAGGCCCTCCCCAATGCATTGAAGTCAAATCCAGCAGATTTTTTCTTAGTAACCATAACATGAGCCTGGTGTCGACCATGACACAAAAAAGTAGTACCTTACTTTGGGGAGACATGTGATCCACCCTACATGGAAGACGAATTTTATTGAGTCTAATGATTTTTATGCTTTTGCTAGGGCTGCCCTTAACACTTGTATTTAGTTCAAGAGTGTCTTATTGTCGAAGTAGTAGGCCATGCCAACTCAAAAGGGTTGGCAACCTAGGTATGTATGTGTTAGCTCCTGACCCTAGGCGTGGTGCATAGTTCATGGCCACACCTTTAGTGTTCGGGCCAATAATGATGTGACAACACAACAATTGTGGTCCCTTATAATAGGGTCCTACAACACCTAGTCTTACCCCTCATGCATGTAAATAAGGAAATGAAGAGCCCCTTAAATGCCCAGACAAAGGCTTGCGCATGCCTGTGACTGATCGAGCATGTCCCTTAGGCGTGCAACAAACACTGCCACAAATGTCACCTCACCACTGCCCATCCCACTTTAGGACCCACCCACATTGATGCAATAGCCACACACATTAAATAAGCCCATTGAGTTACTTGACAAACTGGCATTCATGCACCTATAGAATGTGGTGGCTATAAATGGATTCCTCAAGCTCCAAGGCATGACCTAACTAAACTACCTTTCCATTGAGCGGCATTGTTCTTCCCACCTTTGTCTACTTCCATAAACGAATCCACCCAATACACCCCTCCCTCTTCATTGTTGGCCTTATCAAGGTGACAGACGTATAAACATCTTTACATAGATCTTACCCTTTTCTACATGTTCCCAACATGACATCTAAAAGCCCATGTTTGGTTTTATGTAATTGATGAAAACTACCTAAGTACTAACCTTGCTATCTAAGTGAGTATGATGAGATAGGTTGGTACATGCCATGAGATGGAGCCAAATGGATCAAAGTGTTGATGACAAGGCTCTAGCATGGAAGGATGAAAAGAAAAGGAAAATAGGTTCAAGGCAAAGGTGATATAGGAATCATTTTTGGTTTAGTGATCAAGACACCACAAAAGGGAGAAAATGAAAAATTAATTTTGAAAAGAACACACAAATAGGGGGAGCAAGCTCATGAACACTATTGTTGCATTTGAATGTATGCACCCACATATGTATTGTTTCACAAGTACTTCAAATTCAAAATTTTCATGCTTGTGTGGTGATTGCTAGTGATATAAATTGAATGATGATTGATCAACTAGCATGTTAAGGTGATAGATAGATACTTTATTATCTTTGTTGAACTAATGCTTTCAAGTGAGTGTTAGTGCTTTCAAGTGGTATCTAATCTATCATGGTGCTAAGGGTGATTCTAATTCCGCACTCCGATGGTATCATGCTTTAAAGGTCTACTCTTATACCTTAGCATCATTTGGTAGCTATTCACTCTCCCACAACTTCAATCCATGCATATGTGCACAACTTGAACCAAACTCATGAAGCACATATGCAGGGGGAGATAATAACTACCAAACCGAATTTGTGTGACTTGTCCAAATATAAAATCTTTTGATTAAAATGCTTGGAGAAGCAACTCAAGTTCAAAATGATTATATTTCATATCTTTGAGAAAGGTTGTCATCAATTACCAAAAAGGGGGAGATTGAAAGCCCATGTTTGGTTTTGTGTAATTGATGAAACCTACCTAAGTACTAACCTTGCTATCTAAGTGAGTATGATGAGATATGTTGGTATATGCCATGATATGGAGCCAAATGGATCAAAGTGTTGATGACAAGGCTCTAGCATTGAAGGATGAAAAGAAAAGGAAAATAGGTTCAAGGCAAAGGTGATATAGGAACCATTTTCGGTTTAGTGATCAAGACACCATAGAGGATGTGATCACATTTAGGATAGATAGTCGTACTATCAAGGAGGGAGCTCTTGTGAATGATTACGGTTATCATGTGCCACTAGGTCATTGCATTGCATATCTTAAAATGATCTAAATGAGGAAAACTAACTTAATTCTAAGAAATTGTGAACTAAAAGCTAACACACGTGCACAAGTGCTTGAATCACTTAGTGTTAGCCCTTGGAAGCTTGGAAGAAAGTTTGGAGGAGTTTTGGCAGAAGAAGGAGGTCCGGACACTGGTCCGGATGCTAGGGTTTGGCTAGTCCGGACTAACGCGTGTGCATCCGGAAGCATACCCTAGGCTGTTAGAGCTGTGAGCAGTGGTCCAGACACTATTGATGGTTCGGACGCTGACTTCGGATGTGGCGTCCGAAGTTCGGAGCTTTCTATAACCCTCTAGGAGAGGGTCCAGACGCGTGTTGTTGTCTGGAGGTGGAGCTCTGGATGCTACATCCGGAGGTCAGGTGCTCTCGGGTGGTTTCAGATGAAAACTGGAAGAGTTCCAGATGCTTGGCGTTTTGGTCTGGAGGTGGCACTGTTGCTTGCCTCCGGAGACACGTGGCGAGCAGCGGTGAGCGCGCCAACGGGTGTTTTCAAACGGGCAGGTGACCGGACGCACGGCCTTTGGTCCGGACAGCGTCTTTCGCGCGTCCGGAGGGAGCGTCCGGACTTCTTAACAGAGGCTCAGCTGCTGTGCTGGTGAAGGGTCGGGACGCGTGCGCGTTGGTCTGGACCCCTTGTTGTGACAACGTCCGGAGGTGGCGCAGAGACTTGGTTTTGGGGACAAAATAGCTAGTTTATTGAGTGAAGCTATATATAGTTGTTTGGCCGGCCCTTGGGGGCCTCTCTTGTACATTCTCATCACTCACACACTTGTTCTAGCTTTTGAGAGCCTCCACCACTTATCCTCTTGATAGAATTGCAAGTTTCATGAGAGATTGAGTGAACCAAGTGCATTGCTTCTTCGATTGCATTCTAGTGGCACTTGGTGATCATCGTCATCGCGGGAGCTCTTGTTATTCATAGCATTTGCCAACTCCTAGATGGCTTGGTGCGTCGAGGATCGTTGAGCGGAGGAAGGTGATTGTCTCCGGCTCTGATCGGTGCTTTGTGAGGGGTTCTTGAGTCTTCCCCGCAGGAGTTCACGAAAGACATCTCTAGTGGATTGCTGGTAGCTTGTGGAACCCCATCTTGTCGTTTTGCGGCACCCGGTGACAGGTTTGGCGTGTGATGCCAATTAGCACGTGAACCTCCAAGTGGGTGATTCGCTACAACAAGGAGTAGCTTGTTGGCAAACAGTGAACCTCAGTAAAAATATTGTGTCACTTGTTTCTCTATCGAGGATTCATCTTGTGATTGTGATTGATTGGTTATCTATTGATTGCTACTCTCCACGGTGGTATAACCCTCCTAACTCTAGCTCTTTCTTTCATTCTTTACATTCTTGCAAAGTAGAGTTGCTTAGTCTTGTGTAGCTAGTTCTTGTAGTTCTAGTTAGCTAGCTTGGTTGTGTGATCCTAGTTCCTCTCTAGCTAGTAACTAGATTTGTGGTAGGTGGCTTGCCTAATCTTTAGTGCTAGTGCAAACTTGCTTTACACCGTGTGTTTTACTAATTCGTTTGTCTAGTGTTGTTGTAGAAAATTTTAATTAGGCTATTCACCCCCCTCTAGCCATTCCTAGACCTTTCAAGTGGTCTCGGAGCCGGTACACCATTTCATTTGAGGCTTAACATCCCACAATGTTAAAGTGGCTCAAATCAACAACACCAAGAGGCCACCCAAATTTGATGGCACCAATTATAGCTATTGGAAGGCATTGATGACCACCCATATCAAATCAATCAACCAGAAGCTATGGTTGGTGGTTGACAAGAAGTTTGAGGTTGTGAATGAGGAGGCACCCACCGCGACCGAAGAAGAGAAGCTTCAAAACAATGATATTGCATTGAGTGTCATTCATGATGAAATCTCAAAAGAAGTCTTACATCAAATAAAGAACATTGAGAGTGCGCATGATGCATGGAAGAAGCTAGAAGAGTCATATGAAGGGACTCAATCAATGAAGGGGGCCAATGCATACATCTTGAAGGAAAAGTTTGCAAGATTCAAGATGAAGGAAGATGAAAATGTGCCGGAGATATTCGATAGGCTTGAGGTGCTTGTCAATGACCTCAAGTCACTTGGAGAGAAGGTGGATGACAAGGATTTCTCATTCAAATTTTTGAGAAACCTTCCCTCAAGATTTGGCATGTTGGTCACTCTATTGGTGAGAAGTGGATTGAACACAATGCCACCAAACCAAGTTCTTGGTGAAGTGATAACCGATGACACCTCTAGAGATGACAAAGAGAAGATGGAAGAGAACAAGGAGAAGAAAGATGAGAGGAAGGAAGACAAGAAGAAGTGTGTGGCATTCAAAGCCACCTCATCATCAAGAGGCAAAGCAAAGATCAAGTATGATGAATCAAGCAATGATGGAAGCTCAAGTGACAACAACAATGATGATGATGATGAAGAGATGGCTCTATTTGTCAAGAGATTTGGAAATTTCATGAAGAAAAAGGGCTATAGAGCAAGAAGGAAGAAGAACACTTTCAAGAACAATGAGAAAGATAGAAGATGCTTCAAGTGCAATAGCAAGGATCATCTCACTGCGGATTGCCCTCATCATAGTGACAATGAAGATGAGAAGAAGAGCAACAAGAAAGATAAGAAAGAGAGCAAGGTGACCTTCAAGAAGAAGAAGAAGTGAGGCTCATATGTGGTCACTTGGGATAGTGATGCTTCCACAATTTATGATGATTCAAGTGATGATGACAAGAGATCAAACAAGAAGAAAGCTCTTGCAAGTATTGCTATGAAGGACAAGATCTCTCTCTTTGACACTCCATCGGCATGCTTCATGGCTAAGTCCACTAAGGTACAATCTAATGATGAGTGTGATTCTAGTGATGATGATGATGATGATGAACCCACTAAAGATGAACTAATTGACATGTTGGAGGATGCTCGAACTCACTTTGACATCAAGACAAAAGAGTGCAAAGCATTATGGAAAGAGATTCAAGCTCTCAAGCAATCCTTTGATGAGCTCAATCGTTCTCATGAGAAGCTAGAGGTAGCCCATGAGAAGCTTGGCAAAGCTCACTCTAAGCTTGAAAAGGCTCACTCATCTCTTGTTGAGCAAAAGGAGAAGGAACATGTTCCAACATGTGACATGGGATCAACTTGTGACATAATAAATGAATCATTCTATGAACCCATCATCATCACTCCAACTAACCCTTCTTGTATCACTTCTAACTCTACTTCTTCTACTAGTGATGGTTTCAATTGTGATGCCTCACTAATGGTTGAAAATGAGACCCTTAAGAAGGAGGTTGGTAAGCTCACTCTAGCATTAGGCAATGCCTATGGTGGAGACGCCCACTTGCTTAAGTGCTTGGGTAGCCAAAGGTTCTCCCTTTGCAAAGAGGGATTGGTCTATATGTTGACGGTGAAAATGTCATAATTTTCTATGCTCAAAATCAACGTCAACAACCTCACAATGAAGGGACATAAGCATATCATGAGTATATTTTATCCAATAACTAGCTCCACATGTCCATGGAGTATTTCTTGCAGGACTATAGGAAATGGAGAGAAATGAGCTAGTGGGACCCACATAGGGGGGGTCGGACGACCACCCTATGGGGCCCACCATCCATCCCAAGCACCCACATGATAAGAGGGCCCACATGTCATAGTAGGAGGCTCACTAGCCCCCTTGTGCATGTCGGTCGATCCATCAATGGCCACCACCAAAGTTTCTAACCACTCCATGACATGTGGGCCATGCTTCTAGAAGGTTTGGAGTGGTCCCACATGTCATAGGGGGGTCAGCCGACCCCCCCCCCCCCAAGGTGGCTTGGCAGCTACTTATCTCTCCCAACCACCATTTGCATGCCGCCATGCAAAGATGCACATGCTGAATTAAAGAAGCACATGCTAAATTCTCTTGCACCATTGATCTAAAGGCGGTTAGGATCCAAGGGCTCCCATCATCCATCACGTGGATCGATGACGTGACGGTGGAGTAGCCCCTACTCCACCTCTCCACTATAAATATCCCCTCACTCCCTCTCATTCAAGACACACCACAAGGAGGAGCTCTCCACTCTCTCTCAAGATGTAGCACTTGTACTAGTGTTAATGTTGTTAGGAGTTATAGTGAGCCTCTGGTCTTCAGCTCTAGTCTTCCAGGAGGTCTGGTATGCTTCTAGTATTTATTTCTCTCTTTGTAAGACTTGAGTTATTTTATATAGTTATCTTCTCTACTTTACCTTAGTACTTTATTTATTGCAGCATGACTAGTTATGTTGTATTGGTTGTTAGCATAGTCATAGTTGTTTGATAGTAAGATAATGGTAGTATACCTTTGCACTGGTTCACCTCCCTTAACCCGGTGCTCTAATCAATTTCACCGGACGTCGGATTAGAGTAGTGAGATATAGTGTAGACATAGTGTCTAGACTATACGCTTACCTGTGTCTGCGGCTTGTCCAACAGTTTGTTTGTGGTACCTAGTAGGGGTGACAGACCTATCTAGGCTTTGATCCCACCACGTTCGGCTAAAATCTTAAAGCGTAGGCCTTCTTGTGCTAGGCGGTTTAGCAGCCTTCTGTTGCTAAGTGGCCTAGTGGCCCGAAGTGCAATCATGTATGAATATTATTCTTGCTTGATATGACTTGTCTTGCTAAGTTAGAACCATGCAAGTAGAGATAGATATTTGGAAACCTTATGCTCGCTCGTTGTCCTCCTCGCTCACTAAACTACTCTTTATCATTGGAACTTCTCTTGTGTGTCATTGCACTTATCATATATATCATTTACCCCTACCATAGTTTAGTTGGTATATTAGTTAGTGGATCACCATGGTTAGCTATCATATTCTTTAACCATTGCTTCCCTGAGGATAAATACGATACCCTGGAATACACCTGGGTGAAATGCTACAACGGTATTTCTGTGCGCTTGCGGAATATTCTACATGAGCATAATAAATACCAACACTATACTCCCCAAGAAAGGCAAGGCGTCCTTTGTGACTCCAAAGCCTCGCTTTGTGAAGAGCAATGGTCGTTTTTGCTCAAGTTGCAAGCAAGTAGGGCATAAAGAGCAATATTGCAAACTAAAACAAAGAAAGATAAAATTTACAAGTGCATCTATTTGCTTTGATTCTAGTTATGGGCTTACCAAGGGCAAGAAAGGTGTGATAGCTAAGTAGATGGGTACACCCAATGAGTGCTCAAAGAAGAAAGCTATTTGGGTACCTAAGTCCTTAGTCACTAACTTTGGAGGACCCAAGCAAGTATGGGTACCTAAGAAGAATTGAATTGTTTTGTAGGTCAATTATAAAGCCGGAGGGAGGCATTGGGTGCTTGATAGTGGGTGCACTCAACATATGATCGTGGATTCAAGAATGTTCAACTCTATCAAGTCAAATGATTATAATGGGCATTTGGTGACAATAGCAAAGGCAAGGTCAAAGGGCTTGGTAAGATTGCAATATCAAATGACATGAGCATATCCAATGTGTTGCTAGTAGAGAGCTTGAACTTCAACTTGCTATCCGTAGCTCAATTATGTGATCTTGGTTTCAAATGCATATTTGGGGTTGATGATGTAGAGATGATAAGTGTAGATGGCTCTAACTTGATCTTCAAAGGCTTTAGATATGAGAATCTCTACTTGGTTGATTTCAATGCTGGAGAAACTCAATTGTCAACTTGCTTACTATCCAAATCTAGCATGGGTTGGTTATGGCATAGAAGGCTTGGTCATGTTGGAATGAAGCAATTGAATAGACTTATCAAGCATGATCTAGTTAGAGGCTTGAAAGATGCGGTCTTTGAAAAGGATAAGATATGTAGCTCTTGTCAAGCTGGCAAACAAGTTTGAAACACTCACCCTAGTAAGAGCATGATGAGTACTTGCAAACCATTTGAGCTTTTGCACATGGACTTGTTTGGACCAACCGCATACACTAGCATTGGTGGAAACAAATATGGCTTTGTGATAGTTGATGACTTCACTAGATATACATGGGTATTCTTTCTTAGTGACAAGAGTGATACATTTGATACATTCAAGATCTTTGTCAAGAGATGCCAAAATAAATTTAAAACAACTATCAAGAAAGTGAGAAGTGATAATGGTAGTGAGTTCAAGAATACAAGAGTTGATGAGCTATGTGATGATTATGGAATCAAACATCAATTCTCGGCCAAGTATACACCTCAATCAAATGGGCTTGTTGAGAGTAAGAATAGGACGCTCATTGATATGGCAAGATCTATGCTTAGTGAATACAATGTGAGTGATTCTTTTTGGACCGAAGCTATCAATACGACTTGCTACTATAGCAACCAACTCTATTGCCACAAGATGCTTGAGAAGACACCTTATGAGCTATTAAATGGAAGAAAGCCTAATAGTTGATACTTTAGATTGTTTGGTTGCAAGAGCTATATCTTGAAGAAAGGTGCAAGATTGAGCAAATTTGAGAAGTGTGATGAAGGCTTCCTATTTGGTTACTCAACTACAAGCAAAGCATATAGAGTATGGAATCTTACTCATGGCATAGTTGAGGAAGTGCATGATGTGGAGTTTGATGAAACTAATGGATCTCAAGATGAGAATGACAATCATGATGATGTGAGAGGTGAACCATTGGCTAATGCAATGAAGAATGTTGACGGTCGTTAGCGTCAACTTTTTAAGCAATTATAAATTGAATAAATGGATCAATCAAATATAATATCTAGAAATATAGGACTTTATCTAACAAATTCCACGAGTTTTGGTGTTTCATTATTTTCCAGGGACTATTCTAGAAAAGAGGATAAAGGAAAGCAAATTAGAGAAGATACTGAACAAATCCTGTGGAAAAACACGTGCCAAAATACTCACGGAGGATCCCACAGACACCGGAGTGAAGCGGAGCCCCAGACCCCACCATGTGGGGCCAGCCGACATGGGGTGGGGCCGGGCGGCACCCCCTGGTCCCACTGGCCGTCGTCTTCTGGAAGCTTCCTCCACCGCCTTTGAGGATTGATCTGAGCTCTATGTTAAGTCGGTTTGATCCAACGACTGTCGTGCATCCCACCGGACTATAAATATAGCCTTGTACCACCCTCGGACTCACAAGATCAGAAGAATAATTGATCTAGGTCAAGTCAGAGCAAGAATAGAATAGATCTAGGGCTTTCAGAGATTAGATTAGAACTCTAGTGCTTCAAGTTATTAGCTAGGTAGCTAGCAAGATTCAATCGGAGTTGGGCGATACGCTCGGGATTCCAGATTCGTTTGTCTGGAGATCGGTAATTTATCTTGTATCTCATTATGACTTTATAGTTCATTATTATATTGTTACTTATTGAGTGTTTAGTTTATTCTATTTGAATATTAGATATAGATAAGATTGGTGATGCTTATATTTATAAGATCATAAAGCGCCTAATTCAATACTCGAGTGGGTTAGGTGGTATGTATTATGTAGGCATGGTGCCTAGATATTATATGTACCTACGGATGTCTCCTGATATGCCATGTCATGTGGTAGTTCATGTAGGTGACTCTTATAGCTTCGTTGATTCCTCTGTAGTCCACCCTTGGCACATAGGCTTAGCAGAGCGTGGTTGCGACGGAGGTGACGGTTCTGTCTTAATAACCTCCCTAGTTGATACTCCTTATGATGTTTTCTGAGTCAGTTATGTGCTTAGTTCCTTTTTATTTGGTAATTACTTAGGATTCTTTTACTCTAACTGAATCTCGAGTTGCCTGACTATATTATTAGTGAGTCTCTATTTCTATCTTTGGAATACCATTTATGTTATACCTTTATCATCATATTTATTTATCTTGACATGACTTATCCTTGCTAAAGCATTAGAAAGGTTAGTCTAATCTTAGGTCTGCACATTTATAGTCTAAACTATATGCATTTAGGTTTTCTTTTCTATCCCTATTTAATTCCTACAATTAATTGAAATTTTTCCTTTTGGCATAAACAAATCAATGATACTCGGAGAATCTCACCGGGTGAAATGCTATAATAGGAGAATTATCTGTGCGCTTGCGGATATATTCTAGAGAATTATTTTATGAACTATCAATTGTAGATTTATTTCAACATTTTTTGATATCATGCTAGGGATGACAACTTAGTGTTAAGTGATGTTAGAAGATGACTCCTCCATTTGTAGTGTCGTGCTAAGGATGGGGATTTATCTCTATTTTTAGTATGTCGCTAAGAAATGTCAACAAGCATTTCTGGCGCCGTTGCCGAGGAAGCGATGATCAATTTAATTTGCCAGGATATAATTTAATAGGGAAGTTTTTCATAAAATATATTTAGAAGAAAAGAAAAATATGGCTTAGACATAAATACCTATAGATAAACCAAAACCTTTTGCTTTAGCAGGCTTACCCTTGTTTCGACTTTGTTTACATTCTATATAGGCTAAGATCAGACTTGGTTGTGAAGCATCAATTCATATCAATCAGATACGACCAAGGAAGAAGCTTAAACATCAGTTGGAGAAGCCATGGCTGAGAAGACCCTACGTGAATTCTCTGCACCAAGCATTGAGAATATTCACGTTGGACCAGAGCTCAACATTCAAGATCAAGACTATGAACTCAAGCCAAGCCTCATCAACATGGTGCAAGCTATCACATTTAAAGGAAGGAAGGATGAAGATGCAAGTGTTCATATTCAGAATTTTCTGGAGATTTGCAGCACCATCAACATCAAGAACATATCTCAAGACGTCGTGCTACTTTGTTTGTTTCCTTTCTTATTGGAGGGAAGAGCGAAGCAGTGGTTCTATCAGAATAAAGATCAAATCAAGACATGGGAAGAATGTTCAAAAGCTTTCCTAGAAAAGTTTTTTCCCATAAGTAAGACCAATGCCTTATGAGGAAAGATTTCAGAATTTCGTCAGCAGAAAGGTGAACCTATTCCAGAAGCTTGGGACTGTTTTCAAGGATATATTTCAGATTGCTCACATCATGGAATGGAAGAATGGTTGCTCATGCAAACATTCTACCATGGATTAATTCAAAAATCATGTGAACAACTAGATACTACTGCTAAAGGATCATTTATGTCACTCACCCCTGGAAGAGCTAGAAGTTTATTGGAAAAGATGGCAGAAAATCAGAATTGGATATGCACCAGTCAAGATTGCCATATGAATGAAGGAGTTCCAGAAGAGGTGTGTGCACTACCAACCAAGATGGATGTATTGTTGAATTGGCTAGAGCAAAGAGCCAATTACAAAAGAGATCGTCAAACCATTCAAGATGCATTCAATGGTCAGAATCAATGCAGAGTTGAATTTGCTAATCATCCAAAAGATATCAATACCATCATCAAATCAACTCCGCAGAAGCAAGGATGGAGTCAACCTCAGTCTACCAGTCAAGGTAAGTACCAAGGTAATCCCTCTAATCAAATACTTCCACCCTTGAGAGCATTAATATTGGAACAAACTAAAATTAATGAGAGTATTAATAATAAGCTTGCTTATAATGACCAAATCTTAGAAGGAATAAATTCTAAGTTAGATAATTTCTCTTCTGCTTTAAAAGAACAAATAATGTTTAATAAGAAGATAGAATTACAAACAGCACATTTGGCTTCTACTCTGTCTATTGTTACTAACCCTGAGCAGGTACAAGGAATAACTACAAGGAAAGGTAAGACTACTCGTGATCCACCTTATCTAGAAGGGGCACGTAGACCACCACAGTTAGTGTAGGTAGAAAAAGAAGTAGACAACCCAGAAGAAGAAGTTCTACTACAAGATTTACCAAAAGAATTACGTCAAGATTGCCATGACATCCCTCTCCTACCATTCCCACATAGAAATAAGAAGGCCAAATAAGATGCACAATTTGGTAAGTTTATTGAGGTAATTCAAAAGTTATATGTCAACATTCTGTTGCTAGATGCCATGCAGGTACCTACATACGCGAAGTATATAAGGGACATCCTCAACAACAAAATATCACTACCTTCTATTGAAGTCATCAAGTTAATAGAGGACTGTAGTGCGGCAATTCTAAATTCTTCTCCTATCAAGAAGAAGGATTCAGGGTGCCCCACTATTGATTGCTCAATCGGAAATCAGAGATTTGAAAATGCTTTATGTGATCTTGGAGCTAGCGTCAACGTTATGCCCAAGAAGGTCTTCGACAAGCTCAACTACTCTACGCTCACACCCACATCAATGTGTCTGCAACTAGCCGATCAATCGGTTCGCTATCCTACAGGAACTGTAGAGAATATCCCGGTAAAAATTCAAAACTTTTTCATTCCTGTAGATTTTGTAGTACTTGATATGCAGGAAGAGATGAGGACACCACTCATCCTCGGGAGACCATTTCTCAATACTACAAATGCATACATAAATGTCGGGACCGAAGAAATCAAATTTATCATCAATGGAGAGGAAGTACGTTTCGCATTCAAGCCAAGACCAGAGCAATGTCAGAATTTGGAGTGTCATGAGAATCAAGAATCAAGGTCATCATCTCCAACACAGGACATCAAGCTTGAAGAATAATCAATTCGGAAAAGTCCGGTCGGTGGACTTAAAACCCCCGAACCCTCGCCGGGAGGTAACTCGGTAAGTTATCAGGTAATTTAATTCCGCATTACTTTCCAAGCATTAATTTAAGCAGTAAATTAATAAAACAAAACAAAAATATTTATTGCATGGTAGAGTTTTAGTAATTAATATTAATAGTAAGTCATTTTTACTGCAGTTTCAGAAAATTACAAAAAGACCGTCATTAGAATTCTTATTTTTCTTAGATTCATAAAAGTAATTTAGTTTTTTCATTCTTGTACTTTTATACCGTATAAATATGAGAAACTTGTGGGACCCACACATCACCTCACCATCATCCACACATCACTTCACACCTACCACCATGCACTACCATCCATTTTCCTCTCAGTTATTCATGCACCACCAGCCAAAATCCCTTTTCCACCGAAAGAGCATCCTAGGGGCATGCCATCTGATCAAGATCACTAATTAGAAAACACCAGAAGAGGGAGCACTCAAATGGACAAGAGGTGGGGCTGACCAGCCCCACACCATGCCGGTCGGCACCCCATAAACATCTCTCCCTCTCTCCTTTCTCTCACTCACTCCATTCATATTTTCATTCACAAAGAACAAGGCCTCCCTCTATTCTTCATTCCAGAAAACATGACACCACATATCCTTCATTAAGCCAAAGAAAAATCAAGTGTGAGAGAGATTTGGGTCAAGCTCAAGGTTTCCTTGGTGAAGCAACCTCTAACCCCCTCTAATCTCTCCACTAGTTTTGTTTGTTCTTGATCAATTTTGCAAGAAACATGAGCAAGAAATTAATCAACGCTACAAAGAGTGTCAGGAAGGCTCTTTCCTTTTGCACCACTCGAAGCCAAACATCATCAAGAGCGCCATCAAGAGCCGGTTCCGAGATGGACGTAGACACTCCATCACCCATGAGAACTTCATCCTCTTCTCACCATGGTGAGCAAGAGAGGTATGTGATTACTAGAGATACTCATCTTAAATTGCAGTCAGAGAAGGAAAGAAACATCTACGATGCCATCAAGGACAAAGAATTCACACATACCCCGACCTTCGATGATACACTACTTCTCGAGACAGGTATGGATTCTGAATTCCAGCTCGTATTTAGAAATATTGGTTGGGAAAATGCATGCAACATAATTGAGGAAGGTAGAAAATTACTCACCATAGAATTTTTATTCACCTTAGAGCTCAGTGATTCTGAAGTTAGTTTTAGAATGTTTAATAAATCACACACTCTCTCATAGAAAAATCTTAGTATTATGCTAGGCTTTGCTAGTGGTTGCTCATGTGACATAGATGATATTTTAAATGACTTTGAGAGAACACGTGTTTGGGAAAGTATATCTGGATTAAAAACATGTCACAAGCCAGCGACTGAGGAAATCCATCATCCAACTTTACGCTTTTTGCATAAATGGATAGTTGTTAATTTATTTTCTAAAGAAGAATTAGGCACCATAAGAATTGACGAAATGAAGTTACTCTATGCCATGATTAAAAAGAGGAAAGTATCCCCTGTCAAACTAATGTTACAATATTGGGTACTTATTCTTTCAATGAAGAAATGTGGCGTATCATTTACTTCTTGGATTACACGCTTAGCCACAAATCTGAATTTATTAGAAAATACATCTCTTATTTATATTCCTACTTCTAGAAGAATAATTAGATATGATTTCTTTTTCCATGCTCATTTGGTCGAGAGAAAGAACAATAAAATAATCATGATTTATAAGAACTACACAAATGAATATGCACTACCAGACAGAGCACTTGGTCTCTACGCAGTAGAGAGTTTTGTTTTTGATATACAGAAAAGTGGACCTACAGTTGGGAGGACTTCAGCGCGCCTCACCAGATCACAAAGAAGGAATTATGAAGTGGCAGACGCTACACCAGCCGGACCAGCTTTTACTCACTATATTGGTTTTGATCAGGCAGGTCCATCATACCAATCCACATAGCCATGGGGCCATAACTCAGGATAGGAGGAGCAGTCCACATATCAGGGAACATCAGCAGGATGGGATAGCTAGGGACCGGAAAATTTTACTAATTATTCGCAGGATCCAGGTACCTCAGGAGGATTCCAGAGAGGATGCATGTCTTTCTCTACCCGGACACATATGGACTTCAGCATTGGAGGACCATACCCGTACCATCAGCCTCCCGCGAATGACTACTATCCTCCACCAGAGCAGCACATGGAGCCTCCACAGCCAGGTGACGATACTCCTGGTATTTTCACTAATGATTTTAGCCATCGTCTTGCAACTATGCAGCAGAGACATCATATGTTCCAGTCCACCTTGGACCAGAGTATAGAGACTCAGCACCAGATGAATGCATCTACAAGAGATGCAGCAACAACAGTACGAGGAGCATTAGGACCTACGGTACCGGATTCACAGCTTGGGTTTCAGCTACCCACCAACATCACCAGAGTTGTAGACCACGTCATCAGACAACTTGGGAGAGGGACCCCGTAAGGTAAGTACACTATCATATTTATATTTCTGCATTTAATTTGCTTTTTAGTTAAGTTTGCTACTATTGCTATTTAAGAAAAGAAAATAAAAATAAGAAAAAAGAAAAAAAAGAAATAAAAATATATTAGCTAGAATAATAAATAACTATGTATATATATGTGCTTCTCACATATGTATATATAGTCCGCAATTTAGTTATTCCCTTAAATATAAAAATTACCATCTCATTGTGAGAACCTGAATTTAGTGGGATAAAATACTTTGTTTCTGTCTAAGTTACTATTAAATAAGATAGGGAATAAAAAGAATTTGCTATGATCTTATTCTAAGAGAGATTTAATTTCTAGAGAATTTATTTAATTACTCAAAATTTCAAAACCTCTGAAAGATTAAAGTCGAGTATTTTGTTATGTGCCTATGATCAGAATTAATCTAAATAATAAGGAAATAATTTTACTTCAAATGTTCTAATCTTTCTCTTTAGAAGAGTTGTATAGGCTATGAAAAAGTATGTGAAAACAATCCATGCCAAAAGATGCATGGGAGAAATAGAGGGAATTAAAAAGGGACAAAAGTCCGATGCACCCTCAAGAGGAATAAAAAAGGGACAAAAGTCCGATGTACCTTAAAAAAAGAGAGAGAGCCCATACTTCTCAGAAAGGGAGAAAGAAGAACATAGAAAAGCCAGAAAATATAAAAAGAATGTTTTATGAATTAATCATTCTGATCTAAGGGGCATAGCAGAATATTCTCTTTAATTCTTTTTGTAGGATTTTTTTTCAAAGATATCAAAAACTCTAGAAAGGAAATTGATCGAGGAATAAGAGAAAAGTAGTTCTAATAAAACCTATCTGTTTTGCAACTACTCATGACTAGAGTAAAGTAATAAGTTGTATAAGAGACAGTGTTATTCGCTAAGATATTTCTGTTAAATGAATAAAATAAATAATTCCACTTGGACTTTGCTTAGGGACTAGCAAAGGGTAATCTTGGGGGAGCTTGTTGACGGTCGTTAGCGTCAACTTTTTAAGCAATTATAAATTGAATAAATGGATCAATCAAATATAATATCTAGAAATATAGGGCTTTATCTAACAAATTCCACGAGTTTTGGTGTTTCATTATTTTCCAGGGACTATTCTAGAAAAGAGGATAAAGGAAAGCAAATTAGAGAATATACCGAACAAATCCTGTGGAAAAACACGTGCCAAAATACTCACGGAGGATCCCACAGACACCGGAGTGAAGCGAAGCCCCGGACCCCACCATGTGGGGTCGGTCGGCATGGGGTGAGGCCGGGCGGCAACCCCCTGGGCCCACTGGTCGCCGTCTTCTGGAAGCTTCCTCCACCGCCTTTGAGGATTGATCTAAGCCCTATGTGAAGTTGGTTTGATCCAACGACAGTCGTGCATCCCACCAGACTATAAATATAGCCCTGTACCCCCCAGAACTCACCAGATCAAAAGAATAATTGATCCAGGTCAAGTCAGAGCAAGAATAGAATAGATCTAGGGTTTCTAGAGATTAGATTAGAACTCTAGTGCTTCAAGTTATTAGCTAGGTAGCTAGCAAGATTCAATCGGAGTTGGGCGATACGCTCGGGATTCCAGATTCGTTTGTCTGGAGATCGGTAATTTATCTTGTATCTCATTATGACTTTATAGTTCATTATTATATTGTTACTTATTGAGTGCTTAGTTTATTCTATTTGCATATTAGATATAGATAAGATTGGTGATGCTTATATTTATAAGATCATAAAGCGCCTAATTCAATACTCGAGTGGGTTAGGTGGTATGTATTATGTAGGCATGGTGCCAAGATATTATATGTACCTACGGATGTCTCCTGATGTGCCATGTCATGTGGTAGTTCATGTAGGTGACTCTTATAGCTTCGTTGATTCCTCTGTAGTCCACCCTTGGCACATAGGCTTAGCAGAGCGTGGTCGCGACGGAGGTGACGGTTCTGTCTTAATAACCTCCCTAGTTGATGCTCCTTATGATGTTTTAGTATTAGGTAGGGTGTGCTTAGTTCCTTTTTATTTGGTAATTACTTAGGATTCTTTTACTCTAACTGAATCTCGAGTTGCCTGACTATATTATTAGTGAGTCTCTATTTCTATCTTTGGAATACCATTTATGTTATACCTTTATCATCATATTTATTTATCTTGACATGACTTACCCTTGCTAAAGCATTAGAAAGGTTAGTCTAATCTTAGGTCTGCACATTTATAGTCTAAACTATATGCATTTAGGTTTTCTTTTCTATCCCTATTTAATTCCTAAAATTAATTGAAAGTTTTCCTTTTGGCATAAACAAATCAACAATACTCGGAGAATCTCACCGGATGAAATGCTACAATAGGAGAATTATCTGTGCGCTTGTGGATATATTCTAGAGAATTATTTTATGAACTGCCAAGTGTAGATTTATTTCAACATTTTTTGATATCATGCTAGGGATGACAACTTAGTGTTAAGTGCTGTTAGAAGGTGACTCCTCCATTTCTGGTGCTATCTCTATTTTTAGTATGTCACTAAGAAATATCAACAAAGAACATAGATATTGGGGACATTAGGCCAAGAGAAGTGTTTGGTGAGCAAGATAATGACTATCAAGTGTGCCCTCCATCCAATTATCAAATCAATGATAATCAAGCTAGTTCATCCTCTCCAACACAAGACCAATAAGAGGCTAGTTCATCATCTCTATCCAATGACCAACCAAGTGCAAGCAATCAACTTCCAACACTCCAACCTACATCTATTGCAAGGGATCATCCTTTGGATCACATCATTGGAGATATCACAAGAGGGTTACAAACAAGATCAAGATTGACTTCATTTTGTGAACACTACTCATTTGTATCATCTATTGAGCCAACCAAGATTGAAGAAGCTTTGCAAGATATTGATTGGGTAAATGCTATGCATGAAGAGCTCAATAACTTCACTAGAAATCAAGTTTGGGAGCTAGTAGAGAAACCAAAGAACCACAATGTTATTGGCACTAGATGAGTCTTTTGCAACAAACAAGATCAAGATGGCATAGTGGTGAGAAACAAAGCAAGACTAGTTGTACAAGGGTACACTCAAGTAGAGAGTCTTGACTTTGGAGAAACTTATGCACCGGTGGCAAGGCTAGAAGCAATTCGAATTCTATTGGCTTATGCTTGTGCTCACAACATCAAGCTCTATCAAATGGATGTGAAGAGTGCATTTCTCAATGGGTACATCAATGAATTGGTATATGTTGAACAACCACCCGAATTTGAAGATGACAAGAAACTCAACCATGTGTACAAGCTAAGAAAGGTATTGTATGGCTTGAAGCAAGCACCTAGAGCATGGTATGAGAGATTGAGAGACTTTCTCCTCTCAAAGGGATTCATTATGGGCAATGTTGATACTACCCTTTTCACCAAGAAGATTGGAAAGGACTTGTTTGTATTGCAAATCTATGTGGATGACATTATCTTTGGATCAACCAATCAAGAGTTTTGTGAAGAGTTTGGCAATATGATGGCAAAAGAATTTGAGATGTCAATGCTTGGAGAGCTTAGTTACTTCCTTGGTCTTCAAGTCAAACAAATAAAGAATAGGACATTTGTAAGTCAAGGCAAGTACATCACGGACATGCTCAAGAAATTCAATCTAGATGAAGCAAAGTCCATCAGTACACCAATGGAAACAAATGGAAATTTGGCTGGTGATGCTAGTGGCAACATGGTAGATCAAAAGCTATATAGATCAATGATTGGTAGCCTACTCTATGTGACCGCATCAAAATCGGATGTCATGTTTAGTGTATGAATGTGTGCAAGGTTTCAAGTATCTCCTAAAGAGAGTCATTTGAAAGCCACAAAGAGGATATTGAGATATTTGAAGCATACACCAAATGTTGGGTTATGGTATCCTAAAGGATCAAACTTTGATTTAATTGGATACTCTGACTCGGATTATGCGGGTTGCAAGATAGAAAGGAAGGGCACATAGGGCACATGTCAATTGCTTGGAAGATCACTTGTCTCATGGTCATCAAAGAAGTAAAATAGTGTGGCACTCTCTACCACCGAAGCCGAATACATTAGTGCGGGGAGTTGTTGTGCACAAATACTTTAGATGAAAGCTACTTTGAATGATTTTGGGGTCAAATTCAAGAAAGTGTCATTGCTATGTGACAATGAAAGTATAATCAAGCTAACCAACAACCCGATCCAACATGCAAGAACAAACCATATTGATGTACGCCATCATTTCATTAGAGATCATCAATTGAAAGAGGACATTTCAATAGAAAGTGTGGGCACCGAAGATCAATTGGCCGATATCTTTACCAAGCCACTAGATGAGAAAAGGTTTTGCAAGCTAAGGAATGAGTTGAACATACTTGATTTCTCCAACATGAGTTGATGCACCCCCACTTCTATGACATGCCTCTACTTCAATAAAGCAAGGTACAAGTTGGTTGAAAAGCATTCATGCATACTTTGCTAGGACTTGTGTAGAGCATATAGACATCACTCATGCTTCTTGGCTCATTCATACAAAACAAATGATTTTTTATGCTTATATGGTACCACTATTGCTTCTATGACTTGATATGATCTAGTGGTAGCATATGACATGTTGATGAGCTTGCAATCCAAGTGTTTGATCTATGTCTATGAGCTTTAAGTGTTTAATTTAACATAGGCAAGATAACCATCTTAGCATGTGTGAACAAGCTTGTCTATGGTTTAAACCGAATTAAATATCTTAGGCAAGCAGTCTAGTTCAAACCAAAGTTGACATAACTCTCTTCACCCTATCTCACACTAAGGGGGAGAAACTTGAATATCTATAATTGGTCCCACCTTTTTGTGTCAATTGGATGACAAAGGGGGAGAAAATACAAAGATATGTGAAAAGGGGGGGGGAAGAAAAAGGGAGAGAGAAATTGAAAGATAAATTTGACAAAAGGGAGAAATGAAAATGAAAAATCAATTTTGAAAAGAACACACAAATAGGGAGAGCAAGCTCATGAACACTATTGTTGCATTTGAATGTATGCACCCTCATATGTATTGTTGCACAAGTACTTCAAATTCAAAATTTTCATGCTTGTGTGGTGATTGCTAGTGATATAAATTGAATGATGATTGATCAACTAGCATGTTAAGGTGATAGATAGATACTTTATTATCTTTGTTGAACTAATGCTTTCAAGTGAGTGTTAGTGCTTTCAAGTGGTATCTAATCTATCATGGTGCTAAGGATGATTCTAATTCCGCACTCCAATGGTATCACGCTTCAAAGGTCTACTCTTATACCTTAGTATCATTTGGTAGCTATTCACTCTCCCACAACTTCAATCCATGCATATCTGCACAACTTGAACCAAACTCATGAAGCACATATGCAGGGGGAGGTAATAACTACCAAACCGAATTTGTGTGACTTGTCCAAATATAAAATCTTTTGATTAAAATGCTTGGAGAAGCAACTCAAGTTCAAAATGATTATATTTCATATCTTTGAGAAAGGTTGTCATCAATTACCAAAAAGGGGGAGATTGAAAGCCCATGTTTGGTTTTGTGTAATTGATGAAACCTACCTAAGTACTAACCTTGCTATCTAAGTGAGTATGATGAGATATGTTGGTATATGCCATGATATGGAGCCAAATGGATCAAAGTGTTGATGACAAGGCTCTAGCATTGAAGGATGAAAAGAAAAGGAAAATAGGTTCAAGGCAAAGGTGATATAGGAACCATTTTCGGTTTAGTGATCAAGACACCATAGAGGATGCGATCACATTTAGGATAGATAGCCGTACTATCAAGGAGGGAGCTCTTGTGAATGATTACGGTTATCATGTGCCACTAGGTCATTGCATTGCATATCTTAAAATGATCTAAATGAGGAAAACTAACTTAATTCTAAGAAATTGTGAACTAAAAGCTAACACACGTGCACAAGTGCTTGAATCACTTAGTGTTAGCCCTTGGAAGCTTGGAAGAAAGTTTGGAGGAGTTTTGGCAGAAGAAGGAGGTCCGGACACTGGTCCGGATGCTAGGGTTTGGCTGGTCCGGACTAACGCGTGTGCGTCCGGAAGCATACCCTAGGCTGTTAGAGCTGTGAGCAGTGGTCCAGACACTATTGATGGTTCAGACGCTGACTTCGGATGCGGCGTCCAAAGTTTGGAGCTTTCTATAACCCTCTAGGAGAGGGTCCGGACGCATGTTGTTGTCTGGAGGTGGAGCTCTGGACGCTACATCCGGAGGTCAGGTGCTCTCGGGTGGTTTCAGATGAAAACTGGAAGAGTTCCGGACGCTTGGTGTTTTGGTCTGGAGGTGGCACTGTTGCGCGCCTCCGGAGACACGTGGCGAGCAGCGGTGAGCGCGCCAACGGGTGTTTTCAAACGGGCAGGTGACCGGACGCACGGCCTTTGGTCCGGACAGCGTCTTTTGCGCGTCCGGAGGGAGCGTCCGGACTTCTTAACAGAGGCTCAGCTGCTGTGCTGGTGAAGGGTCGGGACGCGTGCGCGTTGGTCTAGACCCCTTGTTGTGACAACGTCCGGACTTCGATTGCATTCTAGTGGCACTTGGTGATCGTCGTCATCGCGGGAGCTCTTTTTATTCTTGGCATTTGCCAACTCCTAGATGGCTTGGTGCGACGAGGATCGTTGAGCGGAGGAAGGTGATTGTCTCCGGCTCCGATCGGTGCTTTGTGAGGGGTTCTTGAGTCTTCCCCGCAGGAGTTCACGAAAGACATCTCTAGTGGATTGCTCGTAGCTTGTGGAACCCCATCTTGTCGTTTTGCTGCACCCGGTGACGGGTTTGGCGTGTGATGCCAATTAGCACGTGAACCTCCAAGTGGGTGATTCGCTACAACAAGGAGTAGCTTGTTGGCAAACAAGTGAACCTCAGTAAAAATATTGTGTCACTTGTTTCTCTATCAAGGATTCATCTTGTGATTGTGATTGATTGGTTATCTATTGATTGCTACTCTCCACGGTGGTATAACCCTCCTAACTCTAGCTCTTTCTTTCATTCTTTACATTCTTGCAAAGTAGAGTTGCTTAGTCTTGTGTAGCTAGTTCTTGTAGTTCTAGTTAGCTAGCTTGGTTGTGTGATCCTAGTTCCTCTCTAGCTAGTAACTAGATTTATGGTAGGTGGCTTGACTAACCTTTAGTGCTAGTGCAAACTTGCTTTACGTCATGTGTTTTACTAATTTGTTTGTCTAGTGTTGTTGTAGAAAATTTTAATTAGGCTATTCACCCCCCTTCTAGCCATTCCTAGGCCTTTCAACATCCCCTTCTTTTCCTTGTAGATGGCGGATGAAGGTTGGACCACTAGCTACTGCTTGAACATGAATGATTTTTCGAAGCTTCTATATGCAGCCATGACAAGGCTAGGTATTTTGGACCACCCAGAATATGTTGGTAGGGAATATGAAGAGTATGGCACACAACGGTGTGAGGTGATCGTCTATGTTGGAGCAAGCAAGGATTTTCCTAACACAATACCATTGGTGGTGTCCACCATAGGATTTAGGTTCGAGGACACTTACCAAGTTGTTGCTCGCAAGGCTTTGAGGTACCTATGCCAGATTTATGAAAGGCAAATATGTAGTACACCCATGAAATTCTGCCCCCCCCCTTGGTAAGGAGCAGCCCTATATGGGTAGCTCGGATGAGGACCCTCCAAGGGGCTGAATTACGAGAAGGTGACCCAACTACGGTGTTCATGTCTAACTACTTGCATTCCCTAGATAAGCAGTATGATAGGAAGTCCACCGATTTGAGGAAGTGTATTCATAGAGTAGAGGAGGCTGAGAAGCAGATCAGAAGCCTCAAAGTGCAGCTTGCAGAGGTTAAGGCACAAGCAACTAGAGCCAAGAGCCATGAGGCTACAGCAATTGAAGCCTTCAAACAAGCCGAAGACCGGCACACTTAGCAACTGAAGGATTTCTACCTTGTCACTAGAGCCAAGAGAAGGAACCTCACTTTGGAAGAACGGGAGTGCCCCATACTAGATGGGATCCCAATTGCACCCATTGAAAAAAAATCCATGCCACCATTATGGATGTGCCCCCCGCACCTCCCCCAACGAATGCCTCCCAGGGAAATTCTGAGACGGGATTAGTTGCTGGAGAAGAAATCCTCCCACTCACTCAGCCACTGGCAGGGGATGATGCCTACTCTCATACCATCCTCCCCAAAGATTCCTCAAGCTCTGTAGAATGATCTAAGTGGACACATCACCTCCTCATGGAATGAAGCTGATACAGTCCAAAGATAGAGCCTTACAAGTTGTACTATGCAGGAGGATATTGACCTGTATTGTAATGCTTATATTTTCCACCTAATATGTTGTTCCACACAATGTAATGCTTTGGCTCTAGTGGCATTAGTTGTTTGAGCCTCCCACTTTAATAGTTTTATGTAGCTGTCCATTTGCCTAAGGGGAGTGAATCCTATATCACTATTTTGTAAGCCCTTGCCTCGGGACATGTACTTGTGCAACAGTTTGTACTTGATCCATCTATAATGTAACCCCACTCAATGTTGTCCTATGAATCTAAGTGTGTTATTTGCTTGTCAGATCGATCAAACGCTTCTTTACACTCACATGGTTTTGATTTGCTGGCCTAGAATAGGCAACATGTAATAGCAACCAATCTCTATGATCCTTTACAACATTTTAATGAAAAACACGCGCTACCTTTCCTTTCCATATCAAACTTAGCTCTGGAACATCGCCTGCTAAATTTTATTTAAAAGATATTGGATATACTCGAGCGTATCCATCATAGTTGTATACAGAATTTGGTTTGCTTTTTAGATTTTTAGTACAAGCCCCATGGGTAAGGTACCTCCGTGTCCAAATTATTTTTTCTTCCTGTTTTTTCTGTTTTTATTTTTATCTTATGTGAACTGGAAAAGTGCACAGTTGGCCACATGTAAAAGCCGCAGTCACCGTTCGCCATTTCTCGTACGCTTCTGTCGTCTTCTCAAAACCGTGTCGCTGCCTCGCCAACCACTACATGCCCCCACCATCGCGCACTACCGCCTCACCACGCCGCTCGAGCTGTCACCTCCAGGCACCATGAGGCCACCACTGCTGTACACCCCACTACCACCACACTGATTCCCATTGCCCAATGGTGCCCGTGATGACGCGCACCCAATTCCCTGGCCCCAGCGTCGAGCGGCTATAAAATCCCCCCTAGCTGTTTCTTTACCTCCCAAAAGCACCTCGAAACACCCCACTGTCACCACTAAAGACCCACATAAATCCCCATTCAAGTGCCAATCCAGTTCAAGAGTTCACGTGCCACAACCTGAAAATCCCCCATGAGATGCTTCTTTACCTCCCAAAAACACCTCCAAACACCCCACTGTCACCACTAAAGACCCACATAAACACTCATTCAAGTGCTAATCCGGTTCAAGAGTTCAAGTGCCACAACCTGAAGATTGTTGAAGAAAATACCACTAGGAAGCTAGAAGTACAATGTCAGAAACAACAGGTTGCTCCTCAAGATGTGTCTAGATGAAGAAGAGCTTGCGATCACCATATTTGCTATCCTAATCCCTTTTCTAGTAGCTTCAATATTATTGTATATCCTTGTAACATGGCCGCTACCCTATGGAAAGCCCTGAGCTGTAAATAAAATTAGGAAGAATGGAATAAAAATCCTACGACCTTTGTTTGCGCTAGAGATTTTTTTTAATATATTTTCCCGGCTCAAATCCTCATAAAAAAACAATATTAAATGGCACCATCAATTTTACAAAATAAAGAAACACACCCTCTCACCTCACCCCTTTTCATGGGATTTGTAGAATCCCCAGCCCAATAAATACCACGGACTGCACGGTCACCCAAGCCACATAACCTCATGTTCACCACATCCCATCACCCTGCCATAATAGTGTCGTCCTACATTGTGACCCAACCCACTCCTTGAACAGACCTTGAGGCCCAGTTAAAAATTGGTCAAGTTTCTGAGACATGCCTCACCCTAACCCTCTACGGAAGGTCAAGCCAACCCTTTTTACCACCCTGTGCCCACTAAGCTACACCACCGTGTGCCCACTAAGTTATCTCATAGGTAGCCTTCCTCCTTCTTGAACCAAAACCCTAATCTCCTCAAAAAACAATTGCATCCATTAGCTTTTCGCCTACAAACCACCACCATCGAAATTGCTGGATTGCTTCGCGGTAAGATGTAGAGTAAACACCATTCACCAGCAGTCATCAGGCCTCCTCTTGACCGCTGTCGTCGTAGCTGCAGCAGAGCACCTGAAGAGCGCCACTGTTCTCCTTGGTGTCCTCGGCAGATGCTTCACCCTCCGTCTTGTCGGCGTGACCGCCGTCATGTGACTCGCCCTCTGGTACCGTCGGCACGCATCTCCTCTTGGAAACAATAACTACGGGAGCTTGCCGTCGCTTCTTGTTCTTTTGCGCTTGGTGGTCGGGCATGGTTTTGGGCAGGGAGACCGAGAAGACATCCTCCTCCTCCTCCCGGTCATCGTCCTCCTCCTCAATCCGCTTGATGTATCCAGCAGAGTTGTGGAAACGGATGGATCTAACGAGCGCCTCGTCCGCGTCCTGCTCCTCTTCTTGCACTGTTTTGGCCTGGCTACGGCGGCGGCACAGCAGGGCCTCGACGGTCTGCTCCGGCGCGACCCAGGCGCGCCTGGCATTGAGCGAGCGCGCCTCCTCCAGCGCCGCGTCCGCGTCCATCTCGCTTCGGCCGTCGCGCGCCCGGCGCTCCAAAGCCGCCATGGCGTCCCCGCCGTCGTCCCGCCCCCGCTCCTCCTCCTCCACCTCCTCGCGCGCCGCAGCGTCGTCCCGTGTGGCGCTGCCGCCGGACTCGAGCGCGTAGCCCGAGTTCCTGGGGTCCGTCTTGAACGCGATCTCGGCGGAGCAGCGCGAGCACTTGATGTAGAAACGGAAGACTCGGATCGCGCCTAGGTACCTCTCGCCGGCGACGTCCTCCATGCGGGCGTTGAACTTGGTGCCCCGGCCTAGGTACTCCCCGCAGGTGCCGCAGCGGACGGTCATCGGGAGCATCATGCGCACCTTGGTCTGCTCGTTCTTGGCCCGCCGCCGCCGCGGGACCTTGGACGGGTCGAAGTCGTGCGGGTAGTACTTGTTTATCAGCTTGCGCTCGCCCATCTTACCGCGCCGACGAGGGAGCTAGCCGGAGGACGACAAGATGGATCGCGCGAGGCGGCGGATACAAGTCCTAGCCGGCGCTTGAATGCGTATATGGATTGATGCACATAAGCACGTTCCTAGTCGGTTCCTTAGGGCGCCTCCAACAAGCTAGCGATTTCGCTAGCTGACATCACGTTTATGTCGACGTGGAGCTGAGAGAGGGTAAAAAGGTACGACGCTAGCGCTTGCTTCCGCGATAGTCTCGCACGGTAACCAAGAGAGCACATCTCTACGCTTTCTACGACATGGTTAGAATGCTACTTTACGTTTTATTTAATCTATACCTGTCACGTCAGCTGGCTATTTGGATTCCACCACTGCAGACGCCCCTTAAAGCGCGTCGTAGTCAATCGACCGTGAGTTTGGTTAAAAATTGTCATTAATATTAAAAATATTCTTTTCGTTTCTCGTTTTTAACTTTTCTATATACACTTGCATATACACTATGTCTACATATATAGTTATATAAAGTTATTTAAAGCCACTAAAAATGTTGTAATTTAGAATGTACTCCCTTTGTTTTAAATTATAATTCGTTTGATTTTTTATCCAAAATTTGACCACCGCTCTTATTCAAAAAATTTGTGTAAATATAGTTAAATTTAAGTCATTATTGTAGACCATTTATTAAATAAGCAAGTCACAACAACAATAAAAAAATAATATTTTACATAAAAATTTGAATAAGACGAGTGGTTAAACTTAGAGTTGAAAAAGTCAAACAAACTATAATTTGAAACAGAGGGAGTAATAGGGAGTAGTATATATAAAAGCATTTTCAAGAGTAGCTAATATTTTTTCCTCAAACATAGAGTTCGACTCATAGAACCAATATTGCAATGAATAAAAAATATTATCTCCGAGAGTTTCTAATAATTCACTCCTAAAATATAAAATATAGAAGACAATTTTGCATCTAAAATCCTATATTATTTCTAAATTATCCTAACCTTCTCTCGTACATTTATATCTAAAACTATTTTTTTACACTTTATTCTTTTCACGCCCTTCCATCTTTAGATTGCCCAACAAAAATACTGAGATAGAGATAAGATACACATGACTCCAAAACACGCAACTTTACATGGAATATAACTTACTAAGATGTACAAAAATTATTTTTGAATATTTTGAAGTTGTTATGAAAATTTTGGAGTAATCAACTTCTGTTTGCAAGTAAGTTTCATCATTTTATTATTCTTCTTCAGGTCAGTGGATCTCTTTGACTACTTTATTTTTAGTCACTCCAGGAATAAAGTAGCTTTTTATAGTCTAAGTGTGGTGCTTAGACTTGTTAGCTCATAGATGTACCATATATTCTGGATCGGTGGCAGCTCGCACGGGTGACTCTTATAGCTCTATTGAATCTTCTATAGTCCACCTCTCGTCTATAGGCCTAGCAGGATCGTTAGTTGCTTAGGAGTGTCATACTCTGTTTGTGGCCTTCTAAAGTAATTGTCCCTAGTTGAATCTTAATAAATATATTAAGATAAAAATAAAATCAGAAAGCCTTAGTGATCCCTCCAATCTTTTAACTTCTCAGTCCTTGTTTGCTACTCAGGGGTTAAGCTCTTAGACTTAAGTAAACCACAACCGTTCCTTTGGTTTGATATTAAAACTGGATCATTCCGATGAAGTGCTACATCGGTATCTTATTTGTGCGCTTGCGGAATACTAGAGTGTGGATAAAATATACCAACAAGGCTCTACCTATCTATTTATATATACTAGAAGTCGGTTTGGAGATGAATATCCAGGGAATCTTGCAAGCAGCCGCCTCAAGTTAGCGTCATCCAAAGACGGTGACGATTGGGCTCACCGGGACCTTCTCTGGTGGGTCTCTAGTTGAGGCAGGATGGCTCCTTTGATGGTTTCGTGCCCAAATGTGTTCAATATGTTGAGCCATCTTATTTCTTTGCGCAATTGAGCAGTATAAAGTGTCTTTTCGGTATGATTTCTTATGTATTTGAGGATAAGTTCCTCAAAACATGAATTCTCCAAATACATGCGGAACTAGGTCAATGGTAAAGACATATGTGCACAAGATTGTTTATTTCTCCTCTTTTATGTCTTATTAGTGGGTAAAAATATGAATTATAGACCACCAACACCAGGCTCCTCTCAACTCTAGCTTCGTGCTACAATAATTAAGGATCTGGAGACCGAGGAGCTAAAAATAGTGGCTCCTCCTAGCTCCTAGTTGATTTGGATATGAGAGAGAAAAATGAACAATGGGCGATTTGGTAGAGCCGGAGCCCCTAAATCCTTTGCTACAAAATGCCATGCCCCCTTTATTCACGATAGAAAAAAGTGCAGCCACCTATTCACTCAGTAGAACCTGGATACTTTTCTAATATCTAGCATTTTAAATAAAGAGTTGTTGGTCATATAACCTTTAATAATTAGATAATTTGGAACCGGTACGAAAGAAACTTTAAATGTCTTGTCATTACTTGATATAGATATTGAGACTTGAACTTAGAGCAACCATAATCTATCAATAAAAGTAGTCTATATGACTTAAATTTTATCTAGTAGCTAGTTGAAACATTGTGAAACCTCTCGACAGAGTAGTCCATAGTTTAAGCTACACATAAACTTATAGACTAACCATAAGCAATAAAAATATTATTGTTTCCATCTCCTCTCTTGTTGGTTGGAATAGTGGAAGAAGATTTTTATTTTTGGTTGGACTCTCTTTATGGACTACTTTATTGGCTAAATATTGTGAGAAAGTAATAATAGCTATGGACCGGTGAGAGTCCCCATGTGTTTGGTTTTGAGTAATTGATGAAACCTACCTAAGTACTAACATTGGACCTCTAAGTGTGAATCATGAGATAGGTTGGTACATGCCATGTGATGGAGCAAATGGATCAAGGTGGTGATTGCAAAGTCTCTAGCATGGTGGAGGTGAATTGAAAAGAAAAGGGTTCAAGGCAAAGGTGATATAGGAACCATTTTCGGTTTGGTGATCAAGACACCATAGAGGGTGTGATCACATTTAGGATAGATAGCCGTAATATCAAGGAGGGAGCTCTTATGCTTGATTACGGTTATCATGTGCCACTAGGTTCATAAGCATTGCATTTAAAATCAAATGATCTAGTGAGGAGAACTAACTAATTCGAAGAAAATGTGAACTAAAAGCTAATTGTCACACCCGTTTTCAAGAACAAAAACAAGTGCATAAAAGGCTCATGTGCACCCCAGGAATAGTCGCACACATGAGTTGACAAATCATAAAAGTACCATCACAGTGCTTATTACATAGCGAAATAAATATTCATTACATAGTCTGAAACAAATAACTTTAACTAAACGAGGATAACTGCGGAAGCTCCAAAGGGACTGGTTGACTGGTTGACTCCAAGACTAGTACTCGTTGCGGTAATCATCAACCCAATCTTCATCTGTGGTGTTTGAATGCAAGGGTGAGCACATACGTACTCAACAAATATAACACGGGGTTCATGAAGCTCAAAAGGATATGCATGGTTCATAGCGGTGAGCATTTTTAAGTAGATCAAATTCATATTAATATCAACAATTGCCAAGGTAATTTGCATAAGCTCAAATATCCATGATCATAAAGTAAATGACAATGATATACAATAAATAAATAATAGTTGCATAAGCCACATAGAAATAAGGACCCAATAATTTTGTGAGTTTTCCGAGCCGCTCGTGTCCGTGAGCACGACTATCATGATAGTTTTTAACTCTGATCAGAGGTGTATAACTTTACCCACGAGTCGTGTTGCCCATATGCCCGGGATCATGACTCCCAAAACACTACCGAGGTGAGCGGGCAGGGTACACTATGAAACCTTTCAAGGGTTCGTCTAACAAGTTAGGGTCGCAAGGTTTCCATGGCAGGGAGATATAGAGCGAACCTGTCCACGGTCACACTCCTTCGCGACTATGCCCATAGATTAGGAACCACACTATACCCGTCTCGGCACACCCCTTTCGCGCCATAAAGGTAACCACTGAACGAGCTAGAAAAGGTCCCCATACTGAGCTAAAGCCAGAGCCATATAGCCCTCGTGGTTGTACTGTATATCCCAGATTTTGCCGACAGATAAGCTCCTATAATCCATTGTTGCTAAAAAGCGAGTTTTACCATTATTGCATATAGTCATTAACAAATTAAGATCATGTACATCTGGTATGAGCACTAGCAACTAATCATATATGGTGCATCAAATCATAGGTGACAAGGTATTCAGGATAACAATCACTAGGATCAATCTATGGTAAAACAAGGAATATCATGCATATGAATTATATTATTCATGAATAGGACAACAAGGATAATCCCATGTTATACTTGCCTTCTTCGAAGTACTCCTGCTGATCCTACTGGTCTTGATCAAAGAAACACTCCGGCTCTTCAACCGGCTGCTCAACGTCTATACCGATCAACAAGCAACACCATTCAACCAACGGGCAAACATACACGAAGCAAACAAGACTATGATTAGAACAACACACCAATAGTAAGAAAACAAGATTAAAAGTTTATAAAACTAATCTACGTATCACTACGATCACAACGACGCTTCGAGCACGAAAAACGGAGCTAAAACGATGAAGTTAAGAATTAAACAAGTTCTCCTATGCAAAGGTATTAAATTAAATCTAAACACGAAATTAAACTTTTTCAAATCTAACTAACAGTGTTACTAACATAAAGATAATTTTATTACGAATCTAACGCAATTCGAACGGGTCAAAACGGATTTAAAATGAAGAAGTTATAAGGTTTTGAATTCGAGTGGCAAATCTATAAATACCAATTTTCCTTTTAAATCAAATTGAAATACTGCCGAGAAGAACTACGTTTTCGGGAACAGTAAGCGTATTCAAGGAATACGCCATGGACGGCGGGTTGATACTAGAATCTTTCCAGGGGCTCCTTAGCAAGATTCCAGATCGAAGGGGTATCGGCGATCCACGATCGTCGATCTCGGATTGAAGAGTCGAGATTAGAAGGGAGAGAGAAGTGGGGAGGCGCCGGCCGGGAACAGTGGTCCAAGCGGCGGCTTGCCATGGATTCCGGCCTGGAGGTCGGCGGCGCAAGTGGAACGGGGCCTACAGGGCACCAATCGACGAACCGAGTGGCTCAAGAGAAAGAGCAGAGCTGCGCGAACTCACCTAGGACTTCCGCGCGGACAGAAGGGCTCTAGAGGCGACTCTCGACGTGTCAAGGCGGAGCTCCGTCGACTGTGAACGGAGGCAAGAAGACACGGTCAAGCAAACTCAAAATCGATCATAGGGGAGCGTTAATGGGGGTACGGTACCGTGCTCCGAGAAGTGTTGGGGCTCGCGAACGGCCATGGAGCTTGCAGAGGCGACAATGGCGGCTGGAGCCTGTGGGCGGCTCGGCGTGTGCTAGGGCGAGGCAAAGGGGGCGACTAGATGGGATTTGGAGGCGGTGGAGCATGTGGGTTTCTATAGGAGGCTTCACCGTGCGGATTATGGGATAAAATCCCAGGAAATTTGGGAAGGGAGAGAGGGAAATCGGAGGAGGATTCGGTGCCGTGCTCTGTGCTCGGCTTGGACTCAACGAAGGCAGGGGAGGGAGGGGACTGACGCGTGGGACCTGCTCGTCAGCGACACCAAGAGCAAAGGGGAGGGGGCGCTCCTGCTTGCGCTCGGCTGGGCCCGAGAGGGATGAGCCGCGCGGTGGGGAGGAAGAGGGGAAAGCTACTACGTAGCTGGGCCTCGCAGTCGACGTGGGCCGAGGCCAAGAGAGAAGACGGAAGAAGGCCAGCGCCAGGCCTGAGCAGGCCGAAAAGGAGAAAGAGAGAAAGAGAGAAAATGAAAGACTTTTCCATTTTCCAGAATTGAATTTTCAAACAAATTTTCAAATTTCCTTTTCAAAATCCAATTTTGAATAGTTTTTAAAACCACTCAGTACAAAACATGCAAATTTTGGAGTGTTACACTAACACACGTGCACAAGTGTTGAGATCACTTAGTGTTAGCCCCTAGAAGCTTGGAAGAAGTTGGAGAAGTGTTTGAGTTGCTAGAAGAGCTCCGAACAGGGGTCCGGATGCTAGGGTTTTGGTGTGTCCGGACACACCCTAGGCAATATGCGCCGTGGATAAAGGTCCGGACGCAGTGTTGTGTCCGGATGGGGAGCTCCGGACGTGCGTCCAGAGTGTTTGCCCTCTCTGGATCGTCTCTGCATGAGGTCCGGATGAGAGTTGGTGTCCAGACAGGAGACTCCGGACAAGCGTCCGGAGGAAAAGGGGCTCTCGGGAGCTCTCTGCATAAAGTCCGGACGGTACTGTTGGCGAGTCCGGACCAGACTGCAGAGAGCGTCTGGAGACGCGTGGTGTGCTGAGGCGCGCGCGGGAAGAAGCCGATTCAAACAGCTAGGTGACCAGACGCGTGGCCATTGGTCCGAACGATGCTTTGCGCGCATCCGGAGGCCACGTCCGGAGGTTGAAACAAAGGAGTTGTCTGTGCTGGTCAAGAGCGTCCGGACGCTGTTGATGGTCCGGACCTCCCACTGTTGCTAGTGTCCGGAGGACACGCATGAAGCCAGTTTTGGGGAGAAAACGGCTAGTTGTGAGTGAGGGGCTATATAAGTGTTTTGGCCGGCCCTTTGGGGCAACGCTTGCACATTTTCATCACTCACACACTAGTGCTCATTTGTGAGAGCCTCCACCACTCATCTCTTTGATACACTTGCAAATTCATGAGATTGAGTGAACCAAGTGCATTGCTCTATTGATTGCATACTAGTGGTACTTGGTGATTGTCGTCATCACGGGAGCTCTTGTTATTCTTGGAGGTTGCCACCTCCTAGACGGCTTGGTGCGACGAGGATCGTTGAGCGGAGGAAGGTGATTGTCTCCGGCTCCGATAGGTGGATTGTGAGGGGTTCTTGAACCTTCCCCGCGGGAGTTCGCAAAAGGTATCTCTAGTGGATTGCTCGTAGCTTGTGGATCCCTATCTTGTGTTAGTTTTGCGGCACCCGGTGACGGGTTTGACGCGTGATGCCAATTAGCGCGTGAACCTCCAAGTATGTGAATCACTACAACGAGGAGTAGCTTGTTGGCAAACAAGTGAACCTCGGTAAAAATTATTGTGTTATCTTGTCTCTACCGAGGATTCTTATTGTGATTGCTCATTGATTGGATATCTATTGGTTTCTACTCTCCGCGGCGGTATAACCCTCCTAACTCTAGCTTTGCATTTACATTCTTACATTCTTGCAAAGTAGAGTCTCTAGCTTAGCTTGTGTAGTTTAGTTGTGTAGTACTAGTTCTCTAGCTCTTGTGTGTGATATAGGTAATATCTTGCTAGTAACTAGTATTGTGGTAGGTGGCTTGCCGACCCTTTAGTGCTAGTGCAAACTTGCTTTTCATCGTGTTTTATTCTAACAAGTTTGCTTAGTGTTGTTGCAGAATTTTTTAATAAGTTATTCACCCCCTCTAGCCATATCTATACCTTTTAAGGGGTCCTATGTTTATGGACCAAGTTATCCATATATAAGAATGGAAAGGGATCCCGATGTCATATTTTTACCATATTTTAATTCAAATACAAATACATATTTGTATATATTTTTAATATGAATACAAAACTGATGTCTCAGATTCATATTTCTATTCAGATATTTACACAAGCCAACTCAAAATATATGGTTAAATTTAACGTACATGAATAAAATTTTACTACTAAGTATGTTATCAAAGTGAACTAAATAAAAGTACACTTCTAATAATCTCTAATAATTAAGTAAACTAAATTATAATGGATAATATTGAATAAAATAATAGATCGAGTGAAGAAATTCAAATAAAATAGTAAAAACAAATATCCATTTTACTTTATCAATAGTATTGAAATTACAAAATTATCACCCAAGTAGAGATAAAGCATATGTGTATATAATAAAGAAATGGATAACACATTAAAATAATATAGTTTTCAATAAATATTACTAATTAAATATATCAATTAATCAATCAATATTATATTTATAAAAAACATGTATTATGAAATTATAAATGTATATAAAATAATTTATATCAGTAAATGAATAAACTAAGTATTAAATTAATTTTTAAGAACAAATATATTAGGATGAAACTAAATTAGAAAAGTACTAAATTAATTTAATCTTTATGTATCATTAATAATTTAAAATTAATACTAAAGTTTTTTTATAGATATACTATTAAATAGGATCCATGCATTATTATTAATAATAAACTTAAATAATTGTTCACAGAAAACTTTTAAGTAGTTCATGATACCTTATTTTCTTTGTGGATACGAATGCGGATCTGGAAGTGGATAGAGAAAAACATTAAAAAATGAATTTTGATGCATCCATTTTGGCTTCCATTTTAAAATGGATATGAATACAGATATCTTTATATACAATTCGAACGAATACGAATGGGGATAATTCAGATATCTATTTCTATATTTATATTCTTATCCATATATATTGTGTTTGCTTTAGAATGTCGAAACTATATACTATAACTCTCTACCTTACGTCTCAAGACAAAGCTCTCTCATTTTTAGTTTTAAAAATGAGAGAGAGAGAGCATAGATATTGTTATTCTTTCATCATCGTGGACATTCTGCCATCATGAATTCATGATCAAGTTTTCTTCTTCTCCGCGGTTTCATGCAAATCCATTGGCCACAAGCATGAACTCTAAAGTCACAAAATTTGGTATAGCAACTACCTACCGTGCCTAACTCAGACATGGATCCCCTATCCTATCCAAACCGAAACAGCTCAAAATAAAGCCTTCTGCTTTGACTGCTTCAAGCTTCAAGCCCCACTTCTTTTTAGAGAAGGACCAGCAGGCAGTAGCCGCACAGTATTTCCTTTTTCTGCTCAAAATGCTCATACCTCTGCACGTACTCGGCCGCCGGGGCCCCACGGGGGATGCACGCGAGCGCCGTGACTGGCTCGTGGGGCCTGCTTTTGGGGGGCCACCTATTGCGGCGTTGTCGCTGGGGACATGTGTCTGTGAGAAATAGGTGGGGCCCAGCGACAGAGCGCCGCTGCCGGGGACAAGGCCGCACAGCGGAACAGGCCCACAGGCCCACGGAGGCGAGGCGTGAACAGGCGGGGCAGCGCGGGTGATGGCCGCACGGGGGTTCTTACGTGGACGCGCTTACTCCGTTGGATTTGGATCGGACGGTGGCTTCGTGGTTGTAGCGTCACGCCGAGGGCCTCATTGTCAATTGCATATAAATAAAATAAAGTGAAACAACATTGGTACTTCGAACTTCGAAGTACTCCGTATATTGAGTTGCAGGTTTTTCTTAGCAAAAAGTGTCCACCAGCGTTCAAAACTTCAAATGCAACCTCATGTCATCCATTTTAACAACTCAATTATTTGTATCACCGCTAGTGTCAGGTCTCACGTAGATCCAACGCGGTTTATTTTTCAGGTTTGGGTGAGATACATTCCAGTTTATATAGACTTTGATCTTCACAAATTAAAACAATATCACACACACTTAAAAGATAAAGTAAAGGTGCATTTTGTTGCAAAACTATGCATGTATATATATGAATTTTTACCTCAAAGCACAAACTTAAAAGATGTCATTTAGCGCAGGCTATATATTTAATTTGGTCATACTAAATCTATAGTCTTATGATAAGTTGCATATAAGTATGTAGCTTTGCAATATAATACATGTTCATGATACACATAGTTTTGTGGTACATTGAACAAAAAGACATCTTTAAAATGCAAGTTATTAAATATGTAGATATAGCTCTCTTTAGTGTTGCACTAATTATAACTCCATCTGGATTGTTGAGCTTATCTTAAGCACCCTAGGCATGACACATGAGTAATCATGAAAGAAAAATATAACTACAACTATTTTATTCTAACCAAACTTTTGAGGTATGCAAATGTAATGGAGGCTGCTAGCTACGACAATATCCTGGTCTTTTGAATTTATCAGTTATGATACAATGTTTTTCTCTCATAATAAAAACCAAAAACAATATCAACAATAGAAACCATTAGCCGAAAATATGGTAGCGACCGAGGCTTTTTTCTGCAACCAAACACCCCCAATATGTTGACACCATTATACTTAAATAAACTAGGAGCATGCTAACTTATTATTGTTTGACCGAACTTTTATATTGTATTCTTTAAACCAAACCCTCAATACTTTGACTTTGCATATATTTATTCCTTTATATTATCGTATCACGTGAAAAAGTCAACATTAAGAAGAAAAGAAAGAAATGAAATCGCAAGAACCTACAGTCAATGAATAAAATCAAAGTGTCTCCATAACTTTTAACACCATATCATACAATTTAAATAACCCCACGCTTCGATTGTTAGCTTCAGACAAAGGGGGCATAGATAGCATAGCCCTTTGAACGCAATCATTTTGCAGGGGAAAAAAAAAGAGGACTTCCGACAGAGGAGAGGGGGGCTGTTCTGCAAAAAAACGGCCTCTGTCCCTGCTGATAGGCCTCATAATAAGACCCCTCCTCGGTCACGCAGTCCCGTCCAGTTCCCGTTCCCGGCCGCGGTCTTTGCCGAATTCCCACGCCCCTCTGCCCACCCTGCCCGAATCCTCGCGCTTTACCCTGCCCGCTCTGCCCCCGCGACCCCATTCACACTCTCGCTGCTCCGCTCGGCTCGTCGGGACGCGGCCTCGCCATGCCCGCCCACGCGCTCGCCGGAGGCCGCGCGCGGCGGCTTCCCATTCCACCGCGCTGACGAGAGTGTCTCTCAGTGGCGGAGCTTCAAGTGTTTATTTAGTTCGGGACGGGGAGTGCGGCGATGGGGAAGCAGCAGGAGGGGAAGCGGCGTCGCGGGGAGAAAGGCGGGAAGCGGAAGGCGGCAGTGGCTGCGGTGGTTCCGGAGGACGCGGCGCCAGTGACCGGGTGCTGGATCCGCTTCCCGCGCCTCCGCGGCTGCATGTCGTCGCGCGCCAAGGTCGACTCCGCCACCAGCGCGCGTGGCGGCGGCGGCCGGGGTAAGAACTGCTGTCGTATTTGCTAGTATAGGGTACTTGCTTGCTTGCTTGTTGAACTGGTCTGCTTTGCGCTTCTCTCGCTTGTGCCATCGTGGTATTTCACATCCTCGCTCGCTCGCTCGCTTGCCTGTGGCCTGTCTGTGTGCACGGGCACTGCTGCCAGCCTGGGAAATCCGTACGGGCGCTTCAGAGGTCAGAGCGATGGTGCAGTATTTTTTTTGGTTGAGTTTATGTTGATCGGACTATGGGCGTATTGCATGATTGGAATTGGATGTGCGTTGGTGTGCACTAATGTCTCGGGTGGGTGGTACAACTTAACCCTTGCGACATTGAGAGCTTGACAGAGTGGGTGGTGTTGGGTGGGATTGGTCTGCCCGGATGTCATGGTTCATTCCGTTTTACTTTCCCGCAGTGGTAGATAAGCTGACGTGATGTCTGCTGCCTGCTGCTGTGTGCTCTTGTCTATGAGCTGGAATGCTGCCATTGACGGGCATGGGTCAATAGGAGTGAGGTTGCTTCAGTGCTGGGGGATTTTAAATGGTCCAAGTACGAACAGCTTGGCTGAAATACTGGGCGCTGGTTTGGTTGCTACAAGATGGGTGGATGTTGGCGTGAGCCGGAGGGATGCTCAAATTGGGTTTAAATTTAACATTTGTCCTTTTCCGGTTCCTTTAGTTGTAAAATGTGTAGAATTGCTGAACTGGCTGATTTGCAGGAACATGTTTTGCTGTAAATATAACAACATAGTTAGGACCCCTTTCTTTGACTGGATCCAAGGATTTCTGTTTCACAAAAAATTGGTTGAGCACACTTGGAATGTGGACAAATGAATTCCTTTGAATGGAATGTCAAGTGAATGTCGAGTGGGAATTGGGATACCTAGTTGAGGCTGCGAAACCAAAATAGGAAGTTCTCTGATTGGTTCACTAGACAATATACTTTGTAGTTAGGAGTACTTAGTACTAAGCCACACCACATAGAGCATTTATGTGATAAACACTAAAATGATAAGATGTAACATTAAGTTATACTCAGCTGATAGCTATGCGTATGGAATATCAACTCCCACTGGACTACTGGAGGACGGTAAACTTAAAACTTGCCATAATGTCTAGTACAGTACTGGGATTTAGAATCTGTCTCATGAATTATGCATGGGGTTGATTGATTCCAGATTCACTATCTGTTAATGCAAAACATGGATAGTTATTTTATTAGTACTATTTACTATTGACGTCTGGATCTGAGGATTTGGATTCATCTCCCAGGATTCTGAGATTTGGTTTGAAAGACTAAATCCTAAAAATTTTCATAGCAACTGTGCTCTTACTCAGTGTTTTCATGTTTGAATCATCCTTGAGTGTTCATCACCTAACAGATAATATATCTACATGTGTAGAAACCAAACCAGCGACTGATGATCGTTGCCAGGACCAATCAATCCCACCAGCCTCTGGTTCCACAACAACCAGTAACACTGGAAGTATCTCACCTTCTTCCATAGTTGGAGAGGAGCTAAAACTAGCTTTCCAACTGCGTAGATTTACTTTTAATGAACTGAAGTGTGCCACGAGAAACTTCCGACCTGAGAGTCTTCTTGGTGAGGGAGGTTTTGGCTGTGTCTTTAAAGGATGGATTGAGGAGAATGGAACTGCTCCTGTTAAGCCAGGCACTGGATTAACTGTTGCTGTCAAGACACTTAACCATGATGGATTGCAGGGGCATAAAGAGTGGGTGGTACGTTTTTGTCTTTCCTTGGTATATTTTGTTGAAGAGAGTATTATTCAGCTCTCAGCTAGTGCGTTACTAAGCAAAGTATCATTGTTTGTCTGCAGGCAGAAGTTGATTTTCTTGGAAACCTTCAACATCCACATCTAGTGAAATTGGTTGGCTACTGCATTGAAGATGACCAAAGGTTGCTTGTGTACGAATTTATGCCCCGTGGAAGTTTGGAGAATCACCTTTTTAGAAGCAAGTACCTTTTAATCTTACCTTTTTAAGTTTTTATGTAACATATATGCTATTGTTATCTTTTTTTGCCTTTCTATCAGTTAATCCATGTTAACGTTTTTGTTCTTGTGATGATAGATACAGTGTGATATTCTAACACATGTGGTACAGTCACTTCTATTTTGGTCATCACATGTGCACGAGCATTTTGGTTTTGGTTAACACGTGATATGGATACCTTAACTAACCAGGGGATTGTTTGTCACAAAGTTTCCCACTGTGTGAGGGAATACTTTTTTGGCCAACAGAGTACATTTACTAATATCTTGGATCTGATACTTTGGTATATAGGAATTCATGAGGAAATGATTTAGGCGTTATGTTGATTCTCGCCTAGTTGTTTCTTTTAAGCTTCAACCATTAATATGGGCTGTAGGTGGTTTTACATTTTCTCGTGTTAGAGTGTTACTATTTTTCTCAATCAAATGATTTGAGTGCTATTCATTGGGTTTTGACTTTCTAATAGTTTGTTATGAGAATTTTGTTTGCTGCTATTTCTGAGAGGATTTTATGTGCCAAATTTGACCAGTTTTAAGTTGTTTTGTTTTGTCATAATGTCATCTTGAACCTTCAGATACCATCTAATATCAATTTTTTGTATAATTTTGTATTAAATAGAGTCATTGCCTCTCCCATGGGCCATTAGAATGAAAATTGCTCTTGGTGCTGCCAAAGGCCTTGCTTTTCTTCATGAAGAAGCTGAAAGACCAGTAATATATCGTGACTTCAAAACATCCAATATTCTTTTAGATGCGGTAAGCAACTATATTGAAATGTTATCTCTATCCATTCATACAATTGTATTTGCTAACATATTCTTTCAGGACTATAATGCAAAACTCTCTGATTTTGGACTTGCTAAAGATGGCCCTGAGGGTGATAAAACGCATGTGTCAACTAGGGTCATGGGAACATATGGATATGCTGCGCCTGAATATGTAATGACAGGTGAGTTGATAAATTATGATTTTGCTTAATCTATGTTCATATTTGTAGTGGATATTTCATGTGGTTGTTTATTAGGTGTTCTGTAAACATGTTAGCCAGCCTATATATTTTGTCAAAGTAATGTGCTAAAATGCGGTAAACTTCAATGCATTCTAAGGTCTGGAGTTGTGTGTGTATAACACTAGAGATGGACATGTGTGCACACACAACTTCAGTAAACCTAAACATTCACGTGTATGCGCACACATGATTTGGAGTAAACTTTAGTTTCCTTTTCTTTTTTAGTTGCTAGGTAGGCTGATACTACTCCCTCTATTCCAATTTATAGGTCATTTTGGCATTTATAGATTCACAACTTTTATTATGTATCTAGACACATTGTATATCTAGGTGCATAGCAAAATCTATGTACCTAGAAAAGTTAAAACGACCTATAATTTGAGACAGAGGTGGTATTGTTTTAGGAGCCTATTAAATTTCTCTCTGTTTCCTACTGCTTATAAGTTCATTTCTCGTCCAGGTCACCTGACATCAAAGAGTGATGTATATAGCTTTGGTGTGGTACTACTAGAGATGATGACTGGTAGAAGGTCAATGGACAAGAACAGGCCAAATGGAGAACACAACCTGGTTGAATGGGCACGCCCTTATCTGGGAGAAAGACGCAGATTCTATAAGCTTGTAGATCCTCGTTTGGATGGGAACTTCTCCATAAAAGGTGCTCAGAAGACGGCTCAGCTGGCCCATGCCTGCCTCAGCCGTGACCCCAAGGCTAGGCCTCTGATGAGCCAAGTGGTGGAGGTTTTGAAGCCTCTCCAGAACCTCAAGGACATGGCCAGCTCTTCGTACTTCTTCCAGTCCATGCAACATGAGCGGCGCACACCCCTTGCCAACCCACATGGCAGTCAAAGCATGAAAGCGCACAGCACCTTTGCACGCAACGGGCAGCAACCCATGAGGAGCCTCTCGTATGGGCCTCATGCTTCCCCGTATCGCCAGTCGCCAAGGCTTGACAGCAAGCGGCAATGAGTCATGGTGCTTGTCTGTGGACCACAATATATTTCAAGACTGCAATTGTAACCAGAACTGGGGTATGAACTCATCCAGCACCTCCATAGCATCTGCGCCCCTATTATTGTCGATGAAGCAGCAACAATGATTCGAATTTTGCCTATCATCTGTGGGTGAGTTTTTTTTTCTTGTTATCGCTTAGATTTTAGCTGCCCTATCCTTATAGCTCTAGATACCTTGACTTGAAAGCTGGGACTAAACAGGGTTTTGATCGGTCTTTGAAACTATGCTCAGGCAGCATATGCTTGGGATTTGTTCCATCCTGGAACCATCTGTTTTGCGACTCTGATCTGTTATTTAAACTGTCGGTTGCTTTGTAATTAATTGTCATGTGGAGAAATGCAAAAAGGAGCAATGGATGCACGATCATTGGTGTCAACATCATCGTTAGATAATGCATGCTTGATGGCAGCAGCCCATCTGCTCATACTCAGTCTGAGACCCTTGCATTGCATGTGCCATTGATGTTGCGACAGAGCTCGCTTTCAGGTGGTGGTACAGATTTGCCAGATCATAATCATGCTTACTCATGGCTGCCATTACTTCTGGCATTTACGGGTTCTTTCGACTTTGATTGATGCTGGTGGTGTTATGCGCTGCGGTCATGGTCACTTGGTCTGTTGGTCAGATGCTGGCAGCCTGGCTGTGGTAGCAACATGGTAATCAATTGATTGTGGACGCTGAGAAATGTGTGGTCAATGTTTCGTCAGGTACACTATGGGTGTGATTGGTTGCTCCGGGGATGGAGAGCCAGGATGAAGAGCTGGTCCAGGCTCATGGGAGTCTGGCTAGAATCGTGAACCAGGTGTGTTTGGTTGTTTTTGTTGTTGATCTAGTACGAGACCCGGTCGTGTTTGGTTGCATGCATGAATGAGAGTTTTTGGTGTCTGACATATGGACCCTTGCACCACACATGCATCGTGTCATAAGGGAAGGAGAAATTGAGAAGCAGGCAAATGATACGATACATGCAACCAAAGTCAGAGTGTATGATATGGTGCGGCCCTTTGCACGATTCCATAGAAGCAACCAATCACGCCCTATGTGGCTATGTGCTCCAGGTGGCGGTTGTGTATAGCGTGCATTCTAGTACTAATTGTTGCTAATCTGGTTCTTTTATTAGGTAGAGCAACTTCCAAAAGTATAGGTAAATTTGGATAGGTAAACTGGCTCTCTAAAATACTTTAGACTCTAAATAGAAAAGTTCCACACTAACCTCTTTAAAACTAGATCTCTATTTCTTAAAAAAAAACAAGTTGCAGTCTGCTAGACATATCTTCGCGCAGTTGGGAAGTAGCTCCATGATCGACCGGCCGTAGGTGGCCATGGTAGGGCCTAGCAGCAGCAAGTTCAGCTTGTGCTTGAGGCGCTTGTGCCCGAAGGTCCTTTTTCTCTCGAATACGCTGCGTATCATTGTATTATAGAAAAGAAAAAGACCCCGAGTACACTACCAACTCATGCCGGAACCATACATGAGAAGGTTGAGACACTTACAACAATATCACATATCAGACATATGACGACCGACCACCAGGCACCTAAATAGAGGTCCCTACCCCATCTAACCGAAGTGCTTGGAGCTTCTTAGCTCCAGCCAAGCACCACAGTTTGTACTCATCTCTAAACTGCCTCAAGACCTCGTTAACGGATGGAGTAGCTCCATCAAACACACAAGAATTGCGATGCTTCCATATCAACCAAGATGTCATAATAATTAGGGAATTAACCCCCTTCTTGTACTCCTTCTTGACTCTCCAAATGCACTTGTCCCACCAATCAGCAAAGCTATGATCATCCTGATGTGGTATTGCTTCATCCATCTCCATAGGAGAGAGGATGTTAAACAATACTTGTAGTGAGGACACACAATTAGTGAGCAGATGTTGAATAGTCTCCTCCTCTTGATCACATAGTGGGCATCTCTCTGGATGTGACAATCCTCGACGGGCAAGTCGATCTGCTGTCCAACATCGATTTCTAATGGCGAGCCAAATAAAAAATTTACATTTACCGGAGGCCCATGATTTCCATAGACGTCGCCAAGGCTTAAATGTCACTGATCCATTGAAGAAAGCTCGGTAGGTAGATTTGGTTGAATATGTTCCAGAGCCATCAAATCTCCAAATATGTTGATCATCATCCTGGGAGAGCGCAATCTCCCTAAGACCATCCCAAAGGTAAAAATACTCTGAGAATCCAATCATGGACAGACCTCCCTGCATATCACGTACCCAAGCATTATTTTCAAGTGCCTCAACCACTGTTCTTTTGGTTTTAACTTGAGGTCTGACGCAAGCAACCACTGCAGGTGCCAAATCAGCAATCGAACATCCATGGATCCATCTATCTGTCCAAAACAGTGTGTTGTTGCCATTTCCAACTTGGGTTGTTACTACAATAGAGAATAATGCCAATGTATTAGCATGACAAGGCATTTCCAAATCAACCCACGGACGGTCAGCTCGAGTTTTCTTGAGCCATTGCCATCGCATTTGCAGTGCCCAGCTCATGGTCTCATGATTAAGTATACCAAGGCCTCCAAGGTCAATCGGTCGTTGCACCTTGTCCCAAGCAACCAAACAGCGGCCTCCATTAGCCTGCTCCCTGCCCTTCCAAAGAAATCTTTTTCTGACTTTGTTAATCAATTTTATAAACCACTTTGGAACATTGATAGCGACCAGGAGATACACCGGAATAGCTGAGAGCACATATCTTACTAGAGTAGCACAACCAGCCCTATTCATGAGGGCGGCTTTCCAACCTGGGAGCTTATCAGCAATCTTCTCAACCCAAGGCATTAAAGTTGCTTTGCTAAGCTTCTTATTTGAGATCGGGAGCCCCAAATAAGTGCGAGGGAATTGTGAGACTGTACATGGCAGCGTGTTGCTAACATTCACCAAAGTATCATCTCTACATTGAATTGGAATAATGCAACTCTTAACAAGGTTAGTTTTTAGTCCCGAGGCTTCCCTAAAGATGTCTAGGACTGCTCTGGTAAAATATAACTCTTCCTCCAAGGGTTTAATAACATAGGGCAACGTCATCGGCATAAAGAGAAAGCCTTTGCTCGGCTGACCGGTGAGAGAGTGGTTGCAATAGTCCCAAATCACTACCCTTGACAAAAAGGTTGTTCAAGACATCCATCACATGGGTAGCGCTAGGGGTATTCCCCTGTATTCCATGGAATATCAAAGATTTTGTAAACAAACACAAATACATATATATATATACATATAGATATAATTTGTAGAGTTGTTAGTTGTTGCAAATCTGGCCTAAAACACAATTGAAACTAGTGATTGTTAGTCCACCAGAGTAAAACAAAAAAGCTCTACATTGTTTCCTAGTTGGGGACTAGTTGAAATGGGAGCATATTCCACTCATAAGTCACTTATCTCTAGATTCTGTTTTAATTCCCCACATATTATACTAAACCAAATGTAAATTGATTGTTTGAGCCACTAAATAAATTCAAATGAAAAAATTGTAAACTACAAAGTTTCGTAGCTTTTCAAGATCTACAACTTTTATTTAGAAAGTTTTTCTATCCGAGATCGTTTAAAAAATGAATTTCAAATTTGACAAATTCGAACGTAGTTTTCGACGACAAGATGATTTCAAATGAAAAAACTATCAACTACAAAGTTTCATAACTTTTTGAGATCTACAATTTTCATTTTGGTCGTTTTCCCATCCAAAGTCATTTGAAAAACTCAAAAAAAATCAGAGTAAACATTTCTACAGACGGATTTCTTAAGAAACCGCCTATAGAAATCCTATTTTTGTAGGCGATTTCTTAAGAAAAATAGAATTTATACAACCCCTATAAAAAATCAAGTATTTCTAAAGGTGGAAATTTTTTTAAAGAAAATCGCACATAGAAATCGATTTCTAGTGGTGGTTCGGAACCGTTTGATTTCTACTGACGCACGATAAGCGAAACCGCCTGTAAAAATTATTGCATACCGCCAGCGTAGAGTTTTTTTTTATACTAGCGTTTGTATTGAATTCTTTTATAAACGCGGAATACCCAGCCCTGAAATTCTGGCTCCGCCACTGATCCATCACAAGTATAAACATCATTGGAGATAATGGATCTCCTTGTCGAAGGCCGCGCCGATGTTTAATTTCTTCCCCTGGCTCACCATTGAGCAAAACTCTTGTGGTAGAGGTGGTCAGAAGGTTGGAGACAAGATTGCACCAAGTAGCTCCAAAGCCCAAATGTGTCAACACCTCCAGTAAAAAAGCCCAGGACACTGAATCAAAAGCCTTTGATATATCTAATTTCAGGAACAGACTGGGCACTTTTTGTCGATGCAAAAACTTGATTGTTTGCTGTACCAAGATGAAATTGTCATGAATACACCTCCCACGAATGAAGGCACTTTGATTTGTGGATACCAAGGAATTTAGCCTTCCAGCGAGTTGATTTGCCAAGGTTTTGGTCAGTAATTTCGCAAAACTGTGCACCAAGCTTATGGGGCGAAAGTCTGATGGGAGTACTGCCTCCACCTTTTTGGGGATTAAAATGAGATAGGCACAATTTAGCAGCTCCAGCTTCCGGGCATCCCCTTGCTGCAAGGTAATAATTGCAGCCATGAAATCTACTTTGATCAATTGCCAAGAAGTTCTATAGAATCTGCCGGTATACCCATTTGGACCCGGTGCTCTGTCTGCAGGGAGTGACCTGATTGTATTCCAGACTTCTTCTTCTGAGATAGGACTGTCCAAATCTGATAAATCTGTACCCAGCCTATGGAACTGTGGCAGGTCCAATGTTGACAGTCGTGGTACTGAAGTGCCCAATAAACCCTCATAGAACTCAAGCATAACCTGTTGTTTATCATCTTGTGAAGTGGCTAAAAAGTCTTCTGTCATTAGTTTCGGGATGAAATTTTTCTTATGAAAGCTAGCTTGCTTATGGAAAAATGAGATGTTCGCATCACCGTCTTTCAGGTAGCGAACCCAAATCTCAACCTTGCAATTGTTCTTTCCAGTGAGGCAAGTATAAGACAATGTCGTTTCAGTTTTTTCCTTAACCAATTCTCGTATGCAGTTAAAGATCGAAAATCTTGTGCCATTTCAAGGCGATGTAACACTTCTCTTGATAGGGCTAGCTGTGTTTTCACATGTCCCACTTGCTTAGAACTCCATGACTGCAATGCTCGGCTCAGGCGCTTTAGTTTAATAGAAGTTCGCTCTATAGGGCATGTGCTGTTGACCGGCTCATTCCAAGATCGTTCCACAGTATCATGAAATCCGGGAAGATTTGTCCAAAAACTTTCGAAATGGAAGCGCTTCTTGCCAGCAATTCTATCTTTCAGGCCAAGGATGAGTGGACAGTGGTCAGACATTTCTGAAGCATGACTTTGCAACACACAATCAGGATAAATGTCTTCCCAATTTGAGGTACACATTACACGATCCAATTTCACTAGAGTGGGATCCTCCCTTTCATTGGACCATGTGTAGCGTCGACCAAGCAAAGGAATTTCTTTGAGCTCTAACTCATTAACAAATCGCCTGAACCTGCCCATCAGTGCCCTGTTCACATTCTCATTATTCTTGTCCTCTGAGCAGTATATCATGTTAAAATCCCCAGCAATCATCCATGGTCCAGGGCACAGCCCACGTACTTCCCTTAATTCATCCAAGAAACCTGTTTTTTCAGCATCAATATGAGGCCCATAAACACCTGTGAACCACCAAGGCCTAAGAATTTGGTGATGTCCTGAGTGGAAACATCCATCCTGCCAAGCTACCAGAATACCTCCCCTAGTTTCCTGAGCTGGGATATACACAAAAGAGCCATACTCTTGCCCCAGAATTGATAAAACATCTCTGTCCGAAATGACTGATAATTTTGTTTCTTGGATACAAACAATAGAGGGGCGGCACATCACTGTCAGCTGGAGCTTCCCAGCCAAACAGCGCTGCTAGAGCCACTACATGTTCCATACAAAGGGGGGTGTTTGAACAACTGAGTATGACGCTCTAAGGAAACATTAGAAATGCTATTTTCAGCATCAGCAACACCAAGCTGTCTGCAAACAGATGAAGCTGCACTGTTGTTCCCATCTGGTGGTACCCATTTAGCAATGCGACGACTTCGCCTTGGGACGTAGTTTGATGGTTGGATCTTCCTCCTCGTCTTCTGGATGGGAGGCGGATGCAAGATCCTCCCCACTGGCTTGGACACCTTGGAGATGAAAGAGCTTCTTGGGGACCTCGGTGATGCCGTCAGCGGAGACCACCCCATAGGGACTGCAACGCCAAGCCGGATCCACGGAAGGAGGTGGAGGGTCTGCGCAGCCGGCGTGTGGTGGTGGGAGGGGGGTAGCCTCCGCTCGACGCCTCCTTGAGTAGACCCTCAAGGCAACGCACCCTGAATTCACTCGAGAAGTAGACGCCGGCGTCGCCGGCAGGAAAGCAGCAGCAGCAACACCGGAGCCAGCGTGGGTGGAGAAGGCCGGATCTGCCCGCTCCTCAACATCCAGAGAACATTTGCCTGAGACTGAGAGGTCGGCCACAGAGAGGGATGGGCCTCCGGCCCAACAACCCTCTCCTCAGGGCCATCATATCCCAAGTTCTTGCTCAATAGGCTCAAGCATGAGGCAGGCCAAAGAGGCCAGGTCGACGTGACGAGGCGCCGCCGCCATCACCGCAATACCCGCGACAAAGGGGTCCATGAATGACGAACTGCACTTGAAACATGCCTCCTGGGGCGACGGCGCGACGCCCGTAATGATTCCTCACCACCATCGGCAATGAATGGGAGGGCAACCAACGGGCATCCAGCCGAGAAGGTCTCGGTGACTCGGTATCCTCCCCGGCAAAGGAAGCGACCTCATGCATGTCATGAACAGCAATCGAAGCATTTTGTGAGGGATGCACCGCACCCAGCCTGGCGTGCACCGGGACGCGTGCCACCCGCCGCCCCATGCGATGGAGGGCTCGGCGAGTCGCCCCTTCGTCGTCTCCTCCACCGCCTACGACGGCGATCACCATCGACCGGCCGAGGCGGGGAAGGAGGGGGAGCAGACCTTAATTGTTGACCGAGGACCGACCGACACAGAGATCTCCACCGGGTAGACTAGGGTGTGCTTCGTCGGACTGGGCTCGACGCACCAAGCAGCAAGGCGGAAGACATCCCGTCCATCTTCAGCTTCAGGAAGAACGCCACCAATCCAAACGAACTCGTTTACTAGTAGAGCAACTCAGCCGTTGACAGTTCCCAAGCGTGAGTAGGCACCCCACGCAATTCCCAAAAACGGTGACGACCAAGGCCCGTGGAAGTTCATCCTCCCGCCTAGCAATGCTGGCAGAGCGATCGATGATCCGGCGAGGCCTTCTCAAAAGGGTCTGCACCGCCTCATTATCACACGAGGCCATCGGAGAAGGGTCGCCGAACGTCTCTGAAGATGCAGCCACAGGCACACCGGACGATGACGGGCCCTCGCAGCAGGTGAGGTCACCTGGTGAGCAGCGGCACTAGATTTCCGCGAACTCGCCGCCGAGGCTACGCCCTGGAGAAGAGCCTGCTTGAACGTCGCAGGGTGAAACACGGAATCAGCCGATGAAGGCGAAGCGTCGCACCAGCGCTGGGGCTTGGAACGCCCAGACGCAGCGCTAGCACGAAGGTCAGGGGAGATGTCAGCAATGGGGACTCCCAGCGCCGGGGAGAAGGGAGGGGCCAAAGCCGAGCAGGTGGCCGCCGTGCCTGGAGTAGGCGACGGCGTGCGGCAAGAGGTAGGGGAGGCGCTAGGACTAGGAGGAGAGGGTGGGTGGGTGGGTGGGGGGAACGTGAACAGCCATCGTCCCGGTTGAACAAGTCCACAACGGCTTGCGGCCGCCCACCCTATCTCCTGCCATACACGTTGCTTTAGGATCCGTGCGCAGTCAACTCCTATTCCCACCCCCTTCCTTTCCCTTTTCCCATTCCCAACCTTTTCACCTGTTTAGTTCATTCCGGCCTCCGAGTTTATTAAGCTTCTCATTCCCATCTTCCATTCCCATTGTCTCTATCTTACTTTGTCAGTTTTCCGTGGGCCATTTATATGCTGCACTTTGCTTCCTGCTCTTGCGCAGTCTTTTAAAACCATCTTCTATGTTCTTTTAAACACTTTTTTTTATTGTACTTTCTTTACTTATTTCCAATACATCTTTCACACGTCGTCGCTGTATATGACCCTTTTCTCACTATTTGCAAAAACTTTTTTACCTATAATTATTTATTTTCTAATTCTACTGAATACGTAAATACACATTTCAAATTATTTTCTATCATTCTACATTTTTTTATTCCCGTCATCCTTACCTTGTTTTTTTATCTCTACCGCCGTCGTTGGCGTTTCCTTGATTTTTTTTATGCGGTTATTTTACTGTTTCTTCCAAAAATGTATTTCAAGCATTCTTATGTTATAACTGCCTTTTATAGTATCTTATATTTATAATAGTAGTCTAATTATGATCCATTTGGTCATTTCTATCAACAGTTTAACAACAACAACGTACGTGTAAGTGTTTTTATGCTTCTTTATTTTGGAGTTGAAACATTCATTTTTCATCTATTATTTTTACATTTTAATTTTATTATTTATTTGATTTGCTAAGAAATATTTTTACTAATATTTTAAATAATAAATAACTCTAGTTTTCTGCACGGTTTCACTTCGATAACAGCCCTATTCTATTTTAATTATAGTAAATATGACTTAAATTCATCTCAATAGTACTCGTCCATCTCTAAATAACTGTCACTATAATTTACCTATTATAAAATTTGATTCAGTTTATAAAAAATACGTTTAACATACACATGTCCAAATAAATTTAATAAAAAAAATATTAAAATATATACCTAATGATATTAATTATGTACCATAAATATTATTATTTTTAATATATACTTAGTAAAATTTATTAATCAGGAACGAAAACCACATACATTTATTTAGGAGAGAGCAGTATGTTCAACAGAAAAAAAAAAGCTGACACTCATTCCTACTCCGTAGATTTCTTGCACGACGCTCTCCTCTCTGTTCCCTGTATCACGGTCACTTTCTAGCAGGACGCTCTCCTCAGTGTTCCTGTATCATGGTCACTTCTGCTTCACACTTTTTTCCACCATCCACCGAATGTCAGGACACCCTAACTTTAACATATTCTAAAAATTTTATTAGATTACCTATCACAACGAATCTTTGAATGTATACATAGAGCATTAAATATAGATTAAAAATATAATTAATTACATAATTTATATATACTTTTTAGATTAATTTTTTAAACTTAGATATTTTATAATTAAATAATAATTATCAAATACAAACGAAATGTTATAGTACCTTATATCATAAATATTTTGGATCTAAACAAAGCCATTATTAAAGAAATGTTGTGGACACCCTAGACTACAACACCTTACGGAGTAGTACACCCTATCCCACACACCTTACTCTGACACCACCGAACGCCCATACATTTCCCTCGCGTGCAAATATTTTTTGATGATTTATAATGCATCTGAATGCGGATCACTATAGCATACCGGGTAGCACTTTACAACCCTTTTGGAAAATTTGATGATAATTAGAGGATAATTACTAAACGTTTACTGCTACCACTTTAATTTCATTTTACTATATATTTATTTTGCATTATAATTACCACTTTAAATATAATATTTAAATTCAATATTTTTCTCCGCACATTACCATTGTATAATATTATTTCATAACACAATCATTTCACACTTATTTATATGTTTTCCAATAACATATTTTCCAGTTTCACACTTCAATTCAAAAGGCACCCATGCAACCAGATACAATTTTTTGACTGGGCAGTACCTATTTGAGTACTTGGCTATTTTCCATCAGTTCTATCAGTTTTTGGCATGCCCTGTCCCAAATACGATTTTTTACTGGGGTTTCTTGCAATTACTGGGGTTACTGTAATCACTACGTATTCATATTTCTTTTTCTAGCAACTCGATGACTGATGACTCAAATGTGTCTAAATTGCAACTCAATCAACTCCGTATAATTCAGTATAATTCAACGGCCCACTAAACGCACGAAGATGCATTCTATATTATTTTGTCTTGACTTTTTTTTTAACAACATCGCCAACTCGAACGGTACTTCATCTACACACATTTATGCAGTCTCTAATTAACATTTTTTTTAGGGAATCTCGATTTAGTAAATAATTTTTTTGGAGTTACATTAAATCTAACTTATTTGTTACAATTTTTTATTGGAAAAATTAAACATACGTTCCGGCTGCTTTGAGAGATAAAGCATTTCATCATTTGATAGTTCACAGTAAACATTTGTATATATGCAATTCTTTCTTTATTCCCTATTCTCCCGTGTACTTGTGCATCTTGATGATAGATATTGAAGCTACATAAGAACTTGAAGTTAGATTATTAAACGTCCATATGTTACTCCACACTTCGTGAAGCATTGCCTCTCAATCTATAACGAGGCTCTGCTACTGCTATAATAGTAGCACTCGAGAGTCTAACTGGATTCTCTAATACTCTCTCAGCAGTTCTGTGTTGTGCTTAATTATCCTAAATTTCAAGCCATGTATTTTAATTACTACTATGCCGTGTGTGTTTAAGCAATAGGTACAATCAATCCATATTTTCCATTTTTATTACTATAAACGCATTTAGCTAGCCCGATATATTGCATCAAATTTACTCAGCTATAACTAATCTAACTTCCTTTGGGGTTTTTTAGTTACATTTATCTAATTTATTTATTACTATTTTTATTAGAAAAGCAAACATATTTGATCACATTAAATATTGAAATTCTTTCCTTAATTTTAAATTTCTCTATATCTTTTGATATTGATGGTACATCTTAAGTTAACCAAGATCTCTTCTTTAGAAAAGGTACCCAAGATCTTGAAGGTAGATTGATAAATGTTCATCTGTTTCTTTGTACCTCGTCAGACAATGCTTATATGGTTTACTGCTAGTCATCTAGTTTATTTTCCATGAGTCTCTCATGTGTGTACAGTGTGTGTAGCACTTGAGAAGAATAGGTACATATTTGTCTGTGACCTAATATGTACGTTGTGTTCCAACATAAATTGATTTTCGTGTTTAATTGTTCGAAATCTGAAGCCATTCTTTTTTTAAAAAATATATTGTTCAGGATTTCGTGTATAATTGTTCCAATTCCAAATTTGGTACTTTGGAATTCACATTTTTTTCGTTCTAAATGTATTGTGAGCCCGCTATATTACACCAAATTACTAAGTTGTAAATAATCTAACTTTTTGTATTTTTTTATTTAAAAAACATACTTCGTTATCTTGGAATTTCTAATAATGAAGATCAACCATCCTCGGAATCATATTTTTTCGCCATGAACAATGTAACTTGGCTTCCACTATTGTTAGGTTATGGTTGTTTGGTCTAACCATTACTCCCTCCGTCCCCAAGAAAATACTCATCTCAAGTTTGACCAAATTTACATAATAAGATAACATTTACGATGCTAACTAAGTATCACTAAATTCTTCATCAATTATATTTTTATAATATACATAGTTGTGTGTCAAAAATCTTTATAACTCTCTCTCTCTCTACTTTTGGTCAAACTTGAGATGCTTATAATTTGGATTGGAGAGAGTACCATTCTAGAACATATGCTTCGACTTCTTTGAGAGATAAAGCATTTCATCATTTGATATTTCGATAAATACGTATATAATCACAGTACACATGTAGGAGTATTATGTATGCATTTCTTTCATTATTCCATATTCTCCCCTATACTTTATATTTTGATGATAGATCTTGAATCTACATATGAACTTGAAGTTAGATTATTAAACATTCATATGATGAGGCCTCCCACCATACTCTCACGTGACTCTATTGTTGTGGCCGCAGTCATTGTTTTCAATGTTGCGGCTATAAGTAGCACTCGAGAGTATAACTGGATTCTCTAATACTCTCTCAACAGTTTCGTGTCGTACTTAATTATCTCAAATTTCAAGCCATGTTTTTTTAATTAGTATTATGTCGTGTGTGTTTAAGCAATGGGTACAATCAATCCATATTTTTCATTTTTATTACTATAAACATATTTTGCTAGCCCAATATATTGCATCAAATTTACTTAGCTAATCTAATTTCCTTTGCTTTTTTTTGGAGTTACATTTAATCTAACTTATTTATTACTATTTTTATTGGAAAACAAACTTATTTGATCACATTAAATATTTGCAACTCTTTCCTTATTTTTATTCTTCTTTATACTTTTGAATATTGATAGTACATCTTTAAGGTATCCAAGTTCTTTTTTTTAAGAATAAGGTACCTAAGATCTTGAAGGCAGATTGGTAAATGTTCTTCCGTTACTTTGGACCTCGTCACGCAGTGCTCATATGGTTTACCGCTAGTCATCTATTTTATTTTGCATGAGTATCATGTGTAGCAGTCGAGAATAAAGAGGCACAACTTTGTCTTCAACCTATCCACATAAATTGAATTTCATGTTTAATTGTTCAAATTCCAAAGCCATTTTTTAAAAATGTTGTTGAGGACTTCGTGTTTAATTGTTCCAATTCCAAATCCGATACTTTAGAATTCACATTTTTTTGTTCTAAATGTATTATGTCAGCCCAGTATATTGCACCAAATTACTAAGTCGTAAGTAATCTAACTTTTTTTGTATTTTTTTTAATTTTAAAAAACATACTTATGGTATCTTGGTATGAATATTAATACGTAAAAAAAAATTGGAGCTCCATACAAAAAAAGGTATGAATGTGAAACCATAGTTTCAAAACAAAAAATATTCTTATGTATATTAATACTTTTTCATTAGCTTTGCAATGGAAATATTTGATTTTGTTCATTGTTACTTAATTGAAATATGAAGGAAACGTGCTCCAAAGAACGACAGGAGGCCAAATTGTAGGAAGCCAAGGATGATGGGTGCTATAGAGAGGGCGTTGAGGTCTGCTTCAACAAGGAATACAGAGTACATATTTGAGCCTATTGTTGGAATGGTGTTTGATTCAAGGCAAGAAGCAAGAGAATTTTATAACATGTATTCTTGGGAGGTGGGGTTTGGTGTAAAATATAACAACAGCCGTCCAGGAAGCAAGAGTGCAGCTAAATCAAAACTAGATGGCGAGGAAGAATACAGGAGCATGCAGGAAATAGTGTGCCAAAATTCGGTATGTAATTACAACACTTCTTTTTGGGTGCTGTTGGTAGCCAGATGGTTTATGTGTTTTTGGCTAATTATTGGAAACTATAACATGAGGATTGGGTTGTTCTTATATAGGGCTCTGACTCGCGTACAACTACTGGAACTAGAAGATGTGGTTGCCCAGCAAAGATAAGGTTGTTGCGCACTGATGATTATGGTTGGTATGTAAGTTTACTTGAAACTAAGCACAACCACCCATTGTCTACAACTTGTGGTGAGAAAAGGGAGTGGAATTCACACAGGCAGATTGAACCTTACATGAAATACATGATCAAATACCTAAGTCAAAATAATGTAAGTTTGACAAAAGTTCACTGCATAATGGGTAGTATGTTTGGTAGCATGGGGGATGTGCCGTGGACAAAAAGGTCCTTGCGTACTGTGTGCAATCAGATCACAAGGGACCAAATGGATGATGACATAAAGAAAACGATGGAGATTTTTAGAGGGATGCATGAGAATGATCCTGGTTTCCAATTTAGTGTCGAGCTTGATAAGAGGAGTAGGATACGAACACTATTGTGGTGTAGTGGGAGGGGACGTGAACAATATGCGTGCTTTGGTGATGTTGTCACTTTTGACACAACCTACTGCACTAACATATACAAGATGCCGTTTGGGCTGTTTGTCGGGTCAACAACCATTTTCAAACAACTATATTTGGTGGTGTATTGATGAGGCGTGAAACTACAAAGAGTTTCAAATGGGTTTTCAAGGAATTCCTAAATCTAATGGGAGGCAAGGCACCTCTTACTATTTTGACAGGTAGTTCACTGAAGCACACTATTTTTTTTGCAACTAGCTTAGAAACTTATTTGCACAATATTATATGCAAAGTCTAACTATAAGTTACCATTAGATCAATGCAAGGCTATGACTAAGGCTATACGTTTGGTGATGCCTGACACATACCCTTTGTGGTGCAAATGGCATGTGATGAAGAAGATCAGGGAGTGCTTGGGCCCATTGTATACCAAGAACAAAAAGTTTAGGGATGAGTTTTGGCTTGTGGTCAATGGTATGCTCACTGAAGATGAGTTTGAAGCAGCTTCGGCTGATATAGTGAAACTGTATCGTTTGGAGGAGAATGGTTTCATGAAGAGGATTTACAATAGCAAGAAGAAATGGGCAAAACCCTGGTCTAAGGACAAATTTTGTGCTAGAATGAGCAGTACACAGAGAAGTGAGAGTGCAAATTTCATGCTGAAGCGATTCGTCCCTAGAAATTCATCAATGAATCATTTTGTATCACAATACAACAGGCTTTTGTATGAGCGTGACAGAGAAGAGGATATAGCAGAAGACAAGACAAAGCAGGTATTGAAAATAAATTGCCTTTCTTTCAAAAAAAATTTGCCTATTTTTCCTACTATTGTTTCTTCTCATTGACAATATCAGCAAGTTTACTATTTATGTAACCTAAAATGAGAATTTGTAAAAAAAAAACTGCATGTTTCATGATGTTTATTGATTGTGCAAGGTTTTCTATGTGTGCAGATGAACATGGTGCATAGTCGTCTTTGGGCCATTGAACGTCATGCATTGTCAATATACACGAAGGCTGCATTCGAATTGTTCCGTTCAGAGGTAGACAAAGCATCCAATTATATGATAGGTGCCAGGGAGGGCAACACATACACTATTTCACATGATAATGCAGCAAACAGAGCCCACTGGGCGCGTGTGCATTTCAAGGTTGAAGTTATTGATGAAGGTCTTAGATATGTTTGTGAGTGTGGACTGTATCAACATTTCGGGATGCTGTGTTGTCATTCTATAAGGGTAAGTCCAGCTTATACTATAACTAAATTATTGTTGACAGACAAGTAACCTAAAAAATAATATTTCTGCCTAGATTTTGATATGCATAATTTTTAAACTGCAGTTGATGCTCCAGCTGGACAAAAGATGCTAGGGATGCGCAGTTGATACCATATGCACATATTATGAAAAGGTGGACAAAAGATGCTAGGGATGTGCTGCCAGGTCCACTAAAAGCCTACCAAAAAGATCAGGCAGCGGCGCAATCAACAACATTCAGGCACCGTCTATTGCAACTTCAGTCTGTGAAGATTGTTGCAAAAGGGGACATTGATGTTGAATTGTTTGAGATTGTTATGAAGCATATGAAAGCTACAGAAATTGAGGCAGATCAGTTAATTGCGTCCAGGTTGAAAGATGATGGGGTTGTGCAAGATGAGGACTCTAGTGACGAAGAGGTTGAGGTCCACACTAATGCTGCAGATAAAGAGAGTGGTGGTTGTGTTCAATCTGATGGTGAAGTGCTGAGGATGAACAGGTACGATGCATCTGGTAGTAGTGCAGGTTTAAGTGACTCTGAGATAATAAAAATGAAGGCCCTAGCCTTAAAAAAGGTTCGTGGTCGTGAAAGATCAAAAAGGTTTATGGCGGGTTCTGAGTCGTGGAAGAAAAAATGGAAGAAAAATAATAGCAAGAAGAAAGCAATATCAGAGATAGAAACTGGAGGTTCTGTTGCAGAATTGAGGGTTGTCTGTGATTTAAATAGCGTTGGGCTTGAAACTGAAGGAACTATTGCTAGACGCAGTGAGTCTACAAAGAAAACTAAGGATGTGTAGAGTGGCAATGGAATTCCTACTGGTAAGGTCTAATTGTGTTTTAAACAAGTAAACATGATGATGATAATGATGTGCTTCTGTATTTGACATAAATGGTTCAATGCTAGGTGGTAAGAAAACCAAGAAAGTATCAAAGGGAGGGAAGCGTGAAATCAAATGTGGCAGGTGTTCCCTGGCAGGTCATAATGCAACTCAATGTTGCAGCCTTGAGATTACAGATGTTACTGCTGCTGCATACTTGTGATGTGGGCATTGTGAAACATGGGTACTGCAGTTGTGTCGTTGTGTTGCAACCTTGCCGAGACAGAGAGTACTAGTGGTTCCTAATCATGATCTGCCTAAGGTCTTTTTGTTGGGGGCATTCTTTTGGTGCGATGCATACCTACCTAGACATGTGGGGATTATGTTTTGCAGCACAAGATTCTATGGACTCTACAGAACTTGTGTTGGCTATATGGATTAGCTATATTGAACTTGTATTAATTTACTAGATCCAATTGACTTGTTACTTAAAAATTCTATTGTGACATGTATTGATTGTTACTTAAAATTTTTATTGTGACATGTATTGATGTGTCAATTGCTCGATTGACTAACGTATCTCGCATTATGTTTCAACAATGTTTGTGTTGCGGGATATGATGTGAGTTTGTGGTGCTTGATATCAATGCTTAGTGCGACCAAGAATGTGGATGTAGCTAAGACTGACTAGCTATTAATTTGTGTGACTACAATCCCAAGTACTTGTATTATTGGCAAGATGGGTGTCTAATTTTAGAACTTATTACTTAAGATTTGGTATGTCATGGATGCCAAGTACTTGCATTATGTTTAAGCATATGTTGGGTAGTGCAAAAATATGGGGAAATAATTTGGCAAATGCAATTGTGCATAGGTGAAGAGAAGGGCTATACAGCAACCATGTGTTTTAAAGGTTGGCAACACAAATTTTTTGTCTTTGTCCTTTCATAGAAAAAAATTGTTACTTGTGATTTGTGCAAAGAGAAAAAAAAAATGTGATTTGTAGTTTGTTACTTATGATTTGTAATATGTGGTTTTTGATTTGTGCCAAGCAGAAAGAAAAGAGAGGAAAAAGATGAATAATATTCATAGCGAAAAAAAATGTGTGTTGTCAGCCCATAAAACACACGGCTGACACATGAATTCGTTCAGGAGAGGAAGGAAGTAGTAGCGGTTGGCGTGGAGTTCGTTTGTAGTCATTGGTCAGGCATTAGAATGAAAAAATTATAGGTGACCAATGTTGTGTGTCAGCTACGTTGTGGGGGCACAGGATAGTGAAACCGCGATAGGACTATTTTTTAAAATTTTGATCTCAACCAAGATAAGATTACTGGTATGCTTCAAAGCAAATGATACAAAAGCTACGAGTGCTCACCCACAATATGGTCGAATTGTTCAGTGAAGCATAATATGAAAACGAAATGCATGGGATTAGATGATGCCCAACAGAAAATACTTTTGAATCAAAGACATCATTATTCAGTTGACAGACTCACAGCAAGGGGAAGCTACACTGTAATATTGATAAGCTGCGTGGATTTAGAGTGCGATGATACATTATAAAACGAAATTGTTCATTAAGAACATAACATGAATGGCAAAAGGATTGCGGCATAGAGTGTTGGCGTGACAGTGCCACGAAATCAAATTCATGGGATCCCATGATTACACGAAATGCATTTTGAAATCCTAGACAACCGGACAACTGTGTCTCAACATAACATAATAGACTGGAAGCTCGGCATCCTAGTCATCGATGGAGTGTATGTAAACACTAGTGGATTGCCCGGTTATCCTTCAACTCAAGAATCTAGTACAGCATGGACTCCTTGAATTTTTGTAGTGTGTTCTGCAGTTGGATGATGCGGTGTGAGATTTGTGAGTGCAAATGAAATGTATCCAATCTAAAAAAATACTATGTGTAGGGGAGATATACCGTAGAAGTTCCAGGCGACAGGTTGGTGCCATTGAAATTCTTCATAAAGAGGAGCGAAGAAACCAGACTTTGATCTGTGTGAAATGCAAACCTTCAATTGAAGAAAAAAAATCAGTAACAAAGAGGGGAACATCTCGCCAGGCATGTTTGGTTTGCAAAATACAACGGTGTTGCATTCTTCAAATTTAGGATTCCATCAAATGTATAATTCCTGGATTGTTTTATGCAAGAGATCTATTCAAAAGGTAAATGGTTCCAGCATGCTTCTTGATAACTAAAGGTCATTGATGCTTTTACTCATCTTTGTAGTTTCAACAGTATATTACTAGATTTCAAACAGTGTAACATATATCAGCTTCCAGCACAAATTTAAATAAAATGGTTTTTTCTAGTAAATTGTAAAACGGGGAAATTAAAATGTCTGATTTTCATGTGTGAAAAGTTATAGAATTACCACAGTAATATACATCTATCTGCCAATTTTGTAATATACAGTAATATAGAATTTTTATTCTATAGCATAGTTTAATGTGCTTCAGATCAAGCCTTTTATGTTGCCCAGATCAAGCTTCAGATCATGTGCCATCTCTTGTATGCAATGAATTAGTATGACACCAAAACAGTCAAAGGTTGTGCATAGATTCCATCAAGATCAATTGACACTCTACCTATAGCAAAAAAATTAATTATTTCTCCTACAAATGAAATTCAGCAGTAGCATTTTCCAGATATAGACCTTTTTAGTAGTGTGCGTTGTTTACCAATGCACAAATTTAGTCAGCTTCCCAAAGCCAGTTCTTTGTATGAGCAGGTTTAAGAGCCTTCGGTGTAGATCTTCATAAAATTGTTTATAAACAAACAGTAAGAACAAGGTGGAACATAAAACTTCGTTCCCTTCTCTCCATAGAAATCCTCTAGAGGCTTCTTCTAATATTTTGTATACAAGCAACAAGAAATAAAAATTATGAAGGGGTCAAAACGTTGAACGCTTGCATGGATAGTGCTTAGATTTATATATAGAAAACATCTTTTAACAATGGACATGTGCTCAGTATAACAATTTTCATTGACAAGGCATCAACACTGTCATATCAGCACACAATAACTATACGAAATGCAGGGGATAGGGAACAATGTCCATGTTACCAAGAGATCTCTAGAGACAAGGTTACAGGGGTGTGGGAGGTGACAATTCACTTTGTCAGGCAAGAAGAGACAGGGCAGAAATCCAACACAAAATCAAGGTTGGGGATGGATCCGAAGAGAGCAAAGTGAAAATCCAAATCCTGCACAAAATCAAGAGATGCAAATCCTGAGCAAAATCAAAAGGTGCGGGCGAAATCTCCGTATACTAGATTCTAACAAAGAAATTAGTTAGGAGAAATTTTATACTAAAACGTTGAAGGAGGAAGACACACACTAGCAAGTAATAAAAATCAGAATACCATTACATCATAGATCTGCCAGATTTAAGAACCACCACCAAGAACAACCATGGAGAGGAGGGGTGAGGGGATTGAATAGAGAGAAGGAAGCGGCATATGTGAAGCAGCAATGGAAATCAACCTAATCTTGAAAAGGATGGAACTCAAACTAAAACCGAAAGAAAATAATAATAAAAAAAATGAAGGCAAAATTGGTGAACACTATTTAGGAGTGGTTAGGTATTCTGTATTAAAAGAATATCGTAAAGCACATAAGGTCTGAGAACGATTGTTAATAACAATTTGTTTTGCTGTATAGTAGTTAGTAAATACATTATTTTACTGGCACTATATATACAGTACAGGTATACGCAACCAAAAAATGGAATAGCTAAACTGATTGCTCAACAAGTAAAAAAGTACCCAGTATCTATACAGTACAGGGAATGTGAGTGATAGGTAGTCTTGACATCCAAATGGCAAAGGCCCAATATCTATTTAGCTGGGTCATATAAAGCAAAAAGAAATTGTCTTAGCCCAAAAGTATAATCAAAGTACTCAATACAAAACTACTTGATGCAATGAGGAAAGAACTGCAGGTATCTTTGGTCAACCTCTCAGGCTGTTGATGAAGGTTACTTCATACTAAAATGACATCTATCAAGCAGATGCCAAGAGCCAAAGCCAAAACTTAAACAGTTTCCACTGAAGCGCATGCATCATATCTTTGCCGAGATAATAAGATTATAATTTTGAAAGACAACAATGACACACATTATACACATACCAAAATACCTCACCTATGTATGAATGAACTGTATTACTGGAGCACATGTTCAAATTCAAAGCTTCATTATTTCAATATATTATTTCACTCCAGTAGGTAAAAAAATAAGATCATCATGATCAACTTAAATCATTTTGCACGCCTAGCTGGTACTCGGCTAAAAGAATTTAATATTAATGTTCGAGAATAAACTAACCTGAATCTAACTTTGTTTCATTTGGGAAAGAGGGCCCTTTTGGTTATAGTCCATGGCAACGATGTATGACCTCACCCAAAGTACCATTTTCCAAAAACTATAGTATAGGATGTTCAAAGCAGCCTGCAAGGCATGAAACAAGACCAAATCCAAATCACCATCTTGCTCGTGATCAAGTAAGCAGTGTAGCAGTCCACTAATCAATATCGAAATTATATTTGCACTGTGCTTCAAAACATATCAGATCATACAGGAAATGGCAACAACTAATGACAATAATTTTGTGAAGTGTAATTGTGTACAATGACTATTTTTTTATAACACAAAACAATTTTATAGGTCACAAGAAGGGGAAAAAAAAGGAAAGGTGGTCTGTTATTATGATTATAGACTGCACAGATAAGAGAGATATCAGTATTAGATCAGAAAACTAAATAGATAAATTGAATCGAAAAATGTTGCAGCGCTATAAGCTACAAAAATGAAATTACAGTAGAAACTAAATATTTAAGTTGCAGGCTAAACCGCACATTAGCTATAGAGATTACAGTAGAAACTACTGAAATGGCAAGAGCAGATCATGAAATATATTTAAATCACATCAATGTAGAAGTCGCCATAAGAACTGAAAAGCCAGGATCCATAACTAAAAACTAAACAAAAGATCCAGCCACAACAACTAAAAGCAGGGTGAATAATTGAGGAAATTAAACCTCAACAGATGCATTAGAATTTTTTTGGGATTTAAAAAAATGGAGTGAAGATTGAATATAATAACAATAATGTTTTATAAAGAAACCGTAAGAACAATTTATAACATAGATCCAATAACTATAAGCGTTAATAAAACTGATCTAAAAAACTAGTTAACATCAATAAAAAAATATTCATCAATACAACAATTTGTAAGATCTAAAATAAGCTGGATGATAGTAGAGGACTGAAATTATTGAAAAGCACCAGCCCTAACATCTATAGTAAAAAATAGAAAAAAAGATGGAGGAAGAAAAGAAATTTGCTGCTGACATGGTGAGCGATGACTCCAAATAAAATTGGGGAAGAGAAGGTAATATAATCAAGAGATGTGGAAGAAAAAGAAAGAGAAAAACAATCCATTGCAAGGGAAGAAGAAGAGCTTTCGCAAGAGGTTATTAGAGGGAGGGATTTCTGAATGGAGATGCTTTAAGAGAGAAACTGAGTGTCGGATCTGAGGGAGTGAGAAGGATGAACAGAAAGATGAAGAACTGAAATGGAGGCGAAGAGGAACTCAGGCAACAGCCTTGGAGAGAGAGAGAGAGAGAGGAGGAGGAGGAGGAGCGGCGGCGGCGGCGGCGTGGGAGAGAGAAGAGGCGGCGGAGAGCAGCTCAGAGTGGAGAGAGAAACATGGAATGGTGAAGAGAGTTTTCGTCGGATCTAACAGCAACCAGGGAATCGATGGAATCGGAATGCAATATAAATCAGGAATGGAACGAGTAGGAAGGGAAGTCAGGAATGCAACAATAGAGGTTGGGAAAGAGATGGGTAAAGGGGAGGTGTTGACCATCGCGAATCTTGGAGCACCTGCAGCCGGAGGATAAGGTAGGCGCGCGCATACCATTCTGGAAGCCATCGTCCAAGGTCCTCACAGCAAACCAAAAGACAAATCCAATCCGTTGCGACTTGCGACTTCCTCCCGCGAGGCTCCGCCTACATCTGCACGCGCCGCCCTCTTTGCTCCAGCTTGTGCACCACCGCCGCCGGCTCACTAACGCCAAGGCCGATGAGTGGGCCTGCACCTCTCGGGACCTTGCGCAGGAAGAGTAAGGTGAGCAGCGAAGGACGGGACGCACTCTATAGCGAGCGGGTTCCACTCGCTTTTTCTTCCGAGCGAGAAAAGCGGGATAGCGCGCTCGGCAATTTAGACAAGATGGCGAGTGTGTTGGAGCTAGTTGTCGCCGAGATTTGACGATGAAAAGTGGGATAGCGAGGCTATTGGAGATACTCTAAAAGTCGTGAGAGACAGGTTGTGTGTATCATCGAGTTTTAGGGATCTTTGGTAGGACTCTGAACGGTTGGACTCCGGCTCCTCCAAACAAGTCTTACTAAGAGGCTGTTTGGTATAGCTCACAACAATTTCATGAAATTGTTGTGAGCTATTTTTTTTTGTCAAACACCTTTTTTCAAAACAGCTTCACCCTGTCTTTCTTTCCCTCTCACAAAGATATGAAGTGAGATGAAACTGAAAATAGTAGTTTATCATAGCTCTCTCTCCCATTTCTCATATCCATGCATAAAGTTGTTTGTGAAGTTGTTTTACCAAACATTTTTTCCAAAATAGCTTAGCTTCACCTACTCATGAAGCTATTTTCTAAAAAAACAGTTTCACTAGTGAAGCAGAGCTCTACCAAACAGACCCTAAATGTTTTTAAAAAAAACCGTTTTAAAGTAAAATAAAAAAAACTTGAGTTGTTTTGGAGCCATAAATTATAGATACTTCAAAATGCGTCTCCGGCTCCTCTAGAGGAGGTGCCCTACAACAACTGTTCAGCGCATACTAGTGTACCAATGGACTAAGTACTTGTTCATCTCACATTAAACACATTAGTCCACCTAGAATTTTCACTCATTTACCAAAACTAAACTTTGACTTTTAATGAGGCTTTGTGGTTTATATGTCTATATAATTGTGATTCAATTGACAAATTTATCTCATGTTTATATATCTAGTTTCGGTTAAGCTTTACATGCCAACTACACATGTAGTTGGGCAAGCAGCTTACCATCAAATAAAGCACCTTATATGCACTTTGCATGCCATAACATTTGTATTTGAAGTTATGTGATCGTGTACCGGTAATTATAGTTTAGTGCCCTATGGATGAGTACAAAGCACACTCTTACTATGTCTAGTCGAGGGGGTAAGAGTGCAGATCATGCCATTTCCATCAGATATATATTCCGTTGTAGTGAAGTTACTTTTACTAAGGTGTGCATTATGCATTGAGGTAGCGTTGAAATATTAATTTATATTGTATCTAGCTATCATTCAAAAGTTTTGTAGTCTTTGATTCACTTGAGGATACGGTCTACAAGGTAAGAGTAAGTAAAATTGCTTTTTAACTTGTTTATTATTGAAGTTTCCAAGAATAATATTGTGTAACACCGTTTGTGTAACGTTAATATATATGGGCCACAAAGTCCTACAATGCTACTTAGCTAACTACAAGCGTACTGTAGGATCTCCTTTTTTCAAGACGAACAACTGCAAATTAAAAGCAATAACATTAAAATCAGATATAAATTGTAGCACACTAACATTTATGAACATTCGAGTAGATTAAGTATTAAGTTAACATCACCAAAACAACATAAATAATCATTCATGAACCGAGTTAGCTAGTTAGGTTTATTGTGGTGATGAACCAAATGTGGTATGGGTACTCCTATTTTTCTAAAATTATTTTAGAATTTGAATGTGCGTGGTGTAACACCCTAAAATTTGAAAATAGAAATTAGATGTGAATTTGCTGAAATTTAATTTATTTCAAATAATTTTGTGAGCATAGAATTAAAAAATAATAAAAAAACTAAAACTAATATCACATGTTAGGGTCAACATGTTTGTGCATTTCATGCCTCTTCATATTTTTCTTGTGTTGGTTGATTTTGCAAAACTCCAAAAAAGGAATTTCAAAATCAGTTTAGAAATCAATTTGAAAAGCAAAAAGAAAAGAAATTGGAAAATCCTTTTTCCTTCTCTCTCTGTTTTCGGCCCAGAAGGCCTGCCTCCTCTTCTCCCGCGTGGGCCGGCCCAGCTCGCCCGTGCCCGCGTCCCTCTCCTCCTCCCTTGTGCGGCTGACAGCACGGGCCCGCGTGTCAGCCCCTCTCCCTTCTCCTTCCTTGAGTCCGAGCCGGACACGCCGCGCGCCGCCGAGTCTGCAACCACCACGCGACGTCCACGCATGCGTCGTAGCCGCGCACGCGTCGTAGCCGCGCACGCGTCGTAGCCGCGTGGGACTCTGTCCCCGGCCGCCATAAATAGCAACCGCCCCGCGCCGTTTTTCTCCCACCGCATCGCCTCGCAATCGCAGCAGCGTCGCCGAGCAGAGCTCCGCCGCCGCGCAGAGCTCCCCCACCGCCGTTCTGCGCAACTCTGGCCGCGGTAAACCTCTCCGACCCTCGCATCGTCTTCGCGGAGTCGCGGAACACCTTCCCTCTCTCTTTTCTCTCTCTTTTGTGCTCTGTTTGACCACGTCGCCGTGCACAGGGGCTCCGCCGCCGCTGTTCGTCGCCGCCGGCTATCTCCGTCCACCATCGAGCCCTGCCAGTGCCCTAGGTGAGTTCGCCTCGAGTTCCTCTTTCTCCCGGTGCTTCTGGATTTGGAAACCAAGCACTGGAGCTCCCTATCAGGTTCCGCCGGCGAGCTCCGCCACCGGCCACCCATGGCGCCGCCGTCTCGGCCTTTGGCTTCGGCAGAGCGCCGCCCGCTCCCTCCTCCTTCTAATCTGGTCCGTCCAGATTGGATCGGATGGATTAGAATCCATCATACCCCTTCGCGGGTCTATTTGCTAAAGAGCCCCCCGACTTTTGGCAAACCAACCCGCCGTCCTTTCTCCCTCCTTCTAATCTGAGCCGATCAGATCAAATCCGACGGCCACAGATCAAAGATACCCCTTCGTCTGGTGTTTTTGCTAAAGAGACCCTTGGGTTCTCTTACTCTCAACCCGCCGTCCAAAGCGGTTTCCAGCTTTACGTTTTCCCCTCTGGAAAGCGTATTCTCTTTTAGATCGGTTTAATTCGGATTTAAATGAAAATCCCTATTTACAGATTTGCCATCCGATTTCAAAACCCTATAACTTCTTTGTTTTTAATCCAAATCGATCCGTTCAAGTTGCGTTAGATCCGTAGTTTTATGCTCTATCCAGTAGTATAGTTTTCATATATGTTAATTACGTTTGAAAATCAAAGTAAATTAATTCTTTTAATGCTTTAATCTTGCCCTTTTCAAAATCTTGTTTAATCTATATCTTCTTCGTTTTAGATCCGTTTTGTCCCGTTCGAGTTGCGTTGGTTTCGTAACGATAAGATCTACCTGTTAGTAACAATATTAAATATGTTTTATTCTCTGAAATAAACTGATAATTGATTAATCTATATGATCAATGGTTTTCTAATTTAAAATCAATTAGGGTTTTCCACCTCGGCTTTTCATAAAACAAAACATACTTAGTTTAATCTTGTTTTTACAAAGCAAAGTAATGTGACTTAATTTAATTTGGGTATTTCTCTGAAGTATCCAATATATGCTTTTTATATAAATAAAATAAATGAAGTCTAATTATCTTATAAAAGCTAATCTTCGGTAGACGTTTCTTTTCCTTTATAGATCCGATTAGCGTGATTCTCGCGTCTGCATGATCGTAGCAATACGGAGACTTCTTTTAAATCTTTTTCATTGATTGGTGTATTGTTCTGAAGTAGATATATTGTATGCTTTGTATGATTGTTCAGATGCTTGTGTGGGGTGTTTATGATCTTGTCCAATCGGTGAGATTTACGTGGAGATCAAGAAGAAGTCATCAGAAGATCGAGAATCAAGTGAAGAAAGGATCTAAGAGTTTAAGGCAAGTTTAACATGGGATCATCCTTGTTACCTATTCACTTTAATTCATCTAATCATATTGCATGTGTCTAAATTGATTCCTATTTAGATCTATACCATAGCTTGTTATCTTGTACCTTGTCACCATGGGTTTCTATGCATATGGGTAGCTCTGCTATGCTTTACATGATGAATATGGAATTGAACATTGATTAATGATATATGCAACAATGAGATAAAATTGGTTTTTATGGCAACATGGAATAGGACCCCACTGTAGGGCAAAAGCTGGGATTCAAATGCAACCATGAGTGCTATATGGCTCTGACTTTAGTTAAGTATGAAGTTTGGACTAGCATGCTTGTGGTTCGTGAAAGGCACCTTTGCCGAGCTGGTTATGGGGTATAACTTGTGTGGGGACCGCTGCGGGTGGTACCATCGGGGTGTCCCATATTTCCCTTTGCATTGGGTCCGTAGGGTCCGCTACATGCTAGAAAGGGCTTTTGAAAGACTTCATAGTGTTCCCTGCCCACTCACCTTGGAAGTGTTTTGGGATTTGCAAACCCGGGCATATGGGCAACACGACTTGTGGGTAAAGTGTATAACCTCTGCAGAGTGTAAATCTATCATGATAGCCGTGCTCACGGTCACGAGCGGCCTGGAAAACTCACAGTGTTAGTAACTCTTGTTGAACAACTTATGATGGTAAGTTTGGAGATATGATATTGTTTCATTAATGATCATGTGGTTACCAACTGGGTTAAGCATAAGTAAAGCTAATTGTTGTTAAAACTTGACCAAGTTAAAAGCAACCGCAATAAGACAGTGTCAGCCTTTTGAGCTTCATAACCCTGTGTTAATCTTGCTGAGTACTTTAAGTGCTCACCCTTGCCTTATCAACCATATCAGATTGCAAAGAGCAACAGTTAAAGGAGTTAGGTTTGTGATCAACCAGTCAGTTGTCCCTGTGAGGTCGGAGCCCTCGCCTGAAGTTCGGAGTCGTCTTTCCGCTGTTTAATGTCTTGAGGTTATCCTTTGACCTTATATGTTATGTATTTAAGTATTGTCTTTTGATATCACCTCAATTTGTGGCTATATGTGAGATTTGACTTACTGGGCTCACATATGGTGTAAATCTGGTTTTGTTCTTAAAACCAGATGTGACGGGTGGATTAAAAAAAATACAGTATATACATCATCAAAACCGGGAAGGAATGTAAGGAAACTGAAACGAACGTGATGGACATAGGTACATAGGGTTAACGAGGATATTGCAAGTGATGCCTTAGATACAACCTGCGAAATAACCAATCGATTTTGTGTTGAATTTTTAGTGCACCTGGATGTCTGTCATCACAGGGTTCGTGTCGATTTTAACATTTTTTTAGTGCACTTGCTTGTCTAGTGTCTATCATCTCAGTGGATAGTCAAGTCTTCCCTTCAGCTACGCTTCCACATAGCACGGTCGTCTCCATCCTCTCGATCGATCAGTTGACCACCAGGAGTCCAGGAGCCAAGTCATCCACTGTTGATCTCATCGAGCAATAATCGAGATGGGCGCGGGGTCGTCGTCGTCCATCCACTCGGCGGACCTGCCGCAGCTGCTGTGCTGCGCGTGCGTGGAGCAGTCGACCGTGGCCATGGAGGAGACGTGCGGTCGGTACGACACGGTGCTGCAGCCGGGCTGCCACTTCATGCCCTGGTGTGTCGGCCGGAGGGTCGCCGGCTACCTCTCCCTCCGCGTCCAGCAGCTGAACGTCCGCTGCGAAACCAAGAGCAAGGACAACGTCTTCGTCACCGTGGTGGCATCCGTGCAGTACCGCGCCATCGCCGACAAGGCCTACGACGCCTTCTACCGACTCAGCAACCCCCGGGAGCAGATTCAGTCCTACGTCTTCGACGGTAACCATCACGTTTTTTTTCCTTTTCATCAGTTTGTTCATGTGTTCTTGTGACGGATGATGAATATGGACGATTTGGTGGATGCAGTGATTCGTGCGAGCGTGCCCAACATGAACCTGGACCAGGTGTTCGAGCAGAAGAACGAGGTGGCACGGGCCGTGGAGGACGAGCTGGCCAAGGCCATGACCATGTACGGCTACGAGATCGTGCAGACACTCATCATCGACATCGAGCCCGACGAGGTGGTGAAGCGCGCCATGAACGACATCAACGCCGCGGCGCGGCTGCGCGTGGCGGCGGCGGAGCGGGCGGAGGCCGACAAGATACAGCAGGTGAAGCGCGCCGAGGGGGAGGCCGAGTCCAAGTACCTGGCTGGCGTGGGCGTCGCGCGCCAGCGGCAGGCCATCGTGGAGGGCCTGCGCCGGTTCGTGCCCGACGAGAAGTCCGTCATGGACATGGTCCTCGCCACGCAGTACTTCGACACCATCAGGGACATCGGCGCCACGTCCCGCGCCACCACCGTTTTCATCCCGCACGGTCCCGCCGCGGTGCACGATGTGGCTGCGCAGGTCCGCGACGGCGTGCTCCAGGCCGCGGCGTACACCCCCGGCGCCGGCACCAAGTGACCGGCTGGCGCACGGTGCCTTCCCTCACATACCGCCGGCCTGTCTATTCTTGGTTCTTGGGCATGTACATGTGTGTATTCCAAACCTTTTTCCCCCTTGATGCTACGAATTCGAAACCTGGACATCTGTATGTGTTTTAGTACCTTGTCTTGAACCTTTACTGAGTGAAATGCTCGAATGTATACTTGAAGGTCTGTATATATGTGCAAAACATCATAATCTTTTATACCCACACCGGTTACTGGTGTTGTTCGTTTTATCGAAATTTGGATTATATTATATATTTATACTGATTTGTTGTGAGAGAAAAATATTATTCATTCGCTAAAAAATACTTATAAAACATTACTTATGAACAAAACCAATATTATCGCCATCAAATGACTAAAGTTAAATGATATCACCTCCACTCACCAATTGGGACCTTGGGTGCATGCGTGCTCCACTTTTTCTTCCATGAACTTTTGCGAAAGTACGCTTTTCCTCACTGAACTGCAAAACCAGGCAAACTAGCTCTCTCAACTTTTGAAATCGTGCGTTTTATCTCTCTGGTCCGGTTATAAGCGGTTTTGAAGACGGTTTTGCCTTTGTCTTTTTTATTTATTTCGACGAAATCTTTAAAAAATCATAATAAATCACAGAAAAATAAAAAAAAATCAAAAAATCTTATTTTTACTCCACATGAGTATATCTACACGGTGAACATATAATATGGTATCCTTAAGTACAAAATTTTACTGTAGATTTAGACCTATTCATTTATGTCTTTCCATTTTATGATTTTTTTATTTACTATAATTTTTTAAAATATTTAATCAAAATAAATAAAAAAGAAAAAGATAAAATCGTCTTCAAAACCATAGTGTGAGAGATAAAAGATATGGTTTCAAAAGTTGAGGATGTGGCGACGGCGAGCGTCCACGAGTGACGTGGATGTGGGTCCCGAGCAGCCTGGCCCAGCTGCCCTCCTCCTCCCAGGTCCCGCGAAGCACGGGGAGACACGATGATGTGATATTCCTGAAAGCCAAAAACAACAGGAAAGAAGCAAGATCTGCCGCGGCTCCATTTTAACTGGTCGCCGCCTCCGCCGCTGCCATCTCCCCCCTCTCTCTCCTCCGTGCCACCCGTCTCCGTCTAGCCGCCGCCCGCCGCCACCATGGCACCCGGCCTCTACACCGACATCGGCAAGAAGACCAGAGGTCTAGCACGCCATCTCTACCCTCCTCTTCTTACCTCCTGATTGAGTACTGTTCATGTTCTCCGGTGCCCGGCAACCCATTGATCCTGACGCGTGTTGTCTCGTTTCCCTTTGCGCGCAGATCTGCTGTACAAGGACTACAACACGCACCAGAAGTTCTCCCTCACCACCTGCTCGCCCCATGGCGTCGTGAGTGCTCCCTCCCTCCTAATCAATCACCATCACCATCACCATCTCCTCCTCACCTGAGCGCGCGCGCCTCCCCAGAGGATACCGCGATTTCGTCGCGTAGTACTTAGTGGAGTGAATCACGGTTAGTCCGAGTCCTTTAGGTCTTGCCAAACAGATGGAAACTCTACGCCCATTTCGAATTCGCCAATCGATTCTGTCACTCTTGTTGAGAGCCGTCCCCTCTAGCGATCACTGTTTTAGTATTTCCTACAATGCGTGATGGATCTCATGCTTGGAGTCCTGTATTTTCTAGATTAGATTATGCATGTTCAGGATCTCCTCTCCCTTAATTACTGTGGTTCTGGTCTCCCCCCTCCTTTCCCTGTAATTGCATCGTACATTTTTCCAAAGCTTCAGTTAATGCGCGTGAGTTGATTACTAAATAAACGAGTGTAGGCTATCAGAATACAGTATTGGTTCACTGCATCTCAAATTCTATATGTGATTTGTGCTCTGTGGCAATGATCTTGATTTTCCATACAGGCAATCACAGCTGCAGGAACTAGGAAAAATGAGTCCATCTTTGGTGAGCTTCACACGCAGATTAAGAACAAGAAATTGACGGTTGATGTCAAAGCAAACTCAGAATCAGATGTATGCAAACTTGGCAATGTTCCACTTCTCTCTCTATCAAATTAACCAAGTTTATGAGAATATAGTTTCTGATTTTGTTTCACATTGTTCTATTTTGGTTTGCACATTTAACTGTTTTTATGCATCATATTCTTGACTTATGAGGATACCTTTTCACTTGAGACTTACAAATTTCTTTTGGATTCATGTTCCAGCTGTTGACAACAATCACTGTTGATGAGTTTGGCACTCCAGGCCTCAAATCAATTCTCAGTTTGGTTGTTCCGGACCAGAGGTCAGGGAAGGTATGTTTTTTTTTAACTCTATGGATTTAATCAATTGTGATTTGCTCAACTGTTTCGAACAACATGGTAATCAGTAAGGAAAACACTTATCCTCCTTGTTTGTCTTATCAGCTTGAGCTCCAGTACCTACATGAATATGCTGGTGTGAATGCAAGCATCGGGCTTAATCCCAACCCTATGTTTAACCTTTCTGGTGTCTTTGGAAGCAAAGCACTCTCAGTTGGCGTTGATGTTTCATTTGATACGGCAACTAGCAATTTCACTAAGTACAATGCTGCCCTGAGCCTCACCAATCCAGATCTTATTGCTTCCGTTCATTTGTGAGTATCACCGTCTTTACTGAACATTGGTCTTGCAACCACTCCTATTTTACTATGGTAAATAACCATGAAAATCTTAATCAGGAATAACCACGGTGATACCCTGGTTGCGTCCTACTATCACTTGGTAAAGCATCATTCAGGCACAGCTGTTGGAGCTGAGCTGTCTCACAGCATCTCAAGAAATGAGAGCACACTAATCTTTGGGTCTCAGCACTCACTGGATCCCCACACGACTGTCAAGGCACGTTTCAACAACTATGGCATGGCCAGTGCCCTTGTCCAGCATGAATGGCGTCCCAAGTCATTCATCACCATCTCTGGTGAGGTCAACACCAAGGCAATTGAGAAGAGTACGAAAGTTGGCCTATCCTTGGTGCTAAAGCACTGAAATGCTGAGTTTATTGGGCTCTAGGATTTGTTTTTTTGGTTCAGGTCGATTGGAATAAACATGACCTCGAGTCATCTTTGCGGCACCATTTTGATCTTGAATTATATATATTTTTCTCCATGATCGATTTCATAGGCAAATATTAGGATTGACTCTATGTTTTAATTCTCAACGCCCTGTTAATAATTCTGGTGATTGAGACATATTGTTAAGCTTGTCAAAGATGGTGATTACTTTGTGTTCACTTCTAAGTTCATTTCTTTGTCAGTCATGCGTTTGGATGTCTGGATAATAGTGGGATTGTTCACTGTTGTATACATGTGTTATGTGATTCCAGCTTTTATTCGGGGGTAATGATAAGGAAAAACCAACGTTGAGTGTCCTTGGTTTCAGAACTTCAGTTATAGTCTCGTTTTTCTTCCAACACTACCCTTGCGAAGCTGCGATACTTGCAAGCTTGCCTCGTGGTTTTGAGCTTGGACTAAATATTTTCCTCATGGATGAGGCATACCTAATGCTTTCATTGCCATCAGCACTTTCTGTTGGTAATTTCTGGTGATTGAGGCGTATTATCAATCTGGTCAGATGTACTTTGTGTTCCCTTGTGTATTGATTCCTTGATTTGATAATTTGAGGTCTGATATACGTATATACCTCCTCGTTTTTTCATGATGCATTCATGCTGCTCTCCATAGGTTCACAGAGATGCTTCATGCTGTCCTGTTTCCAAGCTTCACTAAGGCATTTGTGCCATTGATTTTACAAATAAAAGTAAAGTTTAGACATGGGCAAACGAGTAGCAGATAAGGCTCACTAACATAAGCTGCATGGTTTATTTCTTCACGATGGTTGGTACCAGATTTACAAACGCTAGTATCGTGGCAGATGAAATAGGACAATTCGTTCTCTCTTTTTTCCGCTATAATTCTTTGCAAAGCCAAAGCTCCAGATGATGACATTGACATTGACACTGACACCACCTAGTCCGTGACAAGACGTGAGTTCAATGCAACCATGGTTTCAATCTGGGCATCATATCATCATATCTGCGAGTTGGAGCATGCGGCAGGAAAGCCCGGAGAGACAACACATGACACCGCGCTTCCGTGCCGTGCTGGTGCGACAAACGGAAAACGTTGTAGGGAACCCCAAAACATTTGGTTGCCTCCTCCGTGGTCACAAAGAAATCGACAACAATTTTCTTGCCCTCCGGAAAAAGCATAGAATGAGTGAGCAGCTAAATTAAAACAAGGCCAGGCCCTTGATATGAAGCACCTATCGCTGCCTGGCGCTTTGTTCATCCATCTCCTTCTGCCGGCCACGGACCAAGCTAACATACCAAAGGCACCAGGCCCATCGTAAACACCATCTCGTCGAGACCACCGGCAATGGCGAGCACGCAAGCCCTCGCGGCGGCCGACAACGTGGACCCCGTCTACGAGTGGCTCGACGACGGCGCCATCTACCTCCTCCGCCTCGACCTCCCAGGTGAGGTGACTGTTTCTGTTCTGTTCGGCGACACCTGACCTGGCGCTCAAGATGCCACTACTTACATTTTTCTCCTTCTTGTTGGCTGAATCAAACCAAATCAAATAATGGAAGGGTTCAAGAAGGAGGACATTCGGGTGCACGTGGACGGCGAGGGCCGGCTCACCGTGATCGGGGAGGACATTCGGGTGCACGTGGACGGCGAGGGCCGGCTCACCGTGATCGGCCACCGCAAGCCAACGCCCGGCGGCGATGGCAAGGCGCTGTGGCTCCACAAGACGTTCCAGCTGCCCAATACGGCCAACCTTGACACCATCACCGGCCGCTTCGACAGCAACGTGTTAGAGTTAGATCTCTTCCCGTTAGGCCCAACGGACTAACGGGCCCTAGGTCACGCCCTGATCGGGGGCGTCCAACCCTGTGGTTGGTGGGCCCCCGTCGCACAGTGCTATAAAAGGAAGGTGGGGCCGGAGCGCCAAGCACGTCTCACGAGGTTCACCTGCGCCGCCACACCCCACCGACATTCCCTAAACCCTAGTCTGATCTATAGGGGGCGCTGCAAGCGGCGGAAAGTACCACCGACGGCGGCGACCACCCTGTACGTGCAGATGACGACGGACACGACGACTGACGGTACCCCCGCGACAACCATGGCCGACGGCGGGATGAACCCTAACACCGCCGCCGCCACTGCTACTCATACCGTCGACCCCTCTGGTCTGTGTCTCTTTCTCCTCTCTCCCTCTACTCCTCTCTGCATTACATGAACTGCATACATCTACTACTACTAGAACTCGATCTACTCCACTGGATCCGCTCCTAGACGATCCTAGAATTCCTATCAATGGTATCAGTGGCCTCCTACGGAGGGGATCCACTTGGACACGAGCCAAATCGGCTCACCAAATCGAAACCCTAACCCTAAAATCTCATGAACAGAGAACGGATTAGGGGAAGAACGAGATCAGAAACACGGATCGGTACGAACGAACACTCGAATCGAAACCCTAACAGGGTATGGACACCCGATCCAAACGAACAAAGCCGGCGGGTTACTTCTTTTCCCCACCGCCGAACACAAGAACGAATCAGGAAAGAAACGAAACCCCTCATCCCTATCGTGCTTTGTACACAGAGCAACCACAAAAAAAAAAACCGAAACCGGCTCTTACCGCCGTGCGCAAGAACCACCACCGCCGAGCCACTTGGCGGTGGCGTGCTCAGCCGAGGGCGAGCACGCGCACCGACAAGGGGCTGCGGCGGCGCTGCTTCGGCCGCCTGCCCTCGGTGCCCGCGCATGACAGGGGCGCGGATTTCCCCGGCCGCAACCGCGGGCCGTCGCCTCTGCGCGGAGTAGAAAGCGGGGCGCGCGGAAGGGGCTCCCGGCCGCCGAACCGCCTCGGGCAACCGCCGCTGCGCTGAGAAGAATGGGGAGGGAGAATGGAATGAATTAGGGTTGGGGGAGTTGTCGGCCGGACGCGGTTTTGTTCCACCGAAACTGACGCGCAGCCGTCGGATCCCCGACGCCCTAGATCGAACGGCCGCGGGCGATCCGAGTCTGCTGGGCTTCTTTGAGCCCAGGCGGGCGTCTTCTTTCCCGGCCCAGGCCCACGTTGCGGCCTAGGGGAGAAAGGGGCGTCCCGCGCGCGGCCAGATGGGCTCAAATGATCTCTGGGCCGATCGCCGTTGCTATCTGTCATAGCGTCTAGAATTTCCAGAAATAGTTATGAATTTCCTTTGTATTTGAATTGAAATTTTAATGAATTTTCTCTACAATTTTATCCAACGATATTTTGTTTAGAGAACAATTCGACTTGAAATTTCTGGAAAATAAGATTATGAACAATTTTAATTGTTTCTGCTGCGAAGAAAATATTGAATTTGACTCTAAATTAAATTTGAACCAACGGGATAATTTAATTTTGAGTGAATTATGATTTTCAATAATTTGTTGAGATTATAATATTGTTATTCTCTGACCAACGTTGTTAATAACATTATTATAACGAATTGCTATGCATTTATTTTTACTTCTGCCCAACGGTGATGTTTAAATTTTGCATAGAGAAATCGTATGTTTTAATTTTGACCAACGTTAAATTAAGGCATGCAATTTCATGATGAATGTTTCTCACTTTTCTTTGGATAAATTTCAGGAGTTAAAGGAATGGTCAACATCAATAACATTCCTCCGCTCAACGGTACCAACTACCGTGTGTGGCGGGAGAAGTATGAACTAGAACTTGCACTGGCAGAGATCGATCTTGCCATTACTTCCCCGTGTCCTACTATTCCAGAGGAACCGGAGAAAAGAACCGATGAAACTGACGAAGCTTTTCACGCCCGAAAGCGTGATTTTGCAGAAGTCAGAATGAAATACGATATCGAACATAGGCGTTGGATTCAATCCAACAGAAAATGCCTATTGGTGGCGAAAGCCACCATTGAAGACCAAATCCGAGGGTCAATCCCAGAATGCATCACCGCCATTGATTACCTTGAAAGGGTAAAGAGTCAGTTTACTGGGTCTTCTAAGGCCACAACAAGCACAATGATACAGAAACTTGTATCTGAGAAGTACAATGGTGGTGGTGTGCGTCAGCACATATTGAAAATGAATACCATGGCAGCGAAATTAAAGACTATGGATTTGGGGATCAATGACAAGTTCCTCATTCACTTGGTCTTTCTTTCACTACCAAAAGAATTCGAAACTTTTGCTGTGAATTACAATATGATGCCTGAAAACTGGGACATTGAAAAGCTCATTGCAATGTGTGTCCAGGAGGAAGAGAGAATCAAATCCGCACAGGGTGACTCTGCTCATCTTGTGAAGGATAATAAAAGAAAGAACTTTTACAAGAAACCACAGGGGAAACCCCAGTGGAACAAAGGTTCTCCCTCCAAGCCACAAGAAAACACACTTGCAAAGGGCAAAGAAAAGGACTCTCAGGATAAAGATTTCCGAAAATATGGCAATGCTAAGAAAGACCAGTGCAAGGAATGCTTCAAGAGAGGGCACTACAAGAGAGATTGCCCTGTCTACCTGAAAAAGCTACTAAAGAAAGGTGATGACACTATCACATTTGTAGATGAATCCCTGTTTTTATGTTATTCGAATACTTCTTGGTGGATTGATTCAGGTGCAACAATTCACGTTTCGAATTCTTTACAGGGGTTAAGTGGGAGGAGAATCCTGCAAAGAGGCGAAAGAACGATTAAAGTCGCGAATGGAGTACAAGCTGAAGTTGAAGCCATTGGAGATTTAGCTTTAGAACTAAAAGATGGCTTTGTACTTAAGCTCAGAGATGTACTCTATGTTCCCTCTTTACGTAGGAATTTAATAAGTGTATCGAAACTCGATGATGTTGGATTTGGCTGTCATTTTGGTAATGGCAGATGTGAACTATTTGATGATAATAATAAATGTGTTGGTCTTGCCTTCTGACAAGACAAGCTTTATTTGTTATCTCTTGCTGATCATGTGAATCATGTTGTGAATAATGCGAATGTCTCCCAATCTACAAATGAGAATAAGAAGCGGAAGAGAAATGATAGCGACTCTTCGAAATTATGGCATTGTCGTTTGGGCCATATTTCGAGGGGGAGAATAGAACGCTTAGTGAAACAATCAATTCTTCCGCACTTAGAATTCTCCGATTTAGAACAATGTGTTGATTGCATCAAAGGAAAATATGTTAAGAAAATAAAGAAAGATGCTAAACGAAGCACGAGAGTATTAGAAATAATTCACACAGACATTTGCGGTCCATTCCCAACGAAAAGCGTGGATGGTTATGATTCATTCATAACATTCACGGATGATTACTCTCGCTATGGCTATATTTATCCAATTAAAGAAAGAACAGAAGCACTGGATAAATTTAAGATATTTAAAGCCGAAATTGAAAATCAACACAACAAGAAGATAAAGATAGTTCGATCAGACCGTGGTGGAGAGTATTACGGGCGACATACCCCGTATGGCCAAATTCCAGGTCCTTTTGCAAGGTTCCTACAGGAAAATGGCATAGTCGCTCAATACTCCACACCGAGGGAGCCTCAGCAGAATGGAGTGGCTGAAAGAAGAAACCGTACCCTAATGGATATGGTGAGAAGCATGATGAGTTACTCCACACTACCGGTTGGTTTATGGATGGAGGCACTGAAAACCGCCATTCATATACTTAATCGAGTACCAAGCAAGTCGGTGCAGAAAACACCATATGAATTATGGACAGGAAGAGAACCCTCACTTAAGCACTTACGTGTGTGGGGCTGTCCAGCTGAAGCTAAGGTATTTAACCCAAATATTGGAAAGTTAGACTCCAAGACCGTCAGCTGCCATTTCATTGGCTATCCAGAAAGATCGAAAAGATATAGATTTTATTGTCCTGATAGATACACGAAATTTGTTGAAACAAGACACGCTGTGTTCTTGGAGGATGACATGATCAGGGGAGCAAGGTAACACGTGAAATTAGACTTGAGGAGAAGCGGGTACATGTACCCACTCCGATGGTTGAAGAACCATACTTTACGTTACCTGCTGCCGATGTTGCACCAGCAGTACAAGATACTGTGGTGACAACGCCTGTTGTGAATTCTCCCATAGCAACAACGAATGAACAAGAGGAACTTGTCCATCAGGAGCCTATAGAATCAGATGTTGCTGATGAGGAAGAACAACAACAGCCCATAGTGGACCAAGTGCCAGAGGCCCCTAGAAGGTCTCAAAGAACTAGAAGGTCAGCTATTCCAGATGATTATGAAATCTATGAAACTGAAGAATATCATATGGAAGATGACCCTCTAACTTTTGAAGAAGCCATGAGAAGCGAACACTCATCGAAGTGGCTTCAGGCTATGGAAGATGAGATGAAATCTATGAATACCAACAAGGTTTGGGTTCTAGAAAATATTCCCAAAGGAGCTAAGAAAGTAGGATCCAAATGGGTCTACAAGACGAAATATGACTCCCAAGGGAATATTGAAAGACACAAAGCGCGACTTGTGGCTAAGGGTTTTACCCAAAGAGAAGGGATTGATTACAATGAAACTTTTTTCCCAGTTTCTTGTAAAGATTCTTTCAGAATCATTATGGCACTTGTGGCTCACTATGATCTAGAATTGCATCAGATGGATGTAAAGACAACATTCCTAAATGGGGATTTGGATGAAAATGTATATATGGCACAACCGAAAGGTTTTGTCGTAAAAGGAAAAGAGAATATGGGATGTCGTCTGAAAAGATCTATTTATGGTTTGAAACAAGCTTCGAGACAGTGGTACTTAAAGTTTGATAAAACTATAAAGGGTTTTGGGTTTAAAGAAAATGTTGAGGACAATTGTGTCTATGTGAAATTCAAGAATAAGAAATACATATTTCTGATCCTATATGTGGATGATATCTTACTTGCTAGTAATGATGTCAATCTACTATTAGAGACGAAGAAATTCTTGTCCTCGAACTTTGATATGAAAGATCTCGGTGAAGCTTCGTTTGTCTTGGGAATTGAGATTCATCGAGATAGAAAAAAAGGGGTTTTGGGATTATCGCAGAAGGCATACATAGAAAAGGTTCTGAAGAGATTTAGTATGCATGCGTGTAGTCCATCTCCTGCTCCGATTGTCAAGGGCGATAAATATGGGGAACATCAGTGTCCCAAGAATCAATATGAAATTAATCAAATGAAAGCGATACCGTATGCTTCGGCAATTGGAAGTTTACAATATGCTCAAACGTGTACTCGCCCTGACATAGCTTTTGTTACCGGGTTACTTGGCAGATATCAAAAGAATCCAGGAATTGAACATTGGAAACTAGTGAAGAAAGTCTTGCGTTATTTGCAAGGTACGAAAGGTCTCATGTTGACATATGAAAGATCTGATTCCCTGTGCATAGAGGGGTATTCAGATTCTGACTATGCTGGAGATGAAAGAAAATCCACATCAGGATATATATTCACTCTTGCTAAAGGAGTGATATCGTGGAAAAGTTCGAAACAAACAGTGACTACATCCTCGACAATGTACGCCGAGTTTGTAGCTTGTTATGAGGCCTCGGGGCAGGTAAATTGGTTGAAGAAATTTGTACCCGGACTGAGAATAATTGAAAGTATAGAAAGACCGATGCGGTTGTATTGTGATAACAACCCAGCGGTAGAATACGCTCACAACAATAGGTCAAGTGGTGCTGCCAAACACATTGACATAAAGTACTATGTTGTGAAAGATAAACTTCGGGATCATATCATAAATCTTGAGCATATACGAACAGAAAAGATGCTAGCGGATCCGCTCACAAAAGGCCTCCCACCCAGTGTGTTCAGAGGACACATAGCCGGCATGGGTTTAAGGGAGAACCTATGATTCCCAAAGAATAAGAAGGGCCCAGAATGATGAAAGGTTTTATTTCCAAAATAGAAAGGTGTGTAGTAGCTGTGAGTCTAATGACAAGAATTGTTGTGATGATGAAGCATGCTCTATATACTAATCTATGATGGAATTGAAAAGAATTGGAATATTGAACTTGAAATGGAATTGAAGAATTAAAAGAATTGTATGAGATCTAGGGGGAGAATGTTAGAGTTAGATCTCTTCCCGTTAGACCCAACGGACTAACGGGCCCTAGGTCACGCCCTGATCGGGGGCGTCCAACCCTGTGGTTGGTGGGCCCCCGTCGCACAGTGCTATATAAGGAAGGTGGGGGCCGGGGCGCCAGGCACGTCTCACGAGGTTCATCTGCGCCGCCACACCCCACCGACATTCCCTAAACCCTAGTCCGATCTATAGGGGGCGCTGCAAGCGGCGGGAAGTACCACCGACGGCGGCGACCACCCTGTACGTGCAGATGACGACGGACACGACGACTGACGGTACCCGCGACAACTATGGCCGACGGCGGGATGAACCCTAACACCGCCGTCGCCACTGCTACTCATACCGTCGACCCCTCTGGTCTGTGTCTCTTTCTCCTCTCTCCCTCTACTCCTCTCTGCATTACATGAACTGCATACATCTACTACTACTAGAACTCGATCTACTCCACTGGATCCGCTCCTAGACGATCCTAGAATTCCTATCACAACGTGCTCACGCTCACCGTGCCCAAGCTGCCCGCCGGCGCCGGTGCTTCTGCCGCCCCCGCACCACCGCAGGACAAGGAGGAGGCGCGACTCGCCGGCGATAAGCCGGCTGATCAGGAGGACAAGCTGGCCGCCAAGGATGGCCGTGGCCGTGGGGCGGATACGGACGAACGGAGGACCACTGAGGCGGAGGAGAGGACGAGCTCGACGACCAGAAGCGAAGAGGAAGACGTGACGAAGGCCAAGCCCACGGCGCCGCCGCCGCAGCAGCCGAGCGAGAAGACGGGAGGAGACCATGAGCAACAGGATCATCATCAGGATGACAAGCAGGCGGCGAGCGCGGAGCACAGGGAGAAGGTCGCCCGCGAGGCCGCGCGCCGGATCGAGGCAGCGCGCGCGAGGGTGGCGGAGGCCAAGGCCAAGGCGGAGCGGGAGAGGAAGTGCGAGCACTGGAAGGAGCGCGCCATGGAGGAGGGGGTCAAGTTGGCGGAGGCCGTCAATAAGAACAGGAAGGTGATCGCCACGGCCGTCGCCGCCTTCACACTTGGCGTCTTCGTCTCCACTAGGCTCTTCTCCAGGAATTAATCTACGGCCGCGCTTATGTAATCATGGATGAAACATGACAACTAGAGCAGGATCGCCAATTGTATTGAATTCCTAGACTTGTACATGGATGATCCATCACTACTAATATGCAATTATGCATGCATATAAGAGATGCACTCCACTGTGCATTTGGATGTAACGACTAATTGTTGTACATCGGTGTATATATACAAATATGTATTTACTCTCCATTTTTCACAGTACTTGTTTTAGCCTTCGACACAATAATTAAGGACGGTTATGCGAACTTCTAGTGCAGTTTGCTCATCCGTATTTGTATATATACAAATATGTATTTACTCTCCATTTTTCACAGTACTTGTTTTAGCCTTCGACACAATAATTAAGGACGGTTATGCGAACTTCTAGTGCAGTTTGCTCATCCATATTTAAGTCCTTGACTTGGTACAAGTACTTCTTGTTTTATTCTAGGAATTAATAACGCTAACCACGGTAACTTCATTAATCTTAAGATCTGTCGCGGCTCAATCCTCTGAAGGTGCTCATAAAAATACGGTTAGTGTACGCGCGCATATTCATACCGGTGAGTGTGCGTGAATGTTGTATAGGCATCATCATTATACTGTGTAATTTTTTTTAAAAAAAAGACGACAATGAAATATAGTGACCATCATACCCCTTGGTTATGCTTATCCCTCTCAATGTGTGCATTTTGTTGTTTCGAAAGTGTAAAGTTGTGTATAATTAGAGACCATCATGGGGTCTTCCAAGCAGCAGAAGCAATATGGTATGAGAGAGGCCTTGATGCGTGTTTGATGGAGGCTACGGCTTGCCGCGATGGACTGAAAGCTTGCAAGTGAAGGGAGGGGGGGGGGGGGGGGGGGGGGGTCGGAGTTTTGCTAGACACGGATAGCCTAGAGTCTTCTAGCCGTGGATAATAAAGAGAGACATGCAAAGATCTACTCCCTCCGTCCATGAAAGAATAAATTTCTGAGTTTATCCTAAGTCAAATTTTTTGAACTTTGACCAAATTTCTAGAATAAAACATTAAAAGTTATGTTATCAAACTAGTATCATTAGATTTATCTAAGAACATATTTTTACATGATACACATTTTAAGTCATAGATGTTGTTATATTTTTCTATAAAGTTGGTCAAAGTTAAAATTTTTTGACTGACACGGATTCTATGAATTGATTCTTTCAGAGACGGAGGGAGTATCTTGGATCCAGTCTCGAAGGAGATCGAGGAGCTTAGTCTTGTCTTTCATAATTTTTTGTTTTGTTATGTTAAAATCTGTTTAGAATAACTTAACTTCACTAGTGAAGTTATTTTTCATAAGCAATTTTTTAAGATGAAGCTGAACTATTTTTTTTTTAAAAAGTTTGGCAAAACAACTTCACCAATATCTTTATGCATGGATATGAAAGAGAGATAGAGGAGAGAGCTGAGATAAACTATTTTTTAGTTTCATCTTACTTTATGTCTTCATAAGAGGGAGAAAAACAGTTTCATCCATAAAGCTGTTTTAAAAATAAAAATTTGAGAAAAAAATAGCGGAGCTATACCAAATAGACCATTAGTAGAAGTTATAATAAGATTACTCATGTTTTAGCTAAACAAGTCACTAACACGCATCACATGGAGAGGTGACATGTAACTCCAGCATATATGAGTGATTTGATCTTGTACGAGGCTTTGGCCATCTCTGATTAAATGAAAGGTAAGGAAGTAAAAAAAAAGTGAAATGTCAATGTTTCTTTTTCGTCTTAAAAAAAGTGCAATGTCACTATCCCCTATGCATTGTATGCTCGTCACCTTAAGTCTAGCTAATATGGGGCAAGATTGGATAAAATGGGTCAAAGTTATAGTGGATTTTTATTTATGTACAAATATAAAGACTCTTGAGTCTATTCTAATAAGTATAACTAAGGTTATAGAAAAGGGCCAATGGTTTATCATATTAATTGAGAATCTTTAGAGAAGCATTACGAAGTAAGTTATCCAATTTGATTCGTTTATTGGCATACGTTAAGGCTCCTCCCTAAATTTGATTAAACTATAGATGATTTGAATGTTTGATTTAGCACAAACTTAGAAGTCTTTACTACCATATATTTGTAGACGAAGGAAATATTTTGATAACAGTGGTAGGAACTAGAAGAACAAGTGTAGAGAAAAAATAGAGTACATTAAATGTTAATTAATGGTCAAAATAATAATGTCTCGGTAATTACTATCGGGAACCACACTTCGTCAAGTACAATTTACATTTTAGAAAAAAAAAATGAGGAGGAATTACATGCATGCTAGGAAACAGTAGTTTACAGAAATCTTGATCTAAAAATAGCCTAATCTTACTTCACTATAGCCTTTTTTTATTGTTACAATATTGCAATTACTTAACTATTGTCACTAATGATGTTATAGCTTTGTTGAACGCTTATTTGGTTTATATGCAAAAAAAAAACACTAAACTTGATCAAGGAAAACACTTATTCCTTACTCTAGATGACTAACCTATTTTTTCTCCGTTATTTTCTTTATTATTAAATAAATGACGTAACTTGGATAAGCACTGAAGTGTTAGATTGTTGAATGCTGAGTGAATAAAGTCAATCGTAGCTCCGAGTAATTTGATTGGTTTAATGAATATTAACTAGTGGACTTGAAAAATACTCTGTTCGCCTAAAGTCTTCTACATGTATTTGAATAGTTACATTCATGAAATAACTATGGTTATATTTTTTGGATAAATTATATGTTCGGTTGACGGTTTTTGCAGTTCATAAGTCGACTAATACTATTTTATTGTGAAAGAAAAAATAATATACCATAACTGATAAGCTGAGCTAATAAGTGATAAGCTAGACTGATAAATGAAACGAACATGATATTTACTAGAAGGCTGCCGCCCCTATTTAAAACATTGATAACATGAGAAGTATATTTAAACCTAATACTAGCTTTCGGAGCTAAGAAAGCTTGTTCAGCTTATGGTTCCTGTGACTAATAAATAGGTTGATAAACAAACTAATGTTATTTTTAACTATTTTATTATAACAGAAAAATAATATATAATAATTAATAAGTTTAAACGAACAAGGCCTTCACTTCTCTCTTCACTCTATGTGTGGTCCTTCACTCCGGAAACATTTGTAGCCGCGCCCCTCCTCGACTCCTACGTGGTTTCAAAGAAATGGACATGTCTGATCCTTCACTCCCAAAACGTTTGTAGCCCCTCCTCCGTGGTTTCAAAGAAATGGACAGATTTTCTTGCCCTCAAGAAAAGCATGGAATGAGTGACTCGCACATCTGACGCAGCTAATGAATGCCTCGATCGGTTCATCAGATCAATCCCTCCTCCCCACGGCCACACCAAGGTACCAAGCTAGACACAACCACTAAGAAGCTCGTAAACGCCATCAACATGTGTGAACGGTGAAGAAACGAGACGGCCCAGGGACACCGGCAATGGCGAGCGCGGCGGCGACCGACGGCGTGGAGTGGAAGTGGCTGGTGAAAAAGGACACTTACCTCCTGAGCCTCAACCTCCCTGAAGGTGAGGCGCCTCAGCCTGTAATCTAATCTAATCTAATCTGGAAATTTCATTTCATTCTAGTACTTACCATGCATCTTCTTGGTTGAAACAATAACAAATCCAAGATTTGAAGCTGGAGGACTTCTTGGTTCGCGTGGACGGCAAGCGCCGGCTCACCATCACCGACCGGCGCAAGCCCACGAACGGCAAGACGTTGCGGCTCAACAAGACGTTCCAGCTGCCCAAGACGGCCAACCCCGACGCCATAACTGGCTGCTTAGACAGCGACGTGCTCACGCTCACCGTGCCCAGTAAGGGGCGGCAGCAACAGCCGGCAGTCGCCGTCGCCGTGAAGAAGGAGGAGGAGCCCAAGGCCAAGGCCAAGGCGGAGCCGGAGCCGGAGCGGGAGGAGATGATGGACACGGCCGTCGCCGCATTCACGCTTGGTGTCTTGTTGTCGCACGGGCTCTTCTCCGGCAGGAATTAATAATCACATATAAGACGACAGGCACGTCGGCCAAATCATCATTCGCAGGGCATCAAGCCTTCTACAGTAGCTTCGTGGGCGTGCACACGATGACTGATCATGCACATGATTGTCTATCGGTGGATGAAATGTGTACGTGTAATCTTGACAAATATGAACTGTACATATACTCATGTACCGCTTAAGCAGAATAACCAACAGACACGAGGTACGGCAGAGACACTCTTACTTAATTGAATTTTACATATAAAGAATGGCACCTTCAAAACCAGGTCAATGTATAAGTACTGAGTTAGGCAAAATACCTTTGAAGATAAAACATTGCCTGTGGTTTCTTAGAGGGGGCGAGGGGATGATTCCTATAATAACAAAGAGAATCGAAATGGTAAGACTAAATAAATAAGGAAATATTTCAACCTTTGGGCTCAAGATGTTCCAACTCAATTTAAATCATTCCAGCTTAAATAAAAAGGCTAAATCAAAGCACATTTTTTAACATCCAACAGTTTGCACGTATAGTTCGATTTGCAACCCAAACTAGGAACCGGGCAACAGACACCCCCAACTTTCGAAAACCAGAAAACTTTGGTGCTTTTCTACTTTCTAAAACTACTAAAAATCTGGTTTCATCTTTAAAAGATTATATTAATTTATTTTGAAACAAAAAATATGATCTTCTAGTTTTCTTCGAAAAATGTTATCTTTTGGTGCTTTACTAAAGTTATTTGAATCTTTATTTGTATAAAAAAATAATGAGCACGACTACAAGCAGTAAACCAATAGGAACATAAATAAGCCATTTCCAAATAGGCAAATAATATTTTTAGAAAGCATGTCACAAGTTTTGGACTTTTCAAGCTTTAAAATAAATCAGTATGAATTCTTAGAGACTCAATCAAGTTTTTATAACTTTTAGATATAAAAAACTACCTCTAAAACTAGCGAGTCAACCAATTTTATCCGGTTTTGACAGTTGGATGGTAAATGTTACCCTGTTTTGTATGTAGTTAAGGTATGAAAATTGGACCGGCGCACAACTTTGAGGTTAATAAATGTATTGTACCCTAAATAAAAATACACTATCAAAATATGTTTTATTGTATATATGATGAATCTTCTATGATGTTGTAGATGTTTGTGTATTTTTTATAAAAATAATTCAAACTATAGAAGTTTGACTTAAACTAAAACTAAAACTAATAATTTGGAACGAATAGAGTAGTAAACTAGTTATAAAAGATGCTTATATAAAACTAACAATTCCCCTATATTGTACCTAGGTGAAAATGTTCTCTTTGACACCTGATACGTTCGATTTCTTTTTATTTCCCTTGCTACTTCATAGATAGAATGTATGGAAGGGAATAAAACTAAGATTCAGATGAAAATCTTCTCTCCCATGCCCCAGTTTTACGCCTGATTTGGATTAGGTAAACTTTTTATAACTTGCAAGTTGGAGAGAGCCAACTAATAGCATTTTGTAAGTTGGGTACTTGAATTTGTTCAAAATAGGCTATAAGATAAGCTATTTTGGATCAACTAGAGGTTATTTTAGCTGTTAGTAACTTATTTTAGTGAATCCAAACGGGATGTTAGTTACTATCAACTTATACTGGATTTACACTTGGATCTATACTAAAGCTACGATGATACACCATATTTAGATGTTGTGAAATTTTCACAACACCTTTAATCTTAAATCTGTGTATAAACTTAAAACTTTCACCCAGCCGGATACGGGAGTAGGCAATCTTTAAACTAAAAACATATATTATACTTTATTCATTCTAAATTATAAGTCAATCATTTTTTTTAAAAAAAGCCAAATAATTTTAAATTTGATCTAAATTGTTGAGAGAATTATAAAGATTTATGATATTAAATAGGTATATTATAAAAAATATAATTAATAAAGAATATAATGATATTTTGTTGATATCGTAAATGTTAATATCTTATTATATGAATTTGGTCAAACTTAAATGTTTTGACTCTTTAACAAAGATGAAATGATTTATAATTTGAAATGTAGGAAACGAGAATTATATATGAATATGCAATTAATACTTAATATAAGAAATCTGCCTTCTGTTGCCTTCTTATCCACACGTACAACATGATTTGCCTTGGTAACGAGTGATACACTTGTGTTTTCTTCAGACGACGGCTTTGCATTGAATAACTTGCCGAAAGCAAGGCACCGGCCGCCAGAGATCCCTAGCCTTTACCCAGACGTCGACGACAAGCTCGATTTTCTGCTGCAATTAACGTACACTACTTTGAAGAAAAGTTTGGAATAACCAACAAAACACACAAAACAACAGACACCTACCGTGGTGCCGCTACGTATATAAGCTAATGTAACCATCCTTGGGCCTTGGACTCCTACTGAGCGCGCGGTAACAGGACAGGACTAACTATAATCAGCTTCAGCTCTAGTTAGCCCGCGACTGCTCGATCACCATCGTCCGATCAATCGATCACTAGCGCTTCCAGAACAGACGATCAAGCACAATCCATGGCCAGCTGCAAGCCCAAGGGATCAGCGAAGAGCGGCGCGGCGCCAGCGGCCTCCGGCGGCGTCACGGACATCGATCCCAAGCTGGAGTGGCACGACGGCGCCAACAGCTACATCATTCGCCTCAACCTCCCTGGTAAGTTAATTAATCATTATACTCTATGTTCGATCCATCGCGCGCGTCTGCATTGTATGTGTGCCTCATGAGACCGACGATATGATCGATGAAGGGTTCAAGAAGGAGGACTTCAAGGTTCAGGTGGACTCCGGCGGCCGGCTGACGGTCCGCGGCGAGCGTCCCGCCGGGTACGTGCGGTTCCACAAGGCGTTCCAGCTGCCCCAGACGGCCAACCTCGAAGGCGTCGCCGGCCGCTTCGACGGCACCGTGCTGTCCCTCACCGTGCCCAAGCAGCCGGTCTCCGGGACTGACATGGTGATGGCCAGGCTGATCGAGGCCAAGGAGGCGGCGCGGGCGGAGGCCACGACGTGGGCAGAGGCCCGCGGCGGCAGGGGGCAGATGGTCGCCGTGGCCGTCGCCGGGTTCGCGCTCGGCGCGTTCCTCGCGCACAGGTTCTTGTCGGCCACCAATAGCTAAATACTCCATGTACATATTTCCTGTCTGAATCTGTGTGTACATACAGAGATATGTGTGGTTTATAGTTGGATTCCTCACTCGAAAAAGGAGGTCTTACGAAATGGGTTGTTCAAAGAAAGTACATCTGACTTCACTTTGATCGGAGGGACATCTCTGACTTCATTTTTCTTTTGAAACATCCCGTGATAGTGTTTGAAAATGGAAATGGGTGATCCAGCATAAAAAAGTCATCCTGGTTCTCTTGACCAGACCGGGAAAACTTTTGGGCTTCCACAGGCCCATGGACAAAGGTCCACCATATACAATGCACTAAAAGTCTTTCCCCGAGCTAAGGTAGATCGTTGGCAAATCCTAAGCGATTTTCATCTTCCGGCATTGTTTCAACCGACTCCTCATCTCCGGAGGCCACTTTGGCGTCGGGATAGGGAGGAGTTGCGGAATCGATGGCGAGTGTATATATCCTTCCTTTTTAGCTTATGTTTGTATAGGACTACTATAGGTTACGGTTAGGGTTGGAGTCTTTCCTGAGCTTTTCCGGCGTCGGCTGTGTCGACGGTGGGCGGGTTCCAGTGGTGGTCTATGAGCCGGAGGAGCACACAGCCACAGCGACAATATCATCTGTAGGAGGTTCGGCGTCGATGATTTTTTTTTCTTTGTTTCCTTCTTCTGCGTCGGTGCTCGGATCTTCTGCGTGCTTCTTTGGGTTGTTCGTGGCCTTCTCTTCAATGGCAAATCCATATTCTTCAACATGGTTGTTGTTCAAAGCAGATTCGGTACTCCTACCAGTGGCGTTTTCACCGGGATTTTGTCCACCCAAAGAGGTTTCCCTTGGAGGTTATGGTTCCACTTGCTCCTGTATGCAGGCTAGTATTCTTGGATCCCCTTTGTGAGATTGTTGCTTGTTGACTGGAGCTTACCGGCGATGTGACTGGCGTCTGTTTCCGGTGAAAGTGGGGTTTGCCTTGGGCGTTCAAATGGTTAAATAGGATGGTGTGGTGCTGATGGGCTTCAAATTTTAAGTTTCATTGCTAAATCGGGAATCGACTGGAAGCTTTATTCTGGAACTTCTTCATCGCGGGAGATGGAGGACCAGGCTGCGGCAACGATGATCGGTGATAGCGACGGGCACTGGATGCTCCTGTATAATGGACTTAGGGCTTCACCAACGCAGGGTAATAGGAGCGTAGGCTTCAGATAAAAGGAGCAGGCCACCTAGGCATCAACGGCTTGAGCTCCCAAAACTTCCAACGCTGGTTGCTGGTCATGCACTTCCATACTTTACGTCAGCCCAGTATTTGATTGAGGGTGTCTGCCAGAAAAGTAACATGGCAAAGGCATGGTCCCGTGAAGATGGATGGGGATTTCAAGCTACAACGCTTTCTCCGATGGATGCTTGCAGCCTTTGTCAGATAGGGCAATAGTGTCTTCTGCAGGGTACTATGACAGCCTGCAGGGCTACCAACATCTATGATCTGGAATCACATTGCCTACGCCATGGTGGAGCGATGGAGAAGCCCTTATGTACTACTCCGTATGCTTTAGTCAGGCCGATTTGCACAGGTCAACAACATGACACAACCGGTCAGGCGCTTTTCTCGATAGTCGATTCACAGCTCCATGTCAATATACGCGTATATACGAACCACGCGAAGGAAGAAAGAAACAATCGCAAAAACAAAAAAGAAAAGAAGGATGAAAGAAACGATAACTAATATTAACCCCACAGCAAAAATTCTTTGCGCGAGGGGGTGTGCGCATGACACAGCAGAATCGATTCCGCCCTCCCTTACCAGCAGCCGTTGCTGTCATACATACAGCAGGATAATCTATAAGCACCATGCATCAAGATATGCCTGGACCTATGGTCCTATATGCACAACAACCATATATACCCCTTGTGCACATGAACTACATTTGCACTTCCCTTATCATTCAATCTTTAGGGGATGGGACCGTTTATGGCGTCTCGTGTACACTTCTGTCATCTCGGGATCGTAGCACCCTGCACAAAATTTCGGGCAAGTAGTACGAACAAAGCTGATATTTACTTTGTGGAGAATGGCACTGAAATTCAGATATAAGGGCATCCGCTATGGGCGGCGATATTGCTGGCTTACATAGGATTCACGCTGACATGGAGTTGAGAGAGGTACCAGAGTGGCAATGAAAGAATCACTAGCCTCGCTCCAAAATCAGCCAAGAAGAGAAGATATGGAGTACTCCCTTCTTACCTAAATATTTGTCGTTACAATTTGCATACCGATAAGTTTAAATTCATTTACAGAAATACGTGTAGTTTTTTATTTTCGTGCAACTAATGGACTTTTATTAATCATGGTTCGTGTTATCAATCTGGACTAAAGGGTTCCTAGTTAACTAGGACTACTAGTCCCGCTTATGAACACCAACTCAGACTAAAGGTCCAATGACCAGTTAGTTCAAAAGGAAAACATCACATTCAAAGTCAGATGTGCTATGTAGGCAGGTGAAAAGTTACGTGTGATACAATGCATAAGACGTTCGAAAACCACGAGTCATTGGGGTGAGAGGTATTATTATTTTTAATCTTGAAGGGTCTTTAGCCCCAGATTTCCAACCAGACCGGGACTAAAGACCTTTGACAACTGGATTGAAGCCATGTTTTTTACTAGTGCCACACTGAGGTGGCACCAATAGCTACTAACTAGCTATTACTGTTGGACGACCTAAAATAATCATCTTGATGGATTAGAGTGATAGTTTAGTTGTTGCATTGGGTCCCTGGTGTATATACATATGTTTTTGGGTTCCATTTCCATATCAAACCGATATTTTTTTTTCCATAAAAACTATTCTAACAATTTCATCGTCTAACAATTGTCCTTCTTAGAGAACATAGGAAAAAATAACATATTTTTAACTAGATATATATATCATGTGTCCCTTTATTTCAAATTGTAAATCATTTGTTTTTTTTTAAAATTCATAGCTTTTACTATACCTCTGAGTCATTTGAGTTTTTTAATTCATACCTTTTATTATGCACATGAGACTTACAATTTGGAACATCTTTCGTTGTTGTTTTGTTTATAATTTGTTAGTAATAGAAGCTATCTTTTATGTACACATAAAGCATTCATAAACAAGTCATTTTACATAGCTATCAGGTGCAGCTCATACATTTTACTACTGGTTAGGTATCAAATTCTCTAAACCACATATGTCACTCTCCATTTTGTCAAATTTTCAATTTTGGTTACTCTTTCGTGCCACAAGGTTTGGATTCACAACACTACTTTTCAGCGAACGAATAATGTTTTCCTCCCACAATAATTCAGCATAAGCTAAATTTTAACGCAACGAATAGGGCCACAAATTGACACTCGGGAGGGGAGGTGGACGCTATAGTAAGTCTAACGCCACCGCATCTCTATGGTTGGTTGGTGATTAGCAACGTGTAATAAGAAGGTGAATGAGAAGACAGCATGGGACGACAATACCTACCGTAGATGTTGAGGACATATGTAAGACTAAAACGGAACATTGATAACTATTTTAGATGGTGAGCATGAGAGAAAGAAGCGAGGTAGGAAAACATTGTGATGCCAATGTAGCTCAAGGAGATATAAAACCAAATTATGATAACTTTTTTTCGTGGAATGGACCTCTCTGGATCGTGTTTGTTTTTCGACAACTAGGAGGTGCGTTTGTTGAAATAGGTTAGATCTAGATTTAATGGTGGGCAAAAAAAAACCACCCAAGTGATATATGGGTAGGCAGGGTGAAGAGTGCTGGTGCTGAGTGCAGCCGTGAACAGAACAGAGCCATACTGAAACGGAAGGCTCTGTTAACTGTCGGCCTGTGTTTGGGAACACAAGAAAAGAAAAGGGCAGGAGGAAGAAGTCGCCAACGAGCGCAGCGGCGGCGCCACCACCTGCACGGCGGCACGGAACCGCTCGCTTCAGTGCACATTCAAAAGCGGCAAGAACAGATCAGATTCTGCCCGCCCGCACAAAGCTGAGAGCTTCCACGTCAAGAAAGACACCAACAACCTCTTCTCTTCTCTTCTCTTCTCTTGTTCTACGCCTCTCTCTCTCACTCTAGCACAGATTCTCGCTCTCCAAAGCTCTCCCCAAAAAGCAAAAGGAGAGCTGCCTGCCCACTTGATCGCTCTACCACCCCACGCCGACCGATCATAAGGAACCGTATTCCCTTCGCCGTCGCCTTCTCGCTTTCTTTTTCACACCGTCGCCTAGCTAGCTCACCACCCGGCCTCCCCTGCTTGCCTCCGCCCATGGCGGCCGGCGGAGGTGGCGGTGGCGGCCCTCCGCCCCCGGGGCCGCCGCCGATGGTGTGGAGGCTGGTCGTCGAGGTGGTGGACGCACGCGACCTCGTGCCCAAGGACGGCCTCGGCACGTCCAGCGCCTTCGCGGTGGTGGACTTCGACGGGCAGCCGAAGCGCACGCGCACCGTGCCGCGGGACCTCAACCCGCAGTGGCACGAGCGCCTCGAGTTCGTCGTGCATGACCCCGCGAACCTGCACGCCGAGGCGCTCGACGTCTCGCTCTACCCACGACCGCCGCTTCAACCCCTCCGGCGGCGGTGGGAGCGGCAAGAACCACTTCCTCGGCCGCGTCCGCCTCTACGGCTCCCAGTTCTCGCACCGCGGGGAGGAGGGGATCGTCTACTTCCCGCTCGAGAAGCGCAGCCTGCTCAGCTGGATCCGCGGCGAGGTCGGACTCAAGATTTACTACTACCAAGAGCCTGCAATCATGCCGCCGCCGCCTCCGGAAGACAAGCCGCCGGAGCAGGCCGACAACGCGCCGCCGCCGGAGGTCCCGCCGGAAGCGCCGAGAGAATTCCCGGAGATGCCCGCGCCGACTGAGGCCGCCGTCGAAGTGCAGCAGCCGTCGGCGCAACCTCCGATCATTATCGTCGAGGAAGCGCCCATGCACCCTCCAATGATGATGCCGCCGATGATGCACGGCCCCCACGGTCCGATGATGCCACCGCCGATGCACGGTCCGATGATGCCGCCGCCGATGCACGGGCCCATGATGCCGCCGCCGCAGCCGGAGCCAGAGCCCGCGCCGCAACCGGAGTCCGGCGACCAGTACCCTCCCGAGGTGCGCAAGACTCGGATGGCGTCGAGCACGGAGCGCTTCCGCGTGGTGCGCCACCCGAGCGGCCCGGATTACTACGCACCCTCTCCCCGCGTCATCCCGGGGCGGTTTGCGTCCACCGGCGAGTCCGTGGAGCCGGTGCAGTCGTCGTCGTACGACCTGGTGGAGCCGATGCGCTACCTCTTCGTGCGCGTGGTGCGAGTGCGCGGCACACGCGCCTGCGAGGGCCCGTACGTCAAGGTCCAGGCGGGCCCGCACTCGCTCCGGTCGCGGCCGGGGCGCGACGTCTCCGGCACCGGCAACCCCGAGTGGAACCAGGTGTTCGCCATCAGCCACGCCAGGCCGGAGCCGACGCTGGAGATCTCCGTGTGGGACGGAGGCGCGCCGTCCCCTGCCGAGGCCTTCCTCGGCGGCGTGTGCTTCGACCTCTCGGACGTGCCGGTGCGCGACCAGCCCGATGGCCCGCTGGCACCGCAGTGGTACAGGCTGGAGGGTGGCGAGCCGGGGATGGTGACGGGGGACATCATGGTGGCGGTGTGGATCGGCACGCAGGCCGACGAAGCGTTCCCGGAGGCGTGGAACACGGACGCGCCGTACGCCGCCTACACGCGGTCCAAGGTGTACCAGTCTCCCAAGCTCTGGTACCTGCGGGCGTCGGTCATCGAGGCGCAGGACCTGCGCGTCCCACCGCCGCCGCCGGGGCTGCCGTTCGACGTGCGCGTCAAGATACAGCTCGGCTTCCAGTCGGCGCGGACCCGCCGGTCAGTGGCCAGCAGCAGCGGCTCCGCGTTCGCGTGGTCCGAGGACCTCATGTTCGTCGCGTCCGAGCCGCTCGACGACAGCCTCGTCGTGCTGGTGGAGGATCGGTCCATGATCAAGGAACCCGCGCTCCTCGGCCACGCCACCATCCCGGTGACCTCCGTGGAGCAGCGCCTCGACGAGCGGCAGATCGTGGCGTCGAGATGGTTCACCCTGGAAGGCGGGACGTCAGGCATCGGCATGATGCCCCCAGCTGCACCTTCGGCTTTCTACTCCGGGCGGCTGCACCTTCGGCTGTGCCTGGAAGGCGGGTACCACGTGCTGGACGAGGCGGCGCACGTGTGCAGCGACTACCGGCCGACGGCGAAGCAGCTGTGGAAGCCGCCCGTGGGCGTGCTGGAGCTGGGCATCATCGGAGCGTGCGGCCTGCTGCCGATGAAGACCAAGGGAGGCGCCAAGGGGTCGACGGACGCCTACTGCGTGGCCAAGTACGGCAAGAAGTGGGTGCGCACGCGGACCATCACCGAGACCCTCAACCCACGGTGGAACGAGCAGTACACGTGGCAGGTCTACGACCCCTGCACCGTGCTCACGGTGGCCGTGTTCGACAACTGGCGCATGTTCGCCGGTGGCCCCTACCCCGGCGGCGGCGAGCAGCGGCAGGACTACCGCATCGGGAAGGTGCGGGTGCGCGTGTCCACGCTGGAGAGCAACCGTGCGTACACGGCGTCGTACCCGCTGCTGGTGCTGCTGCGGTCGGGGCTCAAGAAGATGGGCGAGGTGCAGCTCGCCGTGCGCTTCTCGTCTCCGGCGCAGCTCCCGGACACGTGGGCCACCTACACGTCGCCGCTGCTGCCGCGCATGCACTACCTGCGCCCCATCGGCGTCGCGCAGCAGGAGGCGCTCCGGGGCGCCGCCGTGCGCACCGTGGCCACGTGGCTGGCGCGCTCCGAGCCGCCGCTGGGGCCGGAGGTGGTCAAGTACATGCTGGACGCGGACGCGCACACGTGGAGCGTGCGGCGCGCCAAGGCCAACTGGTTCCGCATCATGGGGGTGCTCGCCTGGGCAGTGGGCCTGGCGCGCTGGCTGGACGCCGTGCAGCGGTGGCGCAACCCGTCAACCACCGTGCTGGTGCACGCGCTCTACCTCGTGCTGGTGTGGTACCCGGAGCTGGTGGTGCCCACCGCGTCGCTCTACGTCTTCATGATCGGCGTCTGGTACTACCGGTTCCGGCCCCGGGGACCCGCCGGCATGGACGCGCGGCTGTCGCAGGCCGACACGGTGGACGGCGACGAGCTGGAGGAGGAGTTCGACCCGGTGCCGCCGCCCGAGGTCCTCCGCCTGCGGTACGAGCGGCTGCGCACGCTGGCGGGCCGGGTGCAGCGCGTCATGGGCGACGTGGCGGCGCAGGGCGAGAGGCTGCAGGCGCTGGTGAGCTGGCGGGACCCGCGCGCCAGCCGGATCTTCGTCGGCGTCTGCCTCGCCGTCGCCGTCGCGCTGTACGCCATGCCGCCCAAGATGGTGGCCGTGGCCAGCGGGTTCTACTACCTGCGCCACCCTATGTTCCGGGACCCTATGCCCCCGCCGGCGGTCAACTTCTTCCGCCGCTTGCCGAGCCTGTCCGACAGGTTGCTCTGACTCACATCTCAGAGCCGCCTGGGATCCACTGGTGCGTGCAACGGCGCGAGATTTTCCTTTTTATTTCTCTCTCTCTGCCACACCCCGATTATATTCTCCTATTTATTCGTTGTCTGTAACAATAATAGCGACCTGTGCAGACCAGTGTATCGGATCCAAGAGGATATAGAAAAAAAAAATCAGATTTGTGTATTCATAAGCAAATACAGTATATAGATAGTGGTACATCCCAAAAGAAACATAATAAAGATAGTAATGTAGCTGTCATGGCAATCTGCTACATATATTCGTTCATCATCGTCAGTATACATCTCAATCTCATTTGAAATCCGTTGAGCTCAGAAAAAGCGGATTTCATACGGATACCCATTGCAGTCTTGCTCTGCTCATAGGTCACAGAATCCATTCGTAGAATTCAAGTCATATAGAATAATTAGATACACTACAAAATATATTTTTTTCATATAACTTGTTTATTTGGTATTGTAATTTGCAAATAATAGTGTTTTTTGTCTATAAATTGGGGATCAAACATAAATAAAAACTTGACAAATATAACTCTAGAAGTTAATATGTTTGGGAATAGAGGGAGTTCTTAACCCACTTCTCATATATATATATACACTGTACCTTAAATTGCAGCAGCTTCTAACAAAGCATTAGAAAAAAAAAGCATTCTATTAATGTGTAGCAGGTTTAAATAAAAAGCTCGCTGAGCTATCTCATTTTAAAACTGTTCTCATTACATTTATTTTCAGTATAGCTGATTTAAATGAATCTCAACTTTGACTCGGCTCGCTAAGCTCGGTTTAAAGTTGGATATCAAACAATAGAAGAGATTATAATATGATAAACAAGAATTAATCAATTAAAAAATGGTAAAAAATCAAGTTGGCTTGTTATCAACCCCTATTCATAGCATTTCTTTTCATATCTAAGATAACCAATATAAAAAGAGACTTGCTATTCCACTGACGCTTATTTTTTTTAAAAAAAATTAGGCGACATGTGCCGAGCAGTGGTCATCCGTTTGTGCCTTCTTCAATCAGCTCAGGCAGCAAAGCAGCCCATAGTCCTCTCTACATGTCGCCTGAGAGCTAGGCGACTGAAGCTTAGAAAACGTGATAAAAAAAAATATACAAGCACTGATTTTTCTGAAAGCAGTACCCCCAAACAATCTCTAGTCGACACAAGTTTAGGCTATCCTATATTCTCTCTAGTGCAGGACAAAAGATGGTTACTCGATATGTCAACATATTAAGATCCAAAATCAGAACTTTTTAGTTCTTTTTTTTCCTTTTGAAGTTTGATTTTTTATTTTCAACTAATAGAAGACATGAGGAACATTTTCTGTGGAAAGGTCAGAGTTGGAAAAAAAATGTTTATCCAAACAAGGTAGCTGCGGCCTTGGAGACCCTAGTATCAAGCTTGGAACCATAATATCTTGAAAAAGGAGACCATCGAGGAAGAGAGATTCCATTAGCGCCCTTTTCTCTTTTTCCGAATTGTTACGAATTCCACAAATCCACAGTTGAATTTTCTCATCCATATATCGTGTGTTGGAGAAAGAATATCCAAATAAAGTGATGACGGTCTGCTCTAAAAAAAAATGAAATCAGTCTTAAGACGGAATCACTTGTTACACATAGGGCTGGGAGATGCCACTCTTCTTTCTAGAAAAGTGATTGGAACCTCATTCCATGGCACAAAGTTTGCTCCATTCTACAAGGCTACATGATCCATCACCGGAGAGATTATATTACTGACAAAACCCTTGTATCAGGATTCGAGACATGTTTAGGAGTACAGGACAAAACGAATCCTAACTCCTAAGTGAATTTCAATAATACATATAATTTTATATTTTTTGGGGAAAAAATGACTCCCTAGTTTATTTCTAGGTTCATGTACAATATTACTCCTAGCAAAATGGAACGCTTCTGATGCCAAACTTTATAACCGAGATGTGTTTGATTTAAGTAACCATATCATTTTAATATACTCCCTCGTTTAGAAGTACTTTAGGTAAAGTACAAGGTTTGATAAAATTATACAAACTACACGATTCATAACTACTCTCTTTGTTCCAAAGTGTAAGATATTTTGACTTCTCTACGTACATAGTATTTACTATATCCTTAGATATACATTATGTTTAGATAATTTAGTAAAACCTATATATTTATCTATAAAAGTCGGAACATCTTACAATTTACAATAAAATAAGTATTTTAATTTCTCCATTTTAAATTATAAATTGATCTACATACGTACTTTTGATATGTATCTATATATTATCTAGATGTATAGAGAAAGCTAAGCAGATAATTGACACGCACGTGTGGGAAGAAAGATGGTGGGGCGGCAATCTAGCAACACTTGCTGTGGGGTTGTAAATTGGCGAGTGGCGCTTGAGGCTCGACACGAGGGGGAGGACCGATATGTGGGTGTGGACAAGAAAGGCACAAGAAGCTCCCCTAGGACCGTTTAATTGGATGGACCGTCTGGTTCATTTTTTCTAAATGTTTAGGCCATGTTTGGTTAGGATAGGAATTGTTCAGGATTGTAGCCCCACCAGTAGGTCACCTAGCATGGATAAAAACCAAGCCCTCAGTAAAACACATGTTTGGTTAGCCCACGTGTGGATCCTGCCCCAATCCACTCTTCTAGTAATCACTAGGGAAGCGAGCTTGATGGCCATGCAGCTAGTTCATCGATAGCTGAATCCCTGTTTGCCACACATGTTTCTAGGACTGGGGATCAAGGGAAATAAACCCTACATGGATCAAGTGAGGTCACTAGGATCCAATTAAATCATCCCTTGTATTAAATCTCTTCAACCAAGCAAGGCCTTAGCGGGAAAGCTGCTAAGTAGGTGTGTTTATCCTGACCCCTGACATTTTTTTGGGCAAGAAGCCACTCCAAAACGGCAAAAGCCCACTTTCCCTCCCTTATTTTTTTTATGAAAGTCTGTTTTTTCTTCCTAAATTTTAAAACCGGAAAAAACACCTCCCTCAACTATGAAAACCATGTGTTCGGAAAAAAAACTATGGAAACCATGTGTTTTACCTTCCTGGTCCGGTTATAAGCGGTTTTGAATGCGGTTTTGTCTTTTTTTAAAAATATATATTTTTTGGCTAAATCTTTGAAAAAATATATAAAAAATTGTAAAATCTAATTAGGTTGGACTCGACATGAGTAGGTATACACAATGAACATATAATATGGTATGCTTTAGTATAAAGTTTTTGTTGTAGATTTAGATATATTTTTTCTATAATTAATTTGAATAATTCATAACTGCGGATTCTATGGTCCAATTATAGTAATTTTTTTACAATAGCCTAAATATTGTATATTTCAATTGTAGTTAAAATTTTATACTCATTGGATCATGTATAAATTAGTTATAAATTTATTTATATTTATTAGTTATAAATTCATTTAACCAGCATAAACCATAAACAGACCTATAACTAATTTATATATGATTGTAATTCAAGCATACAATAATTAGGATACTGTTAACACCGTATTTTGGCATGGTCAGGTACGCACCGATGGCCCCCTAGCAGGCCTTCGAGAGAGGCATCTAAAATGGACCCGAAAGATCGACTAAGGAAATAAGAGATCATTAAGATATTTTTCGGCCGACATGCGGTATTCTCCGAGATGGAATGGATTGAGGCCCAAGTCAGGATTTGTTCCCTTATCATTAGGATTTGTGCGATGGCCGGTTAGGGTTATGCTATGTGGTCTATAAATAGCAAAGGTTAGGGAACGCGAAAGACATCCAATCAATCAAATACACAACTTAGTCCTTAGTTTCCGGCCTTCGGCCATCCCTAGGAGTAGGAGTAGAGTAGATTCCGGTGAACCTTCGACGGATTGGGTTGCATCGACTAGATCAACCTCCGGTTTGCTTGTAAGTCTAGCCTTGGTTCATGTCTCGTTTGTACGGCTGTATTGTGTAACTCGTGCAAGCTCAGTATGAGCTAGTTATCGGTTTGAATCTATTGTTCATGGGGCTGCATTGCTTCAATCTCACATGAATCGTGGCTTCAAACTAGTTATCGGCTTTATTAGATTGACCATCTAATAGATTCATCAAGTTATCGATATTGTATGTTATGTTTTGTTCAATCTATTGCTACAATATCTTGCTCAATCTCATCTAATGAATTGACCCGTGCTTTATTTCCATCTAGATCTATTTGCCTCTGTTGCTTTCTTTCTTTACATTCAGAGAGACGGTAAATCTATGATATTATCGGTCAATTCATTAGTTGCGGTTGTTACATGTGGCGGGTTCGAGACATATGTTCGGTCATTAGATTGATTTAAGTGTGGATGGATCTAGTTCAACATGTACGATACGGCTGCATCTTACGAACCCCAATGTCGTATGTGTTGAATTATGTCTACCCAAACTTAGATCTATCTGGTGTCGGATATATGGATCTTGTTCAAGCTTCATGGATCCTATATCGGCTAACATAGCTGATCTGGTTATGTTTCAATTATACGGTGCATGTACTTTGTCGTTCCGATCTGTTAGATCTATTAAGTATACTGGACGTGGCTTGATTCGTTTACTTTTATGGTTGCATGGAAACACCCCAATGCTAGTAGATTGGTCGTTATCGGGTTAATTGTCATCATGGCTGCATGGGAACACACCTCCGTTGATGGTTAATTTTTATCCGGTATACTTAGTAGATTTGGTAGTTTGATGGCGATACTGTTCATACATCGCATCTTTACTGTAATTTTACCGTGTGATCGGCTATTTATGCACCTTATGCTTAACATCCTGTGACAACCGTTTGCACATCATTATTATGTTTTACACTGTTCGGAGCTGACTCTCTAGTCAATCTCCTACATTCATCGACTATATGAGAGCCGCACATTCATGGGATTGTCTGGCAACAACCGACAGGTTCCATAATTTGACGTTTCATCTCCTTGTCAATTGTAGGTCAAATTGACTGGCACGCCTGGAACTGATCATCGAAGTGGCTTGAGCCGTTTAAGGGGTCCAGGAGATCAAGCTCCGTTGCTACACGGTCTCCGCAGGCCCTACGCAGTGTTGACGCCAGAAGCCCTATTTTTGACATCAACAGATACATAAAAATTTCATAAGATTTGGACTCTCTTGTGCAAGCTAGTACTCCAAAGCTGCAGAAATTTATAAATTTTGAGAACATTACACGGTTAAAGAATTAACTTTAACTTTACCCTTGATGAATAAACTGAACCTAAATTTAAACTAAATTCTAATGGACAGAACTGAACATATAATACTGAAAATTAGAATAAACCGAACATATAATTTGAACTAAAACTAACACTGAAATTTGCTTTTTTTCCTTGCAAGTTGACAGTCCAGATAATAAATTTAAAACAAATTTAAAGATTGTCAATGCCTCACCCGAGTACCTCACCAGCATCACACGAGCACCCCGCCACTTCCCGAGCCCTCAATTCGGTCTCTAATACGTTGAATTGACTCACCCGCACACACTGATCGAAACCGATCATGGCACCGCCGCGGACCGCCCTGTTCCGGCAAGTCGCCGCCTCAACCGAACCCTCTCTCGCACTCGCACGAGCACGCAGGTCCTTTCTGTGCTGTTGGTTGAAGCTGAGGCGGTCGGGAGTGTCTTCCCCGCGTTCGCCGACGAGCTTGCGCCGCCGACATGTTAAACCATCTGTTAGTCATGTTTGAAATATTTAAATTCAAGGATAATTTAAATACTAAAAATACTCTTAGAGAACTAGTTAAATTCATATCTTTTGCGTTTTAAATCCGATTTTCGTGAAATTTGCGTTGAAATGATCGTAGCAGTGCGTAGTATCTTTTTATAAACCTTTTAACTTTGTTTACTGTTGTTGGTGTACTGTTCTAATATTAGTTCTGTTTGCTTTGTATATATGCAATTGGAATGCGTGTTGTTGTAATGTCGTGATTGAGTTCAGGCGGTGAGGAGTTTGGTGGTGACCAGGAGTTCTTTGATGAGGAGTGTTTTGACCAGCAAGACTTTGAAAACCAAGGCAAGTATAACATGGGACCTACCTTGTTATCCTATTCACCATAATCATAATTTCATGTGCATATGTTTAAATGATACCCGTAGTATGTTTCCATAGAATTGACAATCCTTTACCTTGACTCCTATGAATTATGCATATGGGTAGATGGCTAGTGTTTTATAAAATGACACTTGATCCCTGCCAAATGTTATAATGCTTTGAATGAATTGGTGATCCTGTTATGGTAATTGGAATATAACCTTTTATAATAACTCACTGTTGGTAAAAGCTAGGAATGACAGTGCTACCGTCAGAGCTACATGGCTCTGGCTTTAACTCAGTAGTAGACTCTTTTCTAGCTCGTTAGTGGTTACCCGAAAGGGCGCATTAGGCTCTTGCCGAGCTGGTTATAGTGCGGCCTCTGTCCGAGTTTGAGCGTAGGCTGCGGGTCTTTATGCTACTCGGAAGGGGGGCTCTATCACCCCTTGCCAATCCTAGCAGCCCTAATCTTGTTAGACGAGATACTATGAAAGGTTTCATAGTGAACCCCGCCCAATCACCTTGGCAGTGTTATGGGAGTAATTAACCCGGGCATTCGGGGTATCACAACTCACGGGTAAAGATGTACAACCTCTGCAGAGTGTTAAAACTGATATATCAGCCATGCTCATGGTTACGAGCGGCTCGAAAAACTGACAGTTTAATTAATTAACTTGACCAACATTTATGTTCCTGTTGCCACCATAACGATGAAGTTTATGACTCTTTAAACTTTGGCAAGGATATAAGTGGGATCATTTGGGGCTAAGCACAATAAAACTTTGACCAACTAAAAGTGCTGAATGCAGTAAGCCAGTGTCATCCTTTTGAGCTTCATAATCCCATGTTATACTGCTGAGTACGAGTGTACTCACGCTTGTTTTCTTTTCAATTTTGGATAAAAATCCCGGATGGGTAACAGAAGCAGGAGGCTATGAAGAGTTCCCTGAAGATTTCTAGGCTTCGTCAACCAGTTGACCTTCCCTGTGAGATGGAGCCTCAAGAGCTAGTTGTATCTTTCGTCTATTTTATTTATTCTTGTAATGGATATATGTACGTTATGTATTAAACTCTGTGATAGTACTTTGTAATTTGTGAACATATGTGTGGATTATTTTTGGGCACACATAATGTTATACATCATATTTTGTCCTTGAAATTGGGTGTGACAATAAAACAAATATTAGACCATGCAACATAATAAGAATAACAAAATAACTTTAATAAATTAAACTTACGTGTTGTTCTGTTTAGGGACTGGGGGTAAAAAACTGAAAAATCCTCCAGGTCTAACTTTACTTCAGCGTGTTCATACCAACACTCTTTGAAAGCCAGAATCTAAAAAATAAATAGATGCTTACAATAATATATCCCTCGAGATCTAAGTAATCTAGACTAGAATATGGAGCTGCAAGATACTTACAATAGCACCCCTTGCGTGAATTTGAAGGCTATCATTCTCACCAAACATAGAGTCCAGAAAAACAAATAGTTTTAGCCTCAAATCCACAATGAAAACAGACCAATGTTTTACGCTTGTGTGGAAGATAGGAAAACAAAGCTGCCAAAAAAGGTAAAACATCATAAAAGAATAATCAAAGAATGCAAAAACACAAACAAAAGGCTCAACAGAAAAGTATATTTGCAAACAAATAATATCTTACTTTATCGGCTAAATGAAGCTTTAACGCTGAATTAGCACCAAGAAAAGAATTCTTTACAGTATTTGCATCTTGGGCAGATTTGTATGATAATAAACACCCCTAGAAAAATAGATAGTTAGAATACATACAGAAAACAAAGGGGATAAATAAAAAACACATGGTTACAATACATACACCAATCCTAGGGTAGAAAAAGTGCTTCCTTGATTCCCTTGGGTGACTATCATCAAAGAGATTACGGCAATATCCAGCAATGAAAAAATTATCAACATGGCCCAAAGGCTCTATTGATTCACCCAAAGAACTGTAAGTAACACTGGTCTTGAATAGCTTAACACCCTCAAGGCTACATAAAACAGAAGATACATATTAAAGCCTACATAACAAATAAACATAAAAAGTTACGAAATAAAAAAAATGAGAAAATATGTACCAACTCCATTGACTGTGAGCAAGGCCACAGAGGACTTTATAGTAGTGCATATCAGTTTCAGACACATTAAAACGATGAGCAGATTGAAATTGGTGACTATGACCTGCATAAAACATAAAACATAAGGGAAAATGAAAAGGCACAATTTGACAAGATAGACAAAAAAAATACATGTCAAATATTCCTAAAATCAACTGCTAGACTTCTTACATAGATATCACTATCAATGGCATTTTAAATCACTAAAAAGCAAACATCAACGGACAAATTTATAAATAGAAAATACTACTTAGGAGTTCAGAATTGGGGACACCATCAGTTTTGCAGAGATAGTTCAAACTTCATACATGTACAGTAGACTTCAACTAACACAAAATACAATTTGAAACCACAACTATACACCTACCATTTGAAAAGAACATGATAGTAAGCAACCACTTGGCCCCTAAAGAAGCAGGCAGCAGCACAACGCCACCAAATTACATAAGCAGTTCAAAGTTCAGACATCCACACCGACCTTAACTAATACAAGTACATCTACAACCACCACTATATGCCAACCCTTTGAAGAATAGAACAGTGAGCAGCCATCTGCCCCTCGACAGAAGGCAAGAAAATAATAAACATCCATGGATAGATAACAAAAACTGATGTACTCAAAAGCAAAAGCACAAGACATGAATAAACAAAAAGAGTGTAAAATGTACTCTAATGGGATAGAACAAAAACAAAAATGAAAACAGGATATACTAAAATAAACTTGAAATAAAAAATAACTACAACTAAAAATAGATTCTTGTAAACAATAATAGAAATAATTCACCTTCAACCGCATGAGTAATATTATTAGTCATCATGATGTTCACATTCTTTTTGTTATACATTTGGTCAGCTAATTTCCCCAAGTCCAAGGAACTAACTTTGGATTTCCTTTCCTTTAAAATATGGACCTCAGGTGATACCTGCCCCAAACAATTAATAAATATCAAAATAAAAAGAAAATTATTTATGACCATGAGCAAAAACTTAAATTAACATATCACTAAAAACTATACCCCAATTATACATTACTTACATCTTTCATAGGGTTTGTAACTGGAGCTTGAAACAGTGGAACTGCAGGAAGAGGAAGTTCGCTAATGAAATGATTAGGCTTTGATTTGGGTTTGATGAGCATTGCTGGGGCTAAAAACACACAAAGTACAACTGAAATATTAGAAACTCATATATGATAATACAAATTTGATATGATGAACAAAAGAATACACTACCTTGCTGTGATGATAAAGATGTATTTCTAATAAACTCCCTCCCAAACAAGAATACCGGTGTGTCCAGAATAGGAACATGATTTGCCTTGATTCGGTTCAAAAAGCTTTGTGTAGATTCATTTCCATTGTATAATTGCTACAAAAAATTAAGCAAAATAGATACATGATGAATTACAGATTGAAATAGAAATCAAATATAACTTAATAGAAAACACTAGATATACGCACATCTTCAAACTTATGGCGACCTTTATCTGATGCAGCATGCTTTCCATTTTCGCCATTGGTGCTTGGGACCTTCTCATGAACCGTGTCTTAAAAATAAAAAAAATCTTATTAATGACAGCATCCCAAAATCTAAAAAAGTATAATTGCACAACATATGAAACATAGCATATTTATACATGCCTGAAGCTGGTGGGGCTTTTTTATGGATGGAGTTAATATCATGGGTGTTGCAAGCAGGTCTCTTATGGCATGTGTGTGATTCATTAATACAATTTTGAGGTAAAACTTGAGAACTGTTGGTTTTCTTCCCAACATTTTCAGATGCATGAAGGAGTATTTGCAGAACACTGAGCACTAAGCTTTCTGTTGGCATACTACAGTAATGGCATTTCCCATACGAATTCTCTTCGACAAGGAGACATAACTCATCAACAACCTAAGAGAAAGTATAATAAACTAAACAACACACTCACAAAAAAATATACAAAAGATGACAATATCTAAATTGAAACTAACAAAAAAAGGAATACATAGGTGAAAATCTACATGAGAAGGTAAATTCTCTCCAAAATATGATGTAAGTTTCTCCTTGAATGTTTTTCTTTTTAAGGACTGCTAAAATTTTTAAACAAAATAATATAAAAACAAATTTTAAAAAGAAGCACATAAAAAAGTTCCAAAAACAACACAAACACAAACCTCGTTCTCTTCATGTAGGTTGAATTTGGTTTTATCAGATAGCTCTTGGACATATTTTACTTTCTAAAAGGATAATCAGCTCCAAATCTTAGTAGACAATTAGACATGATATGAAAAACAAAACTAACATACCTTCTCTCTACAGAAGTTCATAAACTTTTGCATCATTTCTAAATGAGCAGACATCAAAACAACCTGAAAAATTAAAGTCAAACAAAATATAATAAGAATAAACATAAAAGTATAAAAACAGACTAACTAAAAGAATGGTAGACTTACACTCTCTTCATCTTCGAACCTAAAAAAGTTGTTATGCTGGCCTACTCGAACGGAAAATGATTTGTCACCATGGTCCGCAGGGTTCTTCCTTTTTGTAGCCATCTGATTCAGAAAAAAAAACATAAGAAAATGTTAAAATAGTATCTCTAAAATAATGATAATAAAGGCAGTAGTACTAGTCAAAACAAACATGGCTCATAGCTCACATAAGTGACTGCTAGTATTAACCATAAAACTACTACTACAAAAAGAAAAGAAATATATAAAAGATATACCATATTGGTGGACAGAATTATACTTAGTCTTAGGTTTTTTAGGCTGAATACACCCTAATGTACTTATGTACACAACCTAAAAAAAATTCTGCTTGTGGTAGCACAACATGGCAAATTTCTAGCAATGAAATAAATAGAGATTCAGTACTAATTAATAGGAACCCACCAAAATGACATACATACAACAAAAAAGCCAATCATATAAATGATCACCAAAACAAAACTAGCAACACAGTCATAGATCGATACAGTTAAAAGCCAAGACCGAACCATAAGAGTAGCAACATGACACAAGGTGAGTAGAGGTGATAACAGAAAAAGACTTGTGAGAACCAAATTCCGAGTTGTAAATATTTTTTCATCAACAGGGACAACATGGGTTGGAACTGACAACTAATGATGATTAATATATAGTTAAGATGAACTAAAGATAAAAAAGATGAACTAAACCTGAACTAATAACTAACATCAACCTGAAACTAAAGTGCATGTAGTACAAACTAGAAACCTGGAATTGTTAAACTGGAAAAAAAATATGCACAGAGTTAACTAAAAAACTGAACTGATGATAATCCTGTACTTGAAGCTGAACTGAAATATAATGCTAAACCTAAAACTCCATACTCTGAGAGTCTGAGAACCTACATTTTAATTTAAGAAATCAAACCTATATATTAACCTGAAATGGTATAACCAGTCAGATAGATCACTGACAATAACGTCGGCATATCAACTGAGAAATTAAATGTACACTAACATGCTTCAGTATTACATGATGCACATACTGCATTCATTGGTCTATCAAAAGATCAAGTCTTCATTATGACACCTTAAACAAGATTTGAACATACAATACTAAACTCAACTCAATATACAAAAAGAAAGAATTGACAGTCTTATCAAATGAACTTAACATGGAAACAACTTTCTCTGGTTGCTTGTAAATAACTGGGCACTGCTTATGACAGTCTTATTGTCCCTAGATGAACTAACTAGAAACAGGTTAGCGATAAACAACCAGATATGACATGCAAGTCTAACATTACAAACTAACGCTTGAGAAGACTGCATAAACTCTAGTGGTGTCACTGATCTAGTCATCTAGAAGTAAAACCACATAGGCATTAATTAGATTCAGAAACACATAGCAGAAGCATCATGTCACTAACACAAATCAATAAAACAACAGAAGAAACAAAAAGCAATTGGGGTCCAACCCCCCTTTTGAACACACCATTTATCCCTTCACTTCTCCCTCCACAAAGTTAGTATTCAAAATCCATTCAAATAAGCCTACTCTACTACAAGCTTTAGAGTTTAGACTTGTTGATCAATGTTAAAGGCTCTGCTGAACACTACAAGATTGGACTCTGAAACCTCCAAATGTAGCAAATGAACTTCTCGTTAACATGTTGTCAGGTCACTCTCCATTGGGACTACAAGACTGGGCTCTGAAACCTCTCTTGATAGAGTTCAGAGAGGTGCATGTTTCTCTTAATAGAAGAAGTATAAAAAAACTGTGATGAATTTTCATTGGTTTTTGTTAATAGAGAAATGGTAGGCAGCAGCACAGGTTGAACAGAGGAAAACTGAAGGAAAATAGCACATCAGAATCATTGAGATCCCTAGTTTGCATCTTCGCAGAACAAATCAATATGAATTAATTGTTGAGCCACAATGCACAAACTAGCAATACAGGTTCAACACATAATTGGATTTCATTTTACAACAACAAAGAAAACAATTGCTAAAATATAATGCTAAACCTAAAACTCCTAACTGAAGCTGAGAGTCTGAGAACCTAGATTTTAATTTAAGAAATCAAACCTATATATTAACCTGAAATGGAACTGAACTAAAACTCAAAACTAAATTTAACCTGAAATGGAACTGAACTAATATGTTCCCCTCATCAGGGACAACAGAAGTTGGAACCCACAGCAAGGGAAAATGGATAGGGACAAGGACAACCCTATATCAAACAAAAATCAGCAGACGAGTGCCCTAGCATAAAACACTGTAATTTAATAACCTGAAAAATGAATCAGGAGGGGTTCAATAACTAAAACTGAAACTAGAATACCAAAACAAATCGACCATGGAACTAAAAACACTACAGATCCAAGCTAACTTACACCACGACACAGATTAGGGATAAAATACCTTTGCAGTATGCTGAATCAAGAGCAATTGTATGTAGAATCAACCGTCCGAATCATAGAAGACTGAAAAACATGAGGGAAAAATTGCCTGCAATTGGAAAAACAGATCACGAACGGAAGCAAACTACAAAGCAGATAGGATTCGGGTAGGGGAAGGGTACCTGCGCTGAGAAAATAGAAACACGAACGAGCTCTCCCCCACCAGCCCGGGTTGGACGAGGCAAACGAGATCTTCCACCAGATGATTTGGGAGGAGGAGATGAATCGACAAAAACCCGAACACAGAACTGAAAACACCAAAAAATCAATACTCGATTAAGAGGATAGGGGAGGGGCGCTACAGCATAGGAACTACAACGGCTGCTGCCTGGCACCCGAAGCAGCACCTCCCGTCTCTTTCTGGAAGATGAACTGGAACCGCAAGGAAAAGAAGGGTGCCGGATATTTGAGAGGAAGAGAGGGGAAATGTTAGGCGCGGAGTTCAAAAAGATTGTGGCTTGTCAGGTCACTCGAGGCCGAGGGTGCTAAACAGGCTGAACAAAGAGGTAGCCCACTGAAACAAAACAGCCCAAATAAAATCTGACCGACGATGGAAAAATAAAACAGTCGACAGATAGTTAGAAATTCCGTTTGTAATAAAAATTAAGTGGGGAAAAGTAGACTTTTTCCCTTGTGAAAATAGCTCCAAACAAGGCCGTGATTGTTGGGATGGTTTTCGGTCAAGGTTTGTATTCCGATTTGTTGGGCCGCCATGAGCCACGGGATGAACCACATGATTAAGGCCCAAGGTTCCGAAAGAAAGTGTTGAGAGTGAGACGGCCGACGTGCCACGCTCGGATCTCACAAGCTTCTGCTGCAACGAGTCCCTTCCAATAAAAACTTCTCCGTGTTTCAACACATCCGGACCGAGCGCGACCCCACCTCCCGGATCTCATCTGCGACGACCTCCCTCCCTCCCGATCCCGCTTCCCCCCGCCGGGCGCCGGCGCCTCTCCCACCGCCACCGCTACCGCCTCCCGCACCGAGGTCTTGTCTCCGGCGAGCTAGCCGGAGCCCGCGGCGGCGACGATGTACGGGTGGGAGATGCTGTCGTTCAACATACACGATGGGTTCCTGGAGGCCATCGTGCGGGGCAACCGCTCGGGCCTCCTCACCGCCGCAGACTACAACAATCTCTGCCAGTGCGAGACCCTCGACGACATCAAGATGCACCTCACCGCCACCGAGTACGGGCCCTACCTCCAGAATGGTGAGATCCGCCTCAGGCCTCCTTGGTGTTTCGGGTGGGGTGGGGAAGCTACTGTGCCGTGCGGCAGCTTCTTAGTTCGCGCTGATATGCTAGATTGCGGGATTCGCGATCTGGCCGGCTCGAATTGTGATCCCGGTTGGGGATTTCGGGGCTAGTGCTACTAGCATGGCTCGTTCTCGAGCTAGAATGCTTCGCATTGTTGTGTCATTTTTTCTCTAGTTCGCTGATCTCGAGAGGGAAGCAATCTAGATCACTTTCTGGTTATTTGAATTTTTAAACTACTCACATAACACTAGGTCCTGTATGGCTGTATAGCGAGACCAGCAGTCGGTCATTCAACAGATTGTTCGTCGAGTCTTAGGTATACCATATCCAAGTACTCACGAATTCTGTATTGTATGCTGTGTACATGTGAGCTTCTGAAGTTCAGATAAATTCCTGCAGGTTAGTTTCCCTTTGTGATGACTGTAAAACACTATTTGACCCACCTAAGGCCTTGTTTCGATGCGCATGTATCATCCTCAAACCACATGTATTGGAGTGTATTTGGACTAATATCTACTCTAATCCACTTCAATCCATGTGGTTTGAGGTAGATACATGCACATCCAAACAAGGCCTAAAGGAATTCGGCAGTTAGGGGAGTTAATTCCTTGAATCCACGCACATTTGTGGGTCAATTGCATCAGCAAAACCTGTTCAGCCATTATGTTTCAGTCCTGAGTCCTGACTAGCAGTAAAGTTCAATAATCTCCATCCCTTCACACCTGCTAGTATTTACTGGCCATATTGTTTTACAGATTTTGCAAATGACATTTTCATCTATTTCTTGAAATTCATTTTACTTGGCTTCATAATGTGTATAGAGGATGTGGTACGTTATTGCCTAGCTCCTTATCCGTATCATGTGTCTGTTTCTATCACACTAGAATGTTAACATGTATAGCTTATCTTATCTCTACCATGGTCATGCTGAATGCATAAATTTTCATTACTGTACTATGCTAAGGTATGTTGCACTCTATACAGTTTGTTCGAACAACAATGTAACGAGTTCTGCCTAATCACAATGTTTTGTGTTGAGTAAACTAATGTTGGCAATTGTTTTCATGAAAGAATTTGCACTGTATGCTTGCTCAATGCATTTTTGTGAGACAACTGTACTGCAAACTTATTTTGGATGAATCGCAGAACCTTCACCCTTGCACACAACGACAATTGTGGAGAAGTGCACTCTTAAACTGGTTGATGAGTACAAGCACATGCTGTGCCAGGCCAATGAACCACTATCTACGTTCTTGCAGTATATAACGTAAGTGACGGAGTGTTGTTTTGATCCTTTTTTTATTGAAAATTGGGTCTGTTCTTCATATATTTCATCGACACATACTACCATTTCCAGCTCTAGTGCAGTAGTTTGATTCTAACAGGATGTTGTTTTTCACAGTTATGGCCACATGATTGACAATGTTGTCCTTATTGTAACTGGGACACTACATGAGAGAGATGTTAATGAACTTTTGGAGAAATGCCACCCATTGGGCATGTTTGACAGGTATTATTGTTGTGTCAGTCTTTTTTTCCCTTTTTCTGACAATTGAGATGTGCGAAAAGCACCAAATACTAATCATTATCTCTTGTGATCAACAGCATTGCATCACTTGCTGTTGCTCAAAACATGCGTGAGCTTTATAGACTGGTTCTAGTAGACACACCACTGGCCCCTTACTTCTCAGAGTGCATTACATCTGAGGTAAAGACTGGAGCTGATCATTTGTGCATTACATCTGTCCTCAACAAATATCAACTCATCTTTGTTCTTACTTTTCTTGACAGCTAACATTGCCTTGGTAATGAGAACTGTTGGTATTTTGTAGGATTTGGATGACATGAATATTGAGATTATGAGGAACACTCTCTACAAAGCATATCTTGAGGACTTTTACAAATTTTGCCAGGTATATAGTACTCGAGATGGTGGGTTTGATGATGTTTCTCAATAATCTTAATTGTTCTGTTGATAATTCGTCTATTCTCTAATTTCTAAATGACTATTTGGTACAGAAACTAGGTGGTGCAACAGCTGAGATCATGTGTGATCTCCTTTCATTTGAAGCTGACAGAAGAGCTGTTAACATTACTATAAATAGGTAAAGAGTGTTGGATTTTGCATTTCCAACTTCACATCTTCCATTTTTTTTGCATGCAAAATTTCCTTAATGTTGTCCTAATTTCTATGTTATGTTTTGCAGTATTGGTACTGAGTTGACAAGAGATGACCGCAGGAAGCTGTACTCCAACTTTGGTTTATTGTGGGTTTTCTTTTAAAGAAACACTGTTGGTATTTTTTTTGTTAGTTAAGATGTTCAGTTTTTTTCATGTGAGCTTAATTTTGTTTTCATGCCCTTCAGATACCCATATGGTCACGAAGAACTGGCCATTTGTGAAGATGTTGACCAGGTATGTTTCTAATTATGTTTGATGCATTATTCATTAATACACAACCTGCAATAATCTTTAGTTCACGACTTTTGATCTTTCGTGCTTGTTAGGGACTTAGGGTCACGTTTTCCTTTTTTGGTGCCATATTATGGATTTTTCTTTAGTACGTGTTGCAGCTTTGTTTAAGATGTTACATTGTAGACTTCCTCACATGGGCGGAGCCAAGGCCCGGCCACCCTGGGCTGGTGCCCGGGCTCACCAGCTGGCTGCTGGTGAACACTTGCACATCTAGCATATGTCTTGCTAATTGGACAGAGATGCTCTGTAGTTTGTAAAGTCACTGAATACACAGTATAAACTTTCTACTACTCTGTATTTTAGGCATATTCGATGTTACGTGCCACTAGCTAAGAGGCAAAAATGTCTGTTGATAGTTAAAACTCGCCCAACCAATAAACTTGGAACCACAGAACTGTTTATTCATGGTTAAGATTTGCTCAAACAAATAAACTTGAAACCACATATTGCACGAGACCTTTTTTTTTGCGAAGAGAGGTGCCTTATATTAAATCTTGACACAGTATATTCTCAAATTACATAAAAAAAATCTGAATAAAAATACATAATAATATATCTATATTCTTCTATCATCTTCTTCCCAAATGACTCTTCCAAAATGATTAGCCTATTTAATTGAATCTATTGGAGACAAAACAGCCACTCAATCATTTCGGATAAATTATTGCTGATAATCATACAAATTATTACAAAATTATGATTTGAGTTATTTTTGTCAAACATTTTTTTGAAAGAGCTTAAGTTCTAAAAAAAGATATATTTTCTATGAAAAATTGGAACCGAAGTCATTTTAAAGGAGTCGAAAACTCATCAAACGGTACCTTAGTATTACGTTGCATCTTGCCCAGGCTCTACAAAAATTCTGGCTCCGCCACTGCTTCCTCACTTGAAAGTTAATGTCTTCCTATGGCCTGTTTGGGATAAGAGCATTTCTTTTGCACAGTGTAGTAGTAGCTTATATGCATTGTTTTATGACAAATTTCTGCTTTGCACATTCCTCTCGATGTCATGCCTGTAGTGTAGGCCTCTAGTCTTTCAAGATGGACTGCGTTTGCACTGAATGCCTGTGTAAATTGTAATTACATCTTTCATTTTGCTTGTTGGTCATGTAGGTTCGTGGTGCAATGGAGAAGTACCCGCCATACCAGTCTATATTTTCCAGAATTTCATATGGAGAAAGCCAGATGTTGGATAAGGCATTTTATGAGGAGGAAGTCAAGAGGCTATGCTTGTCCTTTGAGCAGCAGGTATATTTATATTTTTTGCCTCGGTATGTTATAGCCTAATATAGGCATCACTTCATGCTATCACAGTTGTACTCCTGGAAATTCAAAACTATTCTCCATTCATGGTGCTATCTTCTGACACGTCTTGTATGGGCCTTGTAGTTCCACTATGCTGTTTTCTTCGCTTACATCAGGCTCCGCGAGCAGGAGATCAGGAACCTGATGTGGATCTCGGAATGTGTCGCTCAGAACCAGAAGTCCCGGGTCCATGACAGTGTCGTGTTCATCTTCTGAGAACTCTCACCACTATATATGTACAAAATGCCTGCTTTGATGATGGCACAGTCGCTTGCCTATTATAAACCTGGGACTTATGCCCATTCCCTCTTGTTAGACGCCGGCGAAAAAAAGTCCAGACCTGGAGTCGATGTATTATTTGTTTTGTAGTCAAATAAAGGTGTGATTTTCTGGTACACAGAATAAAATCTTGTCTATTCTTTAGAATAAATGAAATCTTGTGTATTTTGGCCTTTGGGACAGACCTTAAGTGTGCAGTACGCTGTCAATCTTGTGTCATTAGTGTCTGAAAACTTCTCTGCTTTGATATATACCCCAGATAGTATTCTTTTCTTAGTGTTGCAATGCAGCAGGATGTTTTGAAGATAGTAGTATTGTTTAATGTACCATTATTGTCTAGTTCTCGTCCGATTTCTCAGATAATAATGGGTGATAGATTGACCTTTGGTTCTCAGGCAGTCCGACAGTGCATTTGACAAGCAGGTTTCTTATCCTTTTCGTTCATGTTTCAGTTCTGGCTATAGTTTCTACCAAGAGCCTCTTGGGCTGTGCTTCTACTGTAGCTACACATATAGGCCCTGTTTGGTACTGTGGTCGAGAGAAGCGCTTATCAGATAAGCTGTACAAATATAGAAAATACGCTTATTTGAGAAGCGGGTATGGCCCAGCTTGTGCGATTTAGTGTAAATGGGGGCGGTGGGGAGAAGCGTGGCCAGAAAAAGCTATAAAAAAGCGAGTTGTTTGACTATTAGTTTCAACTTATTTTGACCATAAGCAGCATTTAAGTTGCTCCAAACAAGGCCATAAGATGGCGGAAAAAGTCCAATTATTCTACCCATTCATGTTTGGATTGTTCGTTTTTCCTCAACGAATTATGAAATTAGAAATATTCTCTCCAACTTTGAAAACCATTTGTTTTACCTTTCTGGCTGGTTTTGAACCGTGGTTTTGCTATAATAACAGTTGTTTGCCTTTTTTTTATTTTGGTTGAATCTTTGAGAAATCATAGAAAAATCACACAAAAAAATCATAAAATAAAAAATCTAATTTTGTTGGACTCTACGTGGCTAGATCTATATAGTGAACATAAAATATGGTATGTTTTAGTACAAAGTTTTTTAATTAATTATATAAAAGTATAAATTTAAAGTTATAATAAAAATTTAGTACTAAAACATATCATATTATACAACCACTATATAGATCTACTCGTGTGGAGTCCAATAAAGTTAGATTTTTTTATTTTTTATTTTTTCTATGATTTACTACATTTTTTCAAAGTTTCAACCAAAATAAATAAAAAAAAGACAAAATCACTATGTAAAACCGGCCAGGGAGGTAAAACGAATGATTTTTAAAGTTAGAGGGAAGATTTCTTATTTCATTGTTTAGGGAGAAAAAACGGACGCACTTCAAAGTCGGATGGGGTTGTAAAAATAGACTTTTTCCTAAGATAACAACCTAAACCTGTGCGTCTGTTACCCCATGAACATAAAATCTACCAGCTAAAATTTTATGTGCCCCCAAATAACACTTGGGTCACGCCTACTGAATGGATCACTCGTGCCCGCAACACACCTAGCCATCTAAATACTTTTAAACTACTCCCTCCATCACAACATTTCAAGAATCTTAGAGGCAAAGAATCCAACTAAGTTTTGTTAGATTCTTCACCAATTATAATTTTATAATATGCCAGTTTGATGTCCTAAATAATTATAATTTTCTCTATAATTTTGGTTAATTTTGAGATGCTTTGACTCTATAAGATTCTTGAAAAGCTTATAATTTGGAATGGAGAGAGTATTTTCCAACCAACCGAAGAGGATAGGATAGGATAGTAATTAAATGCTTCTCTTGGATATCCAAACAAAATTTCTATCCAATATCAAATACAAATCCAAATAAAATCTGAAACAGCATCGGAATAAAAATATTTAGTTAATTTAAATTTTAAAAATATTTGTATTGATCTATTCTCTATTTTAATTCTCATTCTCAATAGAGCTTAAGCAGCTAAGGCTCATGCTTCAGCGGATACTCAAATTGGTGTGTTGCTTCTATACATGCATCATCCTTTGGTCTCCTTTATACTGTACCTCACTACCTCCTTGCAGCGTTTGTGGGTCAGAAAGGGGCCATGCATAGTGTGACTTCTTTCTTTCTATTTTTATTTTTATGTTTTTTTTTTTTTGCTGATATGGGATAAGCATATATATCACTAAATGGATCAATCTAGTTGAGGAAATTAGGGTGTCGTAAGTGGGTATGAGATGTCGTGCTACACCCATGGGTTTACAAGTTGGAGTACTACACTCCCAAACCCATGGGTAAAGAAATTGACTCATATTCCTTACACACCATATCTCTCTGCACACCATATGCTACAGAGGTCCACAACTATGGGTCTAGAAACACAACATTAGTTGTAGCAGCGAGTAGAGCCTATCGTATGCCCCCTTATGCCAGCCTTAATGAAGTTTCATATAGGTTTTATGTGTATTTAATACTATGTAGGTTAATTATGGAGAGAGAGAGTTTCATCTAGATGAAACCTGTTATCATAGTACCAACATAAAAGCTGATGAGGTAGTCTTAGTAACAGTGTTATGAAACTCATCATTGAGACCGGTCTTAAAACAAAACAAACACTAATGGTTGAGTCACTTTTCAGGAATGGTAGAAACTATGATAACATCATGGTGCATGGAACCGAGATGGTACACACAAATTGATGTGTACGCACTAAGGGTTGATGTGTACCCTAGACCTCATTTAAACATGCAATGTTTAGATCCATAATACGCTTGGGAAACTGAGATGGTACACACTGTGTGGCCGCGGATTGTGTCCTGTACTCCCTGCTAGAACCTGCACTAGAACAAACACCAATGGTTGAGCCACTTTTCATGAATGGTGGAAACTAAGAAACCTTGTTAGTTTGCTATGATTACATGGAACTTACCTCCTTGAAATGATCTGAGAACCACAACCACCAAGGAGATTTGCTCACTTAATAATATGGACAACCATCCATCATTCTATAATAGGTGTCATTCTCACTTCCCGATAAGTCAAACACTTTTGACTTTGATGAAATATCAATTGTTGAATATCAATTTATATGGAGATGATCAACAATTGACATAATAGCACTTATTAATCGTTGAATATTAATAAGTGTTATTAGATCAATTGTTGAATATTAATTTATTTGAAGATACAAATATTACTAATATTTTATATAAATCTAGTGAAATTTATAAAAAAAAATTGATATGTACATAATCTAAAATGATACTCCCTTCATCCTAGATTATAATACATTTCAAGAATCTTGAAAAGTCAAACCATATCAAATTTAACTAATAATTATAGAGAAAATTATGAAAATTTATGACATCAAATAGCCATACTATAAAAATATAATTGATAAAAAATATAATGATATTTAGTTGATATCATAAATATTATTATATTATCATATAACTTTGATCAAATACTTAAATTTTTGGGATGTCCTATAATTTAAGATTGTTGACACAAAAAACGTTAGGATCTGCGAACACCTCGGGCTATTACCCGAAATTCGATATCCAAGGTGTGCCAGTCGATTTGACCAGTTAATCGACAAGGCCGATAACTAGAACAAGATCCGATTCAAGGCAACGACGATACGCCCGGATGCCAAGACTCAAACTTGAGCAGGATAACTAGAGCAGAGCTGAACGAGACAACAGCGATGCGTCCGGATGTCAAAGCTCATATTACTCCCACGCGGAACTTGCAAGTGTTTGACGGAGATCAAGGTGATGCAGCCCGTCGAAGCTTGAAGAACTCATAAATAGACTAAGACTAATGCAATAAAAAGGTAAATTACAGTAAAGGTAAAATAAGAGTAAATTGATTTGTTTTGGATAGATTGATATATCTTTACACGCAGCTCTTGGACACATATTTATACTCCCGCATGGAGAGTTGTACAAAGACACGACTCGTACCTTTCCTAAACAAAATTTCTACTTTAAAGGAAATAACTGACTCGCGCAGGAGTCTGACCCAAATAACAATATTATTTTCCTAAACAGACACCCCTATTTAAAGGAAACAAACGACTCGTGCAAGAGTCGGACTCAAACTACTATAACAACATTGGTATAAAATCACCAGTTTCCTTATGTCTTTCCCTCGATGAAAACTTTCCATCGGCAGATTCCTTCAAACCGCGACTTCCTTCTATTGCCATCGGCAATCCTTTACTGATGTCAACCACATTACCTGGGGCTCATCGGCATCGGCAATCTACACCCATCGGCATCGGCAACTCATCAGCATCGGCAATCTACACCCATTGGCATCTTTGCACTTTTGGTAACTTGTCTCCACAAATTAACCTTTATTGGCAAGAATCATCTAGCTTTCATCGGCAACAAACTTACCCTTCTTACAGCGCACTCCCATCGGTAAATTTTACCGATGACTTCCTGATGCCGATAAAAAAATGGCTACCGATCCACGCAAGTCTTAGCTCATTTGACATGTGCCGAAAAACAGTGTCAACACATGCCCCCCAATTTCGGAGTGTATAATATTTTACGCGCCGAAATTCTCTCTACTGTAGCCGTTCTTTCCGAGATAACTACACAACTTCCTCGATCTCCGCGCACAGAATTGCAATTTATTAATAAAATTCCTCGACTATAGCGCAAACAGTTGCAAATCTCCTTGATTATCGCGCACATCCACCGCAGCCCTCTCCATATTCCTGTACAGTACGAGCAGAAATTCCAAAATATCCCTGACCTAGGTCTATAAAAGTTACCACGATCCAACTTACTTTTTACCCTGGGCCTTCTTTCACTTTTCACCTGCCTCCGTCTTCAACCTCGGCGACGACTCCGAAGAACAATCTTGTGAGCCCAAGCAATAGTTCATTCCTCAAGCAGAGTACGAGCTGCAAGAACTCTTCCAACTCCAATGGTGATCCACGTCGACATCCCCAAGGTAAATCCATTTCCTCCTTATTCTACTTTCTGCAAGTTTTCCTTCCGTATGAACTTCACAATCTTTTCCCCTTTCTTTCTTTGATCCTTCCTCTTCTTTTCGAAACCTAGGAACTGTACAACAAAGTAGTAATCCCCCTTGAGCAGTCCAACTTCAACTGTCTAGGCCCAATGGGAAATCCTGATCCTAGCTATCTGATCAACACGGAAACCAACCGTATTCCTTTCAAATCCAAATGTTTCAGCCTAGGTTTATGGAAGGATGCTTTCTGTTCATGGCCTAAATATACCAAGAGGTGGAAGAACTGGTACCTCAAGGTAATTAGAACGCAGCAGGTTCATTGGTCAGAGCGCAACCTAGACCAGTGCATCAGGCTCTCCATTGCCGATATGGAGAAGAACGAGAACATGATGATAGCGGTTTCTTACTTCTGGTCAGACACCATGAATGCCTTCTTATTCAGACATGGACCAGCCACTCCTACCCTTGTCGATGTGCATATGCTGACCGGTCTCGATGTCTCCTCTGCCGATACCTTCACTCTGTTTAATAGGAAAGCCGAGTATAAGGTGAACACTCGTAATTTCGGCGGCTGGACCGGTTACATCCAGGAGTACCAAAAAACTGGATCGGTAGGACAAAGAGAGCATGCTATCTTTCTGAACATGTGGCTGGAGAAGTTCATCTTCTGTGGCAAAACAGTCGGACCGACCACAATGTACCTCCCAGCAGCAGAACTCCTAGCCGATGGAACAAGACTCCCTCTCGGCTGATATCTTCTTGGATCGGTATACCACCTCTTACACCAAGTGTCCAAGAAGTTACTGCTAGGCGAGTCCATCGGCAACCTCGGAGGTCCCTGGTGGTTCATAAACATGTGGCTGAACGCACACATGTACAAAGTCCTTCAGTTTTACTTGTTCGCCCAACAATTTCCAAGGGACATATCGGAAAATTATATATTCAATGATGATGAATTGGCAACTCGTCCTCCACTCAACTTCGGAGAGGCCGTCATAGTACTGCCAGGAACCGATGCCGATACAGACCAGTTTGGCAGATTCTTTCAAAAATTTTATAATGGAATCCCTGCTTCAGAATGGCTCTGGTGGCCATATATTGATGAGGACAACCGATTCCCCTTGCTATTCAACCTCACCGATTGGAACGTGCCTCAGAACGAGGTGATCATGAAGGCCAGCATTGTTCCCCGAGCTATTCCAGTTAACATTTTCGGAACTGGGAAGAATGCTCCTCCGTCCTTCGAGTTTTATTACCCAGCGGCAGCGGCAAGACAACTGGCATTCGACCAACTGCCGATCAAGCTCTGTTATGCCAAGGTGATAAAACCAAGGCAAATCATCTCCAGCGCCGTAGACTGGAACAAGGTCGTCAACCTCCCCCCAAATGCCGATACTTCAGATATTGACTTATCCTCCTAGGCACCAACATCCTTCATTACGGAGGAATACAAATTCTGGTGGTAAGAATGGAGATATCAACTATTTGTCAAGTCATCACACTACTATCGGCATATGATTGACGCCAATCACGTCATTCCCGATGATGCAGTAAGTTTTTAATCCCGATGCATTTCTCATTACTTTATTCCTATCATTGGCATCTGACCTTCTTATGCTTAACAGGTTGACGATCCAATCCCTAAAATGAGCAGGAGTGGCAAACCTTTCAATCTCCGAGTGATGAGTCCTATATCACTCATCGGCAATAATGCCCCCACATTGGCTGCCTTCACCCCTTAGAAGGTACCTAAGGTTACTCCCAAGCCCAAGCCGACGCCTACTACTCCATCAGCTGTTGCGGCCATCTTAGCACGGGCTTTTGTAGTAAACCTAACCTTTACTTATACTGATTACATCCTGCTCATCGGCAATTTTTGTATATAACTTGTACCAAACATCTTTCAGATGGCGAAGTCATCGGCAACTGCTGCAAACATACAAGCTTCTCCAACTCCCGCTGCCGATGCCCCCCAGGCTTCGCAACAAAAACGGGTCGGTTCACCAACTGCTGCCCCCAAAAAGAAGCATCTGAGGCTAGCCACACCAACGACATCACCAACTCCTGCCGATACACCAACAGAAGAACTGTCATCGACATCTGCTCCCGAACAGCCAGCGGACGAAACTCCGATCCACGAAACAATGTCACCGCCGCAGGAACCAGCTGCAACATCGGTATTGGCACCAGATGAAAATCCTGACCAGAGGACGACATTACCACCACAGGAGCCGCCCACTGCAGCAAAAACAGCGCCAGCAACAGCACCAACGGCATCAACCACTCCAACAGAAGCTTGTTCATCGGCAACTACTGTCGATCTCTAGGACGAGGCTGTACCAGCTGACATGCCAAGTCCGAGGCAAGAAATCTGCTTCAAGATGGTAAGTCGGTTATCTAAAAATTTGCAGTATAACCTTATGATCGGCACATCTTAACTTGTCCTTTTTCAGGCCCAAGACTCCCCAGACAGCTTGTTTTCCTTCGGCGTCAACCGCCAGGACAAGGACGAAAACCAAGAAGGCCCTGCTCCAGCAGACAGCTTGTTCTCCTTCGCCATTAACATTCCCGATGAGGACGAGAACGAAGAAAGCTCTGCTCCAACTTTATCGGCAGAAGTCAAAGTCAAGCTGGAAACGTTACTATCTCTACTGCAACAAGATACGCCCAATCTTGTTCAAGACTCCACCGCAACAAAGATAGCCTTCAAGGACATCCAATACCACTTATCTGCCGATACAGAGGAAATACTCTTCCAGGCGGCATTCCTTGAAAGCAAGCAACTCCAATATCAAAGACTTTCCCGTCGCATAGCCGATAGGACTGCTCGATCCAAGACTGAGGAAGAGATGCTCAAGTTCAAACAAATTGCCAACGAGAAGCACAAGAGCATCGACCAAACAGAAGCCTCCGGCACCAATCTCGATCAAGAAATCACTCAATTATCGGCAAGGAAAGAAGAGCTGCTGACTGAATTGAAAAGGATTGAAGAAGCCCTGAACACAGCCAATCAAAAGAAAGCTCAACTGCCCGCTACCATCAAGGCTCTGCGACAAGAAAGAGACAACAATGCCCGACAAGCCATCTTGTTGAAGAAGAAGATCAAGCCAGTCGAAGGGTTTGCCGACGCCGATGCCAAGGAGATGGAGGAAATAGAGCAAATTCGCCTGCGTGCGATATCAGCCATCCAATCCTTGTTGTAATTTATTACAATTCATCGTATCGGCAAATGTAACATTGATACTTGATTTTGCTCTGCAATGTAATGTCAGTACAACTTTTACCGATGCTTATATAACTTTTCTTTCCATCGGCACTCAACTGAGCATTTTATGCATCTACCCAAATACTAGGGTAATATTTTTTCAAGTATTTACCGTTGATCGCTCTAGAGAATGCAACTCCTTCGAGAGTTTCCAAAATATAGGCATTGTCAGGAACAGATTGATTTATCCAAAACGGACCCTCCCAATTAGGAGACCACTTTCCAAACTTAGAATCCTTAGTCCCAATCGGTAAAATCAATTTCCACACTAGATCACCATCGGCAAACGTTTTCACCTTGACTTTTTTGTCATACCATCTGACAACCCTTTTCTTATTCTCTTCAATACTAATCAAAGCCCTCAACCGATGACTTGCTAAGTCTTCTAACTCATCTTTCATAAGAGTCATATTCATCGGTTGTCAATTGATCCTGAAAAGATAAACGCCTGGAACCAGTTTTGACTTCCCAAGGCAGGACAACATCGTGTCCATAGACCAACTGATACGGCGAAACTTTGGTTGCACCATGACAAACCATCCGATATGACCATAGGGCTTCATTTAACACTACATGCCACCTTCTAGGGTTCTCTTCAATTTTGCGTTTGATAAGCTTAATGACTCCTTTATTAGTTGCTTCCACTTGACCGTTAGCTTGAGCATAATAAGGAGAAGAATTCAATACCTTGAACCCCATACTAGCAGCAAATTCATCAAACTCTCCCAATGTGAACATGGTTCCCTGATCGGTAGTAATAGTTTGAGGAATACCGAATCGGTAAACAATATGTTCTTTTACAAAATCCACCATGTTTGCCGATGTCACCTTCTTCAAAGGAATCGCCTCAACTCATTTTTTAAAGTAATCGGTGGCAACAAGTATAAACTTATGCCCCTTGCTTAACGGCGGATAAATCTGGCCGATGAGATCAATATCCCATCCTCTAAACGGCCAAGGCTTGATTATACGATTCATTGCCGATGCAGGTGCCCTCTGTACATTACCAAATTTTTGACAATCTTGGCACCCTTTAAAATAATTGAAGCAATCTTCAAGAATCGTCGGCCAATAATATCTATTTTGCCTAATCATCCACTTCATCTTGAATGTCGATTGATGCGTTCCACACACACCTTCATGGATCTCGCCCATCAACTCTTTTGACTCCTCTTTACCAAGGCATTTGAGCAAGACTCCATCAATTGCCCGATAATACAACTCATTATCAAGGAGCACGTACTTGGTAGCTTGGAACCTTAGACGTCTTTCAACCTTCTTAAACGGGTCCCTCAAGTAATCGGCAATTTCCTTTTTCCAATCATCGGCAACCATTACCGATGTCATGACTTCCTGAATCGGCTGATATCCTGAAGCATTCTGTGCTAACCGATTGGCCTCTTCGTTATGCAACCTAGGAATATGCTCAAGGCGATATTCTTTGAATTCTTTCAATAATTGTAAACACTTCTCATGGTGTGCAATCAACACTTCACTTCGGCATTCATACACCCCAGTCAATTGATTGATCACCAACATAGAATCGCCAAAAATTTCAACAGCATCGGCACGCACTTCTCTGAGTAATTCCAACCCTTTTATTAAAGCTTGATATTCAGCCTGATTGTTTGTTGATGTAGCAACAATCGGCAACGAAATTTCATATTTCCGTCCTCGGGGTGAAATTAAGAGAACACTGATACCTGCTCCTTCCTTGCACGTAGATCCGTCAAAGAACAAAGTCCAACGAGCAATCTCCACAGAGCTTACCATATTGCAATGCTGCGTAACAAAATCGGCCATCACCTGACATTTAACTGCCTTAGCCGATTCATACCTTAAGTCAAATTCTGAAAGTGCTAGAATTCACTTGCCGATTCTTCCACTTAATATCGGCATTGACAGCATATACTTAACCACATCATCTTTGCAGATAACGGTGCATTCAGCCGACAATAAGTAATGTCTTAATTTCATGCAAGAGAAATACAAACACAAGCATAATCTTTCTATAGCTGAATACCTTGTCTCAGCATCCACCAGTCTTCTGCTCAAATAGTATATCACACGTTGCTTCCCTTCAAATTCTTGAATTAAGGCTGATCCGATAACGCCGTCATCGGCAGACAAATATAATCTGAAAGGCTTCCCGTGTTGAGGTGGAACCAAGACTGGAGGGTTTACCAAATATTTCTTGATCTCCTCCAAGGCTAACTGTTGTTCTTCTTTCCATGTAAACTCTTGATCGGCTTTCAACTTCAGCAATGGACTAAAAGATTTAATCTTACCAGATAAGTTGGATATAAATCTTCTAATAAAATTAATCTTGTCGATCAAGGATTGCAGCTCAGTCTTGTTTGTAGGAGCAACCACTTTGTTAATTGCATCAATAGATTTTCTGCCGATCTCAATGCCTCTTTGATGTACCATAAAAACCCAGAAACTGACCTGCCGATACACCAAATGCACACTTGTTAGGATTCATCTTTAACCCATGCCCCCTTGTGCATTCCAATATTTTTCGCAAATCGGCAAGATGCTTCCCAAAATCTCCGGACTTAACCACCACATCATCAATATAGATTTCGAGTATCGTGCTGATATACTTATGAAAGATGAAATTCATTGCTCTCTGATAAGTAGCACCGGCATTCTTCAAGCCAAAAGTCATGACAACCCATTCAAATAAACCGACATGACCTGAACATCTGAAAGCATTTTTGGATATGTCTTCTTCAGCCATGAATATTTGATTGTATCCAGCATTGCCATCTATGAAGCTAATGATTTGATGTCCAACAGCAGCATCAATCAGCAAATCGGCGACGGGCATCGGGTAGCCATCCATCGGTGTAGCCTTGTTAAGATTCCTGAAATCAATACAAACACGAAGTTTTCCATTTTTCTTATACACAGGAACCACATTAGAAATCCATTCGGCATATCGGCATTGCCGAATAAATCCAGCTTCAATTAACTTTGTAATCTCAGCCTTAATGTCAGGTAAAATAGTAGGATTGCATCGGTGTGCAGGCTGCCAATGTGGTTGGAAACCAGACTTGATAGGTAACTGATGTTCGACTATCGATCGGTCTAAACCAAGCATTTCTGTATAATCCCAAGCAAAACAATCTTTGTATTCCTTTAATAAATCAGTCAACCATTGTTTACATTGGGAATCTAACTTAGCACTAATAAAAGTAGGCCTATGTTTACTACCATCGTCAATGTCTATCTCGAGTAAATCATCGGCGGATGTGAAGCCCTGTCCTAGTTTTCCATCATCAGCGAACCGATCCATTAAAACTCTTCTTCAGGACCGACTGCTTGGATCAGCGTAATGCGGTAATCGGCAACTTTGAGGAACTCTGTGTCCCAAGCTTCACCGGATATGCACCTGGTCTGCTCATAAGTTTCCGATTCTGCCGACGCAACGATCGATGGGGCTTCACTTCGGACGACTTCAATCTTGTCTCCGACCCACTGCACAAGGCTTTGATGCATGGTGGAAGGAATACAACAATTGATATAGATCCAATCCCTTCCTAGGAGCAAGTTGTAGGTGCCTTTGCCACTGATCACAAAAAATGTTGTCGGCAAAGTTTTACTGCCGATGGTTAACTCAACACATACGGCTCCCATAGCTGGCGACACATTTCCTTCAAAGTCCTTGAGCTTCATGTCCGTTTTGACTAAGTCTTGGTCGCCTTTCCCAAGCTTTCTGAACATGACATATGGCATTATGTTTATCGACGCCCCGCCATCTACCAACATCTTTGTTACAGGTTGTCCATCCACCTTGCCTTTAACAAACAGGGCCCTTAAGTGATGTCTTTCATCGTTGGCAGGTTTCTCAAAGACAGCTGCCATCGGATCCAAGACCAACTGTGCCATTTCAACAGTTTCTTCATCATCGCTGACAGGCACCATGAACTCCATCGGCAATACGACGAGCATATTGATTTCTGCCGATGGATCCCTATCCTTGCGCTTTGGCCTCCACTGCTTTTCCCTTGAAGGAGTTTCACTATCATATAAGTCGCCTTGGCGTTCGCACTGGATTCTCCTTTTCTGAGTCTTTGTTAGACCCTTAGGGCACCACTGAGGAAGCTTGGTTTTCCAGACAGGCTGGTGCTGCCTCTCATTGTTTGCATCGGTACTTCTTCCGATGTTTGGATCTCTGGAGAATATTTCTTCATCAGGCACTCTTGCATTGGCCCTCTCCTTAAGCTCCCCTTGATCAACACGCCTGCCAAGCCTGCTATGTGTGCTGAGCTTGCCTCCCAGTCGGTCGTGTGCCGATTTCTTCTCTCTGAGCGGCCTAGCATACCTGGATATCCGATCGTCAAAGAGAGGCTTCTTTTCTGACCGATCGGTAGGGTAGTACCCATTGTATTCAGGACAATTATCGGTAGTAGGTAGTTTGATGCCTTCTTCCCAACAGTGAACGAAGAAGGGACACTTCCAGTGGTCCTTATGACGAAGCCATTCTTGGTGCTCTTCTTCTTCCTGCCGATATCGTTCCTTCTGCAATTGCCGATACTCTTGTCTTGGCTGCTTATGCGTGATTATAATATCAGGAGCCCTCTTGGCACTATTACTCGCATCGGCAACTTTCTTGCCCTTTCTGTCATCGGCAAACCTCATTTCATCACGCTCAGTTACTTGATGGTTAGGATCTACCGATGCATTTTTCCTGGCAGCTTTCGACGTCAGCACTTTAGTTTTTCCACTAGTCTCCACCATATTATTTGGAAACGGGTGCTGATCGATCTTCATCGGTTTCTGGACTTTAGAATTTTCAAATTTAATTCGTCCTGATTTGATTTCTGACTGCAACTGCTGCCTGAATACCTTGCAGTCATTGGTACTGTGCGAAGTCGCATTGTGCCACTTGCAATACCTGATCTTTCTGAGCTCTTCGGCCGATGGAATTACTTGGTTAGGCGCTAACTTGATTCGCCCTTTTTGAAGTAATAAATCAAACATCCTATCGGCCTTGGTGATGTCAAAGGTGAACCTTTTAGCTTCCTTCTGGCCAAATGGACAAGACACAAATTTCTTATCCTTCACCCATTCGGCCGCACCGATGCTTAGCTCCTCATCTGACCCAAAATCTTCTTCTTGCCCGACGAAGGTCACCTTATTATTCCAAGTCTTCCTGGGTTCAAAAGTTTTGATATCTTGATCGGCAATCCTTTGCATCAGATGACTTAAACTTTCAAATTCTTGCGACGCATACTTATCTTTGATATGCGGCAGTAGTCCTTGGAAAGCCAAATCTGCTAGTTGCCGATCATCAAGTATCAGGCTGTAGCACTTATTCTTCACGTCTCGCAGCCTCTGAACAAAGTTTTCTACCGATTCGTCATTGCGTTGCCTCAACTTGACCAAATCGGTAAGCTTCTTTTCATGTACGCCCGTGAAGAAATATTTGTGAAATTGTTTTTCTAGATCGGCCCAAGTAATCACAGAGTTTGGAGGTAATGATATAAACCATGTGAATGCCAATCCAGACAATGACGATGAGAACAATCTCAGCCTCAGTTCCTCTCTGCTGACAGCTTCTCTACACTGGATAATGAAGCAATTGATATGCTCCATCGTTGACGTGTCGTCTTGGCCAGAGAACTTGGTAAAATCCGGCACCTTGTACCGATTTGGGAGAGGAATCGAATCATATGCTGGAGGATACGGGGTCCGATAAGAATATGTATTGACCTTGGGTTTAATGCCGAATTATTCCTTCATTACTTCGGCTATCTTATCGGTCCAATATGCATCCTGCTCTTGCCGACTCATTGGCTGGTTGTTGACTGGTGGAGCCGGCTGATGCGCCCCTTCAGGTATCGGTAGAAGATGGTTCGGAGTAGTTGACATGGGCGCAGCACCAGTCATCTGGACATTATGCATCGGCTGACTTACTGATGGGTAATTTTGCACACTTAGTAGATTAGGTTGAGTCATCATATTCATCGGTTGTTGTACCGATGGTCCACTCTGAGTGTTTGCTGGACTTCCATACTCATACATTAATACGTCAGGCTGTTGAACCGGCGGCTGACTAGTCCATCCAGAATTATAAATCATCGGCATGTGACTTACCGATGGATGATAGCTGACTGGCACCTGCTGCTCCTGCACCTTGAAGTAATCAATAAATTGGTTACCTTGATGTGCTATTACCCCGGCCTGAGGATTTACTAGCATAGGTTGGCTTCCAGTTGCTATAGTGTGTTGTATCGGCACAGAGTTTGCCGATGGTGGCATCAGAGGTATTTTAGGAATCATTTGGAAATCTTCTGATGACACTTGTACAGTTGGAGAGAACGTAGAGTAATGCATCATAGGGATCACCGGCTATGATTGCATTGCCGATGTCATGGAGCCCTTCCAAACTGAACTATCTCCCTGCACCAGATTAGAACCAGCAGATGGATTTGAAGGCATACCGTAACCCCACCAGTTGATAGGCGTTGGATGACTCTGGACAGCAGGTCCCGACATTGCCGACGCCACTGGATCTGTATTGAGCTTGGTGACGCTTTCAAGACTCGGCCTTGGCGGTGTAGCCACATTGGCAGACGGATCCACAGGAGTGAAAGACGCCATTGGGGCTGCCGATGGGTTTATGGATGCCGATCCAGGTTGATGATACGCTGGACCAACATATTGAGGTGCATATCCTTCTTTGAATGATTGCATAACAGCATTGTACACAGTATTGGACAACACATTGGAGTGACTAATTAATGCTTGATTTAAGGCAGAATTAACCATCTTTTGTAACTTACCAGGATTGGCATCATACGTGACCTGCCGCGGCAACGGCGGATCTTGCTTCTGGATGGCTTCGCCGCTCCTGCTTAGGCTGAAGGACTTCATATACAATTGCTTGTACTCCTCCATAGCCCGCTCCATAGTCAGCCTCTGATCATCTTTTAGATCGGCCTTGGAGACTTCAATGACGTTCCTTTGGTTAACGTCGGTATGATCACCCATGATAGATGTATAATTTGTATAATCGAGTCCCACTGGGCGTGCCAAAAGAGGTGTTGACACAAAAAGCGTTAGGATCTGCGAACACCTTGGGCTATTACCCGAAATTCGATATCCAAGATGTGTCAGTCGATTTGACCAGTTAATCGACAAGGACGATAACTAGAACAAGATCTGATTCAAGGCAACGGCGATACGCCCAGATGCCAAGACTCAAACTTGATCAGGATAACTAGAGCAGAGCTGAACGAAACAACAGCGATGCGCCCGGATGTCAAAGCTCAGATTACTCCCACGCGGAACTTGCAAGTGTTTGACGGAGATCAAGGTGATGCAGCCCGTCGAAGCTTGAAGAACTCGTAAATAGACTAAGACTAATGCAATAAAAGGGTAAATTGCAGTAAAGGTAAAATAAGAGTAAATTGATTTGTTTTGGATAGATTGATATATCTTTACACGTAGCTCTTGGGCACATATTTATACTCCCGCATGGAGAGTTGTATAGAGACACGACTCGTACCTTTCTTAAACAAAATTCCTACTTTAAAGGAAATAACTGACTCGCGCAGGAGTCGGACCCAAATAACAATATTATTTTTCTAAACAGACACCCCTATTTAAAGGAAACAAACGACTCGTGCAAGAGTCAGACTCAAACTACTATAACAACACTGGTATAAAATCACCAATTTCCTTATGTCTTTCCCTCGATGAAAACTTTCCATCGACAGATTCCTTCAAACCGCGACTTCCTTCTATTACCATCGGCAATCCTTTACTGATGTTAACCACATTACCTGGGGCTCATCGGCATCGACAATCTACACCCATCGGCATCGGTAACTCATCAGCATCGGCAATCTACACCCATCGGCATCTTTGCACTTCTGGTAACTTGTCTCCACAAATTAACCTTTATCGGCAAGAATCATCTAGCTTTCATCGGCAACAAACTTACCCTTCTTCCAGCGCACTCCCATCGGTAATGACTTCCTGATGCCGATAAAAAATAGCTACCAATCCACACAAGTCTTAGTTCATTTGACACGTGCCAAAAAACGGTGTCAACAAAGATAGATAGAGTATTTATTTTGGAACGGAGAGAATACCAAAGAAGATGTAATTGTTATTCCAGCCTTCAACACGTTCGGTAACAAGTGACAGGTGAAAGTGAAAGACGCGCGAACTATTCCAGTGAGATTACGCGTTCCTAGTTTCTTTAGTCGAATATATACCGTATATAAAATAATAAAACCTACAGTAGAATACCAAAATCGTACCCTGTACGGTGGAATGGTAAATCCACGGAATCTTGACGGGAAGAGAAGTCAGAATTGCTTACCAGGAACAGACAGACCGACCAGAAGATCAACCTGACCGGCAGTTAGGAAAGTTTTCATGGCAAAGATCGAGGGAAGACGTCAGCGCATCTATTCTATCTATAAGTAATATAAGTAATGGTCTAATGCATGATGCATGCTACGTTATCCTTTCCTGTTCGTCAGCGCTTACTACTTGCACCTGAGGCAAAAAAAAAAAATGACGACCGCAAGCTGACGATGAACTTTTCATGTCGGGACAAAGTCAAATTCAGAGGTGAAAAGGCCTCGATTCCTAGTACGGTCCGGGTTACAAGTCCTTCATTGGACGTACGGAGTAAAACGTTTGTGACGTAGATGGCACTACTTTCATTTTTGTTTTTTTTACGTACCGAAGAGAGATGAAGAGCCTAATATACAAAGTCTTATGTTATTATGAAAGTTGGTCAATTTCTCTGTGTCTCTAAAAAATTGATTCGCTCTGAATCATTCCGTCCCTGTTCCGTTTGTTTTCTTCCGTTTGACAGCCATGACATATGGCACCGGCCTTGTAAAATGTTATTTGACGTGTTGACTTGGCTTTACCCCCACTCGTGCTCCGCACGGAGCGGCGCTCAGCCCCAGGCTCGGCGGCCCCATGGGAAGCCTCCAGAGCTCAGGGGGCGGGGGGCTCTCAACGAATAGGGGGCGGTTCCTGGCCGCTGCTACGTCGGGCGTGGCGTTGGGAGACGCAGGAAGCCAGGGCAGAGGTAGCGGTGCGGGGCGCGGCGGCGTAACGTGGGAGGCGGATGCGGATGCGAGCCGCGGGGACTTGGACGGGCGGGTCGGCTGCAGCGCCTCGTCGCGGTGGTCGTCGTCGCTGGCCGTGCTGGGCGTGCACTGGCTGCTGTTGCTGCCGCCGCAGGCCGGCGAGCAGCAACGCCTGGACGGCGGCGGCCGCGTCCTTGTTGCTTGCCGCCACCACCGTCGGCCGCGGCGGCGCGGATCTTGTCGGCGCGGCGTCCTCGCCCGCGCAGCAGAGGGGGAACGCCCGCGGCGGCGGCGCTCGCCCGCGCGGCGGCGGCGCTGACCCGTGGCGTCCTCGCCCGCGCGACAACGGCGCTCGCCCGCGCGCGGGCCGCGCAGCAGAGGGGAACGCCCGGCGGCGTCCTCGCCTGCCCGACGGAGGGCCTCTCCCGCGGCGTCCTCGCTCGCGCAGCAGGGAGGGAACGCCCGCGGCGGTGCTCTCTTGGCGGCAGAGGAGCTGACCCGCGCAGCGGAGGCGCTCGCGTACGTCGGCCGGGGGCTGGCTGGGGGACCGGCTCGGGAGGCGCGCCTTACGGCGTGGCACGTTCACGGCTTCACAACGGAGCAGCAGCCGCAATGCCCGCGTCGTAGCTGTCTGCCGTCCGCACAAAGCTTTCCATCGTTTTGTTTAAAATTAATCATCGAGTCAAATGGAAGGTTTTTGTTTCTAGGTTTCTATCTTGCTCGCGCCTCATGTGTAATTTGAAATGCGAGATGGAAAACACACACCATGATTAAGTAACACACTTCACGCCTGATGGTAATCTCATGTCGTTGCAAATTAGGATCCTTTTCATACCGTAAACGTTCTATCCTTGAATTTTTGCTTCCAGTAATATCAGAAGCGAATTTCAGGTGTTCATCCACCAGTGCAATGGGACGGGACGGGACCGTGGGCCCAGACTTGTTCAAGGAAAAACACTGCAGATCAAGTTAATTTTTGATATATTTATAGGACACTAATTTTTTTGGAAAAATCATAGAATGACTATGCTAAATTTTTTAGCATCTTTGCCTTTGGCGCCAACTAGCCAGCCCTTTCCCGCCAAAGCGCTAGAGCCCTGAAAATGGTATGAAGGGACAAACCAAAATTATTTTGCCTCTCCAGACTAAGGGCAGTGATGTCTTTTCGCACAATCATTTGACACCGTTAGGAGCAATTTCTGACGAAATGGTTCAGAGGGAAAAGAAGAAAAACACGCTGGCACAGAGGTGCGAATTAATCTTTTAGGGGCACAGAGAAATTTGTCAACTTTTATGATGACATAGCGGGAAAAGACTAATATATATTGGTGCGCCTACCTAGTAGCTAGTCTCATGCTACATGCACGTGTGTGGCGCCGCCGACCGGAATTCTAAAATCTAAACCTTGAGTAGGGGTAAGCCCCTCCTGTTTTCATAAAAGCTCGACCCAGATTTGGTCAACTATGTGGCGTACCCCAGAACAGACCACGATGATTTACAACAACCATTTTACTCTTGAATACACGTACGGGAAAATTCTTCGTGGCATCCGATCCCAACCGCAAATATTTAATAATACAGTATATAGTATAGTAAGATGAATTAGTTTGTCCTCAGCTCGTTTCATTTATTTGAATGTCATGCGAAGAATTTGAATTTCACGCCAAGTTGCTGCCGGATCAGGACCGGCCGAGTTGACCACATGCAAATGCAAATGCATGCAGGCGCGTGCGCGAGGACGAGGACGACGAATCATGCATCCCACCAACGCGCCAAGCGACAAACGTGCGTGCCGCGGACACAAAGCAGCTGAAAGCGTCAAACTCCGATGGCCAAAGCAGTCACGTCTCCAGCGCCGAGATTAACGAACTAATCAATCGCTTAATAATAATGACGTTGGTTACCTTGCCGTGTTTTTGCACTTGTTCATCGTCATCCCTTCTTCTTTTCCTTTTTCTTTCTTTTTTTTTTTAAAAAAAACACCAGCAGCGTGGGTACAGACAACTATAGGGAGTAGTTTAAGTCAGCTCTTGACATTTACGGGTAATATAGGTAGACCACACGGCACTCGTTCGTCTGTCTATATATAGACATACAAGAGAGCCTGCAGGTTGCATATGCAGAAAAGAGCGAAGCTACTACTCCTACACAAGAGAACGAAGATAGAAAGTGCTAGCTAGCTTAGCTATTAATGGAGCTCAAGACTTTTGTTTTCAAGGAGCTGATGAGAGGCGCGACTGACAAGGTACGTAAAACTCCCATGCATATCTTTGTCTTTCTCATTTCTTTCTACAATTCCGAGTACTTACTACGCTTGTGCATGTGTCCAGATCAACTTATTGGGCGACGAACCGGCCGGGCCATTTCTGTCACTTAGCCTCGGGCCGGCGAACGCGATCGGCGCGAGCCTCCGCACGAGAGGAGGGGAGGTGGCGATCAGTGCATCGCAGGCGCGACCGCACGCCAGCAGCAACGCCGCCGCCGAGATCGGTTTGGCCCTCGGGTTGCGCTGCGACGCTGAGCCGGTCCGCGCCGACGGCGCCTCTGCTGGCACCAAGCGGCAGAGGGTGGTAATACTAAGCGACGACAGCGGCGACAGACAAAACAAGAAGGCGCTGGCGGCCCCACAGCCGCCGCCGCCGCAGCAGCAGCCGATCAGGCCGCCGGACCGCGTCACCTTCAGGGCGCGGTGCAGCGCAGCCACGGTGAACGACGGGTGCCAGTGGCGCAAGTACGGGCAGAAGGTGGCCAAGGGCAACCCGTGCCCGCGGGCCTACTACCGCTGCACGGGCGCGCCCGACTGCCCCGTCAGGAAGAAGGTCCAGCGGTGCGCGCACGACACGGCCGTGCTGGTCACCACGTACGACGGCGTCCACAACCACCCGCTCACGCCCTACGCCGCCGCGATGGCGTCCGCAATGGTGCTCGCCTCGTCGGCGTCTTCATCGTCGTCACGGCGTCACACGGCAGGCGCTTCTGGTCCTACTACCACCGCCCCCGCTCGCCGCGCCAGCTGCGACGACGCGCCGCTGCTGGCCTTCCCCGTCTCCGTGCTGCCCCCGGCGCCGCATCGCTATTCGTCCATCGACGACGCCGTGGCCATATCCGGTCCGCCTCTGCCTGCGGCGTCGAGTCACGGCCGCAACGTCGTCGTCCCGATGGCTAACATCATGCAGAAGGCGGTCGGGGACCCCAACTTCCGCGCGGCGGTGATTGCCGCCGTCGCCAGCTACGTCGGCGAGCAGTGCGGTGGAAGAACCATCGACGACATCTTCACCTGCTTGCCACCTCCCTGCTAACTGATGCGTGGGCTCGCAAATAGGGAAAAGAAAATGACTTGTACATTTATCCCATTCGATTTAATTTGTTCTTTGCATTGATTACCAGTAACCTACTACTTCAGGTTGTAACACCATTATTTTCATTCACACTTCTGAATTAATTTGTCTTGTAATTAATAGCAATTCTTTTTCCGATCAAAATTGATTCATGTTGATATGATATGTAATGGCGGAGCCACGTTGGCTCCCTTGCCACTTGAATTTTTATGAAGATCTCAACGATTCAACCCACAAGCAAGTAAGACTCTGAGGGAACAAGCAACTCAGCGTTATTCATGGTTGCTTTTGTGATCTCGGCATCATCACTGGCCAGGTCTGTGGCTGTGGCCTGCATGCTCTTCGGCATCCGTAGGCATGTGCTCTCTCCATGCTAGCCATGGCCTGTGCTCTTCGGCTATGTATCAAGTCTGGTTGTCTACGTCAAGGGGTTCACGGCGCAATAACAAAGACCATTAGTTAGTGAGCTCCCACCCAGGGTTCAAATCCTGGGTGAGACACTTTATTTTGGATTTATTTCAGGATTTTTCGACTGTGTAATTCAAAAAAAAAGTCTGGTTATCTACTTTTGTAGCCATGGAGAAAAAAAAACACGGGAGCTACCGTGGTGCTTTGATGCTTGGTGGATGTTAGAGAACTGGGGGCCCTGCATAGTGTGGAGATACCTTGCTATCGTTTGCTTAAGCAGGAGAGAAGAACAAAGAGGAAGTTGCGGCATCTTAGGAAGAGAAGCAGGGATTATGGATTAGACGGTTGGCCACGCTGAGCGAGTAGCCGATAAGCTGTTGCTGGTGGTGGATCAAATGCTTGCTACCCTGAATAAAAGTTGATGTTGCTGCTAATTGGACTGCAAATTGGAGGAAAAAGCCAGGGAAATTGAAGAGCTTCTACTTTGAATACATGTTTGCTCAGATCTTGTAAATCCCCCCCCCCCCTATATTTTGTTTCAAACTCCGCCACTGATGATATGAATTACTAGATATAACATGATAGTACAGTAGAAGCTTTAATCTCTTTTGGAATTAATTTACGTGGTACTAATAAATTGGTCATCTAACTCACTCGGTGAATTCTGCTTTACTAGATTCATAAAATTGGTTAGGTTCTTCCATGTTGGAGCTGGAGGTGCCATTTTAAGATTTTTTTTTTCCTAACGTAAGATGGCGTGCCATTTTACAGCAAGACACATATTAGTCTCTAACTAGGAGGAGGTGCTTATAGAGATAGAATAAGTTTGCATGTGTGTACATGAGTATTTGGGTGTATTTCCGAATTCTTATAATGTGGACTGCTCAATTTGTGCTGAAGGCAAGCTCCTCCTTAAAGACTTATTAGGGTTTTTGCTTTGAGTTGGGTTGTAGCGTGGCAGGGATAGAGGTGTCACGGTATGCTAGGTCAACCTATCGATTGGAAGGGGCAATGACAAATTTGGTGGCAGGGACAGGGAGCCACCAAAGACAATAGGAAGACAAGTACAACGCCAAGAACAATAGTGTCGTGAAGAAGTTCAATTGAGGATATGAAGGGAGGATATGCCGGTAGCTCATGGGTGTTCCTACTAGGAGAGGAGGAACAAAACAAGGATACAATTGTTATGAATTTGAAAATGTCAAATGGAACAAAAACAAAATACAGTAGTTGTACTAACCAAACTCTACTGGCCAGGTGAAGTTCACGATTAATCAAAGGCACTCTTTGAACTGGCAAATGAACTTTTTCTGGCCAAACTACGCCGGGAAAACTCCAGCTTCTAGTCTCATTTCCATTTCTTTTAGGAAAAAAAAAGCAGCGATCGAAGAACCAAATTAGGCTTCGTGTGTTGGGCCAGCCCAATCGTGGGATCATAAGCCTTGTTTTGACATGATAAGTCCAGCCCAATATTGAAGGGAAAGGTATAGTATAGACCAAGCCATTCTCTATCCTGCTTTACGTGGGCCCCACCCAGCGTACACGTGTTGCGGTAGCCTCTCTCCATCTCGCGTTCGGCGACTCCAGTCGCGCCTCCCCTGCCTGCCTTCCCCTCTCCTCCGCTCCGGGCTTCGGGCGCCCTGCCCTGCCCCTGGATTTGGAACCAACAAAGAAACCTGCCGCCCACCGTTTCCGAATTCCCATCACCGTCCAAGAACCAGAGACACGGGAACAGGGATCGCAGATCCGCCAAAAACACGCCTCCTAGGTCGTCCTCGTCCCAATCTCTTCCTGGGCCAAGGAGACGGCGCGACTTGGTTCCTGCATCCGAGCCCAAGGTGATACAAACTTATCCATCTTCTTGTAGGAGTCACTGAACCACTACGCCGGTTCATCTGATTCCATGTGTAGGAAAGTCGATGCAGTTTTTGTTTGTGGTCTGTAATGATTTAGATAGATGAATTCAAGTTCACATCATGTCTTTTTAAAGGTAACAAGTTCCAATAATGTCTAAAGGATGTTTGTTGTAATGCCCAATAGAGATGTCACCCTCCTCTAATTAGAGACTAAATTGTGCGTGTAGTTCCTGCAATCAGCGTTACTTATATTTCATTTATTGGGTATATAGTGCTGGCAAACCTTATCTTCATGTTGCTTGCCCTGCATGTATGATGTACTTGTTAGTTGGTGACATTGTAGATAGTCGATGTCTGTTTGATTAATCTTTCAACGATTTCTTGTAGACATGGATCAGCCTGAGGAAAACCCTGAATTCCCAAGCTGCGATGCCTACTTTGAAGCTATCCAGTCCAAGAAGAAGTTGCCACTGTCTTTGCAAGAATCGCTTACTGCTGCCTTTGCTCAGATTCCAGTCTCATCCTTCCCTGAGGTTCCAACTGGTCGAGGTACACCTAGTTGCAAAACAAAACTACTCAAATTGATTTTTATGTGTTTTCCTTTATCGTACAGTTGTAATCCTCAATGTTTTATATGCAGTAATTGAAATTCCTGGTGATACTTCTGTCCTTGACGCTGTAAGGACACTCTCTGAACAGAACATAAGGGCAGCACCAGTGCTGAATCCAGAACCCGGGGCTCCTACTGATTGGCAGGGGAGGTACCTTGGTGTCATCGATTACTCAGCAATCATCCGTTGGGTACTAGAAAATGCTGAGCTTGCTGCTGTTGCACTCTCGGCTGCATCAGGAACTGCTGCCGGAGTTGGCATGGGTGCTGTTGGTGCGGTTGGGGTGGCAGCTTTGGGTGCAACTGGCGCAGCTGCTGTAGCTGGCTTAACTGCAGCCGCAATTGGGGCTGCTGTTGCTGGTGGATTAACTGCTGAAAAGGGTGTGGCGAAGGATGGGCTAACTGCTGCAGATCATTTAGGGGAGGATTTCTACAAAGTTTTGCTTCAGCAAGAACCTTTCAGATCAACAACAGTAAGCCATTTGGCCCTGGCCTGAACAGTTATGCGTGTAACCATTGAATGAATAAGTAGTAAATCTGTTTTCTTTTGTTAGCGTTGACCAAATTTAAGAATCTGTCCACTCAAAGGAACACACTTGACCTAATGTTTTACTGTGTGGCTAAACTTAAGTTTGGTTTCCCTAGGGTTGAACCATACTCCATGGAGTATATTGCAACCATGGCTCCATGGTTTAAAATTTAGATGTATCTTGACTTTTTTTTTATTGTTACCTGCACTGTGTTTTGTTGATAAGATTCAAGTTGGTTCAGATCCTTTTATTCTAGTTAAATATTGTGTGACGATCATCTGTTGTTCTTTTATTACTGCAGGTTCGATCGATTGTAGAGTCATACCACTGGTCTCCTTTCGTCCCCATTACACTGGACAGTTCCATGCTGACTGTACTTCTGTTGCTCTCTAAGTACAGATTGAGAAATGTCCCTGTGATTGAGCCCGAAAAACCTATCATCAAGAACTTCATTACTCAGACGGGTGTTGTCAAAGGGCTGCAGCAATGTAAAGGAAGGGATTGGTTTGACTACATTTCTGCACTTCCTCTTTCAGACTTAGGACTTCCATTTATGTCCATTGATGAGGTTATTTTGTCTCCCTTTTATTTCTGCCTAAGCTGAATTCCACCTTTTTAATGGAAGTGCCAGTTCCCTATGTTTTATGATATTCTGATTAATTTAATTGTGCAACCTACAAAGCAGTACATGATAGAGTTCCTTGTGTGTTTGCCTCTTCAACAGACACTGGTAAATGTTGATATGACAATTTTGTGTTTTTTTTTCAGGTTATTACCGTCAACAGTGACGATCTAATCTTAGAAGCTTTCAAGTGCATGAAGGATAACAAGATTGGTGGTGTACCAGTAGTAGAAGGCCCCAAAAGAAAACTTGTTGGCAGTGTTAGCATAAGGGACATCCGCTTTCTGTTGCTTAGGCCCGACTTATTTTCAAATTTCAGGTATCAAGCTATCTTATATTGCGGGTTCCTGTGTACTTTAATAATTATAATATGCCCCTTATGTCTTGATGGTTTCTTGCATACAGGCAACTTACGGTCATTGAATTCATGAAGACTCTAGGCTCCACTCTTCCTGATTCAGGGAACAATTGCTTGGTGAAGCCACCACCCACCTGCACTCCAGACGCTTCCCTTGGTAGTGTTATTGACAGCATTGCATCAAGAATAACCCACAGGATATATGTAGTGGAGGATGACCTTGAGGTTGTCGGTGTTGTGACTCTGCGCGATGTGATCTCATGCTTTATCCACGAACCACCCGGTTATTGCGACAGCTATTTGATTTCTGCAGTGGAGAAGCTTGAGGGTGAAGGAGTTGGGTCAGTGGAGAAATGTTGAGCTTTTCTGTAGCGTTAATGTTGAATAACAGGTGAGTATGTGAGGAAGGCTCATTTAGTTGGAACGATGCATTCATGTCGTGTTAATCTAGCAAATTCTGTCTTAGATTAACTAAGAAGGCTTTTGTTATGTTAAGTGTGGTACTATGATCTTCGGATAGTTTGCTGAGCAAATGCGTAATTACCCTTAGAGCAACTTCAAAAGTACCTAATATTTTCTTTCTAAAAATAGAGTTTTACAACTTCTAAAAAAGTATTTGAACAAATGAAAAAGGCCATCTCCAAGAGTTTTTAATAATTCACTCATAAAAAATATAGAAGATAATTTTACATTAGAAATTATATGTTATTTCTAAATTATTTAACCATTTTTATATATTTTTCTCTTGTCCCTTTACACTTGAAACTTTATTCTTTTCACGTCCTTCTACCTTTAAATTACTCGACAAACGCGCCGAGGGATAGAAGATACGCACGACTCAAAAACTTGTAACTTAACGCGGAACAATATGACTATGACTTTTTCTAAATTGTAAAAGATTAGTAGGATGGATCAAGGGCTGTTGAAGAGAAATTTTTTCTCATCCGTCTAAAAATAGCGTAATTTTATGTGGAACAATGTGACTTTTTCTAACTTGTAAAAGATTAGTGGGATGGATTAGGAGCTGTTGAAGAGAATTTTTTTTTCTAACAGAAAGGGATTTAGTGAGCTCTTAGAAAGGATTTAGGCTCTTAAAGAGGCGATCGTGCCCATCCCGGGTTGAAGGCTCTGGATAGTGGATACACCTTACAGCAAAATAAAAGAAAAGGTCAAGGCGACAGCACAGGGCCTTCACTTCCGAAGAACTCAGTTATCAACGTCCTGGCAGGAAACCTGGTGCAGGGATAGCATGTTCACCAAAACTAGTAAACCACCATTTCCATGTTCTCTGTACATGAACCCATCGAGAGATATGAAGCCCACGCACCTTGGAGGAAAGCGTATCATCTTGATTTAAGAACTTGCCATTCATCTCTTCTGAAGTCTGACAAAATCTGTTATCTATGAGCCGGGCATTGACGTCTCAACAATGTTCAGCAACAAACTTGCCATTCACCTTGGAGGAAAGCAAAGATCAATTCTATTGTGAATGAAGAACTTTTTGTTGCTATATAAGCCGAGGACTACCAGGATCAAAACTTCCCTCCTTACTCAACATCCAAATTTTCCAATTAGTAGAAAGAACTAGCCACATCTGCTTAGCCACTGTACGTTATCAATGAAAGCATCTAGGCCTAATACAGTTTTGACAATTTATAACGACACAACCGTTGTGACTAACGTGTATTTGTAACGACATGATTTAGTGATGTCACAATACTGCATATAAATTGAGCATCTTTTGGTTTTCATGCTCTTAATTATGGATCTCGATCGTTATTAAAATATATACGTGAAGGCTAATGACAAGATAGTTTCAAGTGTTGTTTGGTGTTACAAGACTAGTAACTTTGGATTCTTATTTTCTCCTTTGGTCATACTTCCTCTGTCCTAGTTTGACTGACTTTTGGCTTTTGGCAGGTGCGGTGAAGAATCTTTGCATGTGCCCTATAGCTATGTCCAAGTACATCTAAGCTGTTGTGAACCTGGACGATGTCCTTCACTCCTAGAACGACGGTCAAAGCGGGACGGAGGGAGTACTATGGAGAAGGGTACGAAGGATATGCACACTTATGAAAACTAGCATATATAGTTCAAATGAAGGTCGAGGATGCATGAAACCCAAAGCCAAACTCAATTTTAAAGGAGTTGAACAGGAAGAGATTGCATTGCTTTTATAGACAATTAATGAAGTTATACTTTGTGTGCACCAACGAAATCGCAGGAGCTTCGGAAAAGTGCCTTAAGTAGGGTTTGCTTTGACTATGCAAGGCATAATTCTGGTGTAGTCACGGGAGCAACACCACAAAGAGGATATGCAGTTGGCTGAGAGGTGTAAAGGCACCGGAGATTACATCGGAGATTTGTTATAGAGGGTGCATTTGACAAAGCAGAAACAGTATCATCGTAACTCTCTACTGCAGCACTGGAGTTTGTCCATACAACAATGGCTAGTTTCGAGTTGTAGCCTGTAGGATAGGATAAATCGAATGTATTGTTTTTGATTGACTATAAAGCTCCAACAGCGAGTTGTTTTTATTGCTTGGCATATTTATAGTCTATCAGCTCATGCATTTGAGCAGTATTGGGTCCAAGAGAGTGTTTTGGTCTATTAGAGTGACTAGGAAGTCTTAATTGAAGATTAAGGATTCCATTAGTATTTAGAAAGTAACGAGTGTGTGTAGTGTGTATCTACTCTTCTCGTTACGCTTCTCGAGAAAATGACGATTCTGCCATTATGAAAATTGGGCTTTGCAATTTTGCCATCCCATAATTAGGATTCGCACATTTGTCATTTTCAAACGATACACAGTCTCAAATATGCCCAAAAGAAGATTTGTTGCTAAATTAATATTTTTTTTACCATGCCAAATTTGCATACCCGTTTTGCCCCTCTCTATCCTTCTTTCATTCACGGGAGAGTCACGGTCCGCACGGGAGACAGAGACGAGGGAACAGGGACCGACTCCCACTGCCGCCGCCGCCGCCAGGTCAAGCAAGAGAGAGAGAGGGAACGGATCCCCGCCGCCGCCAACACCACCGGCGGCTTTGTCTCCCTCGATGTCGGCGCGCTGTCGTCTCTGGCCGGCGACGCCGGCCCGCCGGGCACGCCCACCGTGCCGCCGCGGACACCCGTGAGTAGTCCGAGAAAAACACCACGGCATGCCGCGGCAGGGCGACGACCATGGCCTGGCGCGGACGCGGCCACGGCCTAGCGTAGACTGTCGGGGCAGCGGCAGCAGCCTATTGCGAGCGCATCGAGGAGGCCGTGGCTTCGAGGAAAGGGACAAGGAGATGATGTTGTCGACCGTCGGCGGCATCGGCAATAGTGGCGGTGAAGCTCTTCCCGTATCGTCCCTCTGTCGCTCTCTCCCTTGAAGGTATGGAGATGAAAAGGATTGAAGGGATAAAGATCAGGGGCAAAACGGAAAGAAAAATATATCAAAGCAAAATAAATAAATAAATTTGGCAACAAATCCTCTCAGGGTATATTTGAGACTGTGTATCGTTTGAGAATGACAAATGTGCGATTCCCAATTGCGGAATGACAAAATTACGTAGCCCAGTTTTCATAATGACAGAATCGCTATTTTCTCACGCTTCTTAAATCATAAACCCTCATGTCAAGTTCTCTATGAACTAGGAAACTTGTTTCTGCTCCCTAGCCTATAATATTTTTTTGAGAAAATTTGCTACAGGATACTTAAAGTGACCCTCTTTGTTAGCGGATATGCAATATAAAGTAGTTTGTTGGTGGACACTGTCATTTTATTAAATTTTCTCTTGAACACCCTGACAAATAAAATATTCATTTTTTAGTTTATGAGAAGGGAGAACGCAGGAAATGTCCTTTTTCTCTGACTCTTTCTTCCTCCGCACTTCGCCACGGCACTAGGACCACTCCCACAACCTTCGCACAGTTATGAGCCCGTTTGGTAGAGCTGTGCTCTCTGATTTACTGGTGAAGTGATTCTGTTGCTGAAAATGATTCTCTTCGATTGTTTAGCTTAAACTATCAAAATCAGCATAAAGAATCGCTACACAGATCAGGTGAAACTACGTTTTTTTAGCTCTCAGCCTCTTAGTTCATTTCAGAGAATCACTTCACATAATCAGCAGAGAATTAGTTCTCGCTGAAAAATGAGTTTGACAGTTAGGGAGCAATTCTCCCTAGAAATCAACTTTGCAGAGCGCTCCCAAACAACCCCTATGTCTGCTAGCACCGCGCGTCGTGCTACCGTCTCCGCACGTGGACTAGAGCGGCTCCCCATCACGTTCCACATATGCGTCGACTAAGTCCTATGCCTACTTCCTGTGTATGCCCTTCTCCCTCACCTGGTTGGCTCCCTGTGCCTATGCTCCTAGCGCCGTGTTGTGTGCCTATGCGTGCTCGAGGGGCAGCACCGTGTCTGTGAGCTCAACAAGTGTGCGCGGTCCCTCCTCTTTCTCCTCTACCCTAGCGTCGAGCCCTCCTCCCTGACCTGGTGCCAACAATAGCGACGACTGGGCACCTCTCTAGGTGTGTGACAATCCGTCGCGTGCTTGTGGCGCACCCCTACGCCCCCCTTGGCGGGCACCGGGAGGTGCATGACAATGCGTGGGAAGCCGCTGACCTGCACGCGAGCAATGGGCGAGAGTTCCCAGCAAGCCCTCAAAAGGTCGGCGTATCGGGCGGTAGGGAGGCAGGCGTTGATGACGGTCGGCGTGGGCGTTAGGAGCACCATGGCTGCTTGCAAGGACGATGGCTGCAAAGAAGGAGCTCGGGGCAAAATGGACATTTCCCCGCTCTCTGTCCTCATAAGCAAGAAATGAATATTTTATTGGCTGCAACGTTAAAAACAAATTTGACAATAACGAGTGTCCATTGACAAACACCTCACAAGTCAGAAATGAATATTTTATTAACCGTGGTGTCAAAACAAATTTGACAATAATGAGAGTGTCCACTAATAAACAAATTTTGCATGTCCCCTAGTATAAAGGGCGTTCTGTAGTAATTTTCCCTATTTTTTTTACAAGAAGGCAAAAGGAACTTATATAAATGTGAAGAATGAAAATCATTGTGATCTATACTACCTAGAGACTTTATCGGCATGTTTGTTCAAAGATCGCTGAATCTAAATGGACGCCTGTGATGGAAGGATGATAGAAGAGGCTGACGTTGAAACCAAGCACGCCAAAACCAAAAAGCAAAAGCCCAGAACCAATAGCCACAAAGTGGACTGCCCCACCTCTGCGGCCTGCAGGCCCGAAATTCCAGTTCCTGGCTACCTTTCTGCCGTATTCTACTGTTCTTCCTTCCTCGCAGCCAAATAAGGATAGCCCGTCAGCAATTCGCGTCGAAACCCATCACAGCCGTCCACTTGAGGGGGCACCATTGGTTCCCACTTCTCCACGTCATCCATCCGGGGCACATGGCTTTGGACCATTCAGCGGCCGTCTCTTCTGGTCTATAAATCGATCAGACCCCTGCCCTCCTCTCCTCATCAATCACAATCAAACACGCGAACCAGGCCCCGCCCCCAAACCCGACCGAGCAAAGCCGACCTCGACTCAAGCCGCGGTATCGATGGCGCCCAAGGCGGAGAAGAAGCCGGCGGCGAAGAAGCCCGCGGAGGAGGTGCCCGCGGCCGAGAAGGCGGAGAAGGTCCCGGCAGGGAAGAAGCCGAAGGCGGAGAAGCGGCTCCCCGCGGGCAAGTCCAGCGCCGGCAAGGACGGCGAGGGCAAGAAGGGCAGGAAGAAGGCCAAGAAGAGCGTGGAGACGTACAAGATCTACATCTTCAAGGTGCTCAAGCAGGTGCACCCGGACATCGGCATCTCGTCCAAGGCCATGTCCATCATGAACTCCTTCATCAACGACATCTTCGAGAAGCTCGCCGCCGAGGCCGCCAAGCTCGCCCGCTACAACAAGAAGCCCACCATCACCTCCCGCGAGATCCAGACCTCCGTCCGCCTCGTCCTCCCCGGGGAGCTCGCCAAGCACGCCGTCTCCGAGGGCACAAAGGCCGTCACCAAGTTCACCTCGTCTTAGCTACGGGTATCTGGTGGTAGTAGTACTAGTTGGGTGCTGTTGGCTGTTGCTAGTAGTATGTCCCTCTGTTAAGTTAATTTATCTGGTAGCAGTAATATTATCATTGACCCTGTTCAATGGATTTGGAAATGAATGGTTGGGTATGTAGATGGGTTCTTGGAGAATCGAGTTTGTGCTTGACGTACCCCTGATGGATCTCGGATAACAATGGTGCCTTCTCTATTAGCTCAGTTCAATAGAGTTCTACTTACTGTTATTTTTGCATTGCTTTTGTGGCCAAAAGCATGCAAAAACCACAGCAATTACTTTCTGGAGATGGTTACTGTTGCCTCTTCCAGACTTGCCTCAATTATTAACTTAAATTGCTGTCTTGAGAATTGCCTCGACCTTGCAGCTGTACTGCTTTGTGAAGGCTAGCTGTAAATTATGGGCAGCATTTTGTATTATGAAAGCTTGATTATGTGTTAGAACTAAGAAGCTTGTGTATGCTATCAATGGCCACTGTCATTATTTGTGTTAAATTTCTTGACCTTTACAGTTTTTTGATGTTCCAGAGAGCATATCAGTTTACTGAATTTGCTTGCTGTTCTGAATGCTTATTGTTTGGCTTGTCTTTCTGTTCCACTTCCAATGAATTAATGGCAATCTAAAGGACGAGCTTGCAATCATGAAATGTGCATTCTGGCCAACCTTCAGCTGTGATTGTTTATTACTGCTGTTGTTTCTTCCTCTTAATGCACTCCTATCAGCTTAACTGGCTGTTTAATTACATGCGTTTTTGTGCCTACATCCATCACCATCAGTCCGTTCTGTCTTTGACTTCTCAGTCCCAATGACAGAAAGAATCAAAGCATTCCAGGACATTTTCATCATCTGTTATTGAATTCTGAGTGCATCCAGAATGCCATTGTCTTGTGGGTTGGGGTCTTGTGGTTGTTTTCCAGGTTGAATTGTAGCTGTACATGCAGCTCTGAGCCAAGTGATGTTTGGGCATGCTAATAAAGTGACATTTGCATAATTTATGTCGCATCACTCTTATGCAACAAAAATACACATGAGAGTTAAAATGCTTACCATACAACTAAAATGCTTAGAGCATCTCCAACGGTTTTGCATTTTTTATTTGGCAAAATTAGAAATTTGTCAAGTCTCAAATGAATATGACAAAGGTAAAAAGAGTCAATCTTCAATGGTTTCCCATTATTCACTTGGCAAAACTAAAAATTGTACGCGAGAGTAGCACGCGAGACGATTGCCAAGTGAACCGCGGTTTGACATATATGCCAAATATCACCTGGTGTTTGTCAAGTTAACAAAAATGCCAAGCCCATTTGCCAAACCGTTGGATAGAAGATTTTTAGACGTTTTTGCAAAAATAAGAATGCCAAGCTTATTTGCAAAACCGTTGGAGATGCTCTTATATGACTCTTATTATTTCAGTATACATCTATTGTCATGGCTGGCAAAACAGGACAGCATTGACCAAAGGAAGTAGTGATTCCTGATATGGCAGTGTTGTGATGCTGGTGCGCCCAAGAGTAAGGCTGGTATAGCTGATAGGGGATGTGTTTTTGGTTTTAATTCTAGCTTGATTTCAAATCCACTTGGATCTGATGACTACTTGGGCACATATTTGATTCTAGAAGTCTGAGTTTTGTTTTTTTTTTCTTTTCTTAACTCCAAATCCCACATGGATCTGGAGTTGAATTTGGGTTTCAAAAAAAAAATTGTACCATCACATTTTTCATTCAAAGTAGGGGGGGGGGGGGGGGGCGGGGGGGGGGGGGGGGGGGGATAGATTGATACAACACAGTTTTGCCTTCAAATTTGCTCAAGATCACTGGGTCATTTATTCCATATTAGAGGGCACACACTGAGCATTATCCTTCTAATAACAATAATATGTAGAGTTTAACCGTACTAATACCATTCATTGTCTTAAGAGTAAAATTATGATTTATATAAATATTTTTGTTCCCTTTCCTTTTTCTCCTGTCACTCGTTGCTTTTCAGTTAAAATTCAAAGGTCAACCTTGAATGTACAGATAAGTAGATAACCCCCATTGACCTGTATGTAGATTACATGTTCTAAATGTGCTGCAGACAGCAGACCCAACAAGGCAACACCATGAAAGTCCTCAAACAGAACCACCTTTTACTGTAAGTCATTCTCCTTTTCTCCCCCTTCCTTTTTGAAACCAAATGTTTGCACAACCTGAACTTGCACACGTATGGCATGATGCTATTAGATTGGCATAAACAGTGATGCAATTGCCTCTGATGATGCATTGAGACCAACTTTTTTTTCCGGTTCCTATCTCGATTTAGCTAGCAGTTCTTCTGCACTTCGATGCATGACTTAGGGCTTGTTTGGATCCCTTGGCAAATGGAAAATGACAAATAAATTTTACAAATCTTTTATCACTTTCTAGCGTTTGGATCATATGGTAAATGGTAATACAAAGACAATTCTACCCTAATAATTGCACTCTCGTTCAAACGCTATGCACAGGAGGGAGGGGTACGACCGGGAGGATTTTTTTATTTGCCACTATTTTCCACTCCAAAGTGGTAAATGGAAAATGAATTTTTTTTGCTCTTTTGCTATTTTTTGTCTGGTATGTTTAGATCCATGCATTTGCCAAACAAACAACAATTTTTTTACTCTTTTGCCAATTTACCTATTTATCAAGGGGATCCAAATAGGCCCTTAGCCTTCAGATTTATTTGGACCCTTGCAATAGGTTTGATTTTAAAAAATGAACCAAATGGTCTCATGAGGATGAGACCCTTTTTGAGTAACTAATTATACGGTACATATTTTCTATGTGCCTTTGGATCATGGGTCTGACTCTTTGAGTGATGTTTTTGTCCTCCTTATCAGGTCCCTTCAAATTTAAATATATAGCCTGTTCGCTTGGCTTATCAGCTGACTTATCAGCCATCGAAATAATGTTTTTGTCTCATAAAAAAACAGCAAAAACAACATCAGTCGTGACTTATCAGCCAAAAAACGGCCAGACGAGCAGGCTAGACACTGCATGCCTCCAGCTGGAACACATCGACGACCCTACTCATGATGTGTTCCAGCCAATGGCGGATCCACGAGGGGGGCTAGGGGCTGCAGCCCCCTCGTGAGCGGGTGACCCAGCTAACTAGAGTTGATTTTTTTTTGAGTAAAATACATATATATTTAGATTTAAAAAAAATACTTGTAAGACTTTTAAAATACATTTGTTGTCTTATGTTTCATTAAATTTTATATTTAGGACTTGTTTGGTAGAGTTTCATTCAACTTTGATGTCAGCTTATTCATGCGGTACTAGAATAAATAGCTATTTTTCTTTTAAAATGAATCAGGATTTATCGAAATCACTATATTTTTGTGTCATTGGTTCTAACTTCTCTGTGCATTGTAGCAAAAAAAAACAAAAATATCTGTTGATGTGTTAATAAAATAATATTATTAAAAAAACTATATTGAATTGAACCACCCTGAATTAAAATCCTAGCTATGCCACTGCTCGTGAGTCTCAATTCTCCGTTGAATTACTGTGGCATTAACCCTAAATCACCACTAAATGTTCATTGTCAAACATCATCTCTCATTACTTAGCCTCCTTTTGATTTCATCCTGGATCCGCCTTTGCTGGAGGCCATGGTGATGAAGTGTGGCGGCAACTCGCTCCCCGGCGATAGGCTCGGCCAGCTTAACCTGTCCATCGCCGGTCACGCCTACTACGTCAGCGACATGCGAAGCTTCAACTTTTTTTCGAGACCCAGTTACACGTACACCGCTGCTCCTTGGCGGCGGCGGATACACCGTCAACCACGTCGCTGCCGGGTGCCTGCTGGTGTTACGAGGTCAGATCAGGGCGCAACCAATGCTCCTACCTACTCCCTCTGTTCCATTAAAAATGTCGCTAGAAAATTATATTTTCTTCACAGACACGCTTGTCAAACGACACTCACTATGGGACTGAGGGACGAAAGGAGTACATATATACTTACATCATATTGTTTATTTATTTTATCCATACATTGTCCCAGCCCGGTCATCCTAAATTTTATCCATGCCTGTAGACGGCGGTGGCCATCTCGGCAAGGCGATGGACGACAACATAGTGGTGCACTGCTGTGACACCTACTACAGTAACCAAGGCTACACAAGCTCCATTACGAGGTTGACAAGAGACGCGAGAACAAAAACTCAAAACCCTACATAAATCGCACGATGCCGCCCGAGCCTGGCCGAGCGGAAGAAGCATCGATACCACGCCGCTCTTCTACGAACAGGCCCCGCGAGAAGACGACGACCCCATGGAGAGGCTGCATCGGCTTTTTGGTGAGAGGATGAGCGCCGCTTCTTCAGAGAGTTGGGCAAGAAGTGACAGATAGCAAGGATAGAGAAAATGGCGGTCATCACCAGACGTCTCGGCCCGAACCGGTAAAAAAGCATCTCCGAAATGTTCCATTTTAAATGCTGAGGAGAGTCCTTGATTCTTTATTTTTGTCAAGCTAAAATATGAAACTACGCCTTAAGTTCTACTCTCTCAAGAAGAAATCAAAAGACGCCTAATTTTATTTATACTAGCAATTGACCCGCACTAGTAGAAAACAGGACTTTACTGACGCCCCCTAAAAAAACAGCACAGACGGTTTTGATTATCACACGCCTGTGGTGTGAAATGTAAACCGCCTGGAGTTGGCTTAACTGAACCGTATGTGTAAATAGATGATTTATACATGCGGTTAAGTTATGCCAACCGACTGTGGTATATCCTGTATATATATACCTTCTTCTTCCCAACCAGCACGGTTTTCTTCCGACCAGCTAATGTTCTCGCAGCCACCTTCCATTGGAAGCGATTTTGGAGGTCCAGATCTTTCAAAATACAAGGTGAGGTTTTGATCTTTATTTCTTAGAAAAAGATTGCTAAAAAAGATTAGTTTATGACCCTTTTGCCTCATTTTGCTCATTTTTGCTCAATTTGAGCCACATTTTGGATCTAAAGTTTCACCATGAGTGAGAGAGAAGAATACCTAGTTTATTTTCTTTGCTTCTTCAAGTGAGGTTGATTAAATTGATTATATAATATCTCTTCTCTCTCTATTTTCATGTTTACTTTTTAAATTAGTTTATGCTAGATATATTTACTTGTTTTCATGAATCAATGTTGTGTTAAATAGAATTTATGTATAAAGGGAAGTGTAGTTTTTTTGTTAGTTAGGTTTTTTATTATGCTTTTTATTTTTCAATTTATTTCATCCACTATATGCACTTATGTTTCATGAATTTTGTGTTTTTAATATTGATACTTATGTTTTTTAATTATTCTACTTAGTTTTTTTTTACTTTAATCCCTAGCTAAATAATCCCTAGACCCTAGCTAACAATCCCTAGATAAATCCTAAATCCTTAGCTAAATAATCCCTAGAACCTAGTGTTGACGGTTGTTAACGTCAACATTTAATATAATTATAAACATAAAAATAGGATCAACCATATGGAAAATAGAGAAGTATAGGGCTTTATCTGACAATTTCCACGAGTTTTGGTATTCTATTATTTTTAGGGACTATTTCAGAAAAGAGTAGTAAAGGGAATCAAATCAGAATAAATATCGAAGAAATTCTGCAGAGATATATTTACCATTTAACACAAGAAGGATCCAGAAGACATCGGAGAGAAGCGGAGCCCGAGCCCCTGATATGTGGGGCCAGCCGGCCCCACCCCTGGCCGGTCGGCCACCCCCATGGCCGCCTTCTACGCTCTTCTGTAATGTTCCTTCACCGCCTTTGAGTAGTCATCTCGACCCTACATTAAGTTGGTTTGATCCCACGGACGTCGTACACCCGATCGGGCTATAAATAGAGGGCAGATCCCCACCCCTGGGGTATTGGAGATCCATTCAGTCTAAGTCATTTGAGATCTAGTCATCCAGAACCACAAACCCTAGTTCATTTAGAGCCTCTCTAGTTCATAGCATAGCTTAGTTAGATCGAGAGTAAATGAAGTCAAGATACGTCAATCGATCTTGAACTCCCGACGTTATCAAGAGATTGGAGTCTGGTACAATTCTTATTCTCTTCTCTCTTATAGTATTTATCTGCAGTTGTATGATATTTACGGGCAACACTATTCTTCATTATTATGTTCTTGTTTACTTTGTTCACTGTCTACTTCAATGTATCTAGTATAGTTAGTTTGCTATTGAGTTCATGCACATGTTTGTATATAGCGCTCGTCTATTTGATCATATGGTGGGTGGTAGGCAGTATGTAGGCGTGGTGCTTAGATACATTGCCTATCTGCGGATGCCCCCCATCTGTGCCGGGTCATGGGGTAGATCATGGACGTGATAGGTCCATTGAGTCCTTTGTAGGCCTCCCCCATGCAGTGGTTTGGTAGGGAGTGATTGTCAGGTTGAGGATATCTTTGTATATCTAAGGTTTTTGAACTCAACCATCTTGTTCATGGCCCCATTGTGGTTGGAAACATTGGTAGTATTACTTAACGATGATTGTTAGATGTACTTGCACTAAATGATGTAGCTTTGACGGTAGCTAGAATATTTAGAAGTTATTTCTTTATTACTTGGTATTGGATGACGCTTGTGTAGTGACTAAAGTGTTATAAGAACTTTATTTTTATTATTATGATGACTAATCATTACCCTTATCATATATATATATATATATATATATTTATCATGTGGCTTACCCCTGTTACGAGTAGAGTTCTTGGTTGGTTTATTTCCTTTCTTCATTTCATATGCATGTCATCAATACTATAGATTATCAGTTTAACTCAATGATTTAAATCACGCGCTAAAGATTTTAGCGGCAAGCTTTTCTGGGCGCTATTGCGCCGCTATGACGCTGCTATAGTGGTAGCTAAATGATGCAGCGCCAGATAGCTTAACACACTTTAGTGGCGCTATAGCACGCTATTTTATTACAATCAGACAAAACCAACAAAATAGTCAATCAACTAAACACTAAACATATTCCCATGATAATTATAAGTTCATAAGTCATAAATTCGTAATATAATAATAATATTAAGTTCATAAGTTCATAACTCATCCACAGGAAAACTAAAACTACATCGACACAATACTTGACATATTTTTTTTCTTAGCTAGGGAAATGGTGATAGTGGCAATTTAGCGGCGCTATGGCGCTATTTCAATTTAGCGGCCCAATAGCGTGCTATAGCGTCAATAGCGCTTATAGCGTAAAAAAGAGGAATAACTTCGCGTCAAACTCTTCGAGCCGCTATAGCGTGAAAATAGGGCGCTATTTAAATCATCGGTTTTACTAGACCTTTCCGGTGGTAAAAATATAAATCGACAACCTAGTAATACTCTAAGTAAAATGTTACAATGGTGTATTAATATGTCCGTTTATAATTCCATATCCATTATTATTTATTTCTGCCTAGTCACACATAAAATATAATATTTTATAAGTACTATTAATTATTCCTAGCTTTATAATTAGGGATGACAACCTAGTTCAGTGCTTAGGAGTATAAGATAAAAGATACTGGCTAGTTGCTAAAGACAAGTTAATTACATACCATACATTTTTGGCGCCATTGCTAGGGACCTATGTTCTTAGTGATGACGTTAGAAATGTCAACAAACATTTTTTGGCGTCGTTGCCAGGGAAGATATCTAAACTTAGGAAATATTGATAACCATATGCAAATGAATAAAGATAGATTAACCAATTAACCTCTCACCTAAATAGGTTTATCCTTGTTTCTATCTATCTGTATATCTTATGCAGGGTAAATGAATACAGAATTTTTCTCTTCCACATAATTTCACTTCAAATCCAGAGAAACTCATTCGAAGAAAGCCGAAGTTTGCACAAGTGAGGGATAATATCAAATCACAATCAGAAACACCCTCAGCTGAAGCTCACTCTTCAAGAGAGGAAGCTCAAACATCTGAAGGAGAACAACCAGGATCCAAGTTAGCAATTGCTTTTGAAGCTATGGCCGAAGACACTGCAAGAGTTCTCATCCCCAACTACTACCAACATCCGCACTGACCTACAGTTAATGTTGGAGATAATGGATTTGAGCTAAAGCCTGCTCTCATTACCATGGTTCAAGCAAATCAGTTTTGTGGAAAGTCTCATGAAGATGCAAGTGCACAATTACAACACTTTCTAGAAAATTGCGGCACCTTCATGATCAAAAGAGTATCGAGAGATGCTACTCTACTCCGCCTTTTCCCATTTTCACTTTTGGGGAAAGAAAAATAGTGGTTCTACACAAACAAGGATATAAACACTATATGGGATAAGTGTACCACTACTTTCCTGGCCAAGTTCTTTCCTATAGGCAAGACCAATGCTCTGCATGGGAAAATTTCAAGCTTTCAACAACAACATGATGAATCGTTCGCCGAAGCATGGGAACGTTTTCAAGATTATATTGCGAGTTGTCCTCATCATGGAATGGAGGATTGGCTATTGATGTAGACTTTCTATCATGGACTAGTCACTAGTACCCGCTATGGATGCCGCAACTGGAGGAGCTTTCATGTCACTTAAGCTCTCGGATGCAACATCACTTTGTGAGAAGATGACCTCTAATTAGAGCTGGACCGAAGAACGTAATCAACCTCGCAAGAGAGGAGGAGGTATACATCAACTCAAAGAAGCTGACATGGTCACCGCCAAGCTAGACCTTATAATGAAGAAGCTTGAAAGCCAAGACATCAAGAAGAGAGATGTCATGCATATCAATAACTCTCACATGACTTGCGAAGAATATGGAGATATTGGGCATTCAGGAAATAATTGTCCTGAATTGCAAGAGGATGTGAACTTCATCAATAATAACAACAATTATCGTCCTCAGCAAGGCTAAGGATGGAATCAACCAAACCAAGGATTAAATCAGCAATCTCGACAAGGTAATTACCAAGGTAACAATAATAGAAATTACAATTTTCCAAACTATTCGATCAAATGTTTAAAAAGGTAGCATCCAATGATAAAGCTTTAGAAAATATAAATACTAGGATGAATACATTTGCTTCTGCTATCAAAAATCAAAACAGCTTCAACAAAATGCTAGAAATTCAATTAGCTCAGCTGGCAGCTGTTGTTCCTCCAATGAAAGAAGGTAAGATTCCGGGCCAGCTGGAAGATTTAGAAACTGCAAATCTTGTCGACATTTTTAATGCAGCCAATTACTACACTCAACCCGCTGATGTGAAGTGGATTGACTATTCACTTCCCCAAAGGAAAGGTGATCTAGGGAGGCCTGCCATTCCTATCTCCATAGGATGTCACACCTTCCTAGAAGTTATCTATGATTTCGGCGCAAGTGTCAACATCATGCCTAAGGTAATATATGAAAAGATTTTGGGAGATCCCCTGTTATACACAAACATGCGTTCACAGCTTGCAGATCAATCCATCTGTTTCCCCGAGGGAGTTCTAGAAGTCATCATTCGAGTGGGATAATCATATGTTCCCATTGACTTTGCGGTCATGGAGACAGGAGGAGATGAAATAGCACACATCATATTGGTCCGACCATTCTTATGCACAACTAAAGCCATCATCTATGCGTAGCATGCCAAGATTGTCTTTTCCAAAAAAGACAAGAAAGAATTCTCATTCAAGAATCACATGCTCAACACTCCTGCACTTCCACGAAGGCAATATGAACAAGATCAACCAGTAGTACCCAAGAAGAAGAACAATAGACAGAGGAAGAACAAACAGAACCAGATCATAGAAGGAGAAGTCCAGATGATCAACCCAGTCAATACAGAGCATGACCACTTGCTAGCCTCGCCATGCATAGTCAAGAAGGGAGACCCAAGAGTACCAATCATTAAATTCACAATCAGAAAGACGGTCTTCCCTACGACCTTTTGCGACATAGGATCAGGGGTCAACATAATGTCAAAGGTAACCTATGATCATTTATTTGATGGTATACCATTATACCCAACCTACATATAGTTGTAGATGGTGGACCTAACATATAGATTTTCGAAAGGCATAGCAAAGAACATGGCGGTAAAAGTTCAAGATTCATATATTCCTGTAGACTTTGTAGTTCTTGACATGCAGGATGAAGATGACATGACTATTATCATGGGGAGACCATTTCTCAACACTACCGGAGCCATCATCTTCATCGGATCTGGACAAATCCACTTCAACTTACCCATTGGAAAGGTATGCTGTAAATTCAATAGTTATACTAATCATATGCAGCCCAAGAAGCGACGCAACAGAAGGAGACGTCATACTCGCCGTCAAGCAACCCAACCGTTAAAGGATGGATGGGAGGATTATCCTAGGGAAGTTTCTAGGTATGAAGACCGATTCAATGATCTGAATGAAATCAAAGAGAAGGAACAAGAAGCAGTGAAGGAACCCCGCTGGAGAGAATGGGAGAAAGAAGCTAAAGGATGGATCAACTTTCAAGAGAAGAAGTAGAAGAAACACAAGTACGAGCACAACAATAGTGGGAGGAGAACAAAGATGCACCATAAGAAAATGAGGAATCATCTGAGTCCACCTCAGATGACAAATCAGACAAGTAACTACTCTCTCCTATCTAGTCTTAGCGGTAGACTATAAACCACATTCCTTTGCCACAAGGTAAAAATGGTAGTTATTTAATTAGTTATCATTAGCAACTTTATCACCTTTATCTTTCTTCATACTAAAAGAAAAACAAAATAAATATTTATTTATCATTGCATCATCATAAAATATACTAAGCCCCATGTGAGAGAACTTATGGTAATACCATAAGGGAATTTACTATGGTGGCACAAAAATAATTCTTATTTCGCTTGCATTATAAAAAAATCCTAAAAAGAGATGAGGTATTCAATTCCTGCTAGAATCTATTGAAGTTTAAATTAGCTCATGAGAATATTCAATTACTCTTTTGGTTGACCGCTAACCCAATATCATAATAGAGCCTCGAGTTTTGTTTGTTCTTGTTGGAGTATAACCATGCAGGATTGAAAGCACCAAGGAGGAGTGAGTCTAATCAGGAGGCTACTACTGAGAAGCTGACTCCAAAGATCATTCAACTCAACCATAGAAAAATCAAGCTTGGGGGAGGACACTCCCAGTTATCAGGTAAGTATACCTATGCTATTTATCAAGTCTATCTTATAGTCATAAAAATATTAAAAATATATGAGCACATGAAGGTTCACCATGGTATCATAAGAAAACTTAAAATTGCCAAAAATACATGGGCACATGAAGGTCCATGTCTGTTGAGTCTTAGGAGTCCTAAATAAATATATGTTTAGTTAGGGTGTGTGTTTAATTTGTCTAGAGTCAATAAAATCTATGAACAATAACTTTGTCTTGGAGATGATGGATAGTTGCTCTGTCATAATCCCTTTTAAGTACCTAGTTGTCAACCTTGAATTCTCATAAGTTTTGGTCAGAAATGCTTTGATTTGAGAATTTACTCTGAACCTGAAACTTGTGGAGACATATACTTAAACTAAGTCTAGGTGGTTGGGAGATATGACATGAAAATCTAGCTGCTATTTATCTTACTCCTAGCAATACTAAGTTCTGGTGATTTATCTTTTGAAAATTTAAAATCTTACATGATGAGCTCTTGTATGACATAGTCCTACCAAAGCCATATATTTATACATTTAGATTAGGAAGACTCATTCATGCTACTTGTATTTGTATTGAGTGTTATCAACCTTTAGACCCTGTGAAGAGTCTCGTCATGCTTTTAAGATCAAGATCACGTACACACCACCCAAATATGCACTACTCTACACTAGAGTAGGTGCAACAACATACTATTCATCCACCAGAAAAAGGTCTTACTCTTACACTGAGAGTAATCACCACCAAAAATATTCATTGCATTTCCATCTTTTATTCAATAAATGTTCCAAGTTCTTATTATATTCTCTCAGCAGTTTTTTTGGTGATGGAGGTATGAACTATGCAAAAGCTATTCGAAAAAAGAGAAAGAGAGGAATTAAAAAATGGACAAGTGTCCAACACACCTCTCAAAAAATAAATAAAGAATAAGATAGCTCATACTCTCTAGCCATATTGTTCGAGATTTCAAAATTCTAAAAGAGAGATTCGTTTCAAGGAGCAAAGTAACATTAGGTTTTTCACCACTACCACCATATTTCCACCATATCCACACACATGCACATCTTGACTTGATTGTATGACTTGACTCTTTGTGGATCTATTGTTTGACTTTACAATTTATACAAAGTAAGTATGCTAACCTTGTTAAGCCACTCCTATGAACTCTACTATATTTACTAGTATAGGAGGGCATGACATTATTAATGCCTCAGTGAGATCCACAAATACCACATACATAAGAGACTTGAGGGTGTCATACAATTAAGCTTTGAGTTTTATTTCGAAAACTTTACAAAACCCAGAATTTTGGTAGAGTGAAGAGTTTGAGACATAGTGCCTGATTTGATTACTCTGTCTTTCGATTGCTCAAGACCCAAGTGATAGTTAAGAAGCCCCATGGTTAAAGGTAATACGGGTGAGTTCGAAAGTTACAGTAGTTTTTCTAATTCATAGAAGAATTTTTGTTTGAAAGCATGTGAACTTTTAAGGTACGAAAGCATTGCAGCAACTCCTGATCCAAATTTATTAGATAGGCTTTGCTTAGGGACTAGCAAAGGGTAAGCTTGGTGGAGCTTGTTGATGGTCGTTAAAGTCAACATTTAATATAATTATAAACATGAAAATTGGATCAACCATATGGAAAATAGAGAAGTATAGGGCCAGCCGGCCACCCCCCATGGTCGCCATTTTCTATGCTCTTATGGAATGTTCCTCCACCGCCTTTGAGGAGCCATCTCGGCCCTACATTAATTCGGTTTGATCCAACAAACGTTATGCACCCCACCGGGCTATAAATAGAGGTAGATCCCACCCCCAGGGTACTGGAGTTCCATTCAGTCTAAGTCATTTGAGATCTAGTCATCCAGAGCTACAAACCCTACTTCATCTAGTTCATAGCATAGCTTAGTTAGAACAAGAGTAGAGGAAGTCAAGATACGTTAATCAATCTTGGACTCTCGATGTTGTCAAGAGATTGGAGTCTAGTACAGCTCTTATTCTCTTCTCTCTTATAGTATTTATATGTAGTTGTATGATATTTATGGGCAACACTATTCTTCATTATTATGCTCTTGTTTACTTTGTTCATTGTCTACTTCGATATATCTAGTATAGTTAGTTTGCTATTGAGTTCATGCACATGTTCGTATAGCGCTCATCTATTTGATCATATGGCGGGTGGTAGGCAGTATGTAGGCGTGGTGCTTAGATACATTTCTTATCTGTGGATACCCCCATATGTGCCGGGTTGTGGGGTAGATTGACGTGACAGGTCCATTGAGTCCTTTGTAGGCCTCCCCTCATGCAGTGGTTTGGTAGGGAGGGATAGTCAGGTTGAGGATATTTTTGTATATCTGAGGGTTCTGAACTCAACTCATCCTGTTCATGACCCCATTGTGGTTGGGAACATTGGTAGTATTACTTAACAATGATTGCTAGATGTACTTGCACTAAATGACGTAGCTTTGACGGTAGCTAGAATACTTAGGAGTTATTTCTTTATTACTTGTATTGGACGACGCTTGTGTAGTGACTAGAGTGCTCTAAGAAGTTTATCTTTATTATTATGATGACTTATCATACATATATATATACATATATATGTATATATATATATCATGTGACTTACCCCTGTTACGAGTAGAGTTCTTGGTTGGTTTAATCCCTTCATTCATTTCATATGCATGTTATCAATACTATAGATTATCAGTTTAACTAGACCTTCCCAGTGGTAAAAATATAAATCGACAACCTGGTAATACTCTAGGTAAAATATTATAATGGTGTATTAATCTGTCCGCTTGCAGAATCATTTGTTCTTTATAATTCCATATTCATTATTATTTATTTCTGCCTAGTCACCCATAAAATAGAATATTTCATAAGTACCATTAATTATTCCTAGCTATATAATTAGGGATGACAACCTAGTTCCATGCTTAGGAGTATAAGGTAAAAGATAGTGGCTAGTTGCTAAAGACAAGTTAATTACATACCATACATTTTTGGCACCATTGCTAGGAACCTATGTTCTTAGTGATGATGTTAGAAATGTCAACAATACCACCCTCAGATAGATGGGCAGACCAAGAGGATGAAACAAATACTTGAAAATATATTGAGAGCATCTGCACTGCAATATGAACTAGTTGGGACAAAAGTGTATCATATGCAGAGTTATCTTATGATAATAGTCATCAAAAGAGTTTAAAGACGTCACCCTTTGAAGCACTATATGGTAGAAAATGCAAAAATCCTTTGTTTTGGAACCAAATGAGGGAAACTAAGCTGTTTGGTCCTGATGTGATACGACATGCAGAGGAACAGGTTCAAACCATCAGGCAAAATCTAATGATAGCTCAATCAAGGAAGAAGAGTTATGCAAATGTTAGGAGAAATTTGGAGTTTGGAGTTGGTGGCTTGTGTATATAAAAGTGTCACCCATGAAGGGAGTTAAGAGGTTCAATTCTAGAGGAAAGTTGTCACCAAGGTATGTGGGTCCGTTCAAGGTTCTAGAAAGAAGAGAAGTAGCATATCAGCTTGAGTTACCCGAAAACATATCAGGAGTGCACAATGTGTTTCATGTATCGTAGCTCAAGAAATGTTAACAATTACCTTTGGAAGAGCTTAATATCCGGGAAGATCTTACATATACCGAATATCCTGTTAAGATCTTAGATATGGTAGATTGAGTCACTCAAAGTAAAGTTATCATAATGTTTTAAAGTTTAGTGGAATAGACATTCTAAGGACGAGGCAACATGGGAAAGGGAAGAAGATCTCAAGTCAAAGTATCCCCATATATTTCAATCTTCCAAATCTTGAGGGCAAGATTCATCTTAAGGGGGTAGATTTGTAACACCCTAAAAATTCTTTTCCAAGAAATAGTCTTGAATTTGCTTTGATTTATGCAATTTCCATGACTTACCTAGATCAATAATATTTTTTCATGAATCACTAAACTTTAATATAAGGTTTAGAAACTTTTTGTTGCATTCATGCTAGTGCATTGTATTTTGTTTGAGTACAAGAATATTGTTGAGTTGTTTGAATTCAATCTTCATTTGAATTTGAGCATGTTTTCACAAGAAAAAAAGGAAAAAGTTTTTTATTTCATCTTTTCCTCCCCCTCTTTCTTTCTTGCTCGCCGATCTAGCCCAGCCCTCTCCCTCCTTGTCCCACATGTGACCAACCTTGTGGCCCACGCCGACCTGCTTCCGTTCGCCGCCATGCGCACTTTCTCCCTCCCCTACTTAGGCCGCTTGGCCTAACTCGTTGCGTAGTCCGCCTACTCGTCTCCTTGCACCAGCTGCCAGCCTGGCCCCATCTAGTGGCGCCCCGCGCCGTTTCCCCTTCCTCTAGCCGGGAGGAATGCCACTACCATCTCTCCTTCTCCTCTCGTAACTGCCGCCTTGAGTGGCCTTGGTGGCCACTCTATCGCCCCCTTGCTGCTCATCCCCGGCCCTATAAAGCCCCTACCCCAACCCCTCTCCACTCCCCTTGCCACCTTGCCAGCTCCCACCTCCACCCGCAACATCCCTGTCGTGCCCTTGGGCGTGCTCGCCAAGGTGCCCACAACCTTCCGGTGCCCTCCCCTTCACCAGTTGTGGTCTAAAGCTCCGTCTTGACCGCATGCAGACGAGCTCAGGCCGCCTCCCATGGCACGCAACCATGGAAACCAATGACATGGTTACCATTGCACTCGCACCACCCCTGCGTCATCCATCTGGCCACGAACGACCAAGATTAGAAGCCCCCAAAGGGGTATCCTCTGAATAAAGGTGCACCGGTGGATCGGCCCCCTACGTGCGGTCCACAGCAGGGTTCACGGCTCTGCACAACCGTGTCACGCCTGGTCGGCTCCCCACTGGTAACAGCTACGCATTTGCGGGAAAGCCCCTGGCTTTCTCAGAAATTAACCCACCATCCACCATAGTTCAAAGACCTTTAAATTTAGGTCCCATTTTAGCAGTTTGACCCCTGAACTCCCTCAATTTCGTGCATGAAGTCCAGCATCTACTATTTTTCCTTTCTAAGCCCTCTATTTTAGATTTAATCATGTTTTAAGCCTTTGTGTTAGTTCTAAGACCTTAGAAAAATATTTTTAATTGCAAAAAAGTCCCTAAAATGGTTTTGTTTATAACTTTCTCATTTTAAGTCCAATTAGAGTGATCTTCGTGCTCACAAAATCGTAGAAACAAGTAGAATATTTTTACATATGTTTCTCTATATGTTTATGTTGTATGGTCTAATGGTCTAATAGAAATTTATATCTTTCATGCAAGTGATGATTGTATGGATATCTTGCTTGGTGTTGTTCTCGCGTATAGAGGGTGAGGTTTTTTAGGAGCAGGAGTACTAGGACCAAGTTTGTGATCAAGGAAAGTATAGCCTATGGTTTCCTTGACACCTAGCAACCTTACTCACTTTTTATACATATGCATGTGTCTAATTTTGTTGTACCACTAAGGATATACCTAGATATACTTGTTCTACACATCCTTCTCACCTATAGGGGGGTTGCATAGTAGAAGGACATTTTTGCTTTGCTCAACATATACATCATGTTAATAGATATATGCAATCATGTTTAAAAGATGTTTTTAGCAACATGGCAAGAAGGGGCTGGAGTGGTGGGTCTTTTGTACTCTAGTTGCTCTCCATAAGAACTTAGACTTATATCGGCCACCCAGGAGGTCCATATAACCTTGGGGATCATGTGGCTCTGATCTTAGTTGTATAACTAGTTTTATCGAGCTTGTTAGTGGTTACTGAAAGCAAGAGAGGGGACTAGGTTGCAGAATGGCTTCCTTGCCAATCAAGATTGTATATTGGGATGAGGTCATACATGTGTCAGTCTTGAATGATGTTATCCTAGGGCTAGGGTCATAGCAAATTTCACCATAAATGCCCATGACTTGACAGGATATTCTCCTTGCATGAGTGGCCATTTTAGCAACTTCATTTGATGCTTTGGCCTCATCTAACCATTCTTGGTTTATGATATTAGACAATGGTCTAACCATTAGTGTCGCTCTTCTTGGTCAAATTTATGGCCCTTATGACTCTCATGCCTTGGGTGTCTTAATTAATTCCCGGAATTAATGATTGGGTCATCATAAGACTTAAAAAATGAGCAGATGGGGGGATCAAAGATGGGTTAGGGATAAGTTTGAAGGACATATCAGACGTTGACATGGAAGGAGAGAGGATAGATTTGGATTCTAGACATCTTGGTTCTCTTTCTATGTTGACTTGACATCCCTTTTGAAAACTCATCAGAGATCCTAGATTTTTCCTAATGTGCCACATGGAATTTTGAGGCATAAGATGATACTGATTTGGGAGGCTTTTGAAGAGATACCTTCTTGAGAGGTTTTGAAAGATGTTTCTTAGAAGATCTCTTTTGAAAAGGATAATACAAGGCATTCCTAAAACTAGCAAGATTAGATAGAAGGTTAGCCTCGAACTCAAAGGAATGATTTAAGCGATGGCTTTCTTTTTCCTTCGAGATTTGTGGTGTTTGTGGTTCAGGATCGACGACTAAATATTTAGATGAGATTGGTGGGGATTAAACTATCATATTCTCTTCTTGATTGGGGATAGCTTCCTTCTTTTTCTTAGGAGGTTCCTCATGGATGATTGTGCATGGAGTGTTTTCAATGATTTTGGTAAAATTTTTCTTCTCTTCACCAACAAGACAACGTAGAAATGCTCCTCCAAAGGCTAAATCAAGGAATTATGTAGAATATTTGCTAAGTCTAATGTAAAAATATTGTAATAATGTTGGCTCGGTTATAGCAAGATCAGGCCCAGAGGATGCTAGATCTATGAGATGGGCCCATGCTGCACCTAGAGTTTCCTTTTCCTTTTGCTTGAAGGTTAGGACCTCTACTTGAAGACAAATAACACGAGAGATAGAAAAGAAATTTAGACATAATTTGGATTGAAGGCTTACCTACTCTCCATGTAAACTCTCTACTGTCGAGCATACCAATGTTTAGCTACTCCCATAAAAGAGAATGGGAATAGGTTCTGTTTCAAGGTATCTTGTGTCATGCCTTCAATATGAAGACATGAACATAATTGCTCAAAATCAAGTAAGTGAGTGTAGGGGTTTTCATCTTCTCCCCCAATAAAATATTGTTTCTGAACCAAAGCTACAAAATTAGGCGAAGCTCATAGCTAGGTGAAATAATTGGTTGTGAGGATGGTGGTGGCTCCAAACAAGCGCCCTTTGAAGCGACAAGATAAGAAATGGATGATTGGTTCATGATGTGAAAAGTATTAAAAGGAAATAAATATAAAAAGAAGGATAACTTGGATGACTCGATTCTAAGTTAGAATAACTATCATTCCCCGACAATAGCGCCATAAATACTTGTTGATATTTCTTATGTCTGTTGGATAATTCCACAAGCGCACAGAATATAACGTTGTAGCATTTCACCCGAGAGTATTCTGATATTTTCCATAGGGAACAAGAAGTGTACTAACTAAGACTTAAGATCATCATATGATGAGACAAAGGAGTCTATGATAACTAGGTAGAGAGGACTTATATAGTGGTGTTATCTGGTCAACGTCTAGTAGGTATAAGTGGTTAGTCACCCCTCGCTTACATGAGGCGATAGGTGAACAATAGGGAGTGAACCCTACTAGAAGCGCCCTATACTGTTATGGTGGCCTTACCATTTAACACATAGTGGAATACAAAGACTAGATAGGGCTTTCACCACCTGCTAGCATTCACAATTCATGTGATAGGTGTCTACGCAGGTAAGATATAGCCTAGACATCATGTCTACACTACACTTACTACTGTAGACTTCATGAGTAGTTAGAGCACCTTACTAAAGTAAAGTGTTGCACATGTAAAATGAGTATATAACTACTATACTAGAACCAAAATATCAATTACTATAAAACAACTTGGATGTATTACTTATAAGAAGGTCGCATCCGCTGAGGTAGCGCTTGGAAGAGACTCCCGATAGACCTGGGGCTTCCTCTAGAAGACTTCCCTCACTCTCTCCCTTCTAGCATAGCACTACAGCAGAGCTTCACTAAGCTACTAAAGAGTGGTTTACTCTATTGTGTCATGACTTTAGACTGAGGGTCTTGGGGGTATTTACAGGTGACGGTGGAGTAGGGGCTGCTCCAGCACCACGTCAGCGATCCAAGTGACTTTCATCCTCCACCATAGGATCAAACCATCATAGATTGGATGGTTTTGATAGAGCACATGTTTCTTATGCTTGCATGGGGCCATGCAAGGGTGGTGGATGCCCCTTAGGCCTCATGGGGGTTGGATAACCCCCCTATGGGTGGTGCCATGGTGGGACCTCCCCTATCCTTCTAGAAGGTGTCCCACATGTCATGGAGTGGGTAGGTACTTGTCTCCTGCTGAATCTTTTGACATGACTTTAGGAATCCATGTGACTTCATCTTGAGCCATTTATAGAAATCAAAAGGTTGATCTAAAGGTTGGAAATGACTTTGTGGTGCTTTTCTTGGATCATGCCACCTTGGTAGGGCCTAGTGGGTCCATAGGGAGGTTAGTCAATCCCCTTATGTGGCCTTCTAGGTCTTGTTTGGTCCAAAATGTCATCTCCTGCATAAACATACCAAAGAAGGCACAAGTGGAACTGATTATGATAAAGTATATTCATGTTATGTTGTTTTTCCTTTGATTCCAAGACATGTTGATGGTGTTTTGAGTTTGTAATTTAGTGGCTTATCTACCATCAACACCCCCCTGGTCAGGTAGCGGCAAAAGGAAGGTAGTTAAGCGCCCCAAGAAGCATAAGAGGATGGACAAAGCCACTAGAGAGGCTATTGCAATGGTAGTAGCAGCAGAGCATGCTGAGAGAGGAGGTAGAGCTAATGGTTTGCCATAGGTGATGTGCATGTTTCACTTTCTAGTTATGAGTTAGCTACTAAGGAGCTAGAGGAAACAAAGGCACAATCACAGCAGGTTACACCTCTGGTAGCCATAGAGACATAGCAACACCAGGAAACACCACAGCTTAGATGGTCCTCTAGTGCTCACATTCAGGTCACACCTTGACCTACGAGTCCAAGACACGGTGGTTGTGTACCCAAAGCAGTTGCAACAACACCCCCACCTCTGCTAGTTCGCCTTGATTTGAAGAATGCCACTACCACACAGATCAGAGAGCTAAGGTTTGTAGAGATCGACGCATGGTTTCCTAGAGATAGAGACCCCAAAGACTTAGAGGGTTGGTACACTCCATTGCATGAGAACTTCTTCAAAGCTTTAGACCTCATTGGGATGTCACTCCACCCTCATAGAGTGTGTCCCCTTGAGAAGATTATCTATTTAGGAGATGAGGACATCCAACAACACCTGACTTACCTACCTGGCTGAGCGGACCTTCTTGAACCTTTCTAAAAATTTTGTTGAGCCCTAGGTCAGAGGGTTCTATGCTTCCTTAGGGATTGATCTAGATCATGACTACCTATAGTACACCTTTAGAGCTCACCTACATAGGATGTACACCTACACCCTCAAAGAGACACTTCACCTGATACAGTTTGTGCTAGACTTCATGACTAGTTTTATAGTGACTTTGATCTTCCGAGGCATGCTCACGATGGTTTGACTCCTAATTTATAGCACGTGATGGTGTGCTTTAGGCCACTCTTTAGAACTGAAAGCCCTTGTTTGGTTTTGGTTAATTGATAAAACCTATTGGACAAACCCTATGCCTAAGTGTGCAGATAAAATTGAATATTCAATGTGTTAGTCCATTGAAAGGTGTGAACGATGATATTTGGTGATTATAGCACTCCCAAACTTCATTAAATGGAAAGCGGCTCGACTCAAGTGATTCAATAGTTTTTATCTTGACTTGAGTTATAGGAAACGCCACACTATCAAAGGGGATGCAAAATAGGCTAGCTAGATGTGGATAAGAGTGCTTATGACAATAGTCTATATGCGCTTTAGAGACATCTTGCACTCACGGGCACTTAGAATACTTCATTTTTGCCAGCATATACTGGTAGTACCAATGGCTTCCATCGGTAGTACTAGTAGGCTTAGCTATGTGTTGTAGTTCTGCGCTGAGAATGAACTACCGGTAGTACCAGTGGTTTCACTGGTAGTACCGGTGGAAGACCGGTAGTACCGGTAGGTCATTTTTACGCCTAGATTTACTTCACGAGTTTTGAACTACCAGTAATACTGGTGGTTTCCACCGGTAGTACCAGTAGGTCATTTTCATGCTCAGATCTAGTTACACGAGTTTTGAACTAGTGGTAGTACTAGTTACCTGTACTAGTAGTATCGATGCTGACCGGTAGTACTGGTGGAATACCGGTAGTACCGGTAGGTCACTTTTACTCTAACTTCACGAGCTCGTAGGACAACTCCAACGGTTGGAAATCAGGGACTAGTTTTATCGGTGGTGTCCCACTGGTAGTACTGATAGTTCATCTAGAGCTACGAATATAAATAGCTCCTTCATTCACTTTAGGAGGAAGTCACTTCATTATTTTTTGCCCCCAACTCAGAGAAAGGCTCCCAAGCACAATACACTTCCCCTCTCTCCCTCTAGGCTCTAGGCTTCTATCCATTGCAACTCTTGAGCTAGAGAAATGAGATTAGAGAGTGAGGAACATTGATCCAAGACTTGAGCATTCGGATTCCTCAGCTAGTCGACTTGATTTGCATTTGTTACTCTTGGATTCTTGGAATCCTAGCCGGCTAGGCATTCTTTATGGTTGCCCTAAATTGATTCATTTGTGAGGGCACCCGAAGTGTTTGTATTACCCATTTTATTCTTAGTGAAATTCTTGATCACTCTTTGTGGGGGCTTGAGAGAAAGGAGGTGAAGAGACTCCAACCTTTGTGGTCACCTCAACAACAAGTAGTAGTAACTCCTTTGTAGAAATTGTCGAACCTCAGGATAAATCTCATGTCTCTTGTGCTTATGATTGCTTGAGTTTACATTGTCTATCTTACTTGCTCTTCTGTTCTTCCTCTCCCTTCCTCATTCAAAGTTTGAGAAGGCCTGATCTATGAATTGGTAAGGTCTCAAGCGAAGGGAAGCACAACATCAACATCTACAACATCTAGGAGGATTGGGTAAACCTCAGATACAAAATCTAAGATCAATCCCTTCATTTTTCATAGATCTAGTAGTGTACCGGTAGTACTGGTAGCTCGTCACCGGTAGTACCGATCAAACCCACCAGTAGTACCGGTAAGCCTATAACTATTGTTTTTAAGTTGTATATGTTCTATCATCTTGCTAGCATGTTGGCTTGTGTGTGATATACATATAGATCATAGATAACTAGAATTGTGGATAGGTGTCTTGTAACATATTCTCTAGACCCAGCGCAACATTGCATTATCGTCATTTAGCTTACTAATATTTGGTTAAGTGTTTTGTAGAACTTTTATAGGATATTCATCCCCCTCTAGCCATTTAGGACCTTTCAATGGTGCTCATCGCACACTAGTAGAGCTTAGGCCAATTGTTCATCTCTTGAATGATGTGAAGAGGAGGACCTTGTTGCCCCATACTAGCTACAAGGAAGGGTTGACGAACCTTCAGCAGTGGTTGCTCATAGCACTTTCCTCATACACTCTGTTTGATATTACAGACCTCATGGTTTGTGAGATGGAGGACACCATTGCAGATGGTATTCATGTCTGCAAATAGTTTCCCTATGCTCACTACATTGGTTTTTTTATCATGACTCTACAGTATACTGTCAGATGGTTAATGATAGTTTTAGATCTAATGAGCTTAGCGATAGAATGCCGACGGGGGAACATGGTTCCTAGGAGTTTTTTCCGATTAGTAGCTCCTACGGATATGGATGATGTGAATATTCAAGATTACTCCATTAGGGTTGTTGAGTAGGCAGAGCTTCACCAACTGGACATCAAGAGGTAGCAGAGGATGTTGACCTCCATTTGTACAATTCTGAGGAGGATTACAGGCCTATTCCATGAATGCCCCAACAGGCACACAACACAGAGGCCACCGACTCTAGCTCAACATCTCAGCCACAACAAATAAACCCTACTATTGTTCATATCTTAAATAGGATGCTGGACCAGCAGTAGACCATGCTTTTAGTGGCCATGCAGGTGTAGTCTTGCAAGGATTAGTTTTGGCAATATCTTTTAGCACTTTAGATCTAGAGTTAAAAGTTTTAGCAGCATAGCATGGCATTCATGGAGCATATCCTTAGGCACATATGGGTTTCATAGTTTGCACCTTTAGTACTGCTATTTAGCAGGTTAGCCCTTCCTCGACTATGACCATAGCCTTACAATCAAATGGACTTCAAAGTCAAAATCAGTAGGTCTTTGGTTCTTTTGCCTTACAACAATTTCCTATTTCATAGTTGTTTGCTTCACCACTTCTAGGGTAGGCACCATGGTACATAGTTCAGTAGCAGACCACCATAGGTTTCACACCTAGTCTAATTGAGTATGTGATAGTGACAGACCCAACAGTTTCAGGGAGCATGTTTGTGACTTTTAGTGAGCCCACAGGACACCCCACACCTCTTGAGTTATGAGGGTTTGTGACTTCTACAGCATCTTAGTGATAGGAATGATGGAGATTGTCCCCTCTTCTGTTGCGTCAATAGAGCCACCATTGGTTACAGAGACGGTGACAATAGTAGCAGTGGCTCCTACCTCTATAGGGACAGTTACCACGTCATAGGGTTTGGCTATAGTTATAATGCCAAAGGTACTCCCAACGGACCTAGCTACCAACTCCACTTAGTAGACCCAGACAGAGGGTTGAGTATGGTAGACTTAGGGGGAGCATGCGAGATGGACTTGGTTCTTTTGATGTGATATACTCTTTCATGCATCATGTTTATCCTTTATGAGTTGTATTATATGTGTGATTATACTCTATGTGACATGTGTGCTCTCTACCCTTCATATATATATGTGCCATGTCACTTTTTATGCTCATAATATGCTTCTGTGCTTCACTCTGATTCATTTGAGCATAATATTTAGTACTCGTGCTTACTTTATATCTTTTGAGTACATATATATGGCTTAGTTTGTAATTTTCTATAAGCATGCATAATTCTTTTTCTCTTATTGATCCATGCTTATATGAACAAATTATGTTGAAAACCTCACCCAACCATATTATACACATACTCGAGGTAATATTGTCATCAATCACCAAAAAGGGGGAGATTGAAAGCATCTAGGCCCCTAGTGGATTTTGGTGGTTGATAACAATGTAAGATTATTGTGACTAACATGTGTTTTGAAGAGGAAAATTGAGTTAGGTCACAATAATGATGATTGATTGGGTAATCAATGGTTTTTATGTCCTTAGCAAAGAATATCATTTTAGTTTTCAAAGGATGGATGGCAAGGTTAAGGATGATCTAGTTGTAAGTGTCAATTGGCGTTGAGAGACACTTAGAGTAGTTTAGGACTTTATTTTTTCGTTGACCATACTATAAAGGGAGGTATAAACTAGTAGCTTGACCTAGGTGAGTCTAATGGTTTAGGTGTGGTGCACATTTGTTAAACTTAGCACTAGGTAGCTCTCATTCACAATGTATTTTGACTGGAAATTATTTAGAGGTTATTCTATGGTCTGGGCCTGGAGAACTGGGTAGTCAAAACCATTCAACTTGAGTCTAGAGGGTACATGGTAGTACCAGGGAGAGCATGAGACTAGCTCCAGACCATATGGACAACATGGTCCAAACCAACGCTCTAGAGTCCGGTCACCTAGGGTATGCTTAGGGGCGTTCGGACACTGGGAACAGTGGTCATCCGGATCAATGGTGATGAGAGTCCCAAGGTTTCCAGAGAGGGTTTCTAGCTCCAAACTTGGTCTGGACCAAGGCTCCAAACCAATGGGGATGGGCCCGAAGCTATGCAGAGAGGTTCTAGAGAGGGAATTTGGCTCCGGATGGTCCGAATCATGGTCGCGGACTAATGGTGATGTGTCCAAACCCCAATGGTTGTGTTCAGCATAGTTTGAAAACTACGCCGACTATGAGGGTTAGATCCTAAGTGAATGGTCCAAACCACACCCATGGTCCAGTCCAGAGTACTTGAGAAAAAGCTAAATTGTTCAAACAACTAGTTTGGAGAGTGAGAGGTATATATACTTTCCCAACTCATCCATTCTAGCCCTCTTGTTCATTTGTTCAGTTGAAGAACACCTTTGAGTTCCAAGGGAGAGCAAGTGCTCAATAAGGAGGTGTGATTTGATAATCTCAAGATTAAGGACCTCATTAGTGTTTTGAGAGTAGTAAGTGTACATCCACCCATCTCATTAGGATTGTTGTGGTCAAGTGAGTTTATTCTTGTTACTAGTGGTGATCAATATCACCTAGGCGGTTTGGTGGTGATTAAGTGTGGTGATCATTCGGACCCAACTCATCTTGTGAGCGATTATGGGTGCATAGAGAGCACTTGATCCTTGTGCGGTTCAAGGAGGAACGATACACTTGCGCGGGTGCTCCAATTAGGACTAGGGGGAGTGTTGACTCCTCAATATCTCAGCAAACTTTCGTGCGATAGTTCTACTAGACTACACTAGACTTTTAGGCACAAGGGGTGATATGGCTAAGTTTAAAGACTTGATTATTGCAAGATTTTTTAGAGAAGTTCAATTCACCCCCTAGGCATCTTGATCCTTTCAAAGTGGACAAATGAAAGAGGTGGACAAGTGATCGAGAGTATAGCGAATAAAGATTCTCTACACAACATAGTGTAGCGACCTGGCCTAATTTCGAAGGGACCGTATGCTATGAAAACCGGACAAGTGATCGAGAGTATAGCGAATAAAGATTCTCTACACAACATAGTGTAGCGACCTGGCCTAATTTTGAAGGGACCGTATGCTATGAAAACTAACTAGCTATGCAAACTACGCAAACTCTGATCAAACCCACACGATTCTAATCCGATGGTCTTAGATGGAGGTGGGATAATTAAGCACTTAAACCCTCTCACCAATCCAATCTTATTCATTTTTTTCAACTCAACCCCAGCATCCATCGGAGCGATACGATCAGTGAGTGAAATAAAAAAATCTCAGCCGGATACAGACGCCGCCACCGCCGCCGGGTAGAGGACACTTTCAGGGTCTCAGGGGTCGCCCTGGTGAAGGATGTTGGGTTGGGCGTTGATCTTGTTCATATTGATGCGCATTCTATGTGCTCGCCTGGGTTCTCGTATGACTCGGCGTAACAGGTCACGTATATTGTTCGTGGCAGTGGACGGGTTCAGGTTGTTGGACCTGATGGGAAACGCGTCTTGGAGACGAGGGTTGAGGGTGGGTTTCTGTTTATTGTGCCGAGGTTCCATGTTGTCTCTAAGATCGTTGATGCGTCTGGGCTTGAGTGGTTCTCCATCATCACCACACCCAAGTAAGTCTTCGTCTTCGTCTTTGTTTGGTTTGGATAGTTTGGTTGAGCTGGAAATTGATTTGGGGTGGAGTTGAAATTGATTGAATGTTTTGTTTGCTTTGCAATTGCAGCCCGATCTTCAGCCACATGGCAGGGAAGACGTCGGTGTGGAAGGCCATCTCGGCCGAGGTGCTGGAGGCGTCGTTCAACACGACGCCGGAGATGGAGAAGCTGTTCCGCTCCAAGAGGCTCGACTCGGAGATCTTCTTCGCGCCTCCTCCCAGCTCCAACTAAAAGCAGCAGAAGCCGGAAGCCGGACTCCCACACCCACAATCATGAAGGAGAGTTAGAAGAGGAGAGTCTCGGTGTCGTCATCGTCGTTAGGTTGTGGTTAATAAAGAGAGTGGTCGTCGTCGTCCGCTTTGCTGCTTCTTGAGTCGTTCGTTGAGTTCGTCGGTCGGTTAGTCTTAGCATCGTCGTCAGTCAATCAGGGTATTAGAGAAGAAGAGGTCCCGTCATTGAACTACCACTACGATGTCTCACGCACGCTTTTGATTAATTATATCGCGTCTCTCTCTATCTCCTGAGGCGGGATGCTGGGGTTGAATTGAAAAAAAATAAATAAGATTGGATTGGTGGGAGGATTTAAGTGTTTAGTTGTCTCACCTCAATCTAAGACCATCGGATTAGAATCGTGTGGATTTGATTAGAGTTTGTGTAGTTTTCATAGCTAGATGGTTTTTTATAGCATACGGTCCCAATTTCGAAAGTACAGTCCCAATTTCGAAAGCACATACAAAAACCTAATGCAAAATTTTTACTTGCACTCATACAAAGGAAAATACTCAAAGCACATAGCCTAGAACTAAGATAATGACACATCAGGAAAATTGTGCTGCACTTATATTTGCTTTACCATTTTGCTAAATAGTTTGGAACCAAGTTTTGACTCGGGAACACTTTGATGTGGAACTAGTCTAGCATGATGTTGGCCCCTGGAGATCAACCTTTGGTGCAAAGCGCTCTAAGGGTTCCAAAGGATCAATGGTGGTACTTCAACAATATAGTTATCTATATAATGTAAAACCTTTTAAGGCCTACTTTGGAATCAGGGGAGGGGGACAAAACTGAGGGATGAAAAATCCCTCACTAAGAGTAAAGATGATAATTAAAATAATATCTTCATACATTATCCATCCAAGAAAAAATCCAGCATTCCGGAGGAATTGGACTCTCCAAATTAGAGCTTAAGGGAAAGAAACCGTTTCTTGATGTTGCCTTAAAAGCAACTTCAAAACGACACGTCATGTGGCCGTAGAAGGACACAAATATCGACCTACGCAAGAGGCGTTTGCTGCTGTGGAGTAGACCAACTTGTTCCTCTTGTGGTTCGCTGATTTTCCTTCTATAAGGTTTCAGGGCACGAACCCTTTCTCTTGGACGTCTCAGCTCCCTAAAAACTTTTGATCCTTGCTGTTTGTACACTGTCTTTCCTCTTTTAATTGACAAGACGAAATTCCTGCCATCTTTTTCAAAGAAAAAATGGTGCCAAAGGCCCAAAAGTCTGGGACAAAAAAATGTTTTCAAATTTAAAATATAAGCAAACTCTGCCACGCACTCTCGATAAACTAGAATAAATGCCAAGAGAGACAAAGAGATAAGAGGACGTGGGGTTGGAAACGAGACGTCGATCAAGATGAGTCTTCAAATACAGTAACGAATCTTTATAAAAATAATTAACATGTTCAATTCGAACTGACACATGTAGTGTCCGAAAAAATTACAACAATAGCTAGACTAGAAATAACATCACATCTCATATTACAGTCCCAAAGTTAACCTAAAGCAGCAGAAGACTAAGTAGCCAAAACCAGTTGCCACCCAAAGAATGTTCTTTCAGGTATCATATACCATGCCATGAAGACCGCCACCCAAGCACATGAACTGGAGGGTGAATTTCAAAGAAAATGACAAGTTTCAGACAAGGCGACTTACGTGCGTTAGTCAATGGTGCTCATTTGTACAGTGATATGCCACAGTTGATGGCAGAACAATCACTTGCTAATTGTACAGCAGTTTTGCTTCAGACTATCTTGTGGCAGCTGAGCGCACATGAAGCAAGATCAATGCCCAGGCTACACTCTACAGAGTTTTCAGTTCACAAGTAATTGCTCTGATCAGCTCAGTCCAACATGTTGCCAATTCACTCGCTTGCTTTGGCTGCATCAGTTTTCTTTGCATCAACATCATCGGCAGGAGCTTCGTTGACTGGTTGCTGCACATCAGTGTCATGGGCAACTTGTTCAGAAGATGCTTCCGAGTTGGCAGGCTCACTACCATTAACAGAAGCTGGCAAAGCTACAGAGACAGAACTGCCCAAAGATGATTCTGCCAGTTCATCCACTGTTCTTTCTGCCTCTAATGGTTCATCTACTGATTTCTCTGCCACTATCTCAACTAATGGGGCTGAAGATTCTGCTGCAGCAGAGACAGCCTCGTTTGCACATATGTTGGTGTCATCATTTGAAGCATCTGGATGCCGTTCAATCCCCTCTGTATTTTTCAATCGCTCATCCTCAGTACAACAATTTGGCTGTTCAGTACATTCTGCTACATCTTTTACCTCCTCGGCACTACCATTTCCAAGATATACTGTTTCCATTTCATCCTCAGTGCCAATTACTTTACTATCATCAGCTTCTTCGGTCTCTAGTGAAGTCTCCTCAGAATTGGGGGATGATGAAGGAACAGAGGCAGATGGACGGTCATCAATGCCTCTCTCTCCATCAAATGTGAACCAGTTTGAATTTGTAAAGAGGGAGCTGCTTATAAACACATAGATGCATAATCTATCAGCCATCACATAAAAACTAAGGGTGACAGAACATTTCAAGATAGTAAATTACCCGTCCTGATCATCTCCCAGACGCAAAGAAGATATTACCACCTCAGCTGATTCATCATCAAAATACACATCCTGAAACAGAATGAAGATAAAACAGTCCACTAAGATATGGGAGAAGTTCAACAATTTTCTACATTAGCAAAAATAATATGGTTCATATTTATTGCACTTCATATCCAAAATGGCCAAATTCTCCCAAAAAGAACAGGTTAACCATGTTTCTCTTTTCTCCATAAAAATGTTGCATTGTAATCTTTCACATTCAGGAAACTGCAGCTATCACATTGCATGTTACAACTAAAATGAGCAGGATAGCAATAAAGGAGAACAGTTTGCCCTCAAGTATTACCTCATCATCTCGTTCAAGTGATCCTTGTGCCTGCATTGACAAAACCAACATGTATCACTATTATGTAGCAGTACTCTAGAATGTCTACATTTACAAGAAAGTTACAAAAGCAAACATGAAATGGTTAGCATCATCATACAGCTGATTGTGCCTGAAAAACAAAATCAAATCATACAACTGATTGGCCTTGTTTATATGAGATACAGGGGAACCAATCTATTTGCCTCAGGACAATGTCAAACATTAAAAAGTAGGTGCTGGGAAATACGTATGTTAGTAGCAACAAGCCATTTACTCTAAAAGCTATCACCTCTTCAATGTCGTCGTTGCTGTATATACCATAACGAAATGCCTGACTTAAGTTATTAGCAAGAGCTGCCACATCGTAATCCCTGTCGCGGAAGTCATCATCATCACTGTCCCTACCACGGTCATGTAACGATGTCGGGCGCCTGTCATAGCAAAGCAAGGGCAGCAATGTTTAGACCAAGCGAAAGCAATCTATAGCAGATATAAGATAGAGGAAAACAGAACGTACCCACAAGCCCAATGATAAACATTCTCCACTTCATTGCGTTTGACCAGCACATTTGTTTGCCATTCAACCCACTCATTATTTTCCTATTAAAACAAAAGAAATAATCAAACACAATAGTCAGCAGAAAACTAGACACCCATAAGCCAAAAGATTTGTCAAAGGAAAGCTACCTGTAAGTGAGCTTGGATTGTGTTGTTACTGTTCCCCAACTGAATAAGCTTATTGGCTATTCTTGTCATGTGACCAACATTTCCAATTCTTGGAGGGGTTTTCCCTTCAGAGGGAACAGTAGGCTGAGCATAGAAGACACACAAGAAGATGAAACAGGAATTAGGTCTCTAGGATAAAGTAAAAAAGGTTACAGTGTATTCATAACTTACCCCATTAGACTCAGACGACAAAGATGAAAGCCTTTCTGAAACAAGAATTTTACCAACAATATCACATTCATTAAGAACATGCTCAACAACTTCAGGTCTTTTACCCTCCAGGCAAGAAACAATTATATTTTCGACATGATGGTGCAAAAAGTTGTTATATGGATACCTGTGTTACAAAAATATAAAAAGGGGGCTTTTGACCGGAGAAACAAAAGTGTTCCAAAAAATAATATCCACACTTACTCAAAGAACAAATCAATCGAACGCTTTATTGCTGACTGCCTTATTAGCTCTTTTTCAGCAGTTTCACTTCCAATTGTAAGAAGCACAGAGATGAATTCTACAATCTGAAAAAAAAATACAAGATTAAATCCAGCTTAGCACCAAAATGAACAAGAAAAATGGCAGGGACAATAAGATTGACAAAAAGAAAACCAATAAATTTGAAATGTCATCTAGCGGAAGACAGAATTGCACTTGATGCCAACAAAACACACATGTATGCCATGGATGGACCCCAATCAAAAGGAGATCTAAAGTGACGCACATATCCAATCCAATCCACTAGCATTTGCAGAACATCCAATACAATCCAGTACATTACCACATCAATCCAATTATCAACAGGGTTGGCCATGCGATGGCGTCATGGCCAGAGGTCTTGCCAAAGGCACATGCGTGCACGCCGCAGAAGGTGGCACTGCAATGGCATGTGAACCCCGTAAGGCACATGAGCTTTCCGGCAGCTGCCAGCACCTGCTCGCCTTGGGAGCCTGCAGATTCTGTCACCAAAGGCTTGAGCTCGGGAGAGACCACGTCCCCAGCTACGCCCATGACTACCACACCCACCGAAGAGGAAGGTTGACAGGGCAGGATGTTCCGGCACCACACCTGCTGGCTGCTGCTTGTTCAGGTCGCTTGTTCAGGTCAGAATAGCACTTGCAGTGGAGGTTCAGCATGTTGGGGTTGCCAAAGAAGCTGCAGCTGCTGGCACACAGGTGGTGCTCCTGTCACCTCTGCTATTGCTCCTCCGCCATGGCCGCCGGACCAAATTGAGGGAGCGCAAGTATCAAGTGTGGCTGTGTTGAGGTGGGGTGGGGTGGGGGAACAAGAAGCAGAGGGCAGAAGGGATAAAAAAGGCCTAGTGTAAAGATGTGCCGGTCTAACAAAGTGATGAACTAGTGAAACGCCAGCCACCGGAGGCTGCTGCTGGTGTCCAAATGCATCGGGTTGTTTTGAGTCTTGTGGCAATGGATATCTGGATCCGAATAGCATCCATCCAATTAAATCCAACGCGGGTTGAGTCCATTTGGATTTTGGATGATCCAAATCCATTGTCAGGTCTAGCCATGGATAGATTCTCTATATGGCCGTTTTTTGTCAATGTCCAGGCACCCATATCCATGGTCAGGACTCAATACACTGATGAGATGCGCTTAGGGTATGTTTGCTTAGCAATCCAGACAAGCAAATGCTAAAACAGCCTCAATCTTCCCAGAAGCACCATTAGGCTTGAGCCAGGTGGCCAAAATCTAGCACCTGAGCTAGATGACAGCACCATACCTAAATGATCTTAGTTGACACATTAACACATTGTCCATCACCTCAGTCTGCAGTGCAATGAAATCCAGGTCCTGAGCTGCTATGTGGAGCCACCCCACCAGCAGCCTCCATGAAGGTGCTTAATGGACCATTCTTGATACCGTACATAGAGGTATAAAGCTGTGTTATAGAGATGCACAAGGATCCTTTTCTTCCTTTTAGTGTTCAAAACTACTCAAGGCTTAGGAAAGAAGAATACATAGAGGATAAGGGAGGTGGATCGGATAGGAATGAATCACTAATTTCGATTGAATATTTGCAGTACTGCTTTTCTTGAAGAACCACTCAATACTCAAAGCACTTTTACTGACCTTTCTATAGTTGAAAGGCACAAAAAACATAAATAAGAAGGAAATATATATTTAAGCATTCTTGGGCACAGGGCGACAAGTAAACAAAGTGATATCAGGCATGCCTGGTCAGCCTTCTCAACTATAAATCATTAAATCTCACAATAGCGCTCAAGCTCATTTTTTTCTTACCAAAGCTACTAAAAAGCAGAACCAACCCAACATCTCACCACAAAAATGTCCAGAAAAAGTAGAAACTTTAGCAAAACTATGGTGAGCACAGACGAGTAAAAATAAAACTGAATATATGTAACACATAAACACGTTCGTATGAGAAACAAAGAGTTTTAAGATTTGGTCACTGAGGTCCATGGTTAATTGTAAAAGGGCAGTGTGTGTGCGTCATCTTGTACCTTCAGACGATGTTTTCCAAGAGGTGGGCGCAAACATCCATAAGTTGTTGGCAACACGCTTTCAGCAGCCGAAGTGTCCAATAGCTTCAGCAAGTTGCCTAAAAACTTATGTCAGTCATACCAATAAATCAACGAATATAGAATATGAAACGGCATCTAGCATATATTTCCATGGCCCAGAAATTACGAAGCATAGCATATGATTTCTAAAGGCCTACAAATTACGAAGAAAGATGTTCCAAACCAAATAAATATGCATGAAATATCCAACACTCACCTAGACTCTCAAGCATACCATCAACTGTCTCTGGACTGGCCGTGACCAATGCCCATGACTTAAGTTGCTTCTGAATGCTTGATATGAAGCTGATGCTAGTCTTTTCGGATCCAGCAAAGATATGCACACTGACAGTGAATGAACCAGAACAGATTTGGGTCTTGATTCTTCAAGAGCATGATGGAACAACCTCCCAACAAAACTGTAATTTTCATAGAACATATAACAAAAAAAAGACTCAAGTCGTGAGAAGGGAATCGAACATTGAAATGCCCACTTGTATGGGGTGAGGTTTCTACAGATACATAGAGTTGCTGCATTTTAGAACTCTTTATAACTCATGGAGCATACTGTACACTACACAAGATATGTACATTGTTTCTTGACAAAAAAAAATCCCAAATAAGTAACTTGTGACAGTAGAATGAATTAGAGCTTAGAATACCTTGGACTGCATATTTTCGCAGCAAGAGATGGAGGTGCACACCGAGTAACTGCACATAGAATTTCCGCAGCATTGGCATGCACTTCAGGGGAATCCTGCTTGGCAATAATATACATGAACTTTTCTGCTATGAAACATTTCTACCTCGATCTTTCTTACAACAAATAGAATGCACTTGGGCAGTAATAGTGTTAACACTACAATATTTATGGGAGGGGAAAGTATGTATAATCCTGTCAAATGTCATAAAAGTCTAATTTTCATCCTCAACTATCAAAGATGTATTTAATAATCTTCAAAAAGTGTGTATTCCAGAATTAGAAAAATCTTCCAAAAATAAAATGCCAGTAAAAATAATCCCCTAACACTACCACTTGGTTTTGCTGCTAACGTACCATCCTAATTGGCTCACATGCTTAATTGCTTACTAAGGCATTTCGGTTTTCTTATAGGGAAACAAAAAGAAAACCCCTCTTTTACCACTCCACCTTTATTCTACCTCAGCTGGGAGAATTAAACACATTGGCCATCATGACAGGCCAGCCCAACACTAACCTTTGGAGCTATACAAGTAGTAACTTCTTTAATCTAGCTCCTCTGAGCCAGCATCAGCAGGTGGTCAGGTTGCATTGAATGAAACAGTGAAAAGAATGGTCAAGCAGAAATACTGAAATAGTGCATTCAGAATCAACAATGTGTCGTTGTGTGTTCTTCAAGGTTCAAATATGCCAAAATTGGTTGCAGCGGTAACTGAATCAAGCTATCAGTGGTGATTAAGGATATGTGGATATGTGTGCAATTTGATGGGGAGAGTCAAATGGACAGGCCCAAAACAATAAGCATATTTTGATAAGGGAAAAGGAACGCAAAATAGATTTTGACCCTTAATTTCTCATAATAGAAATCTATTGATGCAGGCTCATAATACAAATCTATTGATGCAGGTTCTGTCCTAAACTTGTACATAATTTGAATAATTCTTGGTCAAGGTTATAAATTTGTCTTTTCCATGTACAAAATATGCTTATCATTCCACAGGAAGGAGGGAGTATTCATTTTAGTTGGGTGTCCAAGTCAACACATATTGTATTCCTACATGGAAAAGCAACCTACAAAAACTGTTACAACTTAAAAAAAAACAATCACCCAAGCACCCCCTGCCACCTAATACCTGATAAGAGCCTAGCCTACCTATCTATGATTAGGCACTAAACCATATAGTGCATAGCCAAAGCAATTCCATTAAAACTAGAGTAGGAATGAAGGTTTCATAACTTTTAGGTCTTGTTTGGAAGCCTGGTATTTAGCCCAAAACCCTTGTAAATTACAGGTCCTAAAACTTTTCCAATCCAATCTAGAATTTGTTGTTTGGATAGCCGGTGAGCACAATAATTTTACAATCGGTTTTGGCCAAAACAACCGGATAAAAATAATCTTCTTAACAGGTCTGGAAAATTATACGACATCTATTGGGCATCTCCCATCTCCCTTCGTTTCCGCGGCGGCTGTTGGAACCAAATCATCGGCCGCGCCGTCACGCCGGCAGCCGGTGCCGGGACCGCACGGCGACCGGTGCGGCAGCGCCCGCCGCCCGGCCTCTGCTTCTCTACCTGTGCGGCTGGCGTGGAGGGCCGCCCCTACCTCCTTCCATAGTCGGCGACCAGCACGGCGGCTCCCGGCCCTGTCTGAACCTGTGCGGCTGGCGCGGAGGGCTGCCCCTGCACAGTCGGCGACCAGCGCACGACGGTGGCTCACCCCTGCTCCTTGCCCACCCATTGCGGTAGCGACCTGACGATCAGAGTAACCAGATCCAATACCATTCGTGGTCTAGTGTATGGCAATGCTGAAATCATTATGGAAGTCGTCGATTAGATCGAGGCAGTGGTGCAACTTTGCGATTTGATTGAGGCAAATGCAGTGGTGCAGCAGTGCCAATCATGGAGGCAGCGCTCTTCTTGGATGGAGTTAGCATAGGACTGGTTGCTCGAAGGGTGATGTTCAGAGAGGCAGTAATCATTTTACCCTTTACCCAAACAACATTTTTCGAGGGGGCAAAAAATACAGTAGTATTCTTGTGCACAAGTAATTACAACCGGAAAGCTTTCTGAAGTGAATAAATTTACTGAACTACCAAACAAGCCCTTAGATGTTTGGAGGGTTAAAGAACTCTATTTTCCAGTTTTCAATATGTTTAGTGTTACGCGGGTGGTTTCCCTGTTACTTTTGTTGTATAATTGAGATGGTCCTGGCTATCCATGTCATAGAGGTAAAAACATTTCAAATGGATGCTAAGTTTTTGTTTCTGAGCAGATCAGTAAATCATATATATATATTTATAATAGGAATTTATGCTCGCAATTTCCTGACAAACGATGTCACCATCGCTTTTGTCCTAAATATATTCCTGTGCATTAGAGCTTTTTTAACTTACCGATGAGCTAAACTTATCTGCAATCATTTCAAGAACATCTGTATTTTCTAACCACTGCAATGTATCACCATAGTTTGAATATATGGCCTCATCAGCACCGATCAGTCGTATCAGCACCTAAAGAATTCAGGGGACAGCATCAACCAAATGCACCCAACAATTCATTAATTAAAAGTAATTCATGGTAAACTTACCTCCATTATCGATGTGATGCCAATCAGGTCAACAAGCTGGACAACTATCTCTGGATGCCCCTATAAAAAACAATAATAAAGGTCCCATAAATCCATTTGAATGTTGAGTTCAACAGAAAGTATTAGCTTGTAGACAAAAGGGTACCAGTGTACCACAATTTTGCTTAAGCAGATTTCATACAGGTAACAGTATGGGTGAAAGCTAAACCGAGTGTTAAAAAACTAGAAATTAAACAAATCATGTGATTATGTGAACATAAAAACGTGAGAGGAGAAGAAGTGTAATGCAAGACTTTGTATTTAAATACATAAAATAAATTATACTTTTCACAAAAGGATACGAGGAATACCTGAACATAACTCATAAGTGGAGCAGTCTTCCGCAGCATCAAACATATTACCACCTACAATACAAAATTATATAATTTAACTGAATTCAGCTTCAGCATAAAACTAGAGCCTAGCCCCCAAAATGACAAACTTCTCCAAAAGACTTAACACTATCTGATGATTCAGAAAAACCAGATTTTCTTTCACAACGTGGCTGACAAGTGCAGCATCTGGTGTCTAGCTGGTGCTTCTGCCCTCCAGGTGTTCCTCATGAGGTCACTCACCCCTGACCTTTAATAATCTAGTGGGTTGAGAGGGTTGAAGTCGAGTGTTTTTGTTTCTGGGACTTGGTTTTTCTATACCCATGGAGTAGGGTGTGTGTTGTGGGGTGGGGGCATAGCATCTCCCCTGTTCTTTGTACACTTGGTACAGTTCATTTCCTCTATCTTAACATCATGTCACACAGTCCTTTGTTATTTGAGAAAAAAAATGATTCAGACTGACTAAGTTACCTTACTGAAGTAACCAGACAATAATGTACTATGCGGATGATCAGGTTTCACAAATGAGAAAAGCAAGTCCATTAGCTGCAACACATACAGGGAGAAAATGAAAATAAAGTAAGCTATAATGCAATAATCTACAGCTAGAAATTTTTGAAGGAAAAACTTTAAAGGCCAAATATATGACGAGAATGCCAACCTCTTCATCCTCTACAAGGGTCCTCAAAATGACATCGATTTCACAAGTAAATATTTCACAAGCAATAAAAGGGAACCTACAAGGAGAAGTTTGAATAAATGGGAACTTCAGGGTTTTACATAAAATGACAACACTAGCGATCAATGGTCATACTTGAAAGAGCGTTTCCTTTCAGCATCCTCTGGAACTTCTTCCACGACATAACGAAGCAACTGTTCTACCTGGGCCTTGTCACGTAAGCTACACATAACAGTATAACAATTCAAGTTACATACAGGGAAACCAGTACCGTTGGGTTAACTAAACACTATCATGTTGCAATACTCAAGAAAGGAAAACCGGATAGAGTTCATAATAAATCATACAGCAATATCCTCCAACAAGAAAATGTGTTGTGGTCCACTAGGTTCAGTAATAATGAACTACTCCCACCAGTGTGCACATAACGTTTCAGACAGAATGATTGAACTGCATGCAGTTTTCTGTATTCTTTTGTTGTCTGAAATGTCATGTAAAAGTGAGTAGAGGTAGTAACACATTTTAGCCCAAAGACAAAAGCATACTCCTTTGCAGATAATACAAACAATATACAGAACGGTACCAATAATCAATATAGAGTTAACTGAAGTACAATTTCACATGCATATGAGTGAGGACCTTTGCAGTAAAAAATAAGTGCAAAAAAAAACACAATTATATCATAGAAGCATACTTATTGATTATAATTATTCTCTAATAGGCATTTCATTTGCCGCCACAACCAATCCCTTGTATGTCTCAGAAGGCACACGTGAAGTTATAATAAGATAGCTCACACAAAAACTAAATACAAATGTAAGTTCCATCAGTAGATTGAATATGCTACTCATATCACAGAAATCAATAAGAAAATTACAAGTTTATGAGTCGCGAGTTCAGTGCTTTGCACTCCTGAATAATTTCATCCTCGTCAAGAAGTTCTTCCAATGTAAAATTTTCTTTGTCCAGAATTGTATCCACCTGTGGGGAAAAAAAGAAAACTAAGTTAGTACAGTTAAGAACCTCTCTTTTTATAATAATAAATGAGGAAGTAGAAAAGACAAGGCCTCCGTGGTTCAAGCTATTTGCAATGGCTACTGAAAGAATAAGAATGATCCACATTATCGAGTTCGAAAATCACCTCATAAAAGAAATTCGGATATAAATTAAGTTGCAAGCTTGTGTACACAAAATTAGCACTGATTACTGAAACAAAATTGCGGGTGTGACATCATTTTTACTCCCTATATATATTATGCGACTATGCAGTGAACAAAACAGAATCCAATCCCAGGACATTCCCATGAACAAAACTAAAAAGGAAAAATATTGGGAAGGGCATATTGCAATGGTAAACTATTCCAGCGTGAGATGCAAATCCTTTCTGCTGCTGCTGTTCTGCTGCTGCAGCAGCAGCAGCAGTGTCCTATGCATAACAAACAATTGTCCACATCAGAAGCTCATAAAAACAGAATGCCGCAAGATAATGGGTTCAGCATAACAAAAAACAAAAAAACAAAGCCTCCTCTTTGCCATAAAATGAAATCCCCTGTCACACACAGATGCTTCAGCCCCGCCCCCAACCAGCACCAAAAACATTCCTTTCAGCAGACACGCTATGATCCTACTGGCACCCTCAAATCCACAGGAACAGCATAGACGTACTCATCAACACAAAAATCACACATCCCGCAGCCACAGCGCACTCGTGCACTAATTCCAGCACGAAACTCCAAGAGAAATACTCAAAATAAGCGAGCAGTACTACCCAACAACCGAATCCAGAATCCAATCCACCGAACCAATCCAAAACAAGCAAACAACCAAAAAACACACACACACACCCACAGCTCTCAGTCACAGCGCCGTGCGCCTACGCTCCAAACCTGAGAGAAGCAGCAGAGGTGTGATGAGGAGCAGAGGAAGGGGGGACTCACGGGCGAGGCCGCGGAGAGGCCGGTCATGCGCCAGAACATGGCGGCGGCGGTGAGACAAGCGGCGGCGGATCTAGGGTTTGCGGGCGCCGGGGACCGCGAATCTGAGGGCGGGTCCGCACGAATCCGAGCAGCGGCAGACGAATTGCCCGGCCGCGGGGGGCGGGCGGGATCGGGAGAGCAGGCGAGCGGATCGAATTGGGATCGCGAGATGGGGAAGGGAGGCGCACGCTCGCGCGCACACACACACACACACGAGAGGATGAAAAAAGAGCACGCTTTTCTAATGGTTTTTTTTTGAACTATACCATTACAATTTTCGGTCTATGGAGAAGTACCATTACAATTCGACTAATTGGAACTATATCATTGCAACTTCGTAAATCTGTGATGAACACCACGGAGCATGTTTGGGCTCGTATTGGCCCCAGCTGGCGTATAGACTGGCTCCTTATTTTGGTATGGACGTTCATGCCCTCAAGTCAATTGGATAAGGCCTAACCATGCTGACTGCTCTCTTCCTCCTCTCAGTCACCTAGTCACCCAAACACCGACGGCGACCAGCACGGCGGCGACCTTGACTTCAGCGGCATAGACGGCGTCGACTAGAAGCAGCCAGCTCGAGTGTGTGTTGTGATGCACCTTGTTCCCCGCACAGGGTGAGATGCAGTTGCACAGCCCGCCAGAGATGGCGGACGACGAGGGCGGGTATGGATCTTCTACCTCCTTTTTAACCCATCTAGCGGATGAGCTTGTCCCCTGTAGACTCTATCGTTAGGATTCATTGGATTTGGGCTTATTTTTTTGTTGCTAGGGTTTTATTGTTCTCACTAGAGATTAAAGTGGAGGGATTCTGTACCAGAGACAGCAGTGGTAGAAAAGCATACACAAAGGGACGCTTGATTAAGTGGGATGTCGATGTAGATTCATTTTCCTTTGATTTTCTGTTGACAAGCCTGCGCAATGAGTTCCAGTGGTCTAGTAGTCAGTTTCCTAGTGTGTGGTTCTTTGACAAAAGGATGTGCAAAGATGTGAGGATAGAAAATGATTTTCAGATGCATGACTTGTTTGAAATGTATAAAGATCTGATGCACTGTGAAGTTGTTGTAAATGTGTATGTCAGTTGTCTTAAACAGCCTGATGAGTTTGCAAACCTAGACCCAATATGTGTGATTCCACCAGAGTTTTCTGGCAACCAACCAGACCAGATGACAACTGTCGAGCCTTTCGATAATCCTGACACCATCAGCCCTGATGACAATCATGTAGCCCAGCCTTCTGATAATCCTGATGGCGATGCAGACTATCCATTAGAGCTTGAGCCTGACAGGGAACCCGACATGTTTGACAATGATGAAGAGTATGTCGGTGTTGACGATGAGGGTCTGTACATGCCTGTATCATCTGCCCAGACAACTAACAATGCAGAACCTTCTAACAACCATGTTCCTACTGCTAATGCTGATGTTCATGATGTTGATCCATTTGATGATGTTGTTGCTGCTGAAGGAGGTGTTCCTCTTGAGGCAGAGGTAAAGGATGCAGATCCACAGGAGGTGCATGTCATCCATGATCCTGAAAATCCCAAGATAGAGATTGGAGAAAGGTTTCCAGACATTGTTGCATTTAGGAAGGTAGTGAGACATCATGCAGTAGTGAAAGGGTTTGAATTTGATAAGATCATTACAGACAAGGTGAACGATGTTCTTGGCGTATCCATGCTTCAAGGATCTTTGATGGCAAGACAATAAAGGTGAGTTGAAGTTATCACATCTCTTTCATTTAGTTACCTGTTCAAAACACTATGTGCAAAGCATAATTTTCTTTCTTTCTGTGCAGATCAAAACACTATTTACAGAGCACAATTGTGCTACTACTAAACTCATGGTGGGCAAAATGGCAACTCAAGGCTGGTGTGGAGATAGGTTAGGGGATTGGTTGAAAAAAGCATCCTAGTAAGACCCCAATAATCTTCAGCTTGCTAATATCCACTTTGATGTCACCAAGCTGCAACATGAAATCAAGTTCTACCATCTTCAGCTCAGCCATAGGATGCTGGAACCCTTGAACAGTCGTAGCAGCAGGATGATGGACAACTTGAACACCGGTGAGTGGAATGTGCCCAGAACTCTCCAAAAGATTAGCATGCTGATTGCGCAAGTGGAGCTCATATGCATCCTCAAACCACCAATTACCACATCTGTTTGGGCACTTGTAGTAGAAGTTGTTGTTCTTGCTCCTGTATTTGACGACAGGGACCAAGCAATTGGGGCAGTTTACGAGAGGAAGACTCCTCCCTGGCTGTGATGAGCTAGAAGCCGTGGTGGCCATGGCCAAGCGGTGGAGGGCAGTTGGGCACCACGGAAGCGGCGACAGAGCACCACGGAGCCATGGCGGCGCTGGTGGCGCGGCTGGGCACCACGTCGGCGCTGGCGACGGCGCGGCTGCACACCACGGTGGCGGAGGCGATGGCTGGCCGCAACAACGACGCTGACGATGGCTGGGACCAACGGCGGCGCGGGCTCACCCTAGCAGCAAGACGACGCGACGAGGAGGACGCAAGAGCACACGACCGGCGAGCAATCAGAAAGGTATGCGTGGTGGCTGGTGGGGCTTATCCACTTGACTCCAAGGGCACTAGTGTCCATACGAAAATACGGTGGCGAGGCATACGCCTGCAGCTGGGCTAATACGTGCCCAAACGTATTCCGTGGTGTTCATCACAGATTTGTGAAGTTGCAATGGTATGGTTCCAATTAGTCGAATTGTAATGGTACTTCTTCAAAGACCGAAAATTATAATGGTATGGTTCAAAAAAAAGCCTTTTCTAATTGGCTTCCGTTTCCTTCCTCCGTTTGGGGAAGTTTGATTTGGGCTGGATTGGTTTTGATCTTTAGCCGTCTGGCAGAGAGAGACCCTCCTGTGTTCTGTTCTGCGACCGGGCCGCTGTTACTTTCATCGAGGCAGGTGGCCGGTGGCGGACAGGTGAACGATTTGGAGAGTTTTTGCCTGGGTGCCTCTTCCTATCTTGGAGACTTGGAAAAGGAAAATGGTTTCTAAAAACTAACCATTATTTTCTGTTAGGTTGCTTTCGTATTTGAAGGCCTGTATATAAATTTATATGTTAATTAATAACGTTGTTCAAATGACGCGTGTAAACACAATACTTCTCGAGATTGTATATCTAGTTTGAGCTTTTAAATTCGATGAAATATATATATATATATATATATATATATATATATATATATATATATATATATATATATATATATATATATATATGTTATGGTTAGTTTTAATGTTATGCCAAATTTATCGAAAATAATAACATGTACAATTTGTTTTTAATAGAATATAGAGACAGTCTAATTCTTGCGGCTATGACAATAATAGCTTTGTAAGTGTTCGAATCAACTGTCACGGCTACACCTAGTGCTATATGCGTCTATAGCAACATCCGATACTTTATCACACATCCGATACTTTATCACAACACGACCACGTTAAAATCCGCTTGTGATTATGTTTTCATGTATATAATTGCTTCACATTTCTTCCTTTCTGTATAAATAACAACATTGGTAACAACCACAACGAGGTCATCGACTAACAAGCTTAGCTGATAATATAGTTTAGTGCGATTTGCACAACCAAATGGCCGCTGGAAATAATCGTGCATCTTGATGTTCTATGACATCACTGACCATGCCATCAAAAATGGACTTTTTTTATTCATAAAGCACGCGATAAACGTGAAAAGGTAAAATATGTGGTCCATTCAAACTTCCAGTTCTTGCCCATCCCTATCCTTGCCTATATTCTTGAAAACTCAAAGTATTTGGTTCCAAATTACAAGACGTTTTACTTTTTTTATATAGTTTTTTTTGCATACTTAAATATACACTATTTCTAGATATATATTAAAATTAATATATTTGGAAAGATCAAAACATTTTCTAACTTGAGATGGAGAGAATATGTCATTGAGTTTATTAGTCAAGATTATTCATATTTTTAATCATTTCACGGTGCTTGCTTGGTGTGCGACCTATTAATAGTGTAAGTTATTTGGTTTATACACAATTAGTATCGGTTGTTGGTGGCTCTAAATATCGTATTACCATGTTTATTTTTACTTTTTTTATGTAGTTTGCAGTTTATCATTTTCAAATATATATGTGGTTGCATATATTTGATCTAAAATTACTCTCCATTCAAATTTTGACATTTTATTTTTTTTTCCTAAATATATAGCACACATGCATACATAGTAAACATAATGTATCTAGAAAAAATAAATCATCTTTTAATAACTTGGAACGAAAGTAGTATTTAAGGAATAACTTTGACATGTAGTTTTCTTATAAGTTAGACCTTATCCAACAATCATGATTCAAAGTATATTCGTCCTTTGGGCAACGCTACAAGTAGGGGTCCAATTCTCAATTTTATTCTTCTCCAACAACATGATGTAAAAGACAACATTTCTGCAAATGAGTCTTTAGGAGAGAGGATACTTAGATTTATGGGCTATTTACATCCCACAAAAACTTTACACTCTATCGCATCAGATATTTGGACATATGCATGGATCATTAAATATAGTTAAAAAAATAACTAATTGCATAATTTGTACGTATTTTGCAAGAAAAATCTTTTAAGCCTAAGAGCATCTCCAACGGTTTTACATTTTTTGTTTGGCAAAATTAGGAATTTGCCAAGTCTTAAATGAATATGGCAAAGATAAAAAGAGTCAATCTTCAACGGTTTCCCATTATTCACTTGGCAAAACTAAAAATTATACGCGCGAGGGGAAAATATCCTGCGAAAGTAGCGCACAGGGTAATTGTGAAGCGAGCTGCAGTTTGACATATATGTCAAATATCACCTGGTGTTTACCAAGTTAACAAAAATGCCAAACACATTTGCCATATACCGTTGTATAGGAGTTTGTTAGACTTTTTTTTGCAAAAACAAGAATGTCAAGCCCATTTGTAAAACCATTGGAGATGCTCTTAGTCCATAATTAAACACTATTTGCTACATTAACATATGTGTTAATGATGGATTAATTAGACATAAGAAATTTGTCTCACAGTTTACGGATTCTGTAAATTTTTTTATTAGTATCCAAATACCTCATGCGACAGCTGATGTGTCAAAAACTTTACACTCCTAGGATCTAAACACCACTTAGGTTATGCCTCTCCCCACACCCAAAATAGGTCTCTGCTGTTGAAGGGTATCTATTTCAGATTTGGATGTCCCAATAAATATCCGGTTGAAGACAGCCTTATAACTAAATAAATAAAGTAATGTTAATACCGTTTCATGACAAACACAAAAAGATACTTCCCATGCAATCACACCAATCATTGAGATTGTCTGTCGGTTGTGAATTTGTGATCCAGGACAGTTTCTGGACATTGGTAAATATTGAGACGAGTAGAATTATCATACCATGAGAATTTAAAGTATGCACGAATCCTTTCTAGAATTAAAAGCCACATATGTTTTATGATACTTCATAATTCTACCACTATCCTCACAGGTAACCATCTCTTCTCAAATTGAGACTTTGTGATCTATTAAAGTATTATGCCTATATTGACTTCACATAATCCCCCGAAACCTATTCAAGTTCTGGAAATTAGAAGCCAAGGTATTCACGTGGAACCAGTTTATACTTTGCCTACTTACAATGAATAATCAGTCATCGAAATCAAGGTCACGAGCAAATAGCAGGTGAAGCAGCTCCCGAGTGAATTACAGCAACTTCACTGCATCTGCTGATACCTTCAAATGCCTGCACGCACAATCCTGAGAATCCCACCAGAGCATGGAACACATTTGGAAGGCTTGTCTGCAGATTGTTCAGTGTCATGGCTCGGCTTACCCTCACAGAGGTTAGGTATCTGGACTTCTCCTCCTCGACCTGCTTTCTAAGTGCATCCAGTTTCGTTTCATTCTTTGATACTGAATAGTGATTCTTATTTGGAGGCTGGGCTGAGTTTTGCATTGCATTTTCACTGTGTTTATCTAACTGGGTCTGGAACTTGCTATCAATGTTATCTGACTTCTTCTTTAGTTGGCGCTCTTCACTCTGCTGTACAACTATAGAGTGTATGATTGACATAAAGGTCTTCATTGCTTCAGCTGCTACCTGTTTGTATAAATAAGAGACATCTTTTAAAGAGGGGAGAAAATAGCTAAATGGTAAGCACAACGAAGTTTGTGGAAGAATACACTAGTCCTTCAGTTCATAATGAATAAGCCACAGGTTTATTATTCAAAGAAAAATTATATGTCCTTAACCAAAAGTTGCTGAAAGCTGGGTTTCAACGGAAAGAAAAGGGCAAGTTGGATCTATCATACCTTCTCCGGTAGCCTGTCAAGGGCACGCTGGAGTTCCTCGGAGAGGCTACGGATTCCAGATGAACTTCTCATTAACCCACCATCATCTGGAAGGCAGTCTGTGAGACTAATCCATTGGTTAAGGATGCTAATGTACTCACGCTGCAATGTGATGAGATTGCAGAAGGCACTGTGCCATCGAGACACCTCAATTTCCAGCTGAGATGTTGCCTGGTAATGAGTGTCACTTGTTGGTTCACTCCCAGGTATGTTGGCAAGGAGACTAACTTGCTGGGCAATATGGTTCTGGACCTGATGGTACTCGTTCATGTTTCTCCACATATGCACAAGCCTAGATCAAGAGAAGAAAATTCAGACAAGGTAACATGAATGAAATAGTACTGTGATAAGGACTCAAAATGCGTAAAAAAAAAATGTGACGCTTGAAGCATTGACACAGAGCTGCAATGATAACTTGCTACATGCATCCATTTATTATTAATCCAAGGGCCACATTCCAAGACAAAAGTCACATTATGCATGAGGTAACTACTACTCCCTCCGTCCTAGTATATAAGGCGTAACTACCTCTGGTTAAAAGACCAAGGAACGTATTTAAGTCTCTCTCGACACACTAGTATTACTGCATCGATGTACGTGTCTCTAGAGAGAGCACACCTTATATTGTGGGACATGAATAAAAAATATTATGCCTTATATATTGGGACGGAGGGAGTATCTAGCATTCTAATTACAAAAAAGCTCCAGTATGACAACACTCAACATGTGACTTACAAGTTAATAACCATATTTGGGAGTTCTGAATGAAATTATCTGCTAATGTTAATACAAGAACAAGTACTAGTGGATGTTTCTTTAAAAATAGCAGTTTTTTTAGTATTATTATAGTTAGCTGACTTTTGGAGCTTACCCAGCAGATAATTCAATAATCTGAGGATATAATTCCTCGTCTCTGAGATTTGATATGCAAAAACACGCCAAACTCACAGCTTCCTCCAATGAGATTATCCGAGTTTGCATTTCTTCAATAGCATCCCGAACTCTTTCTGCATGCAGTCTATCATGCTCCCCTGATTCTAGCTTTTGTAGCGCTGAGACATATTTCTTATACTGGAGCCTTGCAAATTCTTCATCCTTGCAAGACAAAAATAATAATAATCAGCAATGGGTTGACTTTTGGTAAAGCATTAAAGTGGAAATATTTAAAGATTTTGCCATCATGCTGTCGTGCTCTTGTTAATAGAACAAAAACAATGTTGCTCAAAAAATAATTTACAGATAAATTGTGAATCGTCAATTTGTAGCTAACACCCAAAAATTCTCCTAGTTCAAAAGTTCACCTTGATTAACTTGTAGAGTTTTTGCTCCTCATCATAAAGCTTCTCCAGCGTCTTGCCATGGTAACCATATCCAGAAGAATCACTAGAATTCAGAACTGAGGATTCACTATTAGCCTGCTGAGATTTAAAAGACCAACTCCAAGAAAGCGTGGAGAAAACCTTGGCAGATTTGGAATTTTTTCCTGCACCTGGAAACAAGCAACACTATTCAGGAGTGTCTGAACACCAAGAAAGGCAATGCTTGTGTCCTTCCATTTTTACTCCACTGTAACAGAGTAATGTAGTGATGCACTTGACCATGAAATAGTTTCCAACATCAGTCACTTCCATGGATGTTGCAATACATTTACACACAAAAAAGCATTGGAGAACCAAACATTGTATAGACCAGAAGGTCCATATACAATAACTAAATCAAATAAAAGATTATACATTCATAAGCCAGAAGTAACTTCTCCTAAACAGGACAAATTAAGACAGACTCTGTATAAACGATCTTCTTTGCAGTTCTTCTAAGGATCTTACAACAATGGTTTCAAACAGGACATTTCACGCTTTTGGTCTAGATTCTTAGAGAACAGCAGAACAGTGATATGAATCAATATTGCCAAAAAGAGCAAACCATGAAATGGAGACACATTAATCAATTCCATTTCAAAACTAAAAGATGGATTCTAGATGGATATCTTGTCGCCAATTTCATTTTCCATGACAAAACACATTTTTATACACCAAATATCAAACTACTTTGCTTAATCATTTGTAGACTTTTCCAAAAGAGCATTGACACAGCACCCCCCAAAGAAAGAAAATTCTAGAGCAGACATATAGTATGTACATAATGAACAGTATAAGGGCATATATTACCTTTCTTTGCCTCTATCTCTAAGGCATCAGGCCGCCCACCAGCAGATTCCAAAAGAACCACAACGTCATTCCCACTTGCTGCTGCTTTCAAGAAGTAGTCATCAATCTCCTTAACAATCTCTACAAGTGACTTCTTACTCCTCCAAGGTGCCGCCATAGAGTCTAAATCCTTTGTCACCCAGCCCACCATTGAAGAGTTGCCATCACCCAGAGCCCTACCCTTGGCTGGATTCACATGGACCCTATCCACAATACCATCATCATTGCGAAGCACACTTTCATCCTCCTCTCCATCAAATTCTGTGTCTAACACAGGATCAGTGTCCATGGTAACCTGTGAGGCCACTTCTTTATCGTTCCTATCAGCAAATGGAGATGGGAAACTCAAGGAGCGCACATTGTAGGGATCCAAGTACTCCCAATCTATGCCAGGTGGCAGGGGTGGTGGTAGAGGAGTTGAGCAGCTGTCGGTGTCATCATCATCATCAGTAAAATCACCCCCTTGGAGCTCATCATCCCTCTTTCTTAATCTTATTGGACTCAAAACCAGAGGTGGTGCTGGTGGCAGCTCATCATCTCTCTTCTCCATCTTTCTTATGGTGGTTACTGTACTAAAAGGGAGAGGCGGTGGGGGACGTGGTGAGGGTGGCAATGAGGATGTCACTGAGGGTTCTGGAGGAGGTGGTGGCGGCGACGGGTGTGCAGTAGGTGAGGGTGGCATCGCATGGCCTACGGGAGGTTGAGGTTGCTGTGACAATGCAGACTCTAGCTCCACAAATTGCCGGAGAGTGGCTCCTGTGTTGCGGAGTGCGTGCAGGTATGCAATGTGCGCAGCTGCAAGCTCAGGGCGGCGGCGCACGAGCTGCTTCATGAGCTGCTTCCTGTCCTTGGAGCGCCTCACGGGCTCCTCATTGTCCACTTTAGAGTTGGAGCAACCCATCTGTCACCAAGGAACACAAATTCCCCACTGATGGCCTTAGAAGAATGCAGACAGCAGCACCAGCTGGACCTTCCAAATTGGTACTTTCCCTGGGCTTGATCAAAAAAATTGACTGAAACCGGTAACAATTTGCACTAAAACTCCAGAGGGTAGGTACTGTCCAGCCACAGCTCGTAATCATAGGAGGCGCAAGAAAGATTATCCGCTAAAATTGGCTGAAGTTATCCTCAATCTGGCTAAAAATAAAGAAAATTGGTCCTGCTCTCCAACAATCAGTCGCAACAACCTACCAAGTCCTCTACTCTTGCATCAAAACCCGATGGAACCGGCGCTGAAACCAGTTAGACAAAAGAGATGATCCAGAAACGATGAATCAGCCACGAGAGGGAACAAACAGATTCCTGATAGATATGTGCTGTGGCTGGTTGGTTGGTTGCCTTACCAGAGAGTGGCCCGATTGAAGAAATGATCCGCGGTCAGCAACTTGGACTGTTGGTGAGATTGGAGGCTACGCCGGGCCGAAGAAAGAAGGATCTAGACAGGCGGAGGAGAAGAATATGCCCACAAAAGGAGGGGAGAGAAAGATGAAGGTAACTGCATCATGTGATGTGATTCTTACTCATTCCCAAGAAGCCATCTCTCTTTCCCACTTCCTGCCGCTGAGAGACAGCAGGCAACAATGGGGATGAGAGAAAGAGGAGCAGCCGGCAATTGGGGCTTGTGGTGTGTGAGAGAGAGGGAGAGGGATCAGCGGCGGCAGCCAGCCGGCAGGAGCAGCAGGGTGAGAGGGAGGGGAAAGAAAGAGAAGGCGTGGGATTCGGTTTGGGCAATAATAAAGCAAGCAGTAGTGGGAGGAAAATGTGCAGCGCAACGCGAGGGCAGTTGGATTGGAGGGGTGGGGTGGGGTGGTGCCGTACTGCCGTGGGCGGTGAACCCGTGGTGGTGTAGGAATGTGGTCAGGCACCGAAACTACCTCCAGGGCTCCCCGTGTAGCTCTGTGTGACTGTGTGCCCCCCTCCCTCGCTTTTTCGTTTTGCCCTCCCTCTCGCCGCCTCTTTGCTACAGATGTTTAGGTCCACACTCCACTCCAGCTCCACCCACCATCACGGATAAGGATTAAAAACAGCGTAATGATGCTAATTAGTGCTGCCGTATCTGTTGTGTGTATTTCGACGAACTACAGGGGTGGTTTCAGAATGATTTTTTTAGTCTAATGATTATGCGTCTGAATTTAATTGAAGGAAACCCCGATGCGTGCCAGCCTAGTACTGTATTTGTTAGTGTGTGCATGTAAACAGAAGGCTCTTCTGGTTTTGAGTACGATCATGGCATATTGCCATGGAAATGTGCTTTCTAGAATTATTATTCGGTGAGAGATAAGCTTGGGTTTGCTTGTAGGGTGCCACTACTGAGCACGCACGGCATGTGGTACTGTTTGCCTGGTTGTACAGACTCTAGCACAAATAATAGGATTTTCAGATAAACATGAGGCGATGGTTGATGAAATGAAGACTTTGGGTGGGTGTTGACACAGCCAGAGCCACCTGTTGTGGCTGCACTGCCGCCGTTCTTCACCTTGAAGCTACAAGCTAGTGCACGACTCTTTGGCCTTGTTCCGTACTTTTGTCTCGCTCGGCCGTGTCCAATGTTTTGAGGGCCTGATCGGCATGATTTTTTTTTTCCAGCGGCTGCTCCAGCTGTGCTTGTGGCTGCCTCACACAGGACCACGCATCCTCTAGACCCGAGCACGTTTTCTCCAAAGAAAAAAAAAGATCTGAGCACGTACAATGAGGATGACCATAGAAAAAAAAAACACCAATATGCTTTACCCACAAAAATACAAAATGGTATGTTCACCGGAGATATCTCCGATTGCGACATTTGAATGTGAATATATAAAGTGCTACATGCACCAATAAATTGTTGAACTTTGCCTATACAATTTTTAAGTCCTTGGCTTAATAATTGTGTTCATATTTTTCTAGATTTATTTGGTAAGATTTAATAGTGATAATAAGTGACATATTTCTAGATAACAACATATTTATGATAACTTCATCAATCTCAAAATATAAGGGTTTAGTTTTTTAGAGTTGTTCATAGGAATAGTGTGATGAGTTTGGATACCATGATTGTGTTATATATATATATATATATATATATACATACGATAATTACTATATTAATTTACGATATTATAATAACTCCTTACTATATGACATTATCATAAATATCTCCATATCGTAACATAACTATCATAAATATGTATTCATTTTATCGCAAATTAGTATATAAAATTATTGTAAATATAATTGTTATTCAAGATCTAACGTTCTAAATAACTATTTATCATAGCTCGGCTCATTCTAGCTCATTAAGATAACGAGCCAGAAAGCCAGTTTGGCTCGCCTCGTTTACGAGCCTGAGTTGACTCGTTAGGCTTGCGAGCCAGAAAAAATATATAATATAGTATTTATTTAAAATTTGAGAATAGTAATAATATAAATGTTGTTCATTTATAAGTCTTAAATCAAAGAAAAAATAATATGTATTAACAGTACTACACTATACATATATTATCTATATTATACATAATGTATCCATAATCTATTATTAATTATTCATAATCCATTTAAAACAAAATAAATTCATATAATCTCAAATTTTTAAAGTCAAAGTCCAATTATTAACTAATTATAAAGTGTCGATGAAATATGCGTCGCAGTCTACCTAGGGGGTACCCTACGGTAGTAGATTGTAGGCGGAGGTGTGACGACAGCGATCAAGCGTAACACAGAGAGCGTAGACACGACGATTTAGACAGGTTCAGGCCGACAAATCACCGTAATACCCTACGTCTTGTGTTCTGGTGGCTGGATTGATCTGAGTACTAGGTTACAAGATCCGTAGATGATCTGAGAGAGAGATTTTTGGAGGGGGTCCCTGCTCGCCTTATATAGCCGGGGAGTAGAGTTACAATTTCCATATCATAACAGATTACGATCAGTTCCTTAAGGCAAGGGATCCAAGCCTATATACTAGGATCTTCCTTGGCGAGTAAGACTTGTTCGAAGTCCTTAGCGAGCACGACGGGTTGGTCGCGTGTCGCAAGGCCTCGCGGGCTGGGCCGTCTTCTGGTCGGTAGGCCCATAAGGTCCCTGGGGATATGCCGAGGCAATATCCCCAACAAGTCTCCGAGCACGTTGTATTCTTCCGGCGGACCCGCAACATCGTCCTCGGAGGTGTTCAGCTGGTCGCCATCATGCGTCGTGGTCGTCGTGAAGCCCCGACCAGGCTCCCTGGTCGAGGTGCTGATCGGAGAAGCCTCCCGACCAGGTCGGGCTGGTCGAGAGTACCATAGCGTGATGGGAGAACTGGTCGCCTCGTCGGGTGCTGCGGCAGCTTGTCGGGAGGATGTGACATGCTGAAGAAGAAAAAACTTTTGAAAAGTCCTTCCCTGGTGAAATATACCCACTTAGGCTCTGCAAAAACAACACAAAAAACGGCAGAGCTCTGTCGAAAAGAAAATCAGTACATTCACCGCGAGGTGAAGTGTACCCACCTAGTCTCCGAGCATGGCAGCAGGTGAAGGATGCACGTGGTGCCATGCTTTATAAGAAGGTGCATAAAGTATGTAAATTAAAGCATGAGTTTGGTAAAACGACTGTGAACACCCGCAGTCCCCGAGCCTGATGTAAGAAACTGGAAGTTTTTTGTATCAGGATCATATACTCGAATACTGAAATATGAGTTTAATGAGAAACAACTGCGAATACTCGTAGTCCCCGAGCTTGATGTAAGGAGCTTAGGAGGTTCTTGCATCGGGGTCATGCTGCTTGATTCGCAGTCCCCGGATGTTAGTCCCCGGGTGTTGTCTTTCAGTGCCGTGGCCGCAGTCCCCGAGCCTTGCTTGGTATGACTTTCGGCCAAGTCCTCGAGCATGATAGAGGATGCAACTAGGCAACCGAGTCGTGGTTGCTGTTGACAAAGTCCCCGAGTTATATCGCAATTTTGACAGGTCTTGCCGACCAGGTTACTGTAGCCATGTTACTGTAGCTGCACTAAATAAATTGTAACAAGGTTATGCGTCCAGTCCCCGGGACTGTATCGTTGGTGACACTGCAGAAGTTATTAGTCGTATATTGAAAGATTAACTTAGAAGTAAATATGTAGGGAGAAGGGAAAATGGAAGTAAATGGGCCGAATTAACCGCGCAGTTAGCGGCCCGTGTTTGAGGCGCAAGGAGTAGGCGGCGTGGCGGTTCCGTATTCGGTCATTGCGGTTTCCCAAAAACCCTAGAAGGCGAAGCGCCGCGCCGCCCGATATAAAGGACAACTCTGGCGATTGGCGGAACGGGAAGGGTCACGTCTCCTTGTCTTACCGAGTGCGTGGGGGATACGAAGAGCCGGCGATTCTGTGCTATATATGCTAGTGATCAGAGAGGGTTTCCGTCCTCCTTGTTCAATAATTTCCACGCTTGCTGTCCGCGAAAGGTGATCAAATAGTAGAGGGGATTCGTTAGTACTAGGATTTCGTCATCGGAGATGGAGGGTGGCGGTGCGCGTCCTCCGGCGGGTTTCGCCGTCCTGCTGGCTCTGCCGGAGGATCTGATATTTCAGATTCTTCTTCGCGTGATCGATGATGGCGACAATGTGCGTGAGTATGTGAAGATTCGTCCAATCTGTCATCTCTTCCGCGATTTTTGTGACGACGCGTCGACGATTCGGGTCTTGTCCCTTCGGGGTGTCCAAGATTATTGCCGGCCCTACTACCCTTTTCTGGAGACTGCCTTCGAGCATCGTTTTCTTGCGGTCGATCACCCTGAGGCGTTGTTTTTTTTTGTGGTGTGGAGAGATTGATGTTGTGGGGGAGAGATCCTGATGGGCAGTTGCTTATCAAGCGGGCGGTGGCTGCTGGGGATGAGTTCGCCATGTATTTCCAGGCCATGATGCTGTATTATGCGAATCCGGCAGATACGGAGGTGATGGCTATCATCGGTTGACTCAGCGGAGGTGCCCTTCCAGATGGTCGTTTTTGTGATCGAGCTTTGCGTCATCTTCGGGAGCGCTCTTGTGACGATCTTCATGTCATCTGGTGGCGGCGGTGGATTCGTGCCCCGGAGGATGTGCCGGAGTTGGTCGTTGTCGTCAGTCCTCATCAGTGCATCTGGGACGAGTGCCGCCGTTTTGGTAACAATATGCCTGGGATCATCATGTATTGTAGCCTGCAAGGTCAGCTTCGACATGAGTTTGATCTCTGGACTAGGAACATTAGTAAAGTAGTCGCTTATCGTATCAGTAGGATGAAATTGTAATCGTCGAAGTGAGTAGTCTTTAGGTGTGGTTCCTTCTGTTTGGTAGTCTCGATTTTATTGTCATGCTCTATTTTGCTGCGGGACAGCGATACTTTGTATCTCGGATACAAGTGTTCGGACGTGTAAGTGAAAACTACAAAGCTGTAATATATTCGGGGCAGTGAGCTTTTGTTTCACTTGTATGTCTTGTCGTGCCTGCTAAGTCGTGAGCCGTAGCGATGAATCGTTCGACCTTGGGTCTCAAATGGTCCAGATCATAGGGCTAGCGCCACTTTACGCGTAGGATACATAAGAACTCCCAAGGAGGCACGCTGCTGGCAACCCGTGGCACAAAGGGAGAACAGCTCATGCACGCTTAGGGAGATGCTAGTGACATGGCCTTTTTCCGAGAGGCTCGATCGTGGCGTGACTAGGACCTGTGGAGACTGCCCCTGCAGATGCTGGGCGAAAAACCATGCTGCTTGTAGAGTCGTCGACCGTACCGTGGTCGTGTACAGATTCTGGGCACACAACCTCATGGCTCCCGACCCAAGTGACATCGCCTGGCTTCTGGTGAATTGCCACTTGGGAGGCCTGTCAATGAAGTTATAGCGCTTACGGTAGCTACTTCTATTCGCTATGGTTCATTGGCGGGCCAGCTTCGGGTGCTTTCTGGTTATGGCCAGTCTGTTTGGAGAAACACCCTATTGCGTTTTGGAGAGGTCGTCAAACACTGTTGGAGTGTTTTGGAGAGGTCGTCGATCGTTTAGTAACTGTATTACCGTGGTCGCCGTACACCGCAATGGTTGTTAAAGTGGCCAACACAACATACCTATGCCGACACTTTTTAAAGTGGGCAAAGGCTACCTTTGCCGACAGATAACCTAACACTATAAGATTTGCCGACAATTTACGAACAGTCGCGCTAGAAGCAGTCGGCGAAAGTTTTGCCGACAGGTAAAAGATTCGCCGACACTTGTGGTGTAGCCAAATGGTGTACCTACGCCGACAGTTTCTTCCTTTCCTGACAGTTAAACGTTTGCCGACAATTAAGACCTATGCCGACACATAGAACCTTTGCCAACAGTTTATGTGTTGGCAAAACCATTTCCAAGGCATTTTTTGGAATACACCATCATTCTCAACTAAACTGTAGGGAAAACTATATAACAAATTTAAACATATATCCATACAATCCGAATAATTTTACAAATCCACTTTTTTATTAACAATCACATCCAATTTTATTCATACATGAGGCATTATATTGAGCAAATAAGCTTGATTTCATAGAAATGATATATTAGATCTCCCATTACATACATCAATTGGACATACAAGTCCAGTGATGCTCATAGTACATAGAGCCATGCATATACAGGTCCAAGATATAATTAGTAGCACACATATATATACATATACTACAAGTGGCATTCAACACTTTGATGTGTTTATCCTAGATCCAGGATATTATCACTAGCACATACATATATATGACAAGTGCCAATCTACACTAACATGTGTTTGGCCTACATGATATTAGGTTCTTAACAAAAGAACAAAACAACAATACATGTCTTCTTGCAGCAATTGTAAGTCTTCCAAACACAAACTTTGCATATCCAAACACAAGCTTGCTACAGAATGGTGGTTGCTGCCAAAATACTAGAACACCTGCTTGGTGCACACATGATGGTTGCTGCCACTCCAAATTATATGTAACAACTTTTGGTCGATCCACAAAATGGTGGCAATCCAAAATACTTGCAACCCCACATTGGTTAAGTACCTAACAGGAAAAAAGGTGAGTTATCAGTGAAATATGCTCTATGCTTTAAATTTGTTCTACACAGTTATAACAGTTTGGATCACATACAAGTGCAATGGGCTCTATTTTCTAAAATTTTATGTACACAATTCAAACAGTTTGGACCACATAAAAGTCAATCTGTTAAGTCCAATACCTTCAAGCTGTGATGACCTTCCTGTGTCACCACCTTTTGAGTGTTGCAGTGACTTTTTGTCATCCCTCATCTAGTAGAAAATAAATATAATACTTATCAGTAGAATATAATAATTATTTTTAACAAATATAGAGGTTAGACCATTACTCTGTCATGTGGCCAGGCAATGCATCTCCCACGAGCCTCTAAAATGGTGTTGACCCCTTCATATGGACGAGGAAGTACAACGTTCCTCATAAACACATGGTTAACAACCACTTCACAGAACTGCACGCCAAGAGCAGTACCCCCAACAATAGCCCTTGGATTCTTTATTTGAATGGTAGCCTTTGCCACAGCGACATCATAGGGCCTTACTACATTATATAGTATCACATCTCTGCCTCCCTAATTTTAAAACACCATACATTTCTATTAGCACCTAGATAGGAAATGATGCTATTATATGTGTTGTGTCGATTATAAATTTATTTACTAGTATGTGTTTTCATCACTGTTCCTGCAGAAAAAGAGAACATGCCTAATACTATACATATTCAGTTGTACCTACAGAGCAGTGCATACAATTACTGATAAAGGAAATTACCTCATTATTATGCTGCTCCTCTCGAAGCACCACACGTCTACTCAGAATCAAGTCATCATCATCATCATGTAAGTGCACATCAGCCATATCATGCCCTGAATATGATCTAGCATCATGCTCTTGTTCTCCATCATGTACTTCCTCATGATAGGTTGGTGCATCCCTCAAGTTCTAAATGAGAGCAAAAATCATTGAACAATTCTTTCACTAACAAAGAAAAAATGTAAGAGAAAGGCTACCAATTACCACCTGTGGTGCATTATTAGATCCATGGGGAGTGCTACTGGCATTTTGTTGCTGCATCCATTTATCTATAGTCTCTTGAAGGTTGTCTAGGCGATTTGTTGGATCTTCAACTCTCTTATCAGATTGCCGACGAGCTTCTATCTCCATTTGAAGCCTTGTTGATGTGCATTTTCTAGCTCCAGGCATTTCCAAATCTGCTGGACTTGGCCCCAAACCCACAACACGAACATATCCATTCTTCTCTTTCCCACAAACATAGGAAAAAGCATCACCTTCTTGGATACTCTTATCTCTCAATGAAGGATTATCTCTAATTGCATCTTGAAGTGCATTCTGTAGCAAACAAAAAAATTAGCAAAATATGATGGCATAGGAAAGTGTTGTGTTTATCACACTTACAATTGTTGTTGCAACTCCTTTCTGAGGTAGCCCATTCTTGTGTGTGTGAGATTTGATAAACAATTCATCTCTACGAGGGGGGCGCCCTAGCTCCTCACCCTAAACCATATATGTTATTGTAGTTACAGGATACGAAGAAAGGAAAAACAAACTCAAAGAGATACAATGCATACCATTTCAGTACCAACACGTGCATGACTCTTACTCCCAGTTGTATGGTTTTGGGTCAGCTTTGAACTATTTGCTTTCCCTCTCAAAGAACGAGCCTACCAAATTATTTCATATTTACAATTATGTGCCAGATACATTGTGAAAATGAGGAAGCAATGTTATGCCACTTACAGCTGCCTCCGGAGACCTCCAATGATTAACTAGCCACTTCCAGTCATCCTCATGAACTCTTTCATCGCACAAAGCAAGCAATTCATCATCATCCATGTCATCATCATACACCTTTTTCAATTCTGCTTTAAACTCCTTCCACTTTATAGCTGCGGTCTTCATAAAACAATTGAAGACACAATTGTCTACTTGCCAATATAGCTGTACAACACACAAATAATAAGTTAGGACTACATCACATGAATACAGTAGTTACAATTTGTAACTAGTTAGTACCTGTGCATCTGTCCAAAGCTTATACTTTGAGCGTGGACAGACCTTCCTCCAATCATCATGTGCAATTGGGAAACCCTTTGTTCTCACAAGTGTTCCAATGAAGTTGGCAAATTTAGTGCCTGATGGTCCACAAGGTTGACCATGTTCATTGACATCCAATTGTAGTTTAGGCTTATTTTGCCTTGCATAGACATCAGCCTTTGTAGTAGGTCCTCGTACATTTTTTTTGGGCTGTTCAGGAACATCTGGAAAACAAATACAACATAGTACACCCAACTTAAGTATGTTTGCTGTATCACATTATTAATTGTCACAACATAGAGAAGAATACCTTCATTAAGTTGGTTCTCAGGATGTTCATTCATAGCTTGCAAATCAGCATGTGGGGCACTTATTCTAGAGTTGGACCGTAAGTTATGTCCAATTACAGTTGCCTTAACAGTAGTTTTGTTAGTCATCTACATTTGGGGACACAATTATTTCATATTGTTATAAACATTACATATAAAAAAGCACTACATAGAATAACATTTCAGATTCCTGGGAATACATACCCTTTTCTTTCTCTTTACTCCCTGCAGTGCTTCAAGTTGCTGTGCGGTGGGCTGAATATTAAGTTCTTCCATTCTCTGCAGATTTTCCGCAATGTTTTCATTCCTTTGATTCAAATACTCATTGGGCTCCACGACTTTTCTTTTCCTTCCTGCATTTGACATTGTTTCTCCTAAAAAATAAAAATGAATTAGTATAGAACTCCCATTAAACAATATTGCAAGTATGTAAGCAAGCAACAATCAGCTCAACCAACAGCATAGCAATTATGTCAATCAAAAATCTACACTTGAGACTTACTTCCTCTTTCTTTCAGCAACAATGACTCCATCTATATCAGTCCTTACATGTACAACATTTCCAAAAAGAACATTGAGATCAACATTTGTATCCAAATTAGGCATTGAGTTACATATTTCATTCCCATGCTCCATATCACAAAGATCGTGTAGTTTTGACTGGGCAACAACATGCCAATCTGAGTGACTACCTTCTCTAACATAATAAACCTGGACAACTTGTGATGCCAAGACAAAAGGTTCATCTAACATTTTTTCTCCAGTATTGAATAAATGCTTTAAATTAACACTTGTAACCCCAAATTGATCAATTTTTACCCATTTATCTTGTATGCGATTGTCCACCCAATCACATTTAAACAAAACTATATTTCCTTTGTTGCGATAGTTTAACTCAATAATTTCTTTGATGATGCCATAGTATATCTTGTTTCGCATAACTGGGTCCACATTGTTTCCATTTTCAAAGCAAGAGGTCTGGGCAACCAAAGCTACTCCACTGCCTTGAACTGGTCTACCCTCATCATAGGAGGACGTATGGAATTTAAATCCATTAATGGCATAGCTATTGTATGTTGTTGCAATCATGAAAGGCTCATTTGCCAAAATGTGTATCTCTTCTGGTACTTCTACACCACTTTCAACTAACCCTTCCACCTGTAAATATCACATTGTGCTAGTTAATTTAAGTGTACTCGATCTAAAAAAACATATTAATCACCCCTTTTCTTACATGCTTTCTAAACCAATCATGAAACATTTCATGATGGATACGAGTCATTTGTCGTTGATTGTGGTGACCAATCGAGGAAAGGTACTCCACATGTTTGCTGCAAAGGTGTGGTACACATTGAGAAATGTATAGATAACTCGAGAAATGTATTATGTGTAAAATTGTGTGGATTTCTTACATTAAGAATGGTTCTATCTTATCATAGTTGAACAACACATATCTATGTGCTTGAACCCAAGTCTTGTATTCTAAGGATACTGTGCACTTGCCACTCAAAACTTGCCCTGTTCTTTGGAAGAATGGTGTAGTAGAAATTTCACAGTCCATACTTTCACTATTTCCTGCTTGTTCAGTCTCACAGCCTTTCAAAAATTTGGAGCAGAAAGTAAGACTCTCATCAAATTTGTAGGCCTCACAAATTGATCCCTCTGGATGACTTCTAGTACGAACAGAGCCCTTCAACTTCATCAAATACCTATGAAGTAACATTTTTAGCGTGGAATCTAACTACAAATATGTTCAATAGCAGTTGAAAATAGTTTTGTACCTCTCTACTGCCCACATGCTGCGATAGTGTATAGGACCAGCAAGTCTTGCTTGAGTAGGTAGATGCACCATCAAATGTACCATGATATCAAAAAAAGATGGCAGAAATATAGTCTCAAGGACACTTAGTGTCTCAGCTATTTCAGCCTCTAGTTTTTGCATATCACTGATACAAATAGTGGGTGAGTAGATCTTCTTGAAGAAATTGCTCACACGAATTAGTGCTGCACTGACTCTTTCAGGCAATATGTTCCGAACAGCAATGGGAAGTAAGTGCTGCAACAATATGTGGTTGTCATGGCTCTTTAATCCAATTATCTTCTTCTCCTTAACTTGCACATTACGACGCATATCAGATGCGTAACCATCCGGGAATTTCACTTCCTTCAATACTTGGCAAAATGCTTCCCTATCAGCAGGACTCATTGTAAATTGTGCTGGAGGTAAATATAAGTTATCTTCTACACTAACAGGATGAAGATCACTTCTAATGCCAAGTTCTTGGATGTCCAAGCGAGCATTTAAGTTATCCTTGGATTTTCCATCAGTGTCCAAAAGTGTGTCAATAATATTTTGACACACGTTCTTTTCTATGTGCATAACATCAAAATTATGTCGTAGAAGTAGGTATTTCCAATATGGCAACTTAAACCAAATGGATTTTCTGTTCCAAACAATTGGTGGCTCATTAACTTTCTTGCGTTTTTGCTTGGATTGCTCCTCTGTAGTTGGATTGTGTAGACGCTTGGCTGGCTTCTTGGTTATTGGGTCTTTTCCAAAGGTTGTGCATATATTGGCTGTCAGCTCCAATATTTCCTCTCCACTAAGAGGTCTAGGTGCTGGCCTAAGTTCTGTGGTACCATCAAATGAATCTGCATCAAGCCTAAATTTGTGTTCGGCATCTAAGAATCTACGATGGCCCATGTAGACACACTTGCCTCCCTTTTTCAATTGGAAAGAACATGTATCTAAGTGGCATTCAGGACAAGCAACTTTTCCAGAAGTGACACATGCCACCAAATAACCTAGACCTGGAAAATCAAATATGGTGCAAACTATGGCAGCACGTAGTTGGAAGGGTTCACACTTAGAAGCATCATACGTTCTAACACCATGAACAAACATTTCTACCAGATCATCCACTAGCGGCTCAAGGAAGACATCCATATCACCACAAGGTGCTTTAGGTCCAGGGATCAACAAGGATAGGATGAAATTTGATTGCTTCATACACTTCGAAGGTGGAAGGTTGTATGGGATCAGAATAACAGGCCAAATACTATAAGTAGACCTCATGGTCCTAAAAGGATTAAAGCCATCACTAGCTACAGCCAGTCTAAGATTTCGACTCTCTGAGGAAAATATTGGATGCTTAGAGTCAAAATCTTTCCAAAAAGGTGCATCAACAGGATGCCTCAGCAAACCATCATTTATGCGTTCTTCATCATGCCACCTTGTGTCACTTGCTGTTTTTGAGCACATGAAATACCTTTGTAGCCTTTTCTTTATAGGAAAGTAACGTAGAACTTTCCTAGGAACCCTATGCACACGTTTTCCACTAGGACTACTCTTTTCTGATTTCCATCTTGAAGTATCACATGTTGGACAAACATTTTTCTTTGCATGGTCTTTCCAAAACAGCATGCAGTCATTCTCACATGCATCAATTTTCACATACCCAAGACCTACACCTTTTGCCATTTTTTAGCTACATTGAAGTTTTTAGGAAGTAATGACTCTTCAGGTAAGACATCCTTAAGCAAATCTAGTAGCATGTCGAAGCTTTTGTTACTCCATCGCCCGACAAATTTGATATGGAGTAATCTTACAATGAAACGTAGCTTCGAGTACTTGCAACCTGGATATAGTTCCTTGCCAGCATCTTCTACCATATTGTAAAAAGCTTCCATATCCTCATCATGTTGCTCCGTGTTCACTTCTAAGTCCCCCATGACATCTAAACCCCCTGCTATGTCTTCAAGTAAACCAGAAATATCATCCTCTTCATTTGGGTTCCCTACTTCTACTCTTTCTTGTTGTCTGCTATTTATGAAAAAACTGGAACTAGGCTCACCATGATTCACCCATGTTATATAGCCTTCCGTAAATCCCTCACATATTAAGTGCTCACGTACAACACTACAGACCCTCCAACTAGAGTTCTTGCATGCCTTGCAGGGACACAAAATCTGATTTCCTTTTGCTGAATTACTAAAGGCAAACTCTAAAAACATATCCACTCCTTCTCTATACACAAGGGTTTGCCTACATATGATTACCAAGATATCAGACCAAACGCCCTATGCGTGCAGATTTTAGTATATGAGCACAAGTTTATAATGTACCTAGGATGATCCATCCATGTTTTATCCATGATGCACCTTTTACAAAATGTTCTGAGTACTCCGAAAATAAGAGGAAAACATTCAGTTCAGATTGGGTTGTTCACCAAAAACTAAAGATCTTGCCAAACAATTGTCCAAATTAAATTAATTTCACCACACTTGCTGCTAAAAAAACTCCCACCACAAGCCATCAACATGGACCAGTTTTAAGAAACCAAAATCATCACATCACAGATCACACAACCTACAGTTCTAAGCAAAATGCGGAGACAGTTCATGAGTGAAGGCATACCAATCAAGCAATGACAGTAGAAGAACTGATGGACACTAGAAGGCCAACTTGCTTGTGCTCCCTGTAAATAATATTGCCAATGCTAATTAATCACATAAGGCAATACAAATAAGTCAAAAACTTTAGCACAAGCAAACTTACTTCCAAGCTACGATTTGTGACGACTTGTGTGGAAAGAAAAATAGAAGAGTTGAATCCTTTAGTGCTTCTTTATTTGATATTTTGCAACATGCACAAGAAAGAAAGAAAATCTCAGAACTGATCCTTTTACCACGAGCCTACATGTATGCATTTCAATAGTTCTAAGACTAAATTATACTTGCACTGGTAGCTAAAAGTTTAATTAACAATCACTAGGCAATAAAACCACCAAATACAATTATGGTCAAAGAGTATGGTATGAAATGGCATTAGTGCAATGATGAGTAAATAACATAGATCCTAGGCATCCAGATAACTGATAACAACATTAAGTCAAAGTGCAATAGCAGTCACCCCTTCTCTCTCTGTAATTGTAAAGATGTATTGTAATAACCACATAAAAGCACGACCTTGGGTAACAAAGGTCAGTCACCCCTTCTCTCTCTCTGTATATATATATTGAACAAACAGAGCATGTATTTTCGCATAAAGGACTAAATAAAATGACTATGAATTTCCATCAGTACGTATGAACTTTGCCTTCATATACTAGAAATAACTTATAGATCCAGTATAAGAGAACTTATATGCAAGCTGACTAATTGTATTGTGTACAAGATCTTGAATCTAGCTAGTTCCTCTGCAAAATCAATGGCAGTAAACATCACATTCAGATCTAAATCAAGCTGAATATGTTCCTTCTCCAAAGAGTACAAGAATAGTGGATCTAGATTGAAAGATAGTTTTGCAAGAGAAGTAAACCTAACCTTAAATCTTTCAATTCTTCTCACATTTGTCTCGTACTTTCTATAACAAAGAAAAAAGTAAAAAAAAGTTAATTCTGCTCAAACCCTAGCACATAGGGGAATGGAATGCAGGGAAGGGGATACGCGAAGGTGAAGCACCTGGATGCCGAGGGGAACGAGATCGCGTGAATCCCTGCACGACGACGGGACTGGGGATCCTCTTGCTCGTCGATGGCCTGGAGGCGGGGCTAGTGCGCTATGGGGGGCGAGCACTAGGAGACGTGGGCTGGGTTGGCCAGAGCTGGGCGACGACCAGCTAGGGCTGTGGGGACTGGGAGCTGGGGCGACAGGCAGCTGGGGTGCGGCTGCGGCGCTGGGGCTGTGGACTGGGGCAGGCGTGGGGGGGGGGGGGCGGGGGGGGGGGGGGGGGGGGGGGGGGGGGGGGGCTAGGGGCCGTGGACTGGGGCCGGATGCGCACGGGGGCTGGGGCAGCAGGCTGTGCCGGCAGGAAGCTGGGGCGGCGGCGGGGGGCTGGAGCAGCAGGCTGTGGCGGCGGGAGAGATGAGGTCGGAGGAGACTTGCGAGTGTTTTTTTCCCGTGCCCACTTTATTCTATCTCGGGTGTCCTATATTATTTTGGCGCCTAGACAAGTTTTCCCATTCTATTTCCCGCGCAGACATCAGTTTTCCCATTCTATCACTAGTACAAAAAACGTTTTCACAGGCGGTGGTAGAGGCATTTAAAATCGAAAAAAAAGAATTAAATTCTAGGACAAGCCCAGTATTAATCCGCTCGCCCGACGGAGTCGAAGTCGCAAGTCGCGCATTTTTTCACGTAAAATTCGCGAACGCGCTCCGCCGGGGATTCGAACCTGAGACCTCACCCTCGTGCGGTACCTCCTCTACCACTCCACCCATGGCTCACTTGTGTCTAGATTCGTTAGTACTTCTCATATTCTATACTAAACCGAGTGTAAATTGATTGTTTGAGCCACTAAGCGAATTCAAATGAAAAAGTTGTGAACTACAAAGTTTCATAACTTTTCGACACCTACAACTTTCATGTAGCAAGTTTTTTCATCCGAGGTCGTTTACAAAAATTTGAATTTCAAATTTTACACATTCAAACGTATTTTTCGATGACAAGATGATTTCAAATGAAAAAGTTGTGAACTACAAAGTTTCATAAATTTTCGAGATCTACAACTTTCATGTAGAAAGTTTTTCGATCAGAGGTCGTTTGCAAAAATCAAAAAAATTAACTATACAGGTATTTACACAGGCGGTTTATAATGTCAGCCGCCTGTATAAATTGTTTTACACAGGCGGTTCTCTTGCTGGGCCCACCCTATTTTTTGTATTGGCGTCATGAAATTGTGAACCGCCTGTGAAAAAAAAAATAACGTACCAGCAAAAATGATTTTTGTAGTAGTGCATTTGACGTCTATTCGTTGCGTACCTAGCCCTTCGACGACACTTCAACTGATAGACATATTAGGCTACAACGACACTTAAGCCGTCTATGAACTTTTGTCGACACTTTTTTCGTTGGAAGGGGAAACGCCGACATATAACGTGTAGCCTTAAGGTTCTTTTGGCGACAGTTTATGTGACGCTAAAAGATAACACAATTGCCAACAGATAAGATGTTGTTAAAACCCATGATTTACCAACACATAAGTGTAGGGAAAAGAGGGTAATGGTGTAGTGGCAATTACACTTGGCAATCATGGCGAGAAAAGAGATATTCATGTATAGTGAGTATTACTAAGGAAGTGAAGAACATAGCAATCATTTCCCCGTAATAGAACTGCTCTGCCTGCCCTACAAACGGGAGGAGGACTACAAAGGACTCAACAGGACTGTCACTCCCGCGAACTACCTCACGATCCGGAATGTAGGGTACAATCACAGATAAATACGGTCTAGGCACCACGCCTACACTAAACGCTATACGATTCTAAACATGCATATGATTCAGATCTAACTATGCCAAGTAGAGCAAAGTCTACTTGGCAATATAATGAAATAGAGTAAAATCATAATAAACTAAGAACAATATAACTAAGAACATAAACGAATAGAGTAAAATCATAGACAATATAATGAAGTAGAGCAAAGTCATATTCATAATATTGAAGAACAAATGAAGAACAATGAAGAACTAGATAGAGAATTACCAATAATCCTCCTGACAGATCCAGAAACCAATCGAAGATTGACTCCTTCTAGTTCTAATCCTATATAGCTATGCTAAACTAGAGATCTAGTTGATGTGGTGGCTTTAGGGCTTGATCAAGGGCTTCTTTTGAGATGGATGATGAATAATGAATTAGGTCAGAGAGGCTCTCTCCTCAGGGTCAGGGGGCCTTCCTTATATAGCCTCCTCAAATGAACGTCGGCCGTTAGATCAAACCGACCTTGATGGAGGGCTTAGATGCAATCTCAATGGCGGTGGAGAGGTGGTCCCATAGGGCAGAGCCTGTTGGGCTCAACCCTAGGGCGGCCGCCCCAAGGGGTAGGGCAGGCGCCCTGCCCCTGGGCCCGCTCGGCCTCTCGCTTCTTCCCACACCTTCTTAACCCTTTTAGATTATTCTTTTTCGTTCGAATGATAATTATCTCTATGTAAATATGACATGTGAGCCTTTCCTCCATATTTCCTGATATCCCCCTGTAGAAACAGACATTCACCAAAACTCGTGGAATTCTATTAGTTTAAACCTTATTTCTAGTTGTTGGTTTCATTTAGATCCGTATCCTTGTTTAGTTGACGGTTAATTTTGGTACTTAAGGACCGTCAACAACTCCCCCAAGCTTAGCTTTTGCTTGTCCGTGATCAAAGATAGACTCAGTGATGGATCACGAGTTGCTACAATGCTTTCACGCCTTACAAGTACACATGCTTTCAAATAAGATCTCATCTCCGGATTAGATCAACTATTAAGATAAAAAACTTACTCATTTTACCTTTCACCATGGGGCTTGTAACTGTCACCTTTGTCTTGGGTAGTTGAAAGACAGAACGGTCTAGTCAAGCACCATGTACCTGCTCTTTGATCAACTATAGCTCCGGAGTTTTTAGAGATTTTCAAAATAAAACTCAGAGATTCCTTGTATGACTCTCTCAGTCGCTCCTTTGTGGTATTTCTGGATCCTTACCAAGGCATTGATGGTGTATGCCTTTCTCTCAAATATGTGGTATTTGTGGTATGAGGCATTGTGGTATTGCCCTCTCTCCCTCACCCTACTTCTAATAGGCTAATATCTGGAGCTCATAGGTGGGAGATAGCATATACATACTTACAAGACATATGTTGTATAGTCAAACCGTGGATCCAAAGGAACAGGTCAATAAATCAAATCAAGATGTGCATGTGTGGCAAATCAATGATGTGTGATGATGGTAATGGTAGTGAATGATGATGATAGTGACAGTGGTGAAAGTCTAATTCTACTTATGCTCCCTTCTCTGATAGATATACCTTTCTTGTATTTGAAACCTTTTTTGGAAGGAATGAGATGCTCGATATAATACTTTTTTTTGAAGTGGGTATCTTGTACCCCTAATTCTACTGTCGGACACTTGTCCATTTTTTTACCTCTCTTCTCACTTTTTATTTTTCCGAGGTTGGCGGGCACTTGCCCATTTTTATTTCCTCGTATATCTCTTTTTTTTTTCTCTTTTTTTTCAAGAGCACTCATCCTTGTAGAGCTATAAAGCGAACACTGACTGGAGCTTTTATTTCACAGGGATAAAACAAGAATAGGAGAATATTTATGTGTTTCTATTCTCTCCCGGGTTAGGAGTAGAATATTTTTGGTGGGTGGATCTGGAGATGGGAATGAGTGGATATATGTGGATGTGTACTTCTGGGATAGAAGCAACTTATGTGGGTGTAGTGTAATTGAATGCATACTTCCAGGATAGAAGTAGAGTATGTATGGATGTGTGTGAATCTTGATTCAAACCGCATGACTAGTTCCCGAGGGTCGCACAGCTTGACCACACTCAATGCTCATAAGAAGTATGTAAAAATGTGTGGTTTCCTAATCTATTAGGCATGTATATATGGCTGTGGTAGGAATTTAAACTCTCATCATACAGGAACTCATCATGTAGCCTTTTAAAAGTTTTCAAAAGATAAAATTCTTCAGAATTCTAGTATCTCTAGGAGCAGATAAATAGCAACTCAAACCTTCCCATATCATATCCATCAACGACTTAGACTTAGATCAGGTACTTCCTCCCACAAGTTTTAGGTTCAGAGTAAATTTCAAACCATAACAATTATGCCTAAACTTGAGAGAGAGATCAAATTTAAAAACTAATTACTTGAAAGGTATTATGACAGAGCAACTATTCATCATCTCCATATTAAGAGTTTATCATTGGGATTCATTTTAGCATAGCTATTTATTTTATTCCCTCCTATTATTTATTAGCAAACTTGTAAACTAAGCAAAGACACACACACACACACACACACACACACACACACATATATATATATATATATAAGCAGGAAAATATTTATTGGGTTTTCTATGAATATGCATCTTTTTGTTTTTTAATAGAGTATAAAGACCAATAGGTAGAAATACTTAGCTGAGTATGGGTCTGCTCTCCCCCAAGCTGGATTTTGATGTAATTTCTTCTGATGTAGTTGGTACGTGGGGGTGCTCTCCCCCAAGCTTGATTTTGACATAATTTCTTCTGGTGTAGCAGACAGGTAGCAGAGGTGTTTGGATGTCCTCTGGTTGCTGTTCTTCTTTGATCCTTGAATTCTGTGAAAGCTCAAATAGTCAACAAAGCTTGTGGAACTGGTTAGGTGTTAGTCACAAATCTCTAGCCTGAATTATGTTGAGCTTCCTCTAATGGATGTTATTATTTAGCAAGATCATAAACTTATTAGTTTTATATTTTATATTTTATAAAACAAAAACATATTTATTTTTAGGCCACCACAGTGAGTATACTCATGGGTTTTATGCCACGAGTGTATTCACATGGGGCTTAATAGTTTTAAAATATTTTTATTTTCTTTCTAAGATGGTATAAACACGATTAACTAAATTGAAGAAGTAAATAATTAAGGGAAAAGATAACTACCAAGTGTTACCTCTTGGCACGGTGTTCGGTGGTTTAAGTCCTCCGAACAGGACTCCATGCGTCCTTAGTTGTCCTGGGGCTCGTTGGACGGCGTAGCTGGCGCCTCCGGCTGCGCTTCTTCTTCTGGTATGATTTCTTTTTCTCTCCACACTAGTGTTGGTGTGGTAGCCTTCCTAGGACAAACTCTTGTTTCTGGATATTCATTACAATTGAAAGGACATACCTCTCCTTCTTCGGGGTATCTTTCTTCATATCTTGAAATTTCTCCTTTATAGTTTGCCCATCCATCCTTGGTGTTCTGCCTCTTCTGGTTGCGGTAGCGACGTCTTCTTCTCGTTCTATTCTGCTTAGATTCTTCAACAATGTAGTTAGCATTAAAGTAACGACGTACCTTTTCAGAGGGGAAGTGTAGGTGCACTTCTCCTGTCCCGATGTAGATGATGGCTTTGGTGGTGCTTAGGAATGGCCTTCCAAGGATGATAGGTGGATCATAATCATCTTCTCCCATATCAACGACTAGGAAGTCAGTAGGGATGAAGTGGTCATCAATCTGGATGGGGACATCTTTGGCTATGCCCTCGACGACGCAACATGTCTGATCTGCCATCTAGAGTTGGGTATATGTTGGGTGTAAAGGCATTGTACCATACAGAAACTCATAGGTCAACTTGGCCATAATGTTGACGCCCGATCAGGTGTCGCAGATTGCCTTCTGGAAGGAGCATCTATTGATTGTACATTCGATGGTTGGGACACCTGGGTCGTCCTTCTTGATCAAATGAGGGGATTTGATTTGGTGATCTTGATTATTGTCGAGTGCCGTGACCATCCTTGCTGGTTCTGTCCGTACTTGCCTCTTGTTCTGCTTGTTCCTTCTGTTGGTCCTCTTCATTGGTTCATCTTGAGGTTGTTCGGGAGCTTGTATGGTTTTGTTCTTGAAGGTAAATGTCTCCTTCTTCCCTTTGATAAAGAAACTGATCTTGGTAGTGCTAGCATAGATGGCAGCTCCAGTAGTGTTCAAGAGTGGCCTCCCAAGGATGATGGGTGACTTCTCATCAACACCGGTCTCTATTACCATGAAGTCTGCTGGGATGTATGAGGTACCAATCCGGACATGAAGATCTTTTAATATTCCTCTCGGGTAGCATAGTGTCCGATATGCATGCTGCAAACATAGGGTTGTATCTGATAAAGGATAATTGAAGAATTTCTCATAGATTACCCTGGGTATGACATTGACGCTTGCGCCGAAGTCGCAAAGTGCTTCAGGGAATTCTATGACGCCAATGGAGATTGGGATGACTGGTCATCCTGGATCTCCTTTCTTAGTTGGCATAGAGTCGCCACACCACCCTTTGGGGGTTGTTCCAATAAGCACCTGAGTAGTTAGACCTTTGTGGTTGTTGGTTCCAACCTTGATTTTGCTGAGGACGGTTGTAGTTGTTGTTGTTGATATAATTCACATCCTCTTGCAATTCTAGACAATGATTGTCTGAGTGTCCAGTGTCTCCACATTCCTCACAGGTCATGTGAGAGTCGTAGATGTTCATGACTTCTTTCTTTTCTCCAGCTCTCTCATCGAGCCTCTTCATGAGCAGGTCTAGCTTTGATGACAACATGTCTACCTCTTTGAGCTGGTGCATACCTCCACTCTTCTTGCGTGTTTGAGTTCTTTCCTCACTCCAACCTTGGTTGGATGCCATCTTCTCCACAAGAGTTGTGGCTTGTGGTATTGTAAGTGACAGGAATACTCCTCCGGCAGCAGCATCCATGGTTTCACGTGTGCTATTGCTGAGCCCATGATAGAACGTCTGCATAAGTAACCAATTCTCCATTCCATGATGGGGACATTGTAGGATGTAATCTTGGAAGCGCTCCCATGCTTCTGGAACGGACTCGTCATGTTATTGCTGAAAACTTGAAATCTTCCCACGGAGAGCATTGGTCTTCCCCATGGGAAAGAACTTTGCTAGGAAGTTGGTGGAACATAGTGCCCACGTGGTATTCTTCTCCGTGGTTGCATAGAGCCACTGCTTCGCTCTTCCCAAGTGTGAGAATGGGAAAAGGCGAAGTAGTATGGCGTCTCTAGGGATGTCCTTGATGGTGAATGTGCTGCAAATCTCCAGGAAGTGTTGGAGATGAGCACTAGCATCTTCGAGTGCCTTCCCACAGAACTGGTTTGCTTGCACCATTTGATGAGCGCAGGCTTGAACTCAAATGACCAATCAATGTCCACAGCAGGTCTAGTGTGGATGTTGTCTGTGGTGGGGGCTGAGAACTCACGGATTGACTTGATTGCCATGGCTTTGAACTATGGTGTCAAGTCTCGAGCGATGTTTTGGTGATCTCCTCGGTTGGACGAAGCTTCAAGCTGAAATATTGATGATGATGATGCTGTTACTTTCTTGAGCTTGGCTTTTGTCCTTCTGATTAATGCTTCGGGATTTTCAACAAAATTATCTGGAAGATCAAACCTATTCATACATTACCTTGCATAAAGATGATAGGACAAATAAACAAAGGTCAAGGGTAAGGCTGTACGAGTAGAGAATTGATGTTTTCTCGATCCATTAGTGATGCAAGTGATAACTCATTTATTCCTTTTAATAGCTAATCAACCGTCCCCGGCAACGGCGCCAAAAATTCTTGTTGATGCTTCTTAATGTCATTACCAAAAGTAGAATAATTTCTATTTCTGATAACGACGCCAAAAAGGGTTAACCACCTCTCATGCCACTTAAGCCAAGTTGTCATCCCCAACATGACAGAGAGATGCGGTATTGAAATATGCAATTGCTCTAAGTGAATATGAATAGAAATGTGTTTCTGCAAGCACACAGATAATACCGAAGTAGCATTTTAACCAGGAGTATTCCAGGTATCGTTATTTATATTTTTACCACTGGGAAGGGATACTAAGGAATAAATGAGGAATGAGTATTAATGATCAATGAGTATCACTGCATATGTAATGGAGAGTTTTCATCTATCTCACTCAGTACAAGATAAGTGTCACATAAGATATAGATAATGAATGAATAGTGACAAAAGATAAATACTGATAAGTATAAATGTAGCCACATAAGATAATGATAAGCAGCTCAACAGATATTCTAGCAAGTCATTAGCATGGAATTAGGATGAACTACAAAGATATTTCCTAAGTCATTCTTAACTATACAATCTAGTATACTATGATTAGTGCAATTACACTTGGCAATCATGGCGAGAAAAGAGATATTCATGTATAGTGAGTATTACTAAGGAAGTGAAGAACATAGAAATCATTTCCCCGTAATAGAACTGCTCTGCCTGCCCTACAAACGGGAGGAGGACTACAAAGGACTCAACAAGACTATCACTCCCGCGAACTACCTCACGATCCGGAATGTAGGGTACAATCGCAGATAAATACGGTCTAGGCACCACACCTACACAATATCTATCATTTACCCATAGTACTGGTGGATAAATGCTATACGATCCTAAACATGCATATGATTTAGATCTAACTATGCCAAGTATATAATCATAATAAACTAAGAACATAAACGAATAGAGTAAAATCATAGACAATATAATTAAGTAGAGCAAAGTCATATTCATAATATTGAAGAACAAATGAAGAACTAGATAGAGAATTACCAATAATCCTCCTGACAGATCCGGAAACCAATCGAAGATTGACTCCTTCTAGTTCTAATCCTATATAGCTATGCTAAACTAGAGATCTAGTTGATGTGGTGGCTCTAGGGCTTGATCAGAGACTTCTCCTCTTTAGATGGATGATGAATAATGAATTAGGTCAGAGAGGCTCTCTCCTCAGGGTCAGGGGGCCTTCCTTATATAGCTTCCTCAAATGTACGTCGACCGTTGGATCAAACTGACCTTGATGGAGGGCTTAGATGCAACCTCAATGGCGGTGGAGAGGTGGTCCCACAGGGCAGAGCCTGTTGGGCTCAACCCTAGGGCGGCCACCCCAAGGGGTAGGGCGGGTGCTCTGCCCCTGGGCCCGCTCGGCCTCTCGCTTCTTCCCACGTCTTCTTGACCCTTCTAGATTATTCTTTTTCGTTCGAATGATAATTATCTCTATGTAAACATGACATGTGGGCCTTTCCTCAATATTTCCTGATATCCCCCTGCAGAAATAGACATTCACCAAAACTCGTGAAATTCTATTAGTTTAAACCTTATTTCTAGTTGTTGGTTTCATTTAGATCCGTATCCTTGTTTAGTTGACGGTTAATTTTGGTACTTAAGGACCGTCAATAGTGTTTATGCCTTATTGGGGATGATCCCCCAAAAGGAGAAATTTACTGGCAGGAGGCCCTTCTTGGAGTAGTCAAGTTGGCGGAATGCATCGGCGAATATAATATTGAGGGCACTGCCGCCGTCGACCAGCACTTTCCTGAAACGGCACGTGGCGATGGTGGGGTCAATAATTAGTGGGAAGCGGCCGGGATATCTATAATCCGTCCACTCATCTTCTGCAGAGAAACTGATTGGTTGTTCCGACCAGTCGAGGTAGCGAGCGTTGGCTGAATCACCTCCTGTTGCTGCGACCGAGTAGACATCCTTGCGAACCTGGCGACGTCTCCTCTCTCCTTCCACAACCACACTGCCCCCGAAGATGGAGTACGTCATTGAAGCTGGTCGGAACTCTGGGGCTGGTGGTTCTTGTTCCTTGTCCCTGTCGGAGTCATCTTTCTTCGCTCTCTTGTCACTTCTTGCCTTCACTACAGACTCAAGGAGCTGACAATTGCGCATGGAGTGTTTGGAGTTTTTGTGTATAGGGCACGGGCCGTCGAGGATCTTCTCGTAGATGGCATCGTAGTTCTTCTTTGGTCGGGCGTTTGTGTTGGCGACGTAGCGGTTGTCGCGCCTATAATCGTACCTCTGCGGGTAACGCTCAGAGTTGGTCGATCGGTAGTCCCGGTGTTCGCCGGCCCTTCCTTCGCTACGGTGGTCTGGTCAGCGATCGTTATCCCTTGTACGTTCTAGAGATCGAGAGTGGCACCGCCTGTTCTCCCTGTTGCGGGTGGCGTTGTCTTGATTGGCGTAAGGATTCACAATCGTCATGAGCTCTTCTATGGTTGTTATGCTTTTCCGCGCCAACTTGTTTCGGAGGTTGTCTGTCCGTAGGCCGTTGGAGAATATGGCGATGGCCTCTGGGTCGGAGATCTCTGCAATGTTCAACCGCTTGTCGGAGAAACGCCTGATGTATTCTCAGAGTCTCTCGTTGCTCCTCTGGCGGACGCTCTTCAAGTCGTACCTGGTCCCGGGCTGAACACATGTGGCCTTGTACGTCTTGATGAGAATTTCCTTGAGTTGTTCCCAAGTGTCGATGGTGCCTTCTGGGATCTTCTGGAGCCAGCTGTTGGTGGAGGTCGACAACATCATCGGAAGGTAGTTAGCCATTACGTCTTGATTTCCTCCGGCAGCGTAGACAACTATCTCGTAGGTGGACGCCCATTGCTCTGGATTTGCCTTGTCGTCATACTTTTCCACCGATGTAACTCTGAAATTATGGGGCCACTGGACGGTGTGGAGACGCGCGGAGAAGGGGCGCAGTCCCCCGATTGATCTTTGCGCTGGTGGCGGTGTCCGACCACGGCGGAGGTTGTCATTATAGTACCATGGGGATCTGTGTCGACGTTCCCTCGGGGGGCTTCGGCGCGCCAGAGGTGGTGACTTGTCGCGCCGGGGTCTTTCACGCCCGCCGCCGTTATGAGGTGGTGATCCTCGCCTTTGCTCCCTCGGAGGGCTTTGGCGCGGCGGTGCAGGTGCTCGATCGCGTCGGGGCCCGTCGAGTTCTTCGTCATCCCGGAGTGGGGATCCCCGCCTGGGCTCCCTTGGCGGGCTTCATGGGTGGTTTCTGCTGTGGGACTGGCCAGAGAATTCAGGCGGAGGACCCGCCTTGTTGACCTGGACCACCGCCGCCATGATGTGGGCTTCTATCTTTTCGATCTCGGGCGTTGGGGGGAGCTTGGAGAGCTCACAGGCGGCTACCGCTAGATTGGTGCTGGGGGTCGGGTACACCGGAACATCACCCACTTTGTCGAAGTCTTGCTGGAGATTGCGTCGTGGCGGGCGATCATGATTCCTCTGCTCTAGCTCACATTGTTCTTGTGCGAGTCGCTCTGCTCGCGACGCTCCTCGTCGTGCTTCTCTTGCTCGTGGTGCTCCAATTCGCGCCTCCGCACACGCTCGGCGTTGTGTTGCTCTCTTGTGACACGTTCGGCGTCCGTATCGTTATCGGGGGCGACGCTGTCCGCGGAGACTTGAAAAACTAATCCTCCGAAGCCTGGAGGGAATTCTGGCAAACTGCCGGTCGACCCGGAGGAATCAGCGACCTCCGTCCCTGTGGTGTCAGCGGAATCTGAAGATATGGTGTCATCGAGGGAAACTGCCTGGTCGAAGTCATTGGGGACCGTGGAGATGACGACGGTGTTCACGATCGGAGCTGCCAGGACCTGGTCGGAGATCGCTCGATGCATTTGGCGCTGGAAAACTGCCGACTGGTTGCTGAGTCCATGAGGCATCATTGGAAGAGGGCGAGTGTCCCTGGTCGTCGCGGCCATCATCTTCGGCGGGGACCGGCGGCGGCGTGGTCAGCGGCCGTGGTGGCCGGACAGTCGGCGTCGTGCCGCCTGCACGAGGTCGAGGCAATCCATAATATCATTGCTGGAGTGATCGATGGTGTCGACCAGGTCGTCGATGTCGAACTTCTTTCGCGGGTGGTATATTGGCGCAGCGGAACGACGCACAAGCGGTGGCGTGTCTGCGCCGCATGGAGTAGACCCGACGGTTCAGGAGATAGATCCGATCTGGAGAACGGTGTCGGTCGCTGGGAGGACCATCGAATCCGGGAAAGTAACCGCTTGACGAGCCATGAAGTCGATGCACACACCCCCTACCTAGCATGCCAACTGTTGACGAAATATGCGTCATAGTCTACCTAGGGGGTACCCTACGGTAGTAGATTGTAGGCGGAGGTGTGGCGACGGCGATCAAGCGTAACACAGAGAGCGTAGACACGGAGATTTAGACAGGTTCGGGCCGGCAAATCACCGTAATACCCTACGTCCTGTGTTCTGGTGGCTAGATTGATCTGAGTACTAGGTTACAAGATCCGTAGATGATCTGTGAGAGATTTTTGGAGGGGGTCCCTGCTCGCCTTATATAGCCGGGGAGCAGGGTTACAATTTCCATATCCTAACAGATTATGATCGGTCCCTTAAGGCAAGGGATCCGAGCCTATCTACTAGGATCTTCCTTGGCGAGCAAGACTTGTTCGGAGTCCTTAGCGAGCACGACGGGCTGGTCACGTGCCGCAATGCCTCGCGGGCTGGGCCATCTTCTGGTCGGTAGGCCCATAAGGTCCCTGGGGGATATGCCGAGGTAATATCCCCAACATAAAGTGTAAAACATGAAGTCTTATAAAACTAATAAGTTTAGGGTCAATAACTTTGGCTCGTTAGGCTCACACATTAATTACACGAGCTAAAGTGCTGGCTCAACTCGTTGAAAAATGTAAACAAGTTGAGCCGAGCCAAGCCACTAACGAGCCGAGTCAAGCGAGCTATCAAGCTATGAGCTTTTTTTATCTAGCCTTAGTTATGGGAATGGGGGTAAACTGATGGGTGGAGAACACGTTAAATAGTATTTAGAACGTTGCACTCCAAATAGAGAGATCATATATACATATACATATACATATCTGAAACCCTCTCGGTGGACTATCAAGCACGTATTGTCGATAGTAGCCTAATTAACTTGAGATCATGTTAGCGTTTTGCTAGTATAGGCGATTGCATGATGCTTTTTTTCTTTAGTTTGGCTAAAAATGGCACAAACGGCATAATCACTAGCATCACACATGTTCTTAAAGGGTTGTGATCAGTCGGGTGGTTGGATGATTGGTGGTGAGGTGAGTGCTTTCTTAATAATATTAAAATCATTTAAGCATTCATCCGTGAAGTTAAATGGTGCATCTTTAGCTAGCAAGGGTCTTGAGGTTTGAGAGGAAAGCACTCACGAGAGGCTGGATCAATCCGTGAAACATGCATGATCTAAAAAAAAAATCTGTGGACTCCTTTATGTTCATAGGGGCTGGTAGTTGCTCTATGACTTCAATTTTAGCTTTATCAACATCAATACCCCTTTTGAACACCAAGTGTTCAAGGAGTATGATCTCTCGGACCATAAAGTGACACTTTTCCCAATTAAGCACTCACTACTACAGGGCAGGGATATAGTAACACCGACTTGTGTTACTATATGCAGAAGAAAGTGTTATTCTGTTAGTAACAAATTTTTATTTGTGTTCCAATAGGCCATGTTACTATGGACTAGTTTATTTTAACACATTTAATTATCTATAGGATCATTATTTAGTGTTACAATGATTTTTGTTGTAACACTTTTCTTTTTCTTTAGTAACACTTCACATTATGATAGGACACATAGCTTGTAACACATTTATTTATATATAAGAACACTTGCAAAGTGTTACAATGATCATTTATTGTAACACTTTTTTAGTTCTAGTAACACTTCTACATTATGGTAGACACAATATGGAACAAAGGAACACAGGTTGTAACACTTATTTACATCTATTGCAACATATTATTATGGTAGAACACAATATAAAACAAAGGAACACATAGTTGGTAACACATATTTATATCTATTGTAACATATTCATATTATGAAACAAATATTTATTTCGCCTATATATGTGGCACATTGATTATTACATAATCACAGAAACTTGACACTTTGCAAAGTCACATAAACTACTGTTGACACAAAAAGCGTCAGATCCGTGAACACCTCGGGCTATTACCCAAAGCTCGATGTCGAGGGCGTGCCAGTCGATTTGACCAATCAATCGACAAGGATGATAACTATGACAAACTGAACGAGACGACAGCGATGCGCCCGGACGTCAAGGCTCAGATTGATCACGGATAACTTAGAGCAGAGCTAGACGAGGCAAACAGCGATGCGCCCGGATTGCCAAAGCCTAGAGGTACTCCCACACGGAACTAACAAGGACTTTGACGGAGATCAAGGTGATGCAGCCCGTCGAAAGCTTGAAGAACTCGTTGATAACTACAACTAATGCATAAGAAGGTAAATAGCGATAAAAGTAGGATAAAAAGTAGAATTGTTTTGTTTTTTGGTTGATTGATATATCTATTCCATAGCCCTCGGGCTCATATTTATACTCCCGCACGGAGAGTTGTACAAAGACACGACACATATCTTTCCTAAAAACAAACTCCTACTTTAAAGGAAACTGACTCACGCAGGAGCCGGATAACAATATTTATTCCCTAAACAAACACACCTATTTTAAAGGAAAATAAGTGACCCATGCAAGAGTCGGACGCAAACCACTATATTAATACTGGCACAGAACACCAGTTTCCTTATACTCTTCGATGGAAACTTTCCATCGGCAGATCCCTTTAATCCGCACCTTCCTTCTTTGGACCATCGGTAACCTTCAGCTGCTCCCAAGCGCTAAGTTACGCTCATTGGCACTGGCAACACTTTTCCCGATTGGTAGCATCCCCTCGTCGGCAATCGGCAATAAACCCTTGTCGGCAATCGGCAACTATTTTCCATCGACAATCGGCAACGAGCCCTTATCGGCAATCGACAACGAGTCCTTATCGGCAGCAAAGAGTCTTCATCGGCAGCAGCTCATCAGCAATCGGCAAGACCGCCAATTAACCCTTGTCGGCAAAGACTATCCAGCTTCCATCGGCAACATACTTGGCCTTCTGTAGCACTCTCCCGTCGACCATATCAACTCATACTTTATCGATGCCGATGGGGAATAGTCACCAGCCAGTCAAGCCTCAGCCCATTTGACACGTGTCGAAAAATGGTGTCAACACATGCCCCCCAGTTTCGGAGCGTATAACTTTACGTGCCGAAATTCTCTCCGCTGTAGCCGTTGCTGTAGCCGTTACTGTAGCCGTTACCCCGAGATAGGTGTACGGTTTCCTCAATCCCCGCGTGTGGAACTGCAATCTAATAATAAAACCCCTCGATTGCAGCATGAACAGTTACAGACCACCTCGACCACCGCGCGTATCTACCGCGGGCCTTTTTACATTCCTGCACAGTGTGGAACGGAACCCCAAAATACCCTGAACAGGATCATAAAAGTTACCGGGATCCAGACTACCTTTTTTACCCGAGCCCATTTTTACTTTCACCTCCCGGCCTTCGTCTTCAACCTTCGGCTGCCCTGAAGAACACAAGCTCAAGCAACAGTACTTCTTCACACTCCAAGGACGAATCAAGCATTCTCTTGACTCCAATGGCGATCCAGGTCGACATCCCGAAGGTAAGATTCATTCCTCATCCAATCTAACCTCTCTTTTCTCCGCAAAAACCTGGTTTCATCCCTGTTCTTCTTTCTAATTCGTCCCCTTCTCGAACCCTAGGAGTTGTACAACAAAGTCATCATTCCCCTCGCTGGTTCCAATCTTAGCTGCCTAGGCCCAATGGGCAATCCAGACCCCACCTCCATCATCAACGCAGAGAAACCAACCGGATACCGTTTAGATCCGAAAGCTTTGGTCTGGGATTGTGGAAAGATACATTCCGCTCATGGCCCAAGCACACCAAAGGATGGAAAAATTGGTACTTGAGGTTGGCCAGGTCACAGCAAGTATACTGGCAGGAGCGTGGCTTAGATCAATGCATTAGGCTCTCAATTGCCGATGCAGAGAAGAATGAGAACTTGATGATAGCAGCTTCATATTTTTGGTCCGACAGTATGAACGCCTTCCTTTTCAGTCATGGACCAACTACTCCCACCTTGCCGATGTCTATATGCTGACCGGCTTGGACATTACCTCTGCCGATACGCTCAGCCTGTTTAACAGAAAAGCTGAGTACAAGATGAACACCCGCAGTATCGGCGGCTGGACAGGTTACATCCAAGAACACCAGAAAACCGGATCGGTAAGCCAACGAGAGCACGCCATCTTTTTAAACATGTGGTTAGAGAAGTTTGTCTTCTGTGGCAAAACCATCGGCCCGACCACTATGCACCTCCCTGCGGCCGAACTGCTCGCCCACGGCACAAGGCTTCCTTTGGGCAGGTACCTCCTCGGGTCCGTTTACCGATTGCTGCACCAAGTATCCAATAAACTGCTGCTAGGAGAGCCCATCGGCAATCTCGGAGGCCCTTGGTGGTTCATTAACCTCTGGTTGAATGCACATATGCACAAGGCCCTCGAGTTCGACCTATTTGCCCAACAATTCCCGAGAGAGCTGTCAGAAGATTACCGATATGATGACGATGAATCGGCAACTCGAGCTCCGCTTAACTTTGGAGAAGCCATCATAACACTGCCGGGTACCGATGCCGATATAGAGCACTTTGGCTACTTTTTCCAGAGGTTTTACAACGGACTTCCCTCCACAGAACGGAGGTTGTGGCCATATCTTGATGAACAGAACCAATTCCCACTGCTCTTCAACTTGACCGATATGAGCTTGCCTGAGAACCAAGCAATCATGAGGGCCAGCATCACTCCCCGAGCCCTCCCGGTAAACATCTTTGGATCTGGAAAGAATGCTCCGCCGTCGTACGAGTTTTACTATCCATCGGCAGCGGCAAGACAACTGACATTTGGCCAACTGCCGATCAAGCTATGCTATTCCAAGGTCGTAAGACCCAGACAGACAATCTCCAGCAGTCTGGATTGGAACAAAGTCATCAACCTCCCTGCCGATGCCGATTTGTCAGACCTTGACTTGTCCTCCTGGACGCCGACCTCCTTCATTACCAACGAGTTCAAGTCTTGGTGGAAAGAGTGGAAGTGCCAACTACTCGCCAAGTCTTCACACTACTATCGGCACTTGATCGACGCCGATTACCTTATTCCCGACGACGCAGTAAGTTCGCTATCCGATGTATTTTCATTATTTCATTTATCATCAGTATCATCACTCTGCACCTTTGTATTTGACAGGCCGATGATCCAGTCCCCACAATGAGCAATAGCGGCAGGCCCTTCAAACTTCGGATGATGGGCCCTATATCGATCATTGGCAACAAAGCCCCGACGTTGGCCGCCTTCATGCCTCAACAGGTACCCTTGCCGATGCCTACAACAGCTCAGGCTACATCGGCTGCCGCTGTTGCCTTCACGCAAACTTATGCAGTAAACTCTTTACTTGTACCGATCATACACTGTTTCATCGGCAACATCTCCCTTGCATAACTCGCTCTGTATTTTCAGGCATTATGGTCATCGGCATCTGTTCACAGAATACAACTAACTTCTGACCCTGTTGCCGATGCCCCCCAGTCTTCATCCAAGCGGATTGGTTCTCCTACTGCTGCGCCGACAAAGAAAAGGCGCTTGAGGCTGGCTTCCCCTCCATCATCGGCTCTAACTGCACCATCAGCTGCCGATGCGCCGCCAGCAGGGCTTCCGGCTCCAGTCACACCACCTGCCGACGGGTCATCGGTAGGAGTTCCATTGACTTCCGTACTTGAACAGCCGATGGATGACGCCCCCGTCCAGGAGATAGTGGCTGCTGCGACGATCGAAACGGCATCGGCATTGGCACCGGCTATGGTGACTGAAGAAACAACTCCCGTCGTAGCAACGGAGGTAGCATCAGCATCGGCATCGCCAGCCAGATTACCTGACGAAGGAACCATTCATGCCTTCGTAGCAGCAATAATGTCAGCATCGGCACCATCGCCCTAAGTCCCCGATGACAGAGTGCCACCACAAGAAACCATCACCACATCGGAGGCGACGCCAGCAACGACTACATCAAGACCAGCGGTGTCGGCTACTTCCCCAACACGGGCTCAGTCATCGGCGTCTGCCGCCGATGTTCAAGATGAAGCCGGGCCGTCTAGCATACCAAGCCCCAGGCAGGAGATCCGTTTCAAGGCGGTAAGTAGATTACCTTAGAGCTCATAGTATAGTTTTGCAATCGGCATATTTTAACCCTTGTTTTCAGGCCCAGGACTCTCCGGACAGCCTCTTCTCTTACAGCCTAAACCTTCAGAACGAAGATGAGAGCCCAAGCCGCCTCTGAGCAGACATTCTATTTTCCTTCGCCGTCGACGTCCCCGATGACGAGGAAGAGGAGAGTTCCCACCCGGCTCTATCGGCAGAAGTCAAGTCCAAGCTTGAGGAGTTGCTCTCCCTACTACTGCAAGATACTTCCCAACTTGTCTAGGACTCATCGGCGGCAAGGATTATATTCAAAGATATCCAGAGCCATCTTTCCGCCGATGCAGCAGAAACCATCCTCCAAGCAGCTTCCATTGACGTCAAACAAATTCAGTACCAACGGCTCACTCGTCGCATTGCCGATAGAGCGGCCCAAGCCAAGAGCGAGGAAGAGAAGTTCAGATTTAAAGGCCTTGCCGATGAGAAGCACAGAAGCATCGGTCAAGCCAAAACTTCCATCGGCAACCTCGACCAGGAAATCTCTCGGCTATCGGCGAGGAAAGAGGAGCTACTGGCAGAACTGCAACAGATTGAAGAGGGTTTGAGAGCTGCCAATCAACAGAAGACCCAACTGTCTGACTCCATCGGAACTTTGCAGCAAGAAAGGGATCAATATGCTCGGCAAGCTATCTCATGGAAGAAGAAGATCAAGTCGGTTGAGGGCTTTGCCGATGCTGACGCTCAGGAGTTAGATGAAATAGACCAAATTCGCCTGCGCGCGATAAATGTTATTCACTCCTTGTTCTGATGCCTGTGGTATCGGCGAGAATGTAACCTGATAATTAATTTTGTTTTGTAATATAACGCTAGTTTGCTTTTACCGATGTTTTTATAAGTTTACTTTTCATCGGCATTTGACTAAGCATCATGCGTCTACCCATATGCTAGGGTAATATCTCTTCAAGTATTTGCCGTTAATCGCCCTAGAAAACGTCACTCCTTCGAGGGTGTCCAAAATGTACGCGTTACCAGGAGCAGACTGTTTTATCCGATAAGGACCTTCCCAATTAGGGGACCACTTTCCAAACTTAGAGCTCTTAGTCCCAATCGGTAAAATTAACTTCCAAACCAAATCACCATCGGCAAATTCTTTTACCTTTACTTTCTTATCATACCATCGGGCAACCCTCTTCTTGTTCTCTTCAATATTAATTAACGCTCTCAACCGATGACCTACCAAATCTTCTAACTCATCTTTCATCAGAGTAACGTAATCATCGGTCGTCAACTGATCTTGAAAAGATAATCGCCTAGAACAAGTTTTAATTTCCCAAGGTAGGACAGCATCGTGTCCATAAACCAACTGATACGGCGAGACCTTGGTTGCACCATGACAAGCCATCCGATATGACCATAAAGCTTCGTTCAACACCACGTGCCACCTTCTAGGGTTTTCTTCAATCTTGCGCTTTATAAGCTTAATGACTCCCTTATTAGTCGCTTCGGCTTGACCGTTAGCTTGAGCGTAATAAGGAGAAGAATTCAACACCTTGAAACCCATGCTAGCAGCAAAGTCATCAAACTCTCCTGATGTGAACATGGTCCCTTGATCGGTGGTAATGGTCTGAGGAATACCAAATCGGTAAACAACATGCTCCTTAACGAAATCCACCATGTTTGCCGATGTCACCTTTTTCAACGGAATTGCCTCAACCCATTTAGTGAAGTAATCGGTAGCAACAAGTATGAACTTGTGCCCCTTGCTCGACGGCGGATAAATCTGGCCGATGAGATCAATAGCCCATCCTCTGAACGGCCAAGGTTTAATTATAGGATTCATTGCCGATGCAGGCGCCCTTTGCACATTACCAAACTTCTGACAATCTTGGCACCCTTTGAAATAATTGAAATAATCTTCCAGGATTGTTGGCCAATAATATCCATTCCGCCTAATCATCCACTTCATCTTGAATGCCGATTGATGCGCTCCACATACACCTTCATGGATCTCACCCATCAACTCCCTTGATTTCTCTTTGCCAAGACATCTGAGCAAAACTCCGTCAATTGTCCGATAATACAACTCATTATCAAGGAGCACATACTTAGTGGCTTGGAACCTTAGGCGCCTTTCAACTTTTCTGGATGGATCCCTCAAGTAATCGGCAATCCCCTTTCTCCAGTCATCGGCATTTGTTACCGATGTCGTGACTTCCTGAATCGGCTGATATCCTGAGGCATTCTGTGCCAGCCGATTAGCCTCTTCATTATGCAACCTTGGAATGTGCTCAAGGCGGTACTCTTTGAACTCCTTTAACAACCGCAGACAGCGCTCATGGGCTGCAATTAACACTTCACTTCGGCACTCATATGTCCCGATCAGCTGATTAATCACCAACATGGAATCACCGAAGATTTCAACGGCATCGGCATGCACTTCCCTGAGTAGTTCTAACCCTTTAAGCAAAGCCTGGTACTCAGCCTGATTGTTTGTTGAAGTAGCAACAATCGGCAAAGAAATTTCGTACCTCTGTCCTCGGGGTGAAATTAACAGAATACCGATACCTGCTCCATCTTTGCACGTAGACCCATCAAAGAACAGAGCCCAAGGGGCAATTTCAACAAAGCCCACCATATTGCAGTGCTGAGTGACAAAATCGGCCATCACCTGACCCTTAACGGCATTCGCCGATTCATACCTTAGGTCAAATTCAGATAATGCTAGAATCCATTTACCGATTCGCCCACTTAAAATCGGCATTGACAACATGTACTTGACCACATCATCTTTGCAGACAACAGTGCATTCGGCCGACAGTAAGTAGTGTCTTAATTTAGTACAAGAGAAATATAAACACAAGCACATTCTCTCTGTGGCCGAATACCTGGTTTCAGCGTCCACCAATCTTCTGCTCAGGTAATATATTACACGCTCCTTCCCTTCAAACTCTTGAATTAAGGCTGACCCGATAACACTGTCATCGGCAGACAAATATAACCTGAAAGGCCTCCCGTGCTGAGGTGGAACTAAGATTGGGGGATTCACCAAGTACCTTTTAATCTCTTCTAAGGCTGACTGCTGCTCTTCTCGCCATATAAATTCCTGATCGGCTTTCAACTTTAACAGAGGACCAAAAGATTTAATCTTACCAGACAGATTGGATATAAATCTTCTAATGAAATTAATCTTGCCGATCAGAGACTGCAGCTCGGTCTTGTTTTTGGGAGCAACTACCCTGTTAATTGCATTAATAGATTTTCTGCCGATTTCAATGCCTCTTTGATGCACCATGAAGCCCAGAAACTGCCCTGCCGATACGCCAAACGCACACTTGTTAGGATTCATCTTCAGCCCATGCTTCCTTGTGCACTCCAATATCTTCTGCAAATCGGCAAGATGCTTCTTGAAGTCTCCAGACTTAACCACACACCATCGATGTAGATCTCAACAATTGTGCCGATGTACTTATGAAAGATAAAATTCATCGCCCTCTGATAAGTGGCACCGGCGTTCTTCAAGCCAAAAGTCATGACTACCCACTCAAACAAGCCGACGTGACCCGGACATCGAAAAGCAGTCTTGGGTATGTCTTCTTCAGCCATGAATATTTGATTGTACCCAACATTACCATCCATGAAGCTAATAATTTGATGTCCGGCAGCAGCATCGATCAGCAGATCGGCAACAGGCATCGGGTAGCCATCCATCGGCGTAGCCTTGTTCAAGTTCCTGAAATCAATACAAACACGAAGTTTTCCATTCTTTTTATACACAGGAACCACATTGGAAATCCAATCGGCATATCGGCATTGCCGAATGAATCCAGCCTCGATTAACTTGGTAATCTCAGCCTTAATGTCGGGTAAGATGGTAGGATTGCATCGGCGCGCCGGCTGCCGATGTGGCTGAAAACCAGACTTGATGGGTAACCGATGTTCAACTATCGATCGGTCTAAACCAGGCATCTCTGTATAGTCCCAAGCAAAACAATCTTTATTCTCTTTTAATAAATCAATTAACTGCTGCTTACATTGGGAATATAACTTAGCACTAATAAAAGTAGGCCTAGGTTTACTACCATCGCCGATGTCAACCTTGAGCAAGTCATCGGCGGACGTGAAGCCCTGCCCCAGCTTTCCGTCATCGGTGAACTGATCCATCAAAACTCCTCCTCAGGACCGACTGCTTGGATCGGTTTGATGCGGTAATCGGCGACTTTGAGGAACTCTTTGTCCGAGGCTTCGCCAGATATGCACCTAGTCTGCTCATAAGTGTCTAACTCCGCCGATGCAACAGTAGATGGGGCCTCACCGCGGACGACTTCAATCCTATCCCCAATCCACTGTACCAAGCTCTGATGCATAGTAGAAGGGATACAACAATTAGCATGAATCCAGTCCCTCCCAAGGAGTAAGTTATAGGTGCCTTTGCCGCTGATTACGAAGAATGTTGTCGGCAAAGTCTTGCTGCCGATGGTTAGTTCAACGCATACGGCTCCCATGGCGGTTGACACATTGCCTTCGAAGTCCTTGAGCTTCATGTCGGTCTTGACCAAGTCCTGATCGCCTTTACCAAGCTTCCTGAACACGACATAGGGCATTATGTTGATCGACGCGCCGCCATCCACTAGCATTTTGGTCATCGGCTGACCATCCACCCTGCCCTTAACAAACAGAGCCCTCAGGTGCTGCCTCTCGTCTTCGGCCGGCTTTTCGAAGATAGCCGCCATCGGGTCCAGCACCAACTGTGCCATCTCGACAACCTCTTCATCATCGCTGACGGGTGCCATAAACTCCATCGGCAACATGACAACCATGTTTATATCTGCCGATGGGCCTCTGTCCTTGCGCTTCGGCCTCCATTGCTTCTCCTCCGAGGGTTCTGCACTGTCATATAGGTCATCGCGGCGCTGGCGCTGAATTCTCCTCTTCTGAGTCTTAGTCAAACCCTTAGGGCACCAGGGAGGAAGCTTGGTCTTCCAGACAGGTTGATGCTGCCTCTCACTGCTTACATCGGCACTTCTTCCGATGTTGGGCTCCCCGGAGAATATCTCCTCGTCGGGCACTCTAGCGTCGGCCATCTCCTCGAGCTCCCTCTGGTCAACGCGCCTGCCAAGCCGATCATGGGCACTGAGCTTGCCCCCCAGTCGGTCATGTGCCGATTTGTCTTCTCTGAGCGGCCGGGCGTACCTGGGTGCCTGATCATCAAAACAAGGTCGCTTACCTGACCGATCGGCTGTGTAGTACCCATTGCATTCCGGACAGTTATTGACAGTGGGCAGCTTGATGCCTTCTTCCCAGCAATGAACAAAGAAGGGACACCTCCAGTGGTCCTTATGTCGAAGCCATTCCCGATGCTCCTCTTCTTCTTGCCGATACCGTTCCTCACGTGATTGCCGATGATATCGCCTTGGCTGTTTGTGAGTAATCACCACTCCGGGACCCCTGTTGGCACTGTTACCTTCATCGGCAACCTTCTTACCTTTTCTGTCATCGGCAAACTTTCCTGCGTCGCGCTTAGGCACTTGGTAGTCAGGATCTACCGATGAATTCCTTCTAGCGGCTTCCGATGTCAGCACTTTGGTTTTGTCATTGATTTCCACCATGTTGTTTGGGAACGGGTGCTGATCTATCTTCATCGGCTTCTGGGCTTTAGAGTTTTCAAACTTAATACGCCCAGACTCAATCTCCGACTGCAACTGCTGCCTGAATACTTTGCAGTCATTGGTACTGTGTGAAGTTGCATTATGCCACTTGCAGTACCTAATCTTCTTGAGCTCTTCGGCTGATGGAATCACTTGATTGGGCGCCAACTTGATTCGCCCCTCTTGCAGCAATAGGTCAAACATCCTATCGGCCTTGGTGATATCAAAGGTGAACCTTTCTGTTTCCTTTTGCTCGAATGGACAAGACACAGGCTTCTTATCCTTCACCCATTCGGCCGCATCGACACTCAGATCTTCATCCGATCCAGAGTCTTCTTCTCTCCCGATGAAGGTCACCTTCTTGTTCCAAGTCTTCCTGGGCTCAAAGGCTTTGATATCCTGATCGGCAATCCTCTACACCAGGTGACTTAGGCTCTCAAATTTCTGGGACGCGTATTTGTCCTTGATGTGCGGCAGTAACCCCTGGAAGGCCAAATCTGCTAGTTGCCGATCATCAAGCACCAGACTGTAGCACTTGTTCTTCACATCCCACAGCCTCTGCACAAAACTTTCTACCGATTCGTCGTTGCGCTGTCTCATTTTAACCAAATCGGTAAGCTTCTTCTCATGTATGCCAGCAAAGAAGTATTTGTGAAATTGCCTCTCTAGATCGGCCCATGTAATTATAGAATTTGGAGGCAATGATATGAACCATGTGAAAGCCGATCCAGACAATGATGACGAGAACAGTCTCACCCTTAATTCCTCCCTGCTGGCAGCCTCCCCGCACTGGATAATGAAGCGGTTGATGTGCTCCATTGTTGACGTGTCGTCTTGGCCGGAGAACTTGGTAAAATCAGGCACCTTGTAACGATTTGGGAGAGGAATCAAGTCATATGCAGGCGGGTACGGGGTCCGATAGGAGTATGTATTGACCTTGGGTTTGATACCGAATTGCTCCTTCATGACTTCGGCAATCTTGCCGACCCAATACGCATCCTGCTCCTGCCGACTCATTGGCTGATTATCGACTGGTGGAGTCGGTTGACGCGCCTCTTGGAGATGTGCAGTAGTTGCGGGCGCAACACCAGTCATCTGGACGCTATGCATCGGCTGATTTACCGATGGATAGATTTGCATGCTTGGCGGAGTCGGCTGACGCGCCCCTTGAAGATATGCAGTTGTCGCAGGCGCAGCATCAGTCATCTGCATGCTATGCATCGGTTGGCGTACCGATGGATGATTTGACATACTTGGCGGAGTCGGCTGAACTGTTACGTTCATCGGTTGTTGTACCGATGATCCGCCTTGGATGTAAGCTGGGCCTTCATAATAACACGTTGGCGCGCCGGGCTGCTGAGCTGGTGACTGGTTGACCCATCCCATATTGTAAGGCATCGGCATGTGACTTGCCGATGGTTGATAGCTGACCGGAGCATGCGGCTCTTGAATCTTGGAGCAATTGATCACCAGATTGCCTTGGGGATACGGAGCTCCGGCTTGAGCGTTTGCCGCCAGGGATTGACTACCGGTGGTTATAATGTGTTGCATCGGCACAGAGCTCGCCGATGGTGGCATCAGAGGTATGTTGGGGATCACTTGGAGATCATCTGATGGCACTTGTATGGTTGGAGCAGGCGCGGAGTTGTGCATCACATGAGCCATCGTCTGTGGCTGTGCTGCCGATGCTATAGAGTTCTTCCAGGTTGAACCGTCTCCCTACACCAGGTTAGAGCCAGCATATAGATTCGGAGGCATACCGTATCCCCACCAGTTAGCGGGGGCTGGTCCTGAAGTTGCCGACGCGGCTGGATCTGCGTTGAACTTGGTAGCATCGCCGACGTTCGGTCTTGGTGACGTAGCCACATCGGCAGACGGTTCCACCGGGGTGGAAGACGCCATCTGAGCCGCCGATGGGCTTGCAGATGCCATCCCAGGTTGATGGTACGCTGGGCCGGCATATCGCGGTGCATGTCCTTCTTTGAATGTTTGTGCAACAGCATTGTAGACAGTATTGGACAACACGCTAGAGTGGTTAATCAAAGCTTGACTTACAGCGGCGTTAACCATCTCTTGTAGCTTGCCAGGGTTGGCGTCGTACGTGACCTGCCGTGGCAACGACGGATCTTGCTTCTGAATTGCTTCGCCGCTCCTGCTGAGGCTGAAGGATTTGAGATACAACTGCCTGTATTCCTCCATAGCCCGCTCCATGGCCTGCTTCTGATCATCTTTCAGATCGGCCTCAGACACTTCAATGACATTCCTCTGATTAACATCGGCGTGATCAGCCATGCCGGATGTGTAGATTTGTATAATCAGGTCCCAACGAGCGTGCCAAAAGAGGTGTTGACACAAAAAGCGTCAGATCCGTGAACACCTCGGGCTATTACCCAAAGCTCGATGTCGAGGGCGTGCCAGTCGATTTGACCAATCAATCGACAAGGATGATAACTATGACAAACTGAACGAGACGACAGCGATGCGCCCGGACGTCAAGGCTCAGATTGATCACGGATAACTTAGAGCAGAGCTAGACGAGGCAAACAACGATGCGCCCGGATTGCCAAAGCCTAGAGGTACTCCCACACGGAACTAACAAGGACTTTGACGGAGATCAAGGTGATGCAGCCCGTCGAAAGCTTGAAGAAGTCGTTGATAACTACAACTAATGCATAAGAAGGTAAATAGCGATAAAAGTAGGATAAAAAGTAGAATTGTTTTGTTTTTTGGTTGATTGATATATCTATTCCATAGCCCTCGGGCTCATATTTATACTCCCGCACGGAGAGTTGTACAAAGACACGACACATATCTTTCCTAAAAACAAACTCCTACTTTAAAGGAAACTGACTCGCGCAGGAGCCGGATAACAATATTTATTCCCTAAACAAACACACCTATTTTAAAGGAAAATAAGTGACCCATGCAAGAGTCGGACGCAAACCACTATATTAATACTGGCACAGAACACCAGTTTCCTTATACTCTTCGATGGAAACTTTCCATCGGCAGATCCCTTTAATCCGCACCTTCCTTCTTTGGACCATCGGTAACCTTCAGCTGCTCCCAAGCGCTAAGTTACGCTCATTGGCACTGGCAACACTTTTCCCGATTGGTAGCATCCCCTCGTCGGCAATCGGCAATAAACCCTTGTCGGCAATCGGCAACTATTTTCCATCGGCAATCGGCAATGAGCCCTTATCGGCAATCGGCAACGAGTCCTTATCGGCAGCAAAGAGTCTTCATCGGCAGCAGCTCATCAGCAATCGGCAAGACCGCCAATTAACCCTTGTCGGCAAAGACTATCCAGCTTCCATCGGCAACATACTTGGCCTTCTGTAGCACTCTCCCGTCGACCATATCAACTCATACTTTATCGATGCCGATGGGGAATAGTCACCAGCCAGTCAAGCCTCAGCCCATTTGACACGTGTCGAAAAACGGTGTCAACAACCACAAATTTCAATGATCATAGCAAGATTCACATAACATAGGATGGTTTCAAACATTGTGCTTGTTTAGATCAAATCATTGTATATGTACATAACAATATATGACTCTTGAGAGCAAACACAAATAGTCCATACTAGACAGAAAAATTCAAGAACCAGCTAGGATCCATAAAGGCCATTGCTTCTTCTTCTTCTTCTTCTTCTTCTTCTTTCGTCCAATCTTTGTACACATCGATGTGGGAATTCAACCATTAATCATTTGAACCTACAAAGAAAATGTAAGTTATTATATTGTAAATTTGGCCATATATGTACAGTGATGTAAAGTTAAGGGTAGTTTGAACATACAAACATGAAAGGCCAAGCAATTGAGATTCCTTTGGCACGAGCATCACCAATATTGTTGCATCCAGGCATGGGCCTTACTAATGGCTCATCTTTTGCTATTGGATAATCAATACGCACTTTGTAGAATTGAGTTCCTATCTTCACTCCACCAACAACTGTTTCCGGATTAGTGCTCATGAGAGTTGCATAGGTCATATTATCCTTATTAGGATATTTTGAAGTCATTAGTAGCACCGTGGATCCAATCTACAATAATTTAACATATTTTTAGTGACCCACAACTCTTAGATGTACATTTGTCATAAAATTAGAACAAGTCATATTATGTTTGTCTACCTTCATTAGAGGCTTATTTCTTTGATGCTTGTAGCATGCAGCCTTGTCTTGAGCACCCTCTTTCTCTCCATGATGACCCTTATAGATATGAAATAATAAGATAAACATTCAACTATAATTGTAGCAAATTAAATGTGGTTCATAGATACCTTTTGTTTCTTTTTTGTTGCACTTATGGTGGATAAAAGTAGATTGTTATTATCACTAAATTCAGACTCACATGTCTCTTTATGCTAGTAAAGAGAAAAAAGACAGTAGCATGAGTTAACAAAAAAACCTTTGTGGATAAAATAAGGAGTAAAATCCACTGGCGGTTCTTTAACTAGCGCCGTTGTGTCAAGCCGGTCCACAAACTTGCAAAACGGATGTTTAGGTGTCTAATCATTGTTTCAGTTTCACTGTAGTCCAATCGGGCATCGGCGCGCGTGCAAGTTATGCTAATAGCCCCCTATAGTCTGTTTAACCTCATTGGACTTCACTTCTATAGAGACAAAAAAGCTTGTTGCAAAAACACAAGCACATCTCCCAAGGGAGGCCGAGGAGGCTGCTCAACAAGCTGCTTCACACAATCTAGATGTTCAGCAAGTGTAGGAACACATGGAAAGAGAGTAGCTGCACCATCCTGTAAACTAGGTGAAGTGCAAAACCTATCTATTGTCTTGTAACAATTAGATTAGTAAAGAGCACATTAACAATCCATGTTTTCTCTTGTATAGATCTTCACCCAAGATGAAATAGAGGTACCAAACACAGAAAATAGCTCAATCAGCATGCTAGATTAGATGTTGTCATAGGTAACTTGGCCACATTACTTGTTAAATACTTGGTAAGACCTAGAATCACTGCCAATTGCTTATGTAGAAAACCACAGCTACGGTACAGTCACAAGACATTGTACCTTTACCTGACAGTCATTTCATATTGAACAACCAGCCAATAGAGAGTCCAGAAACACTTACCACGGCTACCAAGGCTCGCAGGAAGGCAGGAACAAGTACGCGAAGAGGAAGCCACCTACTTGAAAACATGATGTGAGAGGACCTAAGTAGAAATTCAGGTCTACAAGAAAATCTGGGAACGTGGAGGAAGGACATCAGGAAGGCATCAGTAATTCAAATGTTCCCTCACTGTAGTTATGGTTGTTCTGTCTTACAACATTCATTTTTGTAAGCATTAGAACTGTTATGATGCACAAATAATATTGTTAACTGTAGTATATATCAAACTATTAAGATGCACTATAGTCATGTCGGCAGATAATAAGCATCAATACCTAAATGTCCATTTTGAAAGTTTGTGGACCAGCTTGACACAATGACGCAAGTTAAATGACTACAAGTGGACTTTAAAATAAGTATTGAATTCATAAGTGACTGTACCAATTCATCCCTATGTTTCATGAATCCATGAGCATTCTAGTTGGGTGCAACACCATCAGCATTCTGGTTGGGTGCAACACCTTGAACTCTCTAAAAATTTAAAACAATATTAATGCCAAAAGTCTAGATTAGGTGAAAACATGAAAAAAGAGGAAATACCTTTCTTTTAGAATTCACCGCTTGATTCTAAGAATTGTTATGATCACTCCTAGCACAATATCCCTAGAAAACATTAAAGTTTCAGTGAAGTGTGTCAATATGAAGTTACAAATTAAAATGTACATTGTTACCATTGTCGCTTCTTGGTTCTCATGGTGTCTTTGATTGTTTCTTAGTTCTTCAATAACTTTGTCTTGCATTTTAGAATGCTCTTTGAGTTGCCTTAGTTCCTCCCACATATGAGTCTCTACATCAGATGATGAGCCTTCTAGTGAAACTATATTAATATACTTAAAATGGTGTGTTCTTCGACCATAAACTTGTTTAGGAACTGGAAGCAATCCCATGCCATGCACTTGTCCAGCTTTCTCTTCTCCCAACACATGATGCAATGCATCACCTTCCCATGCAACTCTTCGCTCACTATTTTGTGCTAACTCTGGTTGTGTGTCTAGGAGATTTTCCAACTGAACCTACAAGCAACAAATCGACACATTAAAAAACAGAAATAATTAATTTTATATTTGCAAAAATTCTCATGTGCATGTAGCATACCAATGGTTCATTTATCCCTTCTCCCCTTTTGTTGTGAGTCGCAAGGTAAACCTTTGCTCTACGTGGCTATTTTTTTCAGTATCAGCTTGCCTCTACAAAAATAGCAGCAAAGGAAAATTAAGTGGAATCATAAATACAATTTTTTTAAGAGAAAAGACTCACCATGCCCTTAGACCAACGAGCATAACTCTTTGTACCCACTGTATGTGTTGTCTTTCTCATTTCATGACTTATTTTGTTCTTTTTACTAAGGGTCTACAAGAAAAGTAAGTTAATAAATATGGACCATTATACATGTATAAACAACAATAGTATAGATGGTCATAGTAAAAAATAGTGGTGCCTTACTTTTCCTTCTTTCGACTTCCAATGTCCTACTAGGGACTCCCATTCAGCTTCATCAATATCATCTGTACATCACTTGATCAAAACAAACCTTTTCTTCTTAGGATTAAATAATGTCTTTTTTTAATGTTGCCTTGTATTTTCTCCAATCTCTTCCAATTGATTTGAATATCCATTTCTCGTATGAATGAGGATACAAGAACTTTATCTAAAATAAGAAAGACTTGCAAGAAATGAACATTAGGCTAGATCTGCATCCACAAAAAAAGGCTAATGGGAAGTATTACTTGCCTCCTGCTTTGTACAACATGTCTAAAGAGAAGAAACAACAATTCTTAACAGTCGTTCGTGACATAAAAGTTCCAAATGGTTATTCTAGTAACATCTCTAAATGTGTAAATGTTGGTCAAGCAAAATTTCAGGCCTAAAAAGTCATGACTGTCACATACTTATGCAACAACTTATGCCACTAGCTTTGACAGGTCTTCTTCCAGATGAAGTTGCATCTGTCTTATTTGATTTGTGTGGATATTTTAGAGAACTTAATGCAAAAGTTCTCCACATGAATGAACTTGAGAAGTTAGAGGAACAAATCATAATGACATTATGTTGGATGGAGATGACATTCCCGCCTGGCTTTTTCACTATCATGGTGCATCTAGTTCTTCACTTAGCAATAGAGGCAAAAATAGGTGGTCATGTATGTTATCGGTCAATGTATTTTGTGGAAAGATATATTCTCCTTATAAAAAAATAAGAGCCATGTTTGGTGCCTTTGCTTTGCACGCCAAATTATAGTCTTTATTAATTTATACTAGTTTATGCAGGTACCTTGGTGTTTTGAAGTCAACTATGAGAAATAAATCTCATCCAGAGGGCTCCATTGCAGAATCAGTCCTGGCAAATGAGTCTATGCACTTTTGTTCAACATTTCTTGATGGTTTTCAGACCCTGACTACTAGGCTTTCACGAAATGATGATAATGATGAGTCACTTGGATGCTCTATGTTGACATCTCTTAACGTCGTTACCAAAAGTAGATTAATTTCTATTCCTGATAACAACGCCAAAAATAGTTAACCACCTCTCATGCCACTTAAGCCAAGTTGTCATCCCCAGCATGGCAGAGAGATGCGGTATTGAAATATGCATTTGCTCTTCTAATAAATATAAATGTGTTTCTGCAAGCGCACAGATTATATCGATGTAACATTTTAACTAGGAGTATTCCAGGTATCGTTATTTATATTTTTACCACTGGGAAGGGATACTAAGGAATAAATGAGGAATGAGTATCACTGCATGTGTTATGGAGAGTTTTCATCTATCTCTCTCAATACAAGATAAATGTCACATAAGATATAGTAATGAATGAATAGTGAAAAAAGACAAATATACTGATTAGCATATATTAGCCACATTAGATAATGATAAGCACCTCAACAGATATTCTAGCAAGTCATTAACATGGAATTAGGATGAACTATGAGAATATTTCCTAAGTTATTCTTAACTATACAGTCTAGCATATTATGATTAGTGTAATTATACTTGGCAATCATGGCGATATAAGATTATAATCATGCATAGTGAGATTACTAAGGAAGATGAGAAACATAGCAATCATTTTCCCGTAATGGTTCCGCTCTGCCTGCCCTATAAATGGGAGGAGGACTACAAAGGACTCAACAGGACTGTCACTCCCGCGATCTACCTCACGATCTGGAATATAGGGTACAATCGCGGATAAATACGGTCTAGGCACCACGCCTACACAATACTTATCATTTACCCATAGTACTGATGGATAAATGCTATACGATCCTAAACATGAATATAGTTCAAATCTAACTAAGTGTCACACCCAGTTTTAAAGACAAAACAGGATGCAATAATCTTACGTGTGCCCAGAGATCAGTCACACACATAAGCCGACAAATTATCAAAATTGTATCATAACAAGTGTTTAATACATAGCAAATGAGTATTTAAATAATATCTATTACAAAACAGCGGAAATAAGATAACTCTCGCGAAGCTCCATAGCACAGGGACGTCAACTGGTTGACCCCAAACCTAGAAGTCCTCTGGATACTCCTCATAACTCTGATAATCTGGTACCCATCCGGGATTTTTATACAAGAATTAAAAAGAAAGAAACAAGCGTAAGCACTTTCGTACTCAACAAGCATAGATGGGGTTCATGAGGCTCAAATAGTATGACACTGGTTTACTGCGGTAAGCATTTTTAGTTTGTAACAAAGCTTTATAAATGATAGATCAAAGTTATGCTTAATTCCCCAAGTTAAACTGCATGATCAAGTAAACAATTGAACAAGTAACATAATATCATAATAAAATAATTCATAAAGGTAAATACAAGTGACCAAAAGAGTGCTGTGAGTTTTCCAGGCCGCTCGTGACCGTGAGCATGGCTATCCTGATAGTTTTTAACTCTGCGCAGAGGTGTACACTTTACCCATGAGACGTGTTTGCCCAAATGCCCCGGGATCATGACTCCCTTAACACTACCGAGGTGATCGGGCCGGGGACACGATGAAGTCTTTCAAAGGGGTTTCGCTGACATACCCCAGACAGTACGGATCCACGGGCAAGGGGTATATAGGAGCCCGTCGGTGGTACACACCCGCAGCGGTCCCCACACCAGCCGCTCCGCAACCGCTCGTCAATGGCAACTTTCGTGAACTGTTGCATGCGAGAGAGTGACCCTAATACTGAACTAAAGCCAGAGCCATATAGCCCTCATGGTTGTACTGTATGTCCCAGCTTTTGCTGACAGAAAGGGGTCCTAAGTCCATGTTGCTAAAAAGTCAAGTTTTACTTCAACAGTTCATATAATCATTAATCAAGATTAAAAGATCATGCTTATAAAAGTGAAGCACTAGCATTAACTACCCAGATGCATCAATATCCCAAAGGATTTCAAGGATAAAGGTAAACAAGTCTAGATAAACCCTATGGCGACAGTATTAGACACATGCATATGATTTTATTGGAAAAGATTCATTAATAGGACATCAAGGAAGATCCCATATAATACTTGCCTTGCTCAAAGAGATCCTGCTGCTGCTCCTGCTCAAAGCAAAACCCTTGATCTCCCACGTACTGCTCACCGTCTGTACTCGACCGTCACATCACATGCAATCACGCAGAGACATAACATGCAAACAAACAAAGCTATAGATTAGAACAGTACACCAAACATAATAAAACAAAAGGAAAAGTTTATAAAACAAATCTATGTATCACTACGATCACAAAGACGCTTGAATCACGAAAAACGGAGCTATAACGGAGAAGATACGATTTAAACGGGATTTTGAATAGAGCAATATTAAACATTACGGAAATAATTTTCTTTGATTTTTAAAAGTTATTAACATAGATAAAAACTGTACTATTGGATAGAGCAAGAAAATACGGATCTAACGCAACTTGAACGGAGCGATTTGGATTTAAAATGAACAGTTTATAAACAATTGAAAAAGAGTGGCAAAAGTGTAAATAAGATTTTCTTTTTATTTTCGAAAATAAAACAGACAGAAAAGGAAGGCGCTTTCCAGAACCAAAAGCGTAACTAAGAACTACGCCAACTGGACCGCGGGTTGATGCATTAAAAAGGGGAAGGTATCTTTTGCAAAAACGCCAGACGAAAGGGTACGGGGCGCCGTGGATCGTCCGATTACAAACGGGTGATCCAGATTAGATCGCGAGGGCGAGGGCGGCGCTCCGGATCGAGGTAGACAGAGCGCGGCGGCCGGAGTCAGGGACGCGGTGGCGCCATGGCCGGATGGTGGCGGCGCACGCTGATCTGGCGATTCAGTGCACGAAACTCGACGCAACCGGGTCGAACAGAACGAGGGAAAGACGGCGAATCCGACGGTGGAGTCGGTTGAATCGATTACACTCGGAGATGGGGTGCCCACGCGGCGCGGCGGCTCTGTGCCGACGGGAAACGCGGTGCGACGCGACAGAGTGGCCGGGGAGGAAAAGCGGGGCTCCGAGGCGGCACTTACCTCACTGCGAGGCTCGGGGATCAACTGGTTGGCGCAGAGAAGCTTGGCAGGGTCGGATTCGATGGCGGCGGTGGCTCTGCTAGCTTGCGGCGGCGCGTGATGCTGCGGCGGCTCTAGTACTGCTCCGGTTGTCCCGTGGTCGCAAGATGAGGGCGGAAGGACGTCGGGTGCGGCTTAAATAGCCTCAGCGCGCCACAAGGAAGGAAAGGGGGAGGATTCGACGCGGGATCGGGTCTCGGCCGCAAGGAAAGGGTGGCGGCCGGGAAAGGAAAGAAGAGGGGGAGAGAAGGGAAGAAAGGAGGGCTCGGCGGCGGCGCTTGGCGTGCATGTCACGGCGCTGAGCCAGTTATGGAAAGGGGAGACCCATCCTGCTCCGTCTCGGATTCGGTGTCGGCGTCGGCACACAGAGAGGGAGGGGAGCGGGGAAGAAGAAGGAAAGGAGGAAGAGGTCACTGACATGCGGGCCAAGTTCGTCAGCGGGGAAGGGGAAGCTGACCAGCGGGGCGGGCTTGTCAGAGAGAGAGGGAAGGAGAGGTGCGGGGCAGGGACTGGGCCGGCCTGTTCGCGTCGGCCCAACAGAGGGAGAAGGGTGAGGGGTTGGGCTGGGGGGAAGGTAACGGCCTCGGGCCAGAAAGCAATAAAGAGAGAGAGAGAAAGGAGAATTGCTTTTCCATTTTTGATTTTCAAACACAATTTCCAAATAAAGCTTTTGAATTCAAATTTGAAACTTGCAACCACCAAACATTACAAAGAGAAGTGCATCAGCATGAATGCAACACAAAGTTTCTACATGATGATCAATTTTATTTCATGAAACTTTTAATTAATTTTCCTATGTTGTAATGCTCACATCAAATGCAATTAAACCATTTTTATTCTATTTCGAAAAATGCATGTTTTCAGGGTGTTACACTAAGCCAAGCATATAATCATAATAAACTAAGAACAATATAATTGAGAACATAATCGAATAGAGTAAAGTCATAAACAATATAATGAAGTAGAGCAAAGTCATATTCATAGTATTGAAGAACAATGATGAACAAATGAAGAACTAGAGAGAGAATTACCAAGAATCCTCTTGATAGATCCGGAAACTAATCAAAGATTGACTCCTCCTAGTTCTAATCCTATGTAGCTATGCTAAACTAGAGATCTAGTTGATGTGGTGGCTCTAAGGCTTGATCAGGGACCTCTCCTCTTGAGACGAATAATGAATAATGAAATTAGGTCTTCGGGGGGCCTCTTCCTCAGGGTCAGGGGCCTTCCTTATATAGCCTCCTCAAATGAACGTCGGCCATCGGATCAAACCGACCTTAATGGAGGGCTTAGATGCAACCTCAAAGGCTATGGAGAGGGGGTCCATGAGGCAGAGCCTCATTGGCCACTGGCCTAGGGCGGCCGCCCTAGGGGGTAGGGCGGGCGCCCTGCCCCTGGGCCCGCTGGCCCTATCGTTTCTTATTGCGCCGTCTTGATCCTTCTAGACTATTCTTTTTCCCGCGGATGATAATTATCTCTATGTAATGCTTACATGTGGGCCTTTCCTCCATATTTCCTGATATCCCCCTGCAGAAACAGACATTCACCAAAACTCATGGAATTCTGTCAGTATAAACCCTATTTCTAGCTATTGGTTTCATTTAGATCCTTATCCTTGTTTAGTTGACGGTTGAATTTGGTATTTAAGGACCGTCAACAACTCCCCAAGCTTACCTTTTGCTCGTCCCTGAGCAAAGATAGACTCAGTGATGGATCAGGAGTTGCTACAATGCTTTCACGCCTTACAGGCACACATGCTTTCAAATAAGATCTCATCTCCGGATTAGATCAACTATTAAGACTTAAAACTTACCAATTTACCTTCCACCATGGGGCTTGTAACCATCACTTGTGTCTTGGGTAGTTGAAAGATAGAATGGTCAAGTCAAGCACCATGTACCTTGCTCTTTGATCAATTATAGTTCCGGAGTTTTTGCAGATTTTCAAAATAAAACTCAAAGATTCCTTGTATGACTCTCTCAAATATCTCCTTTGTGGTATTTCTGGATCCTTACCAAGGCATTGATGGCGTATGCCTTTTAAGATGTGGCATAGTGCCATCTCTCTTCCTCTCACCCTACTTCTAATAAGGCTGTTGATATCTGGAGCTTATAGGTGGGAGATAGAGTATACATACTTACAAGACATATATTGCATAGTCAAACCGTGGATCCAAAGGAACCGGTCAATAAGTCAAATCAAGATGTGCATGTGTGGCGAATGAATGGTGTATGATGATGGTGGTGGTAGTAATGATGATAGTGGAGGTGAAAGTATAATTCTACTTTTGCTCCTTTTGGTGGAATATGTACCTTTCTTGTATTTGAAACCTTTCGAAGGGAATGAGATGCTCGATATATATATATATTCAAGTGGGTATCTTGTACCCCTAATTCTACTATCGGACACTTGTCCATTTTTACCTCTCTTTCTCACTTTTTATTTTCCGAGGTTGGCGGGAACTTGCCCCTTTTTATTTCGTCGTCTCTCTTTTTTTAGAGAACTCATCCTTGTAGAGCTATAAAGCAAAAAGCTAACTGGAGCATTTATTTCATAGGGAAAAACAGGAATATAAGAATATTTATTTGTTTCTATTCTCTCCCGGATTAGGAGTAGAATGTTTTTTGGGTGAACCTGGAGATGGAAATGAGTGGATGTATGTGGATGCGTACTTCTGGGATAGAAGTAGCGTGTATGGGTGGAGTGTACGTGAATCTTGATTCAGACTAGATGACTAGTTCCTGAGGTTCTACACAGCTTGACCACACTCAATGCTTATAAGTAGTATGTAAATGTGTGGTTTCCTAATCTAGTAAGCATGTATATATGGCTGTGGTAGGATATTAAACTCTCGTCATGCAGGAACTCATCATGCAGCATTTTAAAGTTTTCAAAAGATAAAATTCTTCAGAATTCTAGTATCTCTAGGAACAGATAAATAGCAACTTAAACCTTTCCATATCATATCCGTCAACGACTTAGACTTTAGATCAGGTACTCTTCCCACAAGTTCATGTTTAGAGCAAATTTCAAATCATAAAGTTATGTCTAAACTTGAGAGATAGTTCAAATTTGAAAGTAAGTACTTGAAAGGTATTACGGTAGAACAACTATTCATAATCATTTCCATGTTAAGAGTTTATCATTGAGGTTCATTTTAGCATAGCTACTTAATTTTATTCTGTCCTATTATTTATTAGCAAACTTCTAGACTAAGCAAAAGCATATATAAGCGGGAAAATATTTATTGGGTTTTAAGATTATGCATCTTTTTATTTTTAGATGAGTATAAATATAAAACTGATAGGTAGAAATACTTAGCTGAGTATGGGGGTTCTCTCCCCCAAGCTTGATTTTGACGTAATTTCTTCTCATGTAGTGGTAGGTAGCAGAGGTGTCCTTGTCTTGTCAGAGTACTCTGACTGCGGGTAGGATGTCCTCTGGTTGCTGTTCTTCTTTTATCCTTGAATTCTGTGAAGCTCAAATAGACAACAAAGCTTGTGGAACTGATTAAGTGTTAGTTATAAATTTGTAGCCTGGATCATGTCGAGCTTCCTCTAATGGATGTTATTATTTAGCAGGATCATAAACTCACTATTTTTATATTTTTATTTTATAAGAAAAAAACATATTTATTTATTTTTATGCCACCACAACGAATATACTTATGGGTTTTATGCCATGAGTCTATTCACATGGGGCTTAACAATTTTAAACATCTTTATTTTCTTTTCATGATAGAGTAAACATGATTAACTATTTAGGGCAAACATGATTAACTATTTAGGGAAAGTAAATAATTAACGGAAAAGGGATAACTACCAAGTTTTACCTCTTGGCACGGTGTTCGGTGGTTTAAGTCCTCCGAACAGGACTCCTTATGTCCTTAGTTGTCCTGGGGCTCATCGGACGGCATAGCTGGTGCCTCCGGCTGTACTTCTTCTTTTGATCTGATTTCTTTTTCTCTACACACACGTGTCGGTGTTGTGGCCTCCTTAGGACAAACCTTCTTTTCTGGATACTTATTATAATTGAAAGGACGTACCTTTATTTCTTCCCATGATTCTCCGCTCTCATGCCTGGGGTAGTCATAGAGTGATCTTTCATTTCCTAACCTTGGTGTTGGTGGTGTGTTCGGCCTAAAGAGTGGAGCTGAGTATATTGGCTCTTCTTCTTTAGGGTATCTTTCTTTGTATCTTGACACTTCTCCTTCATAGTTTGCCCATCCGTCCTTGGTGTTCTGCTTCTTGTGGTTACGGTAGCGACTTCTTCTTCTCGTTCTATTCTACTTAGATTCTTCAACAATATAGTTAGCATTAATGTAACGACGTACCTTCTCAGAGGGGAAGTGTAGATGCACTTCTCCTGTCCCAATGTAGATGATAGCTCTGGTGGTGCTTAGGAACGGTCTTCCAAGGATGATAGGTGGATCATAATCATCTTCTCCTATATCAACGGCTAGGAAGTCTGTAGGGATGAAGTGGTCATCAATTTGGATGGGGACATCTTTTGCTATGCCTTCGATGACGTGGCATGTCTGATCTTCCATCTAGAGTTGGGTGTATGTTGGATGTAGAGGCATTGTGCCATACAGAAACTTATAGGTCAGCTTGGCCATAATGTTGATGCCCGATCCGGTGTCGTAGATTGCTTTCTGGAAGGAGCATCTGATGATCATGCATTCAATGGTTGGGACACCTGGGTCGTCTTTCTTGATCAGATGAGGTGACTTGATTTGGTGATCTTGATTATTGTGGAGTGTCGTGACCATCTTCACTGGTTCTGTTCGTACTTGCTTCTTGTTCTAGTTCTTGTTCTGCTTATTCCTCCTATTGGTCCTCTTCCTTGTCTCATGTTGGGGTTGTTCAGGAGATTGTAAGGTCTTGTTCTTGAAGGAAAATGTTTCCTTCTTCCCTTTGATGAAGAAACTAATCTTGGCAGTGCTAACGTAGGTGACAGCTCCCGCAGTGTTCAAGAGTGGCCTCCCTAGGATAATGGGTGACCTCTCATCAATACCGGTCTCTATCACCATGAAGTCTGCTAGGACATATGAGGTACCAATTCAAACACGGATATCTTTTAGTATTCCTATTGGGTAGCACAGTGTCCGATATGCAAGCTACAAACATAGGGTTGTATCTGATAATGGATAATTAAAGAATTTCTCATAGATTACTCTGGGCATGATATTGATGCTTGCACCAAAGTCGCAAAGTGCTTCATGAAAGTCCATGGTGCCAATGGAGATTGGGATGACGGGTCGTCCTGGATCTCCTTTCTTGGTTGGCATAGAATTGTTACACCACTCTTCTGTGGGGTTGTTCCAATAAGCACCTGCATCAAATATATCTACAAGATTTGCATATTCTAATCCTTCCGGTTGTGATGGAATACCGGGTTTAGTGGTAGGAACAATAGCAGCTATTTGGTTTAACTTTGATTCAATCATTTTATTAAAGCTAATTTGGTTCTTGATGGCAACAGAAAAATTATCCATTCTATTATTTATAGTTTCTAGTATTTTATCATTGGATGCTAATTTCTTAGACATGTTATCCATTAACTTTCCTTGATTATCTACTAACTCTCTCAAAGGTGGAAAACTAGGATTATTATAAGAATTATTACCTTGATAATTACCTCAGTAGTTACCTGAGTAGTTAGGCCTTGGTTGTTGTTGATTCCAACCTTGATTTTGCTGAGGACGGTTGTAGTTATTGTTGTTGTTGATGTAGTTCACATCCTTTTGCAATTCTAGACAATGATTGCCTGAGTGTCTAGTGTCTCCACACTCCTCACAGGTCATGTGAGAGTCATAAATGTGCATAACTTCTTTCTTCTCTCCAGCTTTCTCATCAAGCCTCTTCCTGAGCAGGTCTAGCATTGCAGACAACATGTCTACCTCTTTGAGCTGGTGCATACCTCCACCTTTCTTGCGAGTTTGAGTTCTTTCTTCATTCCAACCTTGGTTGGACGTCATCTTCTCCACAAGAGTTGTGGCTTGTGGTATTGTAAGTGATAGGAATGCTCCTCTGGCAGCAACATCTATGGTTTCACGTGTGCTGTTGCTGAGCCCATGATAAAAGGTCTGCAAAAGTAGCTAATTCTCCATTCCATGATGGGGACATTCTAGGATGTAGTCTTGGAAGCGCTCCCATGCTTCTAGAATGGACTCGTCATGTTGTTGCTGAAAACTTGAAATCTTCCCACAAAGAGCATTGGTCTTCCCCATGGGAAAGAATTTTGCTAGAAAATTGCTAGATGCTGACACCAAAGGTGGCAAATGGAAAAAGACCGCAAGCATATGGTTGTTAAGGTAGCTTTCACCGGGAGTATTCTAGGTATCGTATCCACAGAGAATGAGTAGTGATCTAACTAGGAATGCTGGTATGTCCTATGATGGATCAAGAGAGACTATGATAACTGGGTAGAGAGGTTCGATATAGAAAAGTAGACTAACAAGGTATAGCTGGTTATACTGGCTTTATCAGCCCTTCTCTTGCAGGAGGCGACGGGATAGATCAGTAGGAGGAGAAAACTCCTACCAGACCACGCCGTCAAGTTGTATTGAAGCCTTACCTTTTAAGAACTTATCTGACACGCGTGGTGGAATACAAAGGCTAGATAGAGCTGTCACTTTCTACTAGCATCCATGAACAATCCACGCGATAAGCGGTTTACAAAGGTAAGATCTAGTCTAGACACCACGTCTACACTGTTTCTTACTACTTTAACATTGACCTAAGATTAAAGCACTTTACTTAGAATAAAGCGATGCACAAGCAGGAAAAGGTGTATAACAGCTAACCCCGACTTAGAATACGGAATACTATAAAGAACTCAGAAGAAGTCGCTTACAAGTGCTAAACTTACAAGAGACTCGCATCCGCTGAGGAAGAGCTCCGGAGAAGATTCCCGATAGGCCCGGGGCTTTCTCCAGAGGACTTCCTTCACTCTCCTCCAACCAGCATAGCACTGCTACTAGAGAGCTCTGCTAAGAGACTAAGGAGTAGTGTTTCTCCAATGAGGCATGAATGAGAAGGGAGCTCTAGGGGGTCTATTTATAGCTAGAGGTGGAGTAGGGGCTACTCCGGTGCCACGTCAGCGATCCGCGTCACCTTCATCAACCACCGTTGGATCCAACCAACTTCAGAACTACCTAAGGATCAAGGTTGTTGATGTGGGGAGTGGGTGAGTCGGTTGGGGGGGGGGTGAAACCGCCATATGGGTGGTCGGCCAACCACCCATACTAGCCTGTGGGCCCTCCACCACCTTCCAGATGGTGGCCCATTAGTCAGGGGCTAAGTGGTGGCCCTATGGGCCCAACCATAGGGTCGGTCGGCCCCCATGCAGGGTCTCTGGCCCACCTCTGCTTCCTGGCCACTGGTCCCACCTATCATCTGCCTTGGATCTCGGTTCTGAGTTGAGTTGTCACGCTGATGTCAATTATGTGGGCCCATGGATCCTTGTGATGTGAATCTGGACCATTGGGAGGGGATACACTTGGATCCAAGGGTAGAGAGTGTTCCAAAGGGTGGATCTTGGATCATGGGGGCTTGGGATACCAAGTGGCCCCACAAGGTCCCAAATGTGTGGGCCCACTAGCTCCCAAATGTCCCCAATTGTCATTCTCTGCATCAAATATTCATGGGACATGTGGAACCAGTTATTTGGCACAATATATTCAGATTATGTTTTGTTTTCCTTTGGATATGAGGATGTTGATGGTATTTGGATGGTGACAAATTAGCTCTTAATTACCGTCAACAAGATCCCCCATACTTACCTCTTTGCTCGTCCTCGAGTAAAGGTTAAAAGATAACAAGTCTATGCTATTCAAAGTATAAAGCAAGCATAAAGATTCACTCAAGACATTTTGTCATACTAATGGGATATGTGGTACTGGATAACATATATCCTTAGGAAGTTGAGAAATGGAACAGTTCTCAAGGCAAAGTCATCTTCCCACTTCATATTTTAGTACTTGGAGTTTTTGATAAATTTTTCAAAAGAAATCTCATAAGTCATCTTACTCCTCATATAGTACTCTAAGTCACTCATGTGTATATTTCTTTCCTTACCAAGGCATAAAAGAGGTTGCCTTCTTTGTATCTCCCTATTTCTAAATGGCTTATCTGGAGCTCAGGTAGGGATGAACATTATAGCAAACTTGCATCACTTATATTGTAAAGTCAAAACAAGGATCCAAAGAGAAAAATGTCATAATCCTAGATCAAGATGTGCATGTGTGTGGAAACATGGAGAAAGATTGAAACTCCTTTATAAGATCTCTCTTTCTAACTTATAGTTTTGAGACATAGCTATCTTTTCTTTGTCTATGAGCTTTGATTTGCTCATCATCATTTTAAAACTTGGGACCTTCATGTGCCCCTATTTTTTTTTTCATAATTTTGCATAGTCTATGTCTCATTTACTAACAACATAAACTAGAGAGAGAATTTCTATTAGAACATGGAGTATGAACTATGTGGAAATGTAAGGCATGTTTTTGCGTACTTCCAGTGTAGAAGCAGCATGTATATGTGGCGTGTGCGTGATCTTGATCCTTGAACTATGACATAATTCTCAACAAGGGTCACAAGGTTTGACAAAACTCAAAGTAATTACAAGAAGCATATGAGGAAGGTTTTGAACTTGCATAAGCATTTATGGCTTTGGTAGGATATTTCTCACTATAGAGGAGTAGTGACATTATGGTTTTATAACATTTTCAAAAACAAATCTCCAAGACTTTAAATAGAAAGGGTATGAATCATGAGCCGAGACTATATCACATTAAACAACAACTTAATCCATATGATCTTCCTATCAAAGTATTTTTCCACTAGCATAAGCAAAAAGCAAGAATTTATCTTTATGACGCTTTTGCCCTTTAAACATCATAGATCATGTCACTTTTCAAAATTTTAATTTCGGAAGCGATCTCTTGTTTTATTCAATATTAAAAGGAATTTAAACTAAGTGATAAATTTCATGAAGGAATTATTTTTATTTCATTTTTATTTGCATTTTTGAAAGAGAAAATGAGTAAATAAATAAAAACATAGAGGAAAAAAGGGGAGAGACATTGCAAACCAGTCAGGATATGTGTTTGAAGTCGCAAGGACGCTGGCTGGTGGGTCCAAGCCCTAGAAGCACAGTCATTCGAGCGCTTCTTGGAGCCGTTTGGCCACTTCGAACTCTGCATTTGGATCCCTTACCTCTGAATGTTGATGTTCTCTGAACTTTCTAAATTTTGGCCTCCAACGTGGATCGGCCGATCCACAAAAGTGTCCGTTTCGGTCCAATTTTTTTCTGGTATGTGTCATGGACGTGTTCAGCATGATTCAGTGATCATTTTGGTGTTTTGACAAGTTGGAGTGTCGACCGACCTCCCCCATACTTATTTCAGAGGATGCTGGATTCAGTGACAGTGAAGACATCAAATGTAGAGGTTCTGCTGGGCAAAATACCAGCAGAACCAAATATTTTATTCAATTCAAACTTGTTGTAGGCACACATTACATTGTTGGAAAGGGAAATGCATAAAATAAACTAGGAAATAAACCTAAGTGATCTATGGAGAAGGAGGGGCAAAGAGATCCTCTCTCTCGATGGCTCTGGCTAGGCGCTTGATCTTCGCATTGGTGCTAATGCGAAGAGCCTTAAAATTATCCTCAAGATCAAGGCGTGCCATCCTCTCCTCTGCTGCACGCTCTGCTAATTTAGTATTATTCTCTCTAAGCCTAGCCACTATGCGAAGCAGCTTCTCCTTGTCACTTTCTTCATCTTCATCCTCGAACTGGCCAGGAGGACCGGAGATCGACGGCGGGTTGCTAGTTCGCCGAACGGACTTGCGAGACTCCTCCATCTCAAGCGATCTGCGCACCCCTCCCTCCGCTCCTCGGAGGTGAGAGGGGGAACGAGCACCTTGCCCCTCCCCGGTCCACCATTGGCCCTCTGGAGGCGCATCCATGGCGGTGTTGACGGCGAGTAGGAGTGGGTGTAGCCGGTGCTTATGTCGCCGTCAGTGGAGGAGGAGACGGGGGCCTTCTTCACCCCCAATTGGCCAGTGGTTGGCCTTTTGGGCGTCGCTGGTCGCGCAGCGGGCTTGTTCAAGTTGCGGCGCGGAGACATCGACCGAGCGATGCTTCGCATTCGCTCTGACTTCCACCCCTCGGTCGGCCGACCCCCCCTAGGGGTGATAGGCTCTGCCGGCGGTGGTGCCATGGCCAGGGGAGCGACGTCGAGCACCTCGACGGCCATGGCGTCGACATTGATGTCTTCTTGGGCCTTGGAAGGGCTTTCGTCGAACGGAATGAGCGGTGCCTTGCCATTGTTGCGTGGTGGAGCCATGGAGGTGATCAAGAATGTGTGGAGGATTGCAAAGAGTGGTGTGGTGCTGCTGGTTGTGGAAGAAAGCAAGGTGGAAGGAGGAAGAAGAAGGAGAGGGGGTTAAGAAGAAGAGAAGCAACGTTCAGGGCCTTCGTTTTCGCTCGGATCGCGATGAAACTCGAGGGAGAACGTTGGCCCAACGTTCCTGTGCAACGGGACGTTTGAACGAGTTCGAACCACGATCGGCCGATCCCTTTTTGAAAGTTTCGGTCCGACTGAACCAGGTTCTGGACGTGTTAGGGTCAGGTGAGCTAGCTCGTGAAGTTTCGGGCTGTTTGGCCCAAAGACAAGTTCAGCCGATCCACCTTAGAGGCCAAATGGGCCGACCTTTCACTAGGGGGGAGTCAAGGCTAATTCTAGGGTCCTTTTCAAAATTTGAACAAAAAAGTTAAAACATGTAGATTTTAGTTTTAATTTGGATTAAGAACAAAATCTAGCTTATCAATTTCATGTTCAGGAATTTGATGCTCATAGAAAATTTTGAGACGTTGGCCATTTACCTTAAAGATGTTGCCGTCGTTGTCCTGGAGTGTGATTGCTCCATGAGTCGCGGCGTTGACGATGAGGTACAACCCTTCCCATTTGCTTCTAAGCTTCCCATGACCGAAGAGCTTGAATCTTGAGTTGAACAATAAAACCTTGTCCCCTGGCTTGAATTCCTTGACCTTGATTCTCTTGTCATGCCATTTCTTGGTTCTCTCCTTATATATCCTGACATTGTGATATGCTTTCTCTCTCCATTCTTCTAGTTCAGAGATTTGCATCTTCCTGTACTTTCTAGCAACTGGCAGATCCATGTTCCATTTCTTGATTGCCTAATGTGCCTTGAATTCCAATTCCACAGGCAAATGGCATGCCTTCCCGTATACAAGTTGGTATGGTGTCATACCAATTGGAGTCTTGTATGCGGTCCTATATGCCCAAAGTGCATCTGGCAGCTTGTGGTACCAAGTTGTACCCATCTCATCCACGGTCTTCTTCAGAATGTTCTTGATCTGTTTATTGGACGTTTCTGCTTGACCACTTGTTTGAGGATGATATGCAGTTGCAACATTGTGCTGGATTCCTTGTTTCGTGAGGAACTGGCGGAAGCCTTTATCAATGAAGTGAGATCCCCCGTCACTTATGACTAACTTTGGGGTTCCAAATCTGGGGAATATCACTTCATGGAACATTCTCTTTGAATTGGCTGCATCGTCTTTGCGGCAGGGTAATGCTTCTACCCATTTGGACACATAGTCCACCGCCACTAAGATATACTCATACCCTTTTGATGAAGAAAAGGGCCCCATGTAGTCGATGCCCCATACATCAAAGAGCTCGACTTGTAGGTTGTTGGTGAGTGGCATAGCATCTCGGGTATTGATGTTCCCGTGCTTCTGGCACCTTGCACACCTTTTGACATAGTCATGAGTGTCCTTGTACATGGTTGACCAAAAAAACCCCACTCTGCCAAATCTTAGCATGAGTCCTGAATGCTCCATAGTGACCTCCGTACTCTGCCCCATGGAATCTTTCTATGATCTTGATCGCCTCCTCCATAGGTACGCATCTTCTCAATAATCCATCATTGCATACTCTATAGAGGTATGGCTCATCCCAGAGATGCACCTGACTCTCCTGTACTAGTTTCTTCACATCTGCCCCTGGCGGGACATGGCCTGCAACCATAAAGTTGACGATATTTGCATACCAGGGGTTGGTGTCCATTACCTTAAGGAGTGTGTCATCTCTGAGGAAATCGTTGATGGGCAAATCCTATGCTTCTTTGAATTGCATTCTAGACAAATGATCGGCAATAGAATTTTCTACTCCCTTTTTATCTTTGATTTCAATATCAAATTCTTGGAGTAGTAAGATCCATCGTATTAAACGTGGTTTAGCATCTTTCTTAGTGAGCAAGTATTTAAGAGTAGCATGATCTGTGTAAACAATTACTTTTGCTCCAATTAAGTAAGATCTAAACTTGTCTATAGCAAATACCACAACCAACAACTCTTTTTTAGTTGTTGCATAGTTTAGCTGTGGCCCTGTTAAGGTTTTGCTAGCATATGAAATAATGTGATGCTTCTTATCTTTGGTTTGGCCTAATACCGCACCGACAACATAATCACTAGCATCACACATTATTTCAAAGAGGAGCGTCCAATCAGGGGGTAGAATGATTGGGGCTAAGACGAGTGCTTTCTTGAGAATGTAGAAAGCATCTAGGCACTCATCGGTGAAGTCAAAGGGCGTATCCTTGGCTACCAGGTTTGTTAGAGGATGGGCGATTTGAGAGAAATCTTTAATAAACCGCCTATAGAAGCCTGCATGGCCAAGGAAGCTATGGATTCCCTTGACATTCGTGGGAGGTAGAAGCTGTTCTATGACTTCTATCTTAGCTCTATCCACTTCTATCCCACGTTCGGACACTCTATGTCCTAGCACTATGCCTTCGCGAACCATGAAGTGGCATTTCTCCTAGTTCAGGACTAAGTGTTTTTCTTCGCATCTTTGTAAGACTCTATCCAAATTCTCAAGACAATCATCGAAAGTCTTTCCATAGACAGAGAAGTCGTCCATGAAAACTTCCATGATTTCTTCGATCATATCGGAGAAAATGGACATCATGCACCTCTAAAAAGAGGCAGGAGCATTGCATAGGCCGAATGACATTCTCCTGTATGCATATGTTCCATAGGGGCATGTGAACGTAGTCTTACTTTGATCATCGGGGTGGATTGGTATTTGATGATATCCCGAATAACCATCAAGGAAACAAAAGAAAGAATGCTTTGCAAGCCGCTCCAACATCTCATCAATGAAAGGTAGCGGGAAGTGATCTTTCTTTGTAGCCTTATTAAGGTTTCGTTAATCTATACACATTCTCCAACCCATGACGGTTCGTTGAGGAATCAACTTGTTCTTGTCATTTTGAACGACCACCATACCTCCCTTCTTAGGCACAACTTGCACGGGGCTGACCCATTCGCTGTGAGGAACGGGGTAGATGATCCCCGCATGCAAGAGTTTTAAGACCTCCTTCTTTACTACTTCCCTCATCGCATTGTTCAATCTACGCTGAGGCTCCCTGGAAGGAAGAGCCTCGGGTTCTATGGGGATGCGATGTGTGCAAAGAGCGGGACTAATGCCCTTGAGATCGTGAAGAGAATAGCCTAAGGTTGACTGATGCTTTTCTAAGACGGTGAGGAGCTTAAAAGACTCTTCAGGAGAGAGTTTGTCACTGATGATCACAGGTGCCTCACGATCGTTATTTAGAAAGGCATACTTTAAGCCAGCTGGAAGGGTTTTAAGCTCTATAGAGGGCTTAGATGGGGTTCAGATTTCTCTAGATCTATGGGTTCGTCTAGATCGTCTTCTTCCTGGATGAAATCTTCAGCTTCTTCTTCTAGATCAGGCTGAGATGATTCTAGAAGGGATGCAACCATCACTTCCTCTATGGGGTCAGATTCTGGGAGCAATTCTATTATAGTGTTTGTGGAGTTGGTTAGCGGAATCGAGAGCTTGATGCTACTCCCAAGATGACCCTTAAGACTCCCATCAAGAGATCCATCAAGGAATCTCATGAGTGGGTGTCCAATTAACAAGTCAAATTCCTCTATATCAAATATGAAGAAATTCAAGAGGATATTGACTTTGTTAATTAGCGTAGGAATAGTCTGTGCAATACCACAACTCTCAATCAATTGTCCCGAAGAAAGCTTTAAGAACTTATTGGTTGGAGTTAGATTTACTCTACCTAGGAGAGCATTAGCTAAAGACTTAGACATAATGCTAACTCCTACGGTAGGATCGTAGAGAGAGTCTAACCTTGCTCTATTGATTTGACAAGGAATGGTTGTAGAGGAAGAAAGAATTCGAATTGGCTCGAATGAAGATTCGGCCTCTTCTAACCACTCATTGCACATGATCGAAGCTAGCTCTTGAACCGTTTCTTGATGATAGGCTTCCTCTATGAGATTAGAGAAGTGGAGGTTCAGAGCTTTTCATGCGGATGACTTCTTGTGCACAGATTGACTCAAGGCATTTCCAAAATCGGAAAATAAATCGGCCTCGATATCAAGGGGGAATTCCAAGGGATGAATTTCTTCTTCCCTTGGTGGTTCAGGTTCGATAGCAGGATCTTGAGATGTAGAAAGAAGAGTTTCGGCTATCGATGATGTGTCTGTTCTGGGGGCTAGTTTTTGTTCTTCCGTGGGTCCTTCATAATATACGTTAGTATAGGGGGTGTTATCAAGAATCTTCGTGAGAATACTCTTCCCTGCACTAACGGGTAAACACAGGAAGGCTCCCCCGAAAGATATGTCAAGGAGTTGCGCAGATTCTCTGCTAAGACCACCATAAAAATGTTGTAACATTGTAGGCTCGGTTATAGCGAGATTAGGGCCTGAAGATACTAGATCTGAAAGACGGGCCCATGCATCACCTAGAGATTCTTTTTCTCTTTGCGAGAAATTGATGATCTCTTTTCGAAGACAAATGACACAAGGGATAGGGAAGAAGGCTAAACAGAATTTAGGCATCAACTTCTCCCAGTCTCCTTTTGCATCATCTACGTGGTGAGTGTACCATCGTTTGGCTATTCCTATCAAAGAGAACGGAAATAGCTTCCACTTAAGGGTACCTGGCCTCATCCCTTGAATATGGACACATGAACAGAGTTGTTCAAAGTCACGTATATGAGTATAGGGATTCTCGTCTTCATCCCCAGAAAACGGTTTTTCCTGAACCATCTCTATGAGACTCGGGCGAAGCTCATAACGAACTGTCAAAACGGCCTGAGATAATTTAGGTGGCTCCAAGCTAGCGCTCGTTGGAGCACCATATTCGATAAGGGGTGTTTGATCCATATGTGTATGTGGAGTGGAAGGATGAAATCAAACAAAAGATAAAAATAGGATCAAAGGATACTAGTTAAAAGCTACCGTTCCCCGGTAACGGCGCTAGAAAGCTTGTTGACACCAAAGGTGGCAAATGGAAAAAGAGCGCAAGCATACGGTTGTTAAGGTAGCTTTCACCGGGAGTATTCTAGGTATCGTATCCACAGAGAATGAGTAGTGATCTAACTAGGAATACGGGTATGTCCTATGATGGATCAAGAGAGACTATGATAACTGGGTAGAGAGGTTCGATATAGAAAAGTAGACTAACAAGGTATAGCTGGTTATACTGGCTTTATCAGCCCTTCTCTTGCAGGAGGCGACGGGATAGATCAGTAGGAGGAGAAAACTCCTACCAGACCACGCCGTCAAGTTGTATTGAAGCCTTAGCTTTTAAGAACTTATCTGACACGCGTGGTGGAATACAAAGGCTAGATAGAGCTGTCACTTTCTACTAGCATCCATGAACAATCCACGCGATAAGCGGTTTACAAAGGTAAGATCTAGTCTAGACACCACGTCTACACTGTTTCTTACTACTTTAACATTGACCTAAGATTAAAGCACTTTACTTAGAATAAAGCGATGCACAAGCAGGAAAAGGTGTATAACAGCTAACCCAGACTTAGAATACGGAATACTATAAAGAACTCAGAAGAAGTCGCTTACAAGTGCTAAACTTACAAGAGACTCGCATCCGCTGAGGAAGAGCTCCGGAGAAGATTCCCGATAGGCCCGGGGCTTTCTCCAGAGGACTTCCTTCACTCTCCTCCAACCAGCATAGCACTGCTACTAGAGAGCTCCGCTAAGAGACTAAGGAGTAGTGTTTCTCCAATGAGGCATGAATGAGAAGGGAGCTCTAGGGGGTCTATTTATAGCTAGAGGTGGAGTAGGGGCTACTCCGGTGCCACGTCAGCGATCCGCGTCACCTTCATCAACCACCGTTGGATCCAACCGACTTCAGAACCGCCTAAGGATCAAGGTTGTTGATGTGGGGAGTGGGTGAGTCGGTTGGGGGGGTGAAACCGCCATATGGGTGGTCGGCCGACCACCCATACTAGCCTGTGGGCCCTCCACCGCCTTCCAGATGGTGGCCCATTAGTCAGGGGCTAAGTGGTGGCCCTGTGGGCCCAACCATAGGGTCGGCCGACCCCCATGCAGGGTCTCTGGCCCACCTCTGCTTCCTGGCCACTGGTCCCACCTGTCATCTGCCTTGGATCTCGGTTCTGAGTTGAGTTGTCATGCTGATGTCATTGATGTGGGCCCATGGATCCTTGTGATGTGAATCTAGACCATTGGGAGGAGATACACTTGGATCCAAGGGTAGAGAGTGTTCCAAAGGGTGGATCTTGGATCATGGGGGCTTGGGATGCCAAGTGGCCCCACAAGGTGGTCAGCTGACCCCCTGTGTGGGCCCATTGGCTCCCAAATGTCCCCAATTGTCATTCTCTACATCAAATATTCATGGGACATGTGGAACTAGTTATTTGGCACAATATATTCAGATTATGTTTTGTTTTCCTTTGGATATGAGGATGTTGACGGTATTTGGATGGTGACAAATTAACTCTTAATTACCGTCAACAGTGGAACAGAGTGCCCACATAATATTCTTCTCCTTGGTTGCATAGAACCACTGCTTCGCTCTTCCCAAGAGTGAGAATGGGAAAATGCGAAGTAGTATGGCGTCTCTAGGGATATCCTTGATAGTGAATGTGCTGCAAATCTCCAGGAAATGTTGGAGATGAGCACTAGCGTCTTCATGTGCTTTCCCACAGAACTAGTTTGCTTGCACCATGTTGATGAGCGCAGGCTTGAGCTCAAATGACCGATCAATGTTCGCAGCAGGTCCAGTGTGGATGTTGTCCGTGGTGGGGGCTGAGAACTCACGGATTGACTTGTCTTCCATGGCTTCGAACTCTGGTGTCAAGTCTTGAAAGATGTTTTGATGATCTTCTTGATTGGGTGGAGCTTCAAGCTGAACTGTTGATGATGATGATTCTGTTACTTTCTTGAGCTTGGCTTTTGTCCTTCTGATTAATGCTTCGGGATTTTCAACAAAATTCTCTGGAAGATCAAACCTATTCATACATTACCCTACATAAAATGATAGGAAAAATAGGCAAAGATCAAGGGTAAGGCTGTATGAGTAGAGAATTGATGTTTGCTCAATCACATTAGTGATGCAAGTGATAACTCATTTATTACTTTGATAGCTAATCAACCTTCCCCGACAACGGCGCCAAAAATGCTTGTTGACATCTCTTAACGTTGTTACCAAAAGTAGATTAATTTCTATTCCTGATAACGACGCCAAAAATAGTTAATCACCTCTCATGCCACTTAAGCCAAGTTGTCATCCCCAGCATGGCAGAGAGATGCGGTATTGAAATATACATTGGCTCTTCTAATAAATATAAATGTGTTTCTGCTAGCGCACAAATTATACCGATGTAGCATTTTAACCAGGAGTATTCCAGGTATCGTTATTTATATTTTTACCACTGGGAAGGGATACTAAGGAATAAATGAGGAATGATGGAGATTTTTCATCTATCTCTCTCAATATAAGAAAAATGTCACATAAGATATAGATAATGAATGAATAGTGACAAAAGATAAATATACTGATCAACATATATTAGCCACATAAGATAATGATAAGCACCTCAACAGATATTCTAGAAAGTCATTAGCATGGAATTAGGACGAACTATGAGAATATTTCCTAAGTTATTCTTAACTATACAGTCTAGCATATTATGATTAGTGCAATTATACTTGGCAATCATGGCAAGATAAGATTATAATCATGCATAGTGAGATTACTAAGGAAGATGAGAAACATAGCAATCATTTCCCCGTAATGGTTCCACTCTGCTTGCCCTATAAACGGGAGAAGGACTACAAAGGACTCAATAGGACTGTCACTCCCGCAATCTACCTCACGATCTGGAATATAGGGTACAATCGTAGATAAATACGGTCTAGGTACCACGCCTACACAATACTTATCATTTACCCATAGTACTGATGGATAAACGCTATACGATCCTAAACATAAATATAGTTCAGATCTAACTAAGCCAAGCATATAATCATAATAAACTAAGAACAATATAATTAAGAACATAATCGAATAGAGTAAAGTCATAAACAATATAATGAAGTAGAGCAAAGTCATATTCATAGTATTGAATAACAATGATGAACAAATGAAGAATTAGAGAGAGAATTACCAAGAATCCTCTTGACAGATCCGAAAACTAATCGAAGATTGACTCCTAGTTCTAATCCACGTAGCTATGCTAAACTAGAGATCTAGTTGATGTGGTCGCTCTAGGGTTTGATCAGGGACCTCTCCTCTTGAGATGAATAATGAATAATGAAATTAGATCTTCGGGGGGCCTCTTCCTCAGGGTCAGGGGGCCTTCCTTATATAGCCTCCTCAAATGAACGTCGGCCGTCGGATCAAACCGACCTTAATGGAGGGCTCAGATGCAACCTCAAAGGCGGTGGAGAGGGGGTCCATGAGGCGGAGCCTCATTGGCCACTGGCCTAGGGCGGCCGTCCTAGGGGGTAGGGCGGGCGCCCTGCCCCTGGGCCCGCTGGCCCTCTCGTTTCTTACCGCGCCTTCTTGATCCTTCTAGACTATTCTTTTTCCCGCGGATGATAATTATCTCTATATAATGCTTACATGTGGGCTTTTCCTCCATATTTCCTGATCATATCCCCCTGCAGAAACAGACATTCACCAAAACTCATGGAATTCTGTCAGTATAAACCCTATTTCTAGCTATTGGTTTCATTTAGATCCTTATCCTTGTTTAGTTGACGGTTGAATTTGGTATTTAAGAACCGCCAACACTCTACTAGGCATGCATCAACTCTTTTTCCTAATCCTAGGAAACAACTTGGGAAGCCAAGGACTTATGTCCTGAGAAGTTTGGCTAAAGTACAAGCACATAGATATGTGTTGTTCAACTATTCTAATATCAATCCATATCTTAGGTAATATCTCAAAACTATAAACATAAATTTATTTTTTTGCCACCCATAAATTTTCCTACATGTAAATTATAGAGCTCATGGTGAAGAGATCATCGAAAAAGATACTGGACATCGAGCCAGTCATAGAGATGTTGAGAAAATCCAAAATGAGAAGTTCCATCAATGGTTTCGAAGTCATGTGAGTACCTTAACTCAAAATTCTTTACATGTAGCACTATCATGCAAAACTAAACTTGTTCATAATTGTACAGATAATACAGTTAGAGAGTCAAAATGGCATTCATGGTGTTAAAGATGACATTAGATGGCTAGCTCGTGGCCCACTTGAAGCTGCAAAAAGGTACTATGCTTTCAACAGTCGAGGTTTCCGTTTTAGGACTAAACGACTGGACGGGGTGACACAAAATAGTGGTGTAGTGCTAACTGCAAAAACATCAAGTTATGCTAGTGCAAGTGATGGCAGGCCAATTTTAGGTGATGTGACTTACTATGGGAGGATAATTGATATTATTGAGCTAAATTATTCTGGAAAATTTTCTGTGGTACTTTTCAAATGTGAATGAATTGATGTTCTTACCAAAAGAGGAATAAAAAAGGATTAGTATGGATACACTCTTGTTAATTTCTCATAATTGATACATACCGGAGAAAAGATTGGTCATGAACCATACATATTTTCCTAACCAAGCTGACCAGGTGTTTTATGCTGATGACAAAGAAAACCCTAGGTGGTCTATAGCCATGAAGATAAAACCAAGAGATATACATGACACAGGTTATGATGAATGGGAAGATGATGTAGAAAATAATCCATTCCATGCCACACACCTAGGAGATATGTTCAATATGCAAATGTAAGACATCAATGGGTTAGAAGAGACATTGAGGGAAGTACAGTGGATGCTAGTAATGTTGCTGATGCTAGTGACAATGATTAATTGAATGATCAATCATAGTTCATGAGCTGCAGTACTTGACTCTTATTGTGCATGCTTATTTCTTCAATGATCTAGGAAGGGTCGGTAAGCAAAATTAACATATTTATTATGCAATAAATTTTATCATACATCTAATTGTCATACCAAATACTTTTTTGCAGCTGTCTTGTATTCCTATTAGGAGAGAACAACTCTTCACAAACTGACACACTAGTCCTGTGAGAATGCTGCAACAAAGAGAAGGCTACATATTGAATGAATGATTTTATCAGTGATGAGATGTATTATGAATTTTTATTTGATATGTGATGGAACTCGTTTAGAACAAAATTATGCTTTCGTGAGATGAACTTGTTTAGGATAATTCATGGATTTGTGACATGAACTCATGATTATTGTGTTTTTTATCACTGATGCTAAGAATTTTTATCCCTATATTTTTTGTGTTCAGTATTCTAGAAGTTTTATTTGCTCATTATTCCATAATTTTTTATGGCCAACGGCCAGTCAGCATGCTTGCAGTGAGCCCAAGTAGCAGAAACGAAACTAGCCTGTTTGCCCCCATATAGGCCATGGTACACCCGATCTATATAATTATGTAAAATGCAAAAGAACAAATGAATCATGCAAATGAATATATGAAAAAAAACATTAGTTCATGTGCCAAATACACGGAGAATACCAAAAAATGGGGAAACATACATAATGGCAAGACAATCAAGTATCCAACACTTTGAGGCCTATTTTTTATGAAGTCGATAATTATAGTCCTAAAAATTGCATAACGTGATAGCTGCAATTCGAGATAGCAATTTTCTTGTATCGGGAAAGCAAGCGAGCTTGACCGTGATTCTAGGATTATCTTGGTCCACCGCAAGAAGACATGTGCGCAAGAGTGTGGGGATGTGAAGAGTCTAGGGGACGATTGTTGTAAAAATCTTTGTAACACTTGGACTGTAACACTATTTTGTGTTACTACAGGACATATATTTGTAACATATTTTATATGTTCCATTTATGTGTGACAAAGTAGTGCTCTTTTGTAACATTTTTCTTGTAACATTAATTTTGTGTTACTAAAGTTGTTCATAGTAACACATTTGTATAAAAAAATGTTTTGTGTTACAACCGAAGTCTGTAACACTTTATTTTGTGTTACTATGTAATTTCATTAGAACACATTGATGAATATGTTACAAGAAAATGTTACAATATCCTTGTTGTGTAGTAGTGACTAGGTCCTTCTCTTGACAATGTTGCAAGAATGTGTCTAAATTCTCATGATATTGGCCAAAAGTTTTTCCATAGACCTAAAAGTCATCCATGAAAACTTCCACGATTTCTTCAATCATGTCTGAGAAGATAGACATCATACACCTTGGAATGAAGTGGGTGCATTACACAACCCGAAAGACATACATCTATAAGCGTAAGTTCCATATGGACAAATGAAAGTCGTCTTGTTTTGATCGTCATCCTTGGCAATGATATTTATTTTCACTGAGTATATATTCATTAATCATGGGATAAATTTTGTGTTATTGTGAGAGCAAGTGAAACAACTTGTTTTCCTCTCCACTACTTGGGTTGGACACATTATAATAAAAACATCTATGTAGAAATATATCTGTTATTTTGTGCATCTCTTGTCACAAGTATTTAATTTGAATTCTCTTTTATGCAGGATTTGGTGAACATGTACTCGAGTTCGCTATTTATTTGTTGTTAACCAAGGAGATCTTTCTTTAATACAACCTGTACTTTTTGTCTTATTTATTTTAGTTTATAGATAACTTATTTTATAGATAACAACTAAAATATTTATGAATATTTCTGTTATTTTTAAGTTTTTTTAAACCAAACCTCTACGTGCATAATTATGGTCCTACTAAAATAATTGAAAAAGAATACGAATTGATATTGTATAAAGATAAAATTTCATATGCATTGGACATGTACATACATTGGGCAAATATCAACATACGTACGTTAATCCGACACCTATACATGTGTGGCACATATATGTGTATAAAGTAGTTAGTTATATGTTAATTAAATTTTGTCATATCTGAAGTTGCACATAAAAATATTTTACCACATTTAGTAGATCATGCAAGCATCAATTAGAAAATTGAAAATCAAATTGAAAATCAAAGATTTTTATATCTAAACTTTTCTTATTTATCATATTTTACAAAATTGAAAATCAAATTCATCTATATTTTTGTTATTACCTCCTAGGAGTAATAGATGATTTTAGCTATCCAATCTAATTAAATAAGTGGCTCACAGTTATTTAGAGGTACCACAACAAACCCCTTTTAACATACACTTCTAGCTTGACAGATACTATATAATGCTACTAAGAAATATGAAGGTTGTCACATGAGTGAAATAGCATTGATAATGGCAACTTAATGATACATCAAATTATCTTCTTCTGTGGCCTACATTTTCTGACGAACAATGTTATTATTCTAGATAATTAGATAGTTCAAAACTGAGAGCATAGATGATCTTGATTCAGTGTTAGCTGTATTATCTTTACTACTGTCTACTGGCTTCTTAATCTGAAAGCACATGTAAACTTAGGCACTCCACTAATTGCAAGTCAAGTATGCTAATTCTGTACCGAAGCTGATTAATATTTGATTCCATTCCATCTCCCCATCGTTACACTGCGTACTCGAGGTTTGTCATTGAGATGTCAGAGGTTGCACTGGCACTGTGGTAGGATAGCAAGCTCCATAGCGCCCACCAATTGCTTGATCACTTTGCTGCGCCGAGTTTTCTAGTCATATACTCCTTTGGTATCTATATTAGTTGACGTTTTAGAAAAGATTTAAGATCAAATATTGAGAATATATAAATTCTGAATAACTTTTAAGTTACTAAGTTTGGAAAAATAAAAATCATATAATAGATTTGTCTTAAAAATACTTTTATAAAAATATACATATATTATATTTTAATAAATATTTTTTAAAATATAAGCAGTCAAAGTTAAGTCTATCCTAAACGTCAATTAATATGGGTACCGCATATCTGGACAACATAGGTTATTAATTATATCGATATCTTAAATGACATGTTAAATCACTGCGTATACTCGTAGTACGTCTTAACAGTGAGTGAAGAGGATTGCGGTGAAATTTGAAGATACCACGTCGGAAACAAGGAATGGCGGAACGTAAGTGGTCAATTGCTGAGCACAAAAGTTTGCAGCTCTGAGCGTGCTTGCGCAAGGGCATATGGTTGTGTTGGTGTAAATTCTGTGGCCTGCGGGTATAGGCCGGTAGCGGTAGGGAACATATCTGTGGCTGGGTTTCGCTCTCCATGGGTCCAGCCCAAAAGATAAGCCCCTCAACCAGTGGTCACATTCAGATTTCTTCGATTTCTGCAGACAGCGAAACTGAGGAGAATCCCAAGAACCAGAGCTGGTGAAACAAAGGCTGAGCCAAATTACATTGTTGCAGTTGCAGCAGGCAAGAAGAGGAGAAGGAAGAAATGGCTGCAATACCTGCAGCGATCTCGAGCTGCTGCTCTTCGTCTCGCCTTTCCCAGCCTGCTGGCCTCCTGCCCTCCACAAGCAGAAGGCGCTTCAAGGTCACGGCCATGGCGCCCAAGAAGAAGGTAGTAGCTAGCTGGTCTCTCTTAGCAACACCCACCTTTCCCCAACTCTGCAACTCGACTCTGTTCTTTGCCAAGCTAGAGCCCAGCTTCGGTTCGTCATTCCTTGACAAAAATAAAGAAAAATAGAAATTTCAGCATGCATGCTCGTGTTGGTACGTCGTGCAGGTGAACCGCTACGACGACAACTGGTCGAAGCAGTGGTTCGGCGCGGGCATCTTCGCGGAGGGCAGCGAGGAGGTGTCCGTGGACGTGTTCAAGAAGCTGGAGCGGCGCAAGGTGCTGAGCACCGTAGAGAAGGCCGGCCTGCTGTCCAAGGCCGAGCAGCTCGGCGTGACGCTCTCCTCGCTGGAGAAGGCCGGCCTGCTCTCCAAGGCCGAGGACCTGGGCCTGCTCAGCCTCGTCGAGACCGCGGCGGGGACGTCCCCCTCCGTCCTCGCCTCCATCTCCCTGCCACTCCTCGTGGCCGCCATCGTCGCGGTGGTCGTCGTGCCCGACGACTCCGTCGCCCTCGTCGCCGTACAGGCCGTCGTCGCGGCGGTGCTCGCGGCCGGAGCCGCCGGCCTGTTCGTGGGCTCCGTCGTCCTCGCTGGCCTGCAGGAGTCGGACTGATCTGCATCTGCCGCCTGCATGCCGCTTTGCTTGACGAAAACTGAGCTGCGTACGTCGACAGTACCGCATCTGAGTAAGCCTTGTGTAGTAGGATCCATCTTGTTACTTGTTAGCAGAGCAGAATTCGTGAACAAAAAAAAAATCCACAGTATGTGCTGCAATATAATATAATTAGCTTCTTGATAATTTGCCGTGCAAATGTGATCACATTTGATCATTCTTCTGTTGTGCATCATCCTTACCGCGGGCCTTCGTGCTCTACTATATTAGAGGAGCCCATTTGTGGAGCTACAGGCAGTCACAAAAGTTCGTGGTTCGTAGATACGAGGAACGTGGTATATGGAATGTGGATCGACAATTTTAAGTTCCCAGTTCATAGGGGTATACCTCTTCGGGACGTTTGGTTCGATGATGGGATCGTGATCCCGAGATAATTGAGACGATGCACCCGGAACCTAGCTGTGGAATGAGGATCCTGATCCCAATAAATTGGAGTCACTAGCTTCTTTTTATTTAATAGCAACACTCTTTTAGACTCCATTCCAGATTAGGCACATACATTTGAGTTGAATAGCAAATTTGTTTCCTGATTTGCAATATAATACCTTTTTAGAGTCCTTTTCGTATTGGGCTGCAGGCCCATCTACGTATTAGGTCTCAAGAGCTACGCAAGCCATCCAGTCAAAGACCAAGAGCCACCGCCGTCGGCGTTCGTTCGACGTTGCAGCTCGACCCAGCGCCGCTTCGTCCTTCCAATGATCCAGCTCTCCTTGGCGATCCATTTCATCTGGAACGCTTCCCTACGATCCGCGGTCCGTACCGCGTCGTTCCCGATCCGTGATCCGGAATAAAAGTTCCCGGGACGCGGAACGCCGCGTCGATCCCCGTTCCATGTGACTGTGGCTACATGCCAACGATGCTCACAGGTGTCTTTTTATTCGCTCGTTTCGATGCCTGATAAGTCGACTGATGTTATTTTTGTTTGTTTGTAATGAGAGAAAAACAATGTTTCGATGACCGATAAACTGACTTATAAGCCAAGCAAATAGGACGCAACTAATGTCAAGTTGTGAAATTTGTCTAATTTGATGCAAATATTTAATGTGAAGTTGTGAAATTTGTCTAATTTGATGTAAATATGTGTAAGAGCAGTGTGGCGATCTATTGATAAAAAACAAATGTATATTGAGATGTTAAATATTGTTTCTAAAATTACAAATTACTACATTATGCACTAGTGATGTTTTTTGCTTTTATAAAATCTAATCTAATCATAACAATTTTAAAGGCACTTATTTAGATGTCATCTAGTAAAAGTGGTGACAGTGTGTATGTAGAGACTGTCTAAATGCACGTTCTTACTAAACTCTCAACTATGGGTCAGGTCCTCTCCTTTGTAAATAAGTAAAACAAATTACCCATATATTTACACAAAAAACTCATGCTCTTATATCAAAACTCATATTGATGTCCTATATCTAACACAATGACCAATTCTTACCTGATGACATGAACATTAGATGATTAATTAAAGTTCATGACCACCTTAATATCGACATAAGGAATCCAATAGATTAGATTAGTGATGATTGTTGCAACAACACAAAACAAAGCGTGATGTATGCTATTGAGGCTTTATTGGCTAAATACAGAAAATCCTTTCATGTCGAATTTTCTTATTCAAGGTTTGGTAATGTTGGTTCATGGGCTACACAACTTATCAATATTAGGCTAGGGGATTAAAAAACATGGCTAGTACGAACATAGTTGCTTTGATGAAGTACATAAATGATGGTCCTTCTTAAGACTACAGACATGGCCAAACATTTGTGCCACCGTACTCTATTAGAGTATGACAATTAGAGTATGACAATGGACGCAAAGAATACTAGTAGCCCCCATTTTCAGTTGCCTCTAAACTCTAAAGTCATGTGAACAGTTTAATTTTTTAGTAGTAGGTAAGATAAAATCTCAACACGACTGATTGGGAAGAGCCCTTATAAGCATTAAAACATATAAGGTACATACATTTGAAACAATATAAAAGACCAGAAGTCCATTTAAATAAACACCATAGCATGCAAGTATCGTTATGAGAAAAATGTGATAAACACATAATCTACATGACTGGTGTGGTTCACTATCATGAAAAAAGACTCGAGAAGAGATACATTTTCATAAAGGAGAAGCAACAAAAGAGTGAAGAAATTGTGTATGTTTTCTGTATACACAAAATTGTGAGTATGTTTTCTAATATTCTGTTCTTGTACAGTTGGCAGGATAAATTCCTTGTGCATTTTCTAGTGTTCAGTCTTGTTTGTAAAACCCGTAAACTGTGTGCAGTTAAGATGTACTCCACACGTACCAAGTAATCAAATTGGCAATGGATTGAACCAGGGGCAGGCCCAGGCCAAGGGCCAGTAGGGCCATGGCCCTAGTTGTTGCCTAAATGTTTTATGAACAAATCTTCAATTTTGGCCCAATAGGATGCAACAAACAGCCCAAAAGGCACACGGGGCAGCTTGTGCCTTGCTCGGCACTTTCCACGTGTAGCTCGCGGCTCTTCCATTTCCGGCCTCCCACTCGTCACTCGCCAGTTCATATGACGCGATGCCGCTCCAGCCTTCTGGTTGCATCTCGTAGGGGGCAGGGGCTAGGCAGGGGGACGCCGTCGCAGCGGCCAGCGACACCCAGCCCTCTCGGCGCTGCCGTACGTCCCCAGCTGCCGACGACCATTGTGGCCCTCGCTCTTAGACAGCCAGGCAGGCCGGGCCTTGCCCCACGGGCCTCGGTTGGTTGGCGGGCCCCGGTCTACCACGTCGCCGCCCCAAGGCTTAGCCGGTGCCTGCGCCTGCCGAAGCCTGGGGCCCCGTGTCACCGACGCCGAGCGAGCACTGGTATTTATTTTCTAATGTTCCATGTTATTTCCATGATAATCATATACTACGTACCCTGCTGGCCAGCTATACTGTACCATACTTTAATTGCAAACTTTCATTGAGAATATCTATTTTTCCCTTGCATATGTGACATACTGACATAAATATTTATGTATTATGTATATAGTAATATAGACTATAGTGTAGCTAATGGTATTTCACCACTGAAAATTGGTCCTAGTCTTAGCTAAATCCTGGATCCGTCAATGGATTGAACATCAATCACTCAATACTCCTCGTTATCAACTTCCAATTCATTGAGTGGCTTACCTTTTCTTTTCGAATTTAAATTATCTTACGTGCATTTACTGAACAAATTGATAAGCTGGTAATGAAGCATGAGGTCTACTAGCACAACAGGAGAGGAAGAAATAGAATATCAGAAATACCATTTCATTTCCCTTTACATGGATAACACGTACGTCATTGTGCCAACTGCAGATGACTATTCAGTGAGCCTTGGGCAAGCTTCTAATGTTTGTGGTGTGGTCATTGGTTCAATGGTTGTTGCACAAATATTTTCCTCTGTTTACTTCAGTGCATGGTCCAAGCTGTTTCTTCTTAGGCAATGCATTCTATGCAATGGATATGAAGTCCCTAACAGTCATTTGTGATGTTTATTTCGTTGAAATTTGACTTCTATTGAATGCTTATGTTGATTTATTGTAAGAGAAAAATATTATTTGTTCACTAAAAAGTAATGCTCAATTGTTTACTATGTAGGTAAGTATCCTTGTGTTGACACCGTTTTTTGACACGTGTCAATATGATCTAAGGATTGTGCCGATCGGCAAAAGGCTAGTTGTCGTTCCTTATCGGCATTGAGATATTACCAATCAGATTGCCGATAAAGGCAAGAGTGTTGCTGATGCAGACAGAGACTTGTTGCTGATTGAGGTAGGAAGACACTGTTGATGAAGGCAAGGGGATGTTGCCGATAGAGACATGAATGTTGCCGACAGGAAAAACATTGCCGATGAGAATTGAGGCTCATTATCGATGTGATGAAGGCTACAATGTTGCTGGTGGAGGCAAGAAAACGTTGCCGATGAGAGCCAAAGTCTGTTGCCGATGAGGACGAAAAGCTGCCGATGAATGATGATGCCGATGGAAGCGGGATGAAGTAGCTGGCGTCAGCAGAGAACTGCCGATGGCAATAGAGGAAAGTTGCGGATTGAAAGAAGTCTGCCGATGGAAGGTTTCATCGTGAAGGAGATAGATATGAAAGCTGGTGATTTCATGCCAGTATTAATAGATTTATTTCGAGTCCGACTCTTGCACGAGTCGTTTGTTTCCTTTAGCGTGAGTCGTTTTATTTCCTTAAAAATAGGAGTTTTTGTTTAGGAAGGTATGAGCCGTATCCATGTACAACTCCCCATACGGGAGTATAAATGTGTGCCCAAGGGCCGCGCGAAAAATATATCCAAGCATATCAAACAAATCTATTACTTTTTTATCTATTTTACCAGTAATTTACCTCTACCGCATTAGGTTTAATTATCTACGAGCTCTTCAAGTTTCGACGGGCTGCATCTCATCGACCTCCGTCAACCCTTGCAAGTTCCGCGTTTGAGCAACCTGAGCCTTGACGTCTGGGCGCATCGCTGTCGTCTCGTTCAGCTCTACTCTAGTTATCCTGATCAGGTTTGAGCCTTACATCTGGGCGCATCGCCGTTGTCTCGTTCAGATCTTGTTCTAGTTATCGTCCTTGTCGATTAACTGGTTAAATCGAATGGCACACCCTCGGATATCGAATTCGGGTATAAGCCCGAGGTGTTCGCAGATCCTGACGCTTTTTGTGTCAACACCTCTTTTGGCACACCCGGTGGGACCAATTATACATCTACTATGGGTGATAATACCGAAGTCAATCCAAGCAACGTCATAGGAGTCTCTGAAGCAAATATGAGAGATGATCAGAGGCAGGCTATGGAGCAGGCTATGAAGGATTACAAGCAGTTATATCTGAAATCCTTCAGCCTAAGCAGGAGCGGTGAAGCTATCCAGAAGCAAGACCGTTGCCGCGGCAGGTCACGTTCGACGCCAATCCTGGTATATTACAAGAGATAGTTAATTCTGCATTGGATCATGTGTTAATTAGCCAGTCCAATGTGCTGTCCAATACCGTATACAATGCTATCAAGCAAAATTTTAAGGAAAGACAAGCACCACATTATGTTGGTCTGGCGTATCATCAACTCGGATCGGCATCCGTTACGATCCCATCGGCGGTTCCAAGGGTGTCTTCACCGATTATGAACCAATCTGCCGATGATATCATGCCGCCAAGATCGAGCCCAGCAAGCATCACTCAATTGAATACAAATCTGGTGACGTCAACAATGTCTGGACCTATGACCCAGAGTCAGCCAACTTATGCCAACTGGTGGGGATACGGTATGCCTCCAGATTCATTTGCTGCTAGTTCTAGATTGTCCCCAAGGCAAGATGCAGCATGAAAGGCTCCCATGACATCGGTAGCGCCCGTACAACCGATGATCTCGGTGACGCATTATAATGCAACGCCTTCAAATATGCAATTGCCGTCAGGAGGGTTTTAGATGGCAGTACATGAAGTGTCCTACGCGAGGCCATCGGCAAATTCTTGGCCGATGCAACAAGGCATGACAATTGTTAATCAGCCTGTATCGGCAATGGCTGCTCAAGCTGTGGTACCCGCAAATCAAGACGATCATCCAAGGGTATAAGGGCAGCAAGCGCCAGCTGGTTATCAGCCATCGGCAAGTCATATGCCGATGACATCTAATGTAAGTTGGATCGGTCAATTACCGATTCAGCAGCAAGTTGCGCAGCCTGGATACCAAGTGGCAAGAGCTCCGCAGTATTATCCGCCAGTGAGTCTTCAGAATGAAATATCGGTACATCAGCCGATAAGTACTACTTCGCCGCAGTACTCGCAAGTGAACGTGCACAATGAGACATCGACATATCAGCCGATGAATACAATGTCACAATACAACCCAGTGGATGTTCAAAGTTGCACATCGACAACTCAGCCGATGCATAATGTTCAACAACAGGTGACGCAACCTGGATGTCAAGTGGTAGGGGTCCAACACCACCACTTACCATCGAGATTATATAATGATACATCGGCGTCCCAACCGGTAAACCCTCTATTCCCGCAATATATTCCAGTGGGTGTTCAAGGTGGTCCATCGGCAAATCAACCGATGCATGATGTTCAGCGAATTGATATTGCCTCTGCACGAACCGGTTCAGCCTATTTACCACAAAGAGATGAGAAGATACATCAATCTGTTCAACCAGTCAACATCCAGCCAGTGCATCGGCAGGATCAAGATGCGTACTGGACCGATAAGATTACCGAAGTGATGAAAGAGCAATTCGGTATCAAGCCTAAGGTTAATACATATTCTTATCGGACGCCGTACCCTCCTGCGTATGATTTGATCCCTCTCCCAAATCGGTACAAAGTGCTAGATTTCACCAAATTTTCTGGTCAAGATGATATATCAACAATGGAGCACATTAACCGATTTATTATCCAATGTGGAGAGGCAGCCAACAGGGATGAACTAAGGGTGAGATTGTTTTCGTTATCGTTATCTGGATCGGCATTTACATGGTTTATTTCACTGCCTCCAAATTCTGTGATCACTTGAGCCGATCTAGAAAAACAATTTCACAAATACTTCTTTGCTAGCGTATATGAAAAAAAAGATTACCGATTTGGTCAAATTGAAGCAGCGTAATGATGAATTGGTAGAAAGCTTCGTGCAAAGAATGCGAGACGTGAAGAACAAGTGCTATAGCTTGGTACTTGATGATCGGCAATTGGTGGATTTGGCCTTCCAAGGATTACTGCCGCACATCAGGGATAAATACGCGTCTCAAGAGTTCGAAAGCTTAAACCATCTTGTACAAAGGGTTGCCGATCAAGACACTGAAGTTTTTGAGCCTAGAGGAAATTGGGATGAGGAGGTGTCTTTAACTAAGAAGACAGATTCGGACGAAGAAGCAAGTATCGGTTTAGTTGAATGGGTAGAGAATAAAAAGCCGATATCTTGTCCGTTCGACCAGAAAGAAGCTGAGAGATTCACCTTTGATATCACCAAGGCCGATAGGATGTTTGACCTATTGCTTCAAGAAGGGAGGATTAAGCTGGCGCCTAACCAGGTAATTCCATCGGCCGAACAACTCAGAAGGATTAGGTATTGCAAGTGGCATAATGCGACTTCACACAGTACCAATGATTGCAAAGTATTTAGGCAGCAGTTGCAATCAGAAATCGAATCTGGGCAAATCAAATTTGAAAATTCTAAGGCCCAGAAGCCGATGAAGATCGACTAGCGCCTGTTTCCAGCTAACATGGTGGAAACTAGTGGAAAAACTAAAGTGCTGACATCGGAAGCTGCCAAAAAAAGCGCATCGGTGGATCCTGAACATCAAATAGCTGCGCATGAGGTAAAGGAAAGAGGATCTACCAATGACAGAAAGGGCAATAGAGTTGCCGATGAGAGCAGCAATGACAAGGGGGCTCCTGGTGTTATAATCACGCATAGGCGACCAAGGCAAGAGTATCGACAGTCACGAGAGGAGCGATATCGGTTGCAAGAGGAAGAAAGGCGCCAAGAGTGGCTTCGGCATAAGGACCACTGGAAGTGTCACTTTTTTGTTCACTGCTGGGAAGAAGGCATCAAGCTGCCCACTACCGATAATTGCCCCGAGTGCAACGGGTACTATCCTGTCGATCGGTCAGAGAAGAAGCCCGTTTTGATGACCGGACATCAGGCTATGGTAGGCCGATTAGAGAAAAGGGATCAGTGCATGATCGGCTAGGGGGCAAGATCAGCGTGCATGATAGACTTGGCAAGTATGACCATTATTTTCCAAGGAACCAAGAGGAGCTTGAAGGGATGGCCAATGCAAGGGTACGCGACGAAGATATACTTTATAGAGATCCGAATATACGGAGTTGCCCAGATTCAGGCGGAAAACAGTATCAACCTGTTTGGAAAACCAGGCTCCCTCAATGGTGCCCCAAGGGTCTTACAAAGACTCAAAGAAGGAGGATGCAGCGCGAGCGCCAAGAAGATTTGTGTCACGATGAAAATCCTTCCAGAGAGAAATCTTCAGACAAGCGATGAAGGCCAAAGCGCAAAGATGGGGATCCATTGGAAGATGTCAATATGTTGTCGATAGCATAACTAGAGTCGATGGCCTTGGGCATTTTGGCTTGGGAGTAGCACTTGGTGAGCCATGGCGTTTCAACTGTTACACTTGGGGGGCATCGGCAGGCTGAGTGAAGAATTTGTACACTGAGAGCAGCGCTGCCGATGAATTTGTTGGCTACAAAAGGAGATATTCGATACAAGTCGAAGAATTGTAAGAGTGGCTCTGCAATGCTTACGTGCAATAGTCAAGGAAGTGGTGCAGGCATTTTGGAGGAGATGCAGTAGAAGAAATTTCGGCGCATAAGATATCTTATACTCCGAAATTGGGGGGTATGTGTTGACACCGTTTTTTGGCACGTGTCAATATGATCTAAGGATTGTGCCGATCGGAAAAGGCTAGTTGCCGTTCCTTATCGACATTGGAATATTACCAATCAGATTGCCGATAAAGACAAGAGTGTTGCTGATGCAGACACAGACTTGTTGCTGATTGAGGCAGGAAGGCAGTGTTGATGAAGGCAAGGGGATGTTGCCGATAGAGACATGAATGTTGCCAACAGGAAAAACATTGCCGATGAGAATTGAGGCTCATTATCGATGTGATGAAGGCTACAATGTTGCTGGTGGAGGCAAGAAAGTGTTGCCGATGAGAGCCAAAGTCTATTGCCGATGAGGACGGAAAGCTGCCGATGAATGATGATGCCGATGCAAGCGGGATGAAGTAGCTGGCGTCAGCAGAGAACTGCCGATGACAATAGAGGAAAGTTGCGGATTGAAAGAAGTCTGCCGATGGAAGGTTTCATCGTGAAGGAGATAGATATGGAAGCCGGTGATTTCATGCCAGTATTAATAGATTTATTTTGAGTCCGACTCTTGCACGAGTCGTTTGTTTCCTTTAGCGTGAGTCGTTTTATTTCCTTAAAAATATGACTTTTTGTTTAGGAAGGTATGAGTCGTATCCATGTACAACTCCCCATACAGGAGTATAAATGTTTGTCCAAGGGCCGCGTGAAAAATATATCCAAGCATATCAAATAAATCTATTACTTTTTATCTATTTTACCAGTAATTTACCCTTACCGCATTAGGTTTAATTATTTACGAGTTCTTCAAGTTTCGACGGGCTGCATCTCATCGGTCTCCATCAACCCTTGCAAGTTCCGCGTTTGAGCAACCTGAGTCTTGACGTCCGGGCGCATCGCTGTCATATTGTTCAGCTCTACTCTAGTTATCCTGATCAGGTTTGAGCCTTGACATCTGGGCGCATCGCCGTTGTCTCGTTCAGATCTTGTTCTAGTTGTCATCTTTGTTGATTAACTGGTCAAATCGACTGACACACCCTCGGATATCGAATTCGGGTATAAGCCCGAGATATTCGCAGCACAGAATCACAGTTGAGAACTTCAACTATACAGTTTGGCTAGAGGACTTCTGATTATTTGGCTATATCCTTTCTTGCATAAGGGCTTTGGTTTAATGGTTAGTTGTAACATGTAAATTGTAGTCGAAGGTCGAACAGAAGAATAATGGTTTCTTCTCTCCTCAGTAGGCAGTAGCTAGTGTCCTTTATTTTCAGAAATGAGTTCTTGAGTAGCAAGTGTGTACTCTTTCGTACTAGTGCTGAAAATTAGGATACAATTGCAAATATCTCAAGTAATGTGATTTCTTATGACCTTTTTTTAATGACAAAAAGAATCTTGCACCAAGTATTTCACTTGACTTTCAACCCTGATTTTGTGTTTACACCTTTCAATATTTTGATACAGGATGGGTTCTGCAAGAGCTGACAATCGTCGATATGTTAGTGACGGTGTGCCTGCAAGAATACGCATGCAAGCTTATCGTTAGTGATAAGTTGTCCCATTTCGTGTTTATTGGCTAGTAAAACTATAAAATAATAAACTCTGAAGCAAATAAACAACTTATCACTAACGCCCTATCCGACCTGCTTTGCATGCTTGATGATTCTATCATGTGGAACTGTGGATACTGAGACTAAGACACGTGGTTGTCTCTTCATTCTTGTGATGAAGCACACACATATATACACTACATCAGTACTGCGTCGCAAAGTTGCAGTCTTGGTTGTTAATTTTTTTACAACAACATATATTTATAATATAAATTTTATATTATACGGAAGAAGACCAAATTAGAACAAGGTCCTGCAACAGAGGATGGGAAGACGGCAATGTCGAGGTGAGTTGCCATGGCATAAGGATGTATGCGCCTGGATGGACTGACCGTGCAGAGCACCGTTAAAAGGTGGAACGCCTCAGCCAACGGCGGAGACTCACACCTATGACTGTTGAGCCTCATTTGTTGGGTGCAAAGTAGATATGCATGTATTTTGTGACTTCTAGTCTGATCCCACATTTAATCATTCTTTTATGGCACATCATCCTTACGGCTGGCCTTCATGCCCAGTATACTAGAGCCCATAGGTGGAGCTGGAGGCCAACCATGCTCAGATGTGTCTTCACTCCAATGGCTATGTTGGCAACTAATGTGGAGTTGTAAAATCTATCTAATGTGACATGAGTAGCTGAGGTACAGAAGATCTAAATATGTGTAGAGAAGACTTTTGTTGAGAAGGCTATAATGGTGTGGTGATCTATTGAGAACAAACAAATTCTTTTTTATGAAAGTAAAAAAACAAATCTACTAATGTTTTTGCTTTTATAAAATCTTATCTCAGAAGAGTCTTTTAAGGCAGTTATAGTAGATGTCATATAGTAAAAGGGGTGAAAGAGCGAGTAGGGAGTCATAAATATATTTATTATTTGTAGTCAGAGACTATCTAGATGAAGTATTTACTAAATCTCAACTATGGATCAGGTGTTCTCATTTGTGAATAAGTAAAAAATGACACATATATTTACACAAAAAAACTTATATTCTTATATCGAAACTCATATGATATCTATGTCCTAACACAATGAACCTAATGGCATGGGCGCTAGATGATTAATTAAAATTTCATGGCCACCGTTAGTATCAACACAAGGATTCTAATAGATTTTGGTAGTTTCACTAAAGGTGTTGCAGCAACACGAAGCCAGGTGTGATGCATGCTATTGAGGTTCTCTTGGCTAAATATGGAAAAATCTTTCATGTCAACTTCCTTATTCAGGGTTTTGGTAATGTTGGTTCATGGCTACACAACTTATACATGAGAAAGATAGAAAGATATTATGCTATGGAATGTGATAGACTCAATAAAAAACATGGCTAGCATAGACATAGTAGCACTAACATAGTTGCTTTGATAAAAGCACATGAATGAGGTTGTTTCTTGAAGGATGATAAATCTATCTCGCAGCTAGTATTGCAGCACCTCTTATCTCGCCCTCCATCTCCTTTCAGCACGCAATGCTCGCCTGCTACCTGCCCCCGCGTTGACCATCCTGCCCTCCTGTTCTCGTTCAAATTATCCCAACACAGATCTTGATGCAGACCAATGGTTGGGATAGTTGGTGCCGCAACACATAGTTGTGGGAAATACCCCTTGCTTGAAAGACTATTCATGGCACCGAAATTATGAATTCTATTGAGTTTCTAGACATGGCGAAACATCTGTGCCATCATACTCTCTGAGCATCACAATGCGTGCAAAGTATACTAGCAACCCCCATTTTGAGTTGCCTCTAAACTCTCGAGTCATGCTAACAGCTTAATTTTTTAGAAGTGAGACAGAAGCTCAATACGACCGATTGGAAAGAGCCCTTAAAAGCATTAAAACATACAAGGTTATACATTTGAAACAAGATAAAAGACCAAAAGTTCATTTAAATAAACACCATAGCATGCAGGTATCGTCATGAGAAAAATGTGATAAACACATAATCTACATGGCTGGTGTGGTTCACTATCATGAAAAAACAATCGAGAAGAGACTATGACATTTTCATAAAGGAGAAGCAATAAAAGAAAGAAGAAATTCAATTAACTGAGGACTAACATTTCAGTTGAACTAGCGGTATATACAGTGTATTGTTGAATGGTAGAACTCAGATCATCTATGTAAAATTCTATCAATCAAGTAGCACGAAGAAAATTGATAGAAGATAATATCCACAACATGCAAAAATCAGCTTAAAGACTCAGAGTTCAGACCACATTTGGTATTTTAAATGTTACAATGTTTTGGAGCTCTAGTACACACTAACAATGAAAGATATATGTGTATCAATGTATGCCAACTACGGCCAGACTCATAATTTGTAGGTTAGCACACAAAGAATGCGTGGATTAACACAAACTTTTTTGTCCTCGTATGAGAATATAAGCTCTATTAATTTGATTCTGAGTTTGAATCTTACATGGAGACACAATGTTTATTCTAACTTGCTAGTCCATAGACGCATGCCACCACATGCATGGGCTATTAATATATGGGAGATAAACAATATGCATGACTAATCAAAATTTCTTATCTTTGTTATGTGTCATGTACTTATATTATAACATTGTTCTTATTTTTTTATTTTTAAATCTTTATCCGTTTGAGCTTGACTTTAAATATTGGACACGTTGTATTGTATCCCGATTCATAGGTACTACCCCATCAGGTCACACCTCTAAATGTGTCATGTGTGTCAGAGATGTGTTTAGTTGAAACTACCCTTCATGTGTTCATATTCTAACATAATACTTATTGACACTTTCTTTGCTTTACACTATTGTGGTAATCTTTAGTTACAATTACTTCATCTATTTTCCCTCCGCAGTTCATATTTTCCATTTACAGGGGCACTTCCATGCGTGTTATACATGTGTTCAATTAATACTATCTTTCTTGTATTTTCTAAGAAATCTCATATGGATATTTTCTTTACTTCAATCCCTTCTCAAGGTACATCTACCCCGTGTGCAGCCGCGAGCTTCATCGCATGACATGCCCACCGCTTGCTCTGGTCACTAAGCTCCACCCTGCCTGCCCAACGCGCTCGCCTGGTGGCAGTGCAGCAGCGGTGCGGTGCCCCGCCCGCTTGCTCAGTGGCAGCATAGCGGCCCGCCCCCATGCGCTTGCTAGCCATGGGAGGAACTAGTGCGAGAGGGTGCTCAGCCGGGGGGGGGGGGGGGGGGGGGGGGCTCCGGCCAGCCGGACAAGGGAAGGTTGGCTTGTGACTAGCGGCGCCCCGTGTTGGCTGAAAGGACCATTGTACCCATCAATGGGTTTTCTAAACAAGTAACAAACATAACGATTAATTTTAAGCAGAGCTCATTGTTTAAGGAAGTAAGCTTGTTCCTGAGTATCTTGAAATTTAACAAGCTAAACTACATCCTACTAAAAGAACTCAAGTACAAAGCTAAGATACTAATCTGTTAGTTATCCTAATTTCTACCCATTTGATTGGTTTAATTTTATCAAAGGTTGTATCCCACTACCCACTAAATAAAAATGAGAGAATTCGTACTACAGATCTCAGCTCATCTAAACCCTCTAAACATGCAAATATTGTCCCCTCTTCTTGAACTTGCTCCGTTATCACTTCCCACAAATTTGTATAGTTATCTTACATTAACAACAAACCACATCTCATATGCCCCACTAACCCTCCCTAGGACCCTATGCTTGGTCCTGTTGGAGTGGAGGTAGGATCATCGTCTCGGGACTTGTTTAGATGCCTTCAAAATTTCAAAACTTTACAAAATTCTCCATCACATTGAATTTTTGGACGTATGCATGAAACATTAAATGTAGGTAAAAAAATAACTAATTGCATAGTTTGCCTATAATTTGTGGGATGAGTCTTTTGAGCCTATTTACTCCATGATTGGATAATAATTGTCAAATACAAATGAAAGTACTACAGTATCATTTTTCCAAAAAAATTTTAATCTAAACAAGGCCTAGGTAATCATGCATGCAAGCTGGTTGCAACTACTTTGAAAGAGCACCCGTACCCGTTAGAACTACTCCATCCATTCCAATATATAACGTGTAACTAAAAGGTCCTATGCGATGGCTAGAGGGGGGTGAATAGCCTAATTTAAATTTCTACAAAGAAACCTCAACAACAATGTTAGAAAACTAAGAAGCGAAGCGAATTTTGCGCTAGCCTAGTGGGTGTTGCGAAGCCACCTATCCACAAGAGCTAGCCTAATATCTCTAAGAAACACACAACTCCTACACAAGCTAACAAGCTAGAGAGCTAAGCAACTAGCACAACCTAATATCTCTACTAAACAAGAACAAGAGTGAGATAGAAGGATTATACCGCCGTGTAGAGGAGTGGATGAACCAATCAAGTGATCACCAAGAAATCCAATCAATCACAATGGAGAAAGGAGGTTGACACTTGATTTTTCTTTCGAGGTTCACTAGTTTGCCACTAGCTAGTCCCCGTTGTGGCGAGTCACTCACTTGGAGGTTCACAAGCTAATTGGCATCACACGCCAAACCCGTCACCGGGTGCCGCACAACCAACACAAGATGAGGCTCACACAAGCCACGCGCAATCCACTAGAGTTGCCAATTGCGATCTCCCGCGGGGAAGGCACAAGAACCCCTTACAATCACTTGTGGTCGACAAAGAACAAGAACCAAGCTTCTCGAACCACCCGCTCCAAACCGTCTAGGTGATGGCAATCACCAAGAGTAACAAGAAATCCGCAGCGAGAACGCCTCCCAAGTGCCACTAGATGCAAGCTATATGCGAAATGCACTTGGATCACTCAATCTCTTTTGGAATTTCACTAACCAAGCATGGATATAAGTGTGAGGGAGAGTGCTCAGCTCTAGAGGGTCTCAAATTGATCAAATGTGTGAGAGAGATCCCCAAAGCCGAACAACACATATTTATAGACTCCCCTTCAAGCAACTAGCCGTTAGAGACAATTCATGGCCGACGGACGCTCTTCAAGTTCGCGATGGACGCTCCGTTGCCAGCGTCCGTCACGCTTACAGAGAGCTCCAGAAACGCAGAAAATCCATCAGACGCGTCCGTCGCCTTGTCGTTGGACGCTCTGCAGAGTCTGTCGCCTTGTCAGACTCAGATCCACCGTCCAGCGGACGCTCCTCAGAAAAACCTCCAGCGTCCGTCGCCTCCAAGACCAGCGTCCGTCACGATCGTCCATCGCGTGAGCAGAGAGGTCTAGAGAGCTCCAAATTCCATCGAACGTGTCTGTCGCCTGCCCGACAGACGCTCCTCAGCGTTCGTCGCCAGGTCTTCACCGAGACACAGCTAGGGTAATGCGCCGGACGGTCCGTCGCCTCTGACCAGCGTCTGTCGCCAGCGTCCGTCGCCTTTCTCTTGACCAAAACTTGTCTCTTATTTTTCTACCTTTGCTCCATGATGCCAAACACTAAGTATACACTTTAGTGAGCAGGTTTTGGCATATTTTACTTGTCATTTAGGAGGGTTTTGGCATATGCAATATAGATAACACCTAGTGGCACTCGACAAACCGCAATCAGTTTTGCATTTCCCCTCTTAATAGTACGGTTGTCTATCCTAAATGTGATCACACCCACTTGGTGTCTTGACCACTAAAAGAAAAGCCCTAGCTTATACCTTGGCCTTGATTTGCTTAGGGTCTTTTCACTTTCCTTCTTCTCCAAGTGTGAGCTCTTGCACCATTTAGCTTCCTTGCTTGCTCCAACACTTGTCATCATCTTTCATAAGTGTACTATACCTACTCACTCACTTGCTAGGTTAGTACTTTAGGTTTCATCAATTATCCAAAACACTAGAGATCTCTCAATCTCCCCCTTTTTGGTAATTGATGACAACCCCATATAAATGAAAAGAGATATGATTTTGATTTCAACTTGAAATGCTTGTCCAAGAAATATATCATGAAATAAAGTGGACAATCATTCCTAAGTTGGTTTGGTAGTGTTTACTCCCCCTACATATGTGCACTTCTATGAATATGAGTCAAAGTTTTGCACATATGCTTAGATCGACCTTTGGAGGGGTGAACAACTAGCAAACTTATGACATGATGCTAAGGTATAGGAAATGGACCTTTGAAGCGTGATACCAATCGAAGTGCGCCATTCAAACATCCCTTAGCAGCATGGTTAGCTTGATACCAATTGAAAAGATAAACAATATTCTCGGGATCTAGCTAACTCCTATACATGCTAGTGATCAAAACATCAATCAAAGATTATTACTAGGCATGTACCACACAAGCAAGACATTTTGAATTTAAAAACAATGCAAGCAAGCATATGTGTGAATGCACATCCAAAAGCAACAATTCTTTCATAGTCTTGCTCCCCCTACTTGTGTGCTTAATTTTTAATTTTTCAATTATCAAAATCCATATTTTACTCTATCTTTCCCCATGCATGATATCTTCTCCCCCTTTTGTTTTCATTTTCATTTTACTTTCTCCCCTTAGTCACATATTACCACAAAGGGTCCACTTGTTAAAGTTTTAACAAGTCAATTCATAAAAGTTGTAGGGTAATGTTCATTTTAGTTCAATCTAGAGCACTTGTCCTAAACATTTAACATGGTTTAAACTGAGGACAAGCTTTTTCACACGTCTTACAACGGTTATCTTGCCCACGTTGGTTAAACATTTAGAGCAAATATTCTAGACTAAACATGTGAGGTTGCAAGCTTATCAACATGCCATATGTTATCACTAGATCATACAACTCATAGAAGCAATAGTGATACCATATGTACATTTGAAAACGTTTTGTTTTATCATGAATGAGCCTAATTTTAACAAGAGTTATGCCTATATGCTCTTACACAAGTCTAGCAAAGGATGAATGCATATGTCAACCAATTGTACCTTGCTTTCTTGGAGTAGAGACATGTCATAAGTGGGGTGCATCAACTCATGTTGGAGAAATCCAAGATATTCAACTCATTCCTCAACTTGCAAAACCTCTTCTCATCAAGTGACTTGGTGAATATATCGGCTAATTGATCATCGGTGCCCACATTGTCAATGTAAATGTCACCCTTTTGTTGATGATCTCTTATGAAATGGTGTCTCACATATATGTGCTTTGTTCTAGAGTGTTGGATGGGGTTGCTTGTAAGCTTCATGACACTTTCATTCTCACATAGCAAAGGAACCTTCTTGAATTTGATTCCATAATCATTCAATGTTGCCTTCATCCAAAGTAGTTGTGCACAACAACTCCCTGCACTAATGTATTCAGCTTCGGCGGTAGAGAGTGCCACACTATTTTGTTTCTTGGATGACCATGAGACTAGTGATCTTCCTAATAGTTGACATGTTCTACTAGTGCTCTTTCTATCAACCTTGCATCCCGCATAGTCGGAGTCCGAATATCCAACCAATTCAAATCTTGACCCCTTTGGAAACCATAATCCAACATCTTGATGTGCTTCAAATATCTCAATATTCTTTTTGTGGCCTTCAAATGACTCTCTTTAGGAGATGCTTGAAATCTTGCACACATGCACACACTAAACATGACATCTGGTCTTGATGCGGTCACATAGAGTAGGCTTCCAATCATTGACCGATAGAGTGTTTGCTCAACCATCATGCCACTTGTATCACTATCCAGGTGTCATTAGTCCCCATAGGAGTACCAATGCCTTTAGCATTTTCTAATCCAAACTTCTTCATTATGTCTTTGATGTACTTGCCTTGACTCACGAATGTACCATTCTTCATTTGCTTGATTTGAAGTCCAAGGAAGTAACTAAGTTCAACAATCAGTGACATTTCAAATTCATTTGCCATTATCTCCCCAAACTCTTCACAAAAGTCTTGATTTGTAGATCCAAAGATAATGTCATCCACATAGATTTGCAAGACAAATAAGTCACTTCCAATCTTCTTGGTGAATACGGTGGTGTCAACCAATCCAATCTTGAATCCCTTAGAGAGTAGGAAACTTCTCAACCTCTCATGCCATGCTCTAGGTGCTTGCTTCAAACCATAGAGAGCCTTCTTGAGCTTGAATACATGGTTGGGCTTCTTTATATCTTCAAATCTGGGTGGTTGCTCAACATATACTTCCTCATTGATGTACCCATTGAGAAAAGCACTCTTCACATCCATTTGATAGAGCTTGATGTCATAAGCACAAGCATAGGCCAATAAGATTCTAATTGCCTCTAATCTTGCCACTGGTGCATAGGTTTCTCCAAAGTCAAGACCCTCTACTTGAGTGTAATCTTGTGCAACTAGTCTTGCTTTGTTTCTCACCACTATTCCATCTTGATCTTGCTTGTTCTTGAATACCCATTTGGTTCCAATGACATTATGATTCTTTGGTCTATCCACTAGTTCCCAAACTTGATTTCTTGTGAAGTTATTAAGCTCTTCATGCATAGCATTTATCCAATCCACATCCTTCAAAGCTTCATCAATCTTGGTTGGCTCAAATGATGAGACAAAAGAGTAATGCTCACAAAATGAAGCCAATCTTGATCTTGTTTGAACTCCACTTTGAATGCCTCCAATGACTTGATCCAAAGGATGATCTCTTGCAACATTGGTAGGTTGAAACACTTGTATGTGAATATCTTGAGCAATCGGTCAAGATGATGGACTAGCTTGATCTTGATCTTGCACTTGAGCTTCACTAGTACTTGCTTGATCTTGAGTTGGAGAGCCACTAGCTTCTTCATTTGTAGGAATAGTCACTTGATCTTCATCTTCATCTTGCACTTGTCTTGGTCTAATGTCACCAATATCCATATCTTTCATTGCATTGACCAACTTGTCACCTCTCACATCATCCAAGTTTTCTTGTTCATCTTGAGAACCTTGTGTTTCATCAAATTCCACATCATGCACTTCCTTAAGAATCCCACTAGATGAGTTCCACACTCTATAAGCCTTGCTTGATGTAGAGTAACCAAGTAAGAAGTCTTCATCACATTTCTTCTCAAACTTGCTTAGTCTTATGTCTTTCTTCAAGATATAGCATTTGCACCCAAATACCCGAAAGTAAGCAATATTTGGATTTCTTCCATTCAATAGCTCATATGGAGTCTTTTCAAGCATTCCATGACAATAGAGACGATTGCTAGAGTAGCAAGCTGTGTTTATAGCTTCAGCCCAAAAAGAATGACTAACATTGTATTCACTCAACATTGATCTTGCCATGTCAATCAAGGTTCTATTCTTCCTTTCAACTATCCCATTGGATTGAGGAGTGTATTTTGGGGAGAATTGATGGTTGATTCCAAAGTCATCACATAGTTCATCAACTCTTGTATTCTTGAACTCACTCCCATTATCACTTCTAACTCTCTTGATAGTTGTCTCAAACTCATTTTAGCACCTCTTGACAAATGACTTGAAGATATCAAAAGTGTCACTCTTGTCACTCAAGAAGAATACCCATGTGTATCTTGTTAAGTCATCCACTATCACAAATCCATACTTGTTTCCACCAATGCTTGCATATGTTGTTGGTCCAAAGAGATCCATGTGTACCAAAAGCTTTGCTTGTACTCATGATGCTCTTCTTTGGATGAGTGTTTCCAACTTGCTTGCCGGCTTGACATGAGCTACATAGTTTGTCCTTCTAAAATGTGACATCCTTCAAGCCTCTCACTAGATCATGCTTGACTAGCTTGTTCAATTGCTTCATGCCAAAATGTCCAAGCCTTGTATGCCACAACCAACCCATGCTAGATTTGGTGATGAGACAAGTTGATAGTTGAGTCTCACTAGCATTGAAATCCACTAGATAGAGATTCTCATACCAAAATCCCTTGAATACCATGTTAGAGCCATCCACACTAATGATTTCCACATCTTCAACACCAAATATGCACTTGAAACCGAGATCACACAATTGGGCAACCGATAATACATTGAATTCAAGCCTTTCAACTAGAAGCACATTGCTAATGCTAAGATCATTGGAGATAGCAATCTTTCCAAGCCCTTTCACCTTGCCTTTGCCATTGTCACCAAAAGTGATACTATCAAAACCATGAACACCATCTTGGTTGATTGAGTTGAACATTCTTCCATCACCGGTCATGTGTTGAGTGCACACACTATCAAGTACCCAATGCCTCCCTCCAGTTTTATAATTGACCTACAAGAAAGATCAATTCTTTTTAGGTACCCAAACTTGCTTGGGTCCTCCAAGGTTAGTTACCAAGGATTTTGGTACCCAAATGGACTTCTTAGTAGGCATCCATGGTGCACCAACAAACTTGACATGAACTCCATTAGTACCCTTGGAAAGGACATAGAGTGAATCAACTCTAATAGAGGATACATCTTGATTAGCCTTCTTGTTCATGCAACTTTGCTCAAGGTGACCAACTTGCTTGCAACTCTTGCAATACCTACTAGTGTCCTTCACAAAACGAGTCTTGTGAGGGGAAAAAGAGGCCTTGCCTTTCTTGGGGGTATAGCCCAATCCCTCTTTGTAGAAAGATGCTCTTTGGCTACCCAAGCACATAAGCAAGCGGTCCTCACCTCCAGAAGCCTTAGCTAGGGAGTGATTGAGCTTTGTAACCTCTTTCTTGAGGGTTTAATTTTCAACCATTAGTGAAGCATCACAAGTGAAACCATCACTAGTAGATGAAATGGAAGTAGTAATGCTACAAGAGGGGTTAGTGGGAGCAACAACAATAGGAGTATAAAAAGATTCATCAAGTATATCACAAGTCACTCCCATGTTGCATGTTTGAACAATCTCCTTACTTTGGTCAAGGAGAGAGGAATGAGCTCTTTCAAGTTTAGTGTGAGACTTCACTAGCTTCTCATGGGCTTCCATTAGCCTCTCATGAGATGCTACGACCTCATCAAGGTTTTGCTCAAGGGCCTCATTGGCCTTGCGCAATTCCTTGCATTCCTTCCTCTTCTTGTCAATGTAATCCTTAGCTTGTTCAAGCATGTCCATGAGTTCCTCCTTGGAGGGACCCTCATCCTCACTCTCACTCTCATTCTCACTCTCACTCTCATAATGAGAAAGTACCTTAGTGGACTTAGCCATGAAGCATGATGATGGAGTGTCAAATGGTGAGATCTTGTCCTTCATAGCAATACTAGCAAAAGCCTTCTTCTTGGTAGATGTCTTCTTTTCATTATCCTCATCTTCACCACAAGAAGAGTCACTATCCCATGTCACTACGTGAGAATACTATAAGAACCTGAATAGCCAAGAGGGGGGGGGGTGAATAGGCCTATTTAAATCAAACTTCACACTTTCTGTCAGTCAAGCCCGGCACTGCCGACCTTTAGCCCAGCACTACCGCGGGTGCCCAACACTACTGCTCTTTGGGGCGGCAGTGCTGGTCACCTAGACAGAACCTTGCACAATTCAAAATATATATTGAAAATGGAAATTGTGCTTGAATCAAAACCTTCCTAGAGGTATAAGGAACCTCTAGCACCACTTGAAAGTGGTAGCAACACTCCCACCGAGTAGATCGGGTCCAAACCCTAGAAATCACCTTGCAAACAATATATATCAAGATGGAGAGACAATCACAAGGAGACATAAGATTTGACCCGTGGTTCAGCTCGCCACCAAGGCTTGCCTACGTCCACGTTGTTGAGGTGCGCCACATGAAAGGATCAAGATGCCCAAGAGGGGGGGGTGAATTGGGCTCTTTTTAATTTCTAAACAAGAATTAAACCTATAAAGAGCCAAATAACCCCCTAGTGCCTACCGCTTGTGTGTCCTAGCTAGAAAGCGGTAGCAAGTCAATGGAAAGCGAAAACTTCCTACACAATTCTAGTATGAATTGAAAGACAAGTGTGGAAAGTAATGCGGTAATAAAGAGCTAGGGAAAGAGATGCTTGACACGGCGATGTTTTGCCGAGGTATCGAGGAGTCGACACTCCCCCCTAGTCCTCGTTGGAGCACCTCGTAAGGTATAGCTCCCCCTCAATCCCGCGCAAGGGATGAGTGCTCTCTACGGGCTGATTCTTCGCCACTCCGGCTCGGTGAATCGCCCACAACCGATCACAATGTCGATGGAGAAGGGCCGCCGACAATCCTCCGACGATCACCTTCCTCCGAGCACCACCGGACCGTCTAGGTGATGTCGATCACCAAGAGTAACAAGCCTCGATCTTCGCTTGACTCACTCAAGCTTCACAACTAGAGGATGCACACTTGAACTCTTGGATGAACAAGAGAGAGGATGGATGGATTCGCGAATCACTCTCTCTCTAGGGCTCTTGCTCTCTTCCCAACCTTCTCAACAAACTCAGCAACTCAAATGAGGAAAGGCCTTGTGGGAGAGAAGTGGGAGGGGCTATAAATAGACCCTCTGAAAACTGCCTCGGGCTGACGTTTTAAGTTGGCGACGGACGCTCTGTCGACTAGGCGACGGACGGTCCATCGCATGCCCAACGGCTAGTTTCTGTTCATAGTTTGGGCGACGGACACTCCGGCACCTAGGCGACGGATGGTCCGACGCCCTGCCCAACGGCTAGTTCTGACACACTGTTCGCAGCGACGGACGCTACGTCACTGGGCGAAGAACGCTCATCCACAGCGTCCGACGCTGCGCTCTGGCTAGGGTTGAAAAAACACCCTCTCTGGAAGGTCGACGGACGCTCTTCCCAGCGTCCGACGCCTGGCCGTCGGACAGCGTCCGACGGACCCTGAGAAACTTAGCCAGAAAACATCCCCTCTGGAAGGTCGACGAACGCTGTGGACTCAACCACCCAGCGTCCGACGCCTGGCCGTCGGACAGCATCCGACGGACCCTGAGAAACTTAGCCAGAAAACATCCCCTCTGGAAGGTCGACGGACGCTGTGGACTCAACCACCCAGCGTCCGACGCGACGGACAGCGTTCGGCGCCCCTGCCAGGAGCGTCCGACGCCTAGAAAACAGTTTTATCAACTTCGTTTTTCGTCGCGATGAATATGGAAGTTGTTCTAGGCTATCTTACAGTCACCATAGGCTTGCTTAGAGATAAGGAAGTCAAGTGCGCACCACACCTAAGTCATGAAGGTTTCCTAAGTCAAGCTACTAATCTCAACCCCTCTTAATAGTACGGTCAAAGGTAAAAAGAGAAGCCCTATCTAATTCTAAGTGCCCTTCATCTCCTTATGGCACTTAGCCTATCATTCTAGGGTCTTCATCATGTCTCCTTGAAAATCGAAATGATATCCATCTTGGGGGCTAAGTGATGACCATTTGAGCCCATTCTCCTTGATCACTATGGCTAAGCTACGCATAGCCTCTGCAAAACACACGTTAGCCATAATAATTTCTAATTGTCGTTAATCACCGAAACCAACTAGGGCCATGATTCTTCAATCTCCCCCTTTTTGGTGATTGACGACAATAGAACCTCGAGTATGGATAAGAGTTTTGGTTTAGATTCAAGGTGACTTGGAATGGTTGAGCAAGGGTTAGTGAAATTGTAATGAAGCATACTTGCTCACCCAAGCCAAATCACAAAACATGGTACTTATAGATATGAATGAAAAAGCAGTATCTCATGATATTCTCAAAGGATTGTCGGAGTATAGTGCGGAAGCTCAAATAAAGTTTAAGCATAGAGATATATCATGAAACATGAGACAACTCACAAGATATATTAGTGATAATCAAGAGTTTGTCACAGGCAACCATATAAACATTGATCAAAGCATTCACCATATCGCACATATAAACAAATGCAAAGAAGTAGACATGATGAAAGAGTACGGGGAATAAAAGCATACAAAGATCCAAATCCCTCCCCCTATCTCTATACTCGACCCTCTCTCCCCCTTTGACGTCTAGCACCAAAAACTAAGAGTCTGGGTCTGGAGAAGAAGGTGGAGGAGCTGCAGCCCTACGATCCAGCATGATGAAGTCCTGAAGGTCTGACTCGTCTGACTCATCATCTGCCTCGGCCTCTGCCGGTGTAGGTGCAGCTGGGGTGGCCTCCGGAGCTGTCACTGTAACCTCTGGAGTTGCGGTCTCAACTGACTCCCCCTGAGGCTCAGCTGGTGCCTCTGACGGTCCTGCCTCAGTGGTAGCAGGCCGGGGAGCCCGAAGAGTGAATACTCGAGGCGAGGGGGACGGTGTCACTGCAAGTGCCACTAGGGACACTGCTGCTGCAACCTCTGCAGGCTGAGTCTGAACTGGTGAAGACACTGCCACTGTAACTGCCTCTGCTAGGGATATGACATCCGTCTGAACTGCAGCTGGAGGAGTAGTGACTGTCTGTGCTGACTGCTCTGGAGCGATCTCCGACGAGGCAACTGAAGACATGTGGGTGCCCATCACCGGAGGATCGACTGCAACTGCTGGAGCTGGTGTGACTGGCTGAGCTGCTCCTGGGGAGTCTTCTCCCGTGATCTCGAGATAAGACGCTGACAGATCTCTCGAGGCCTCTGCTAAGGTAGTTCCTCGGGTAGGAGTGAATCCTGTCTGGAACTCTCCGAGTGAAGCTATCCAAGAGGACACCTGGGTCCTCGGAGTCTGGTACTCAGGAGAGGCTGCTGGCTGGAACGAAGGAGTGGCTGGTGCCTGACTCTGTTGTCCTCTGGACGGTAACGCTGGAGTCGGCACCACAACCACTGGAGGCTGCTGAGGAGGTGAAGTGTACTGCTGCTGCTGTGAGACTCCGAGAAACTGGAACTGTGGTGTGGAAGTCTGCCCAGAGCTGGAGGCCAGAAGACGCTCAAGTAGCAGTGTCTGAGTCTTCTGAATCTCTGCCTGCTGCAACTGATAGGCTAGGAACTGGCGCTGGAACTCATCCTACCTAGCCTGTGTCTGTGCCTGTGCTGCCAGCTGCTGCTCAGTGAGCCTCCGTAAGTCTGCAGCTGAATGGTCAAAGTTACCGTTGGGGGAAATGAGGGGATAAGGTTATACCCCTTCACTGCCAACGGGCAGAAAACAAGTCGCGGCAGTGCCGGCCATAGGCGCGGCAGTGCCGGACTACCTGGCACTGCCTGCCCGAAGCCCGGCACTGCTAGCCTGGCAAAGACAACAAGGAGTGAAACTTGGAATAGCTGGCTGTTTTCCCTACCATGTATGTGGAGGTGTATGATGAGTGTATAGATACAACATTTGGTTCACTTGTTGGCATGCGTGTTGAATCCCTCTTAATAGTACGACATACCTAACTCAATTTTGAAATATAAAATGAATTAAACATCCATTGAGCTTGTTGCCATGCACTTTTGTAATTGGAGGGGTCCGCCAACCTGTTCATCAACCTCCTTTCATTTAACCTGCTTGTCATACTTGAAGAGTCTCATTAGTTCTCTAATTGCGTTGTCATGTCACCAAAACCCACTGAAGGCTTGATTGCACTTTCAATCTCCCCCTTTTTGGTGATTGATGACAACATACTTAGAGCTTACAAAAGTGAAGTAAAATCTGAGACAATGCAAGTCATGAGTGTAGGAGCTCCCCCTGAATGCGTGAATGGGAATTTGAATTTTCAATTTGGCTTGAAAAACCAAAATTCACACATTGAAGTGAAATAGGGCTCCTCCTACATCCATGGCTGTTGTGGGGTGCTAAAACAAGGTGTCACAGGAATATATGTGATCAAATAAACCTGTCTCACACAAATCAGAGTGCTTGCTGTCAGAGCAGCCCAGCACTGCCAGCCTGACTACAGACAACAAGTCTGCGGAAGCACAAGCACGACCACACAGCACAATATGAATATAAACTAAAGACACACAGAGACAAGCATGATATATAAGAGAGAGTACATGTCCACAAATAACACAAATCAAATACTTAAGTGGCAATATTACAATAAAATAGTTTTTCATGTTGCTCTCTCATCTCACACACTAACAACTAAAATAACTAGCAGCTGCTCCTCCATGACCATCGAAGATTTGTTGTACCCCCTTCACTTAGTAATTCTCCCCCTTTGTTAATAAGTCACCAAAAAGAAAAGAACATAGCAAAAAGAATACAAACTAGTCGCTATCCTCATCCATATGGTCATCTTCATCATCATCTTCATTAGCCTCATCATCATCATCATCATCTGGGGAGCCTGTGAAGTGAACATCAGGACCACTAGCATGACCTTTGCATCTCAGTGGCTGCTCCTCCTGAGTCTCCTCCTCCTCCTCATCATCATCTGAGTCCTCATCATCTGAGGCATATGTGGACTCCTCACTGAGCTCTGGTGGAGGAGTAGGTGGAGATAACTATCTGAGGCCCTGCTCCTGTCTGAGCTGTTTGATCTCCAATCTGGTCTAATAAGCATGATCATTTGCATAGCAAATGCCAGCGAAGATCTTCTTTAGAAGCCTGCCAAGCTTCCCTTTCCTCTTGCCTCTGCTAGCTGCTGCTGTGGAGGACTCAGGGCGATCTGAAGCTGATGCCCTGGTCTTGGGAGGAGTCATCACCTCCTGAACTGTAGAGTGAATAGCCTTATCTCCTCTGTAAGGCTCATGGACGGTGTCCTTGTTGTAGATCCGGCCAGTCACTCTCTCTATGATAAACATCAGGTAGGGGGCATATGGAATCCCCTTTCTGGCATCATCAGCTGCAATAAAGATCTCATCCCAAAGAAAGCGTGCCACTGAAAAAGGTGGTGCTCCACCTCTTATCCTCCTTAGCACATTCTTGGATGTAGCATAGAGGTTGGAGGCTGATCCCACCTTGGGATATAGAGTGGTCCTGAAGATATTGTTCATAATGTAATACTTACTTCTCAACCCCTTCACAAGACCATGTGCCTTCTCAGGCTCAATCTAGAGATGAGAAATTTCTTCATTTATCAAGCCTCTCTCATCATGAACATTAGAGCACTCTCTGTCATCCTCTCCAAAGCCAAGAAGACGGGCAAAAGTCACATAGTCAAGCTTGTAGTGCATGCCCTCTGTCATCCAGTGCATCACAAGAGCCTCTCTGTCAAGATAGTAAGTGGCAAAGAACTGATGGATGATCTCAGTGTTCCAGTCATATTGAAAACCCATCCAGTCATACATGCCAAGACTCTTGCACTGATCAAACACTCTATCAAAGACAAGATCCTTCTTGTTCTCTAGATGCTCCCAATCAACATATTTCATTTTGATGATCTTGGGCTTCTTTGCATGGAAGAGAACAATGGAATAAAAGTCAGAATGAAATACATTCCAAAACCTGTAGTCCACTCCCATGTCCTTTGGCACATCATAAGGATAGATGTCCCTTTGCTCTTGGACAGACTGGTACTGATTCTGATAGTTTATTCTTTCCCTTGCACGGCTGTCCTGAGGCTCTTTGACAAACACATCCTCAGCATGAGGAGCTAGATAAGATCCATCAAACAATCCCAGATCTAGAGGTGTCCTTGGGCAAGCACCCTCCATGATGGTTCTTCCAGCCATATCTAGCTCACTCTCCTGCCTTATCCTCTGCCTAGGATTCAAGCCATCATCAATTCCACCTCTGCCTCCTCAGCAAGCACGTGCCTTTGTCCTTAGCCCTTTTCCTCTTGCATCACTCGGTCCTCCGGCATCCATCTATGCATTAAAAGGAGTGAGAGTTAAGTTGCTGCACTTAGAATAGTAACTGGAACTCTAGTGGAGAGATTTGATAAAAAACGAGAGTCGATGGTTGATTAGGGGAGCAAATGCATTAGTGCTGTTGCCTAGTGCCCGGCACTGCCGGCCTGGTGCAGACAACACCCATACATGCTCTTCCAATCTACCATGGAATCTAGGTTTTTGTCAAATCTAGCTACTGGAGGTACATCACCATGCATAATGCAACTACTAACAACCTAAATCCCATCTCAAATTCCGTACATTGCATGGATCCATCCAAGTTAGGGTTTCATGTTAATACCTTTGAAAGAGAGGGGTGAGGACGAAGAAGGTCGGGCTTGAATGGAGCTTGATGTAGGGAGGAAGATCCTCCACACCTCTTCCAATGGAAGCACCTCCGAAGGGTGGCACTGCCGGGAAGAAGAGAGGGACCTCCGGGCTCCCTAGGTCTCCTTGAGGTTGAGAGAGAAGAGGAGAGGTGTTCTGTTGGGGGAGAAATAGTTTGGGATGGAGTCCCCTTGGGCTAGGGTGAGGAGATAAAGAAGAGCTCGAGAGTTTGGATCCGTACCCAACTGCTCGGTGCAGTTAAGTCGCGGCACTACCGCGGCTTAGCCCGGCACTGTCGCGCACCACGGCACTGCCGTGCTAGGGGCCGGCACTGCCGGACTACCTGGGCAGTGAGATACTATGCCACCCTTATACTATATATTTATGCATTGTAGACACATACTCCTTGCCATATGTTGGTTAGTAAGCAAATCATCAATACATACTATGACCAACACATTCAAGTTTCTTTCAAAATTGGTTTTGAAACACTTAATTGAAATTTTCAAAGTTTTGCCTATGTCGCTAGGTGATCAAACAAATGTGTGCTATAGTTCAAACCATGTTACGAGAATTAAGTATATTCAGCTCACTACGCAAAGCACAAAACCTTGTCTCATCGAGAGGCTTAGTGAAGATATCGGCTAGTTGCTTTTCAGTGCTCACATGGCGAATTACGATATTTCGTTTTAATTCGTGGTCTCTCAGAAGTGATGACGGATGTCTATGTGTTTTGTTCTAGAGTGACTAACTGGGTTATTTGCGAGTTTCATGGCACTCTCGTTATCACACAAGAGAGGTATCTTGGTGAAATGACATCCAAAATCTTTTAAGGTTTGCCTCATCCAAAGTAGTTGAGCACAACATGCCCCGGCTGCAAGATACTCGGCCTCGGCAGTGGAAAGGGCTACACAATTTTGCTTCTTAGAACTCCAAGACACTAGGGACCGTCCAAGGAATTGACACGTCCCCGAAGTGCTTTTTCGGTCTACCTTGCAACCGGCGTAATCGGAATCCGAATACCCAAGTAGATCGAACTTAGAGCCCTTAGGATACCATAAGCCAAGGTTAGGAGTGAGAACTAGATATCTCAAAATTCTCTTAACGGCCACTAAGTGGCACTCTTTCGGGTTAGCTTGAAATCTAGCACACATGCACACTCTAAGCATTATGTCTGGTCTAGATGCACATAAGTAAAGGAGAGAGCCAATCATGGAGCGATATAACTTTATGTCCACGGATTTCCCCTTCATCAAGATCAAGATGTCCATTAGTTGGCATGGGAGTCTTGATTGGCTTTGCATTCATCATGTCAAACTTTCTCAACATATCATGGGTGTACTTGGTTTGGCATAAGAAAGTCCCTTCCTTGAGTTGCTTGATTTGAAAACCTACACCCATCATAGACATCTCAAATCTCTTAGTCATAATCCTACTAAAGTCATCACAAAAGGATTTGTCAGTACTACCAAATATTATGTCATCGACATATATTTGGCACACAAAGATATCATTATTGACTTTATGAGTGAAGAGAGTAGGATCCACTTTGCCTATTTCAAAGCCTTGTTTGAGCAAGAATTCCTTAAGGCATTCATACCATGCTCTTGGTGCTTGCTTAAGCCCATAGAGCGCCTTATGGAGCTTGAAGACATGATGTGGGAACTTAGGATCTTCAAATCCTGGTGGCTGCTCAACATACACCAACTCTTGGATAGGGCCGTTGAGGAATGCACTCTTCACATCCATTTGATATAGCTTGAAGTCATGATGGGCAGTATAGGCTAGAAGCATTCAAATTGCTTCAAGTCTAGCCACCGGTGCATAAGTCTCTTCAAAGTCCAAGCCCTCTATTTGAGTGAAACCTTGAGCGACCAATATTTCCTTGTTCCTTGTCACCACACCTTGCTCATCTTGCTTGTTGCGAAAGACCCACTTGGTTCCAATGACATTGGTATTTGGTCTTTCCACCAAGGACCAAACTTGATTTCGCTCAAAGTTATTGAGCTATTCTTGCATAGCCATCACCCAATCCGGACATCGAGAGCTTGTTCAACCTTGAGAGGTTCCAAAGAGGAGACAAAAGAGTAAAATTGACAAAAATTTGCCAAATGTGAACGAGTAGTTACCCTCTTTCGAAGACTCCCAAGTATGTTATCAATGGGATGATCTCTTTGAATTGTTTGCCTCAATCTTGGGTATTCTGTGGCTTCTTGTTGGTCTGCTTGGTTGTCATACACTACACCAAAAATGATTTTGCACAGCGTTGCCAAAAAGGCCTTCGTGACGGACATCAATTTTAGCCCGCTGCGATAAATCACACGATTTACCACAGCGGGCATTTTTTATTTACTGCGATGGGCAATTTTGTCCGCTGCGGTAAATTGATTTACCGCAGCGGACATTCTAATGTGTCCGCTGCGGTAAATAGGGTATTTACCATAGCGGACGTCTTAATATGTCACGGTTAAGGTCGAAGCCCAACAGGCCCAGTTGAAGCCCTTATATACCGTCTTGAATATAAAAGTAGATAGTTAGGGTTTCTTGTCCTTCACTTCTTCTCTCTCAACGCCTCCGTCTCGCCTCCCTCTTGGCGCCTCCCTCTCTCCCTCTGAGACGAACGCGGCCGCCTCCCTCTCGCCTCTACCACGACCGCCGCCTCCCTCTCTCCCTCCTTCTCACCTCTACCACGACTGCCAACCCCCTACCTCTCGCCTCTACCACAGCGGCGCGCTTCCTCCGTCCCATGGTGCATGGCAGCGCACTTCCTACCTCCCATGGCGCACGGCGGCACATTTCTCCCTCCCACGGCGGCGTGCTTCCTCCCTCCCACGGCGGCGCCACGGATCCGACCTCGGTGTCCCGTGGAAAGCTGGATCCAGCGTTGGGGAGGCCAAATCCGCGCCCATCCACAGGCCAGATCCGGTGTGAGGCGGCGTGCTCTCTCCCTCCCTCCCATGGCGTGAAGCAGCGAGCTCCATCTATCCCACGACGCGGCTGCATGGATCAGATCCCGATCGTGGCCTGTGGGAGGCTGGATACGGCGGCGGCGACCGTTGGTGAGTCCAAATCCATCCACAGCGAGGCTGGATCCATCGACGTCGAGCTCGGGGAGGTCAGATCTGTCCACGGCCAGGCTGGATCCGTCGACAGCGGTGGTGGATCGGCCGGCGCGGCGACCATGATGCTGCAGCCCTAGATGGGCTCGACGAGCCTGTGGATGGGCTCGGCGGGCCTATCTAGGGTATTTTTCTATTTTTTTTTGTTTTTTCGGAACGATTAACCATGGCGGCCATTCTTAGTGTCCGCTGTGGGAAATGGATTTTCCATAGCAGGCAAAGGTGTCCGTAGCGGCAAAGCCACGATTTACCGTTACCTTCTCACCGCGGCGGACTCCTTTGCCCGCTGTGGAAAAGCAAATATGACCGTCGCGCAAAAAGGATTCTGTAGTAGTGATACTCATACTCTTCAAATATTGGTTGTAGGTTCCTTGGACTTGCTGGTGAACAGCTTGCTGCTGCATCTCTGTGGGGTCCGGCAGTGCCGTGGTTAGGCACAGAGGCTAGACCAGGGAGCACTGTTGGCCCATTTTATTCAATCCTTGGAGTAGTAGATTCAGCACCTTGAGGTTCCACTTCTGTGGCCTGGACTTCTGTGGTCTAATGTCATCAATGGCCATTTGCTTGATTGCCTCACATGGTGGTTTCTTATTTCCTACAACAACTTGATCAATTTGCTCTACTTGAGAGCCATTAGATTCATCAAATATCACATCTATCGCGATTTCAATTTTCCCTAAGGTCTTGTTGAATACGCGATAGGCATGCTCATTTGATCCATAACCAAGAAGAAAACCTTCATCAACTTTAGGTGCAAACTTAGAGGTTTTGGGTTTCTTGTTAAGTATGAAACACTTGCACCCAAAAACTCTAAAGTATGACACCTTTGGTTTGTTATCGGTTAACAACTCATATGAAGTCTTCTTCAAGATTTTGTGTAGATAGAGCCGATTGATAGCATGGCAAGCGGTGTTGACGGCTTCGGCCCAAAAGATATCCGAAGTTTTGTACTCATCTAGCATTGTTTTTGTCATGTCAATGAGTGTTCGGTTCTTCCTCTCTACTACACCATTTTGTTGAGGGGTGTATGGAACTGAAAATTCATGCTTGATGCCCTCATAATCAAGAAATTCCTCCACTTGAGTGTTCTTTAATTCGGTTCTATTGTCACTACGAACTTTCTTGATTTGGAAACCGAATTCTCTTTGTGCTCTTCTAATGAAGGTTTTCACCTTATCTTGCACTTGTGCCTTATCATACATGAAAAACACCCAAGTGAAATGAGTAAAATCATCAACAATAACTAAACCATGTTTGTTACTGCCAATGCTTATGTAGGCCACCGGTCCAAAGAGATCCATATGAATTAGCTCCAATGGTTTCTTGGTGGAGACGATGCTCTTTGATGGGTGAGGTGCACCTACTTGCTTTCCGGCTTGGCAAGCGCTACAAATTCTATCTTTCTCAAAATGAACATTTGTTTCCAAGAATGTGTTCATCCTTTAGGAGTCTGGCCAAGTTCCTCATCCCAACATGAGCTAGTCGGCGATGCCATAACCAACCCATGCTAGATTTTGCCACTAAACAAGTCTCAAGCTTAGCCTTACTTTTGTTGAAATCAACTAGGTAAAGCTTGCCTTTCAAACGACCCGTAAAGACAAAAGAGGAATCCTCCCTCTTAAAGACTTTCAAACCCTTATCCGTAAAGAGACAATTGTATCCCATCTCACACAATTGAGAAACGGACAACAAGTTGTAACTCAACAAATTTACATGTAAAACATTTGAGATAGAATGTTCAAGAGTAATAGCAACTTTACCAAGACCAATCACTTCCCCTTTGGAGTTGTCACCGAAGATGATATTCTCACTTGCATTTGAAGTTGGGGAATATGATGAGAACATACTCTTCTCTCCGTTCATATGATTTGTACATCCACTATCAAGCACCCAACTTGATCCACCGGAGGAGTATGCCTACAAAACAATTTAGTTCCTAGATTTAGGTCCCCAATCAATCTTGGGGCCTTGCATTTTAGTAACCACAATTTTCGGAACCCAAATATCCATGCTTCTCTTATCATGTTTCTCATCACCCACAAACTCTGCAATGACTTTACCACGGTCATTGCACCTCAACATATAGCATGAAGATAGACTCCCTTGAGGTGACCTTGCCTTTGGTTGATAAGCAAACTTGTTTTTGGCCACCTAGATTGAGTCCTTGGGTTTCTGAAAAACCTGCTTTTGCCTGGGCACTCTCTTGGCATGGGCTTGAGCTTGATTAGGTGAAGCACTAGTAGCCTTCCCTTTAGTGGGGCGCGACACTGCCGGTCTGAGGTCCGGCACTGCCGGCCTGCAGTCCAGCAGAGCTGCAGTCTGTGCAGGCTTATCTACACCAATGCTTCCCTTCTTCTGAAAGCTGACACACTCAATGCCTTTCACTATTTTTCTTCCATTGGTTTTACCTCCTTGAGTGTGTCCAAGCCCATCCTTGATTGATGGATGCCTTCCATCCTTGTATTGGACTTTCTTTGTCTCAACTTTGTCTTTGTCATTTTTGCTTGAAACTGAAATGACACTGTTGAGCCTAGCTATTTCTTTCTTCATGGCCTCCATATTGGCATGGTTAGTGGAATAGTCATTCAAATCAATATTATAGAATTTTCCACAACCTTGGCTAGTGGATGGAGAAGAGGCATCATTTGCTTTGGGGAGATGTGAGTTGCCCTCCCAAAGAAGGTTGTATTGTGCCTCAAGCTCTTGATGCTTTTCAACTAAGCCACAATGCTTTTGCTTGAGATCACTACACTCCTTCTTAGTGAGAGCATGAGACTCTTGTTCCTTGGACAAAGCCTTGGTCAAAGAGCTCACCTTACTCCTCTCTAATGCAATAGCTTCCTTGCTAGCAATATAGAGATCCTCTTGTTTGATAAGAGTCTTTTCTCTAGATGCCAACTCAGCCTTGGTTGCCTCTAATTCATCCACTAGATTAGCAATGAAGATTTTGGTTTTATTATCCATGTTTTTAGTTATTTCATTGATTTCTTCATCACTAGAGCAATCATCACTAGAGTAATCACTAGAATCACTACTAGAGATGTCATTGGGGGAAGGAGTTATGGGTTTCAGTTTTGGTTATACCTTCTCACCCTTTGCCATGAGACAAATGTGAGGGGAGCATTCATCATCATCGGACATGTTGTTGAAGAGCCTTGGTGAAGTGGATGGCTTGTGAATTGCAATTATTGCCATCTCTTCATCTTCACTTGTGCTCTCGGTTGTTGAGTCCCATTCATGCCCAATATGTGCTTCACCCACATATCTCTTGCCTTTCTTGTAGTCACCCTTGTCTTCTCTCTTGCCTTTGCCAAACTTGTTATCTTTATTTTCATTTGGGCAATCGGCAATGAAGTGCTCGATGCTACCACAATTGAAGCAAGTTCTTGATTTCTTGTTTGGAAACTTTCTCTTCATGAGCTTGTACCCATTCTTCTTTAGGTACTTGTTGAATCTTCTCATGAATAGAGCCATGTCATCTATGTTTTCAGCTTTTCCATCTTCACTTTCACTCTCACTTGATGTTGGAGCTTCGAGTTCATGCTTGATGGCCTTGGTTGATTGAGCTTTGCTTGAGGAAGCTTGCTTGCTGTTTTTAGGACAGCTAAGGGCCGATTTCCTTGTGCTTTTGTTGGCCTTCAGAGCCACATATTTGATCTTCATCCCCTCCATCCTTGCTTGCATCTCACCAAGCTTCTTCCTCTCAAGTGCTTCTTCTCTTTGTAGATCAAAGGTCATAATCTTTCCAAGCACATCACTTGGTGTGAAGTACTCGAACCTCTTCTTATCTCTTATCAATGTCACCACAGTCTCATTTCTTGGAGAGTAGGCCTCTAGCATAATCTTAACGACCTTGTGATCATTTATATCTTCACCACCAAGCCCTCTAATCTTGCCAACTATAGTCATCAATCTATCAAACATTTCTTGTGGCCCTTCACCTTCATTGATCACAAACCGGTTGAGCTTGGCCATCAATAGATCAATCTTGGACTGCCTTACTTTACTCACACCCTCATGTGCAAGGTTCAAGGTGTCCCATATTTTCTTGGCAACCTCCAAGCCCACCACCTTGTTGTACTCGTCACCATCCAATATACTTAGCAACACACTAGTTGCTTGTGCATTGAGTTGTATGCAGCGAAGCTTGGTGGTGGTGGGGCTTGTAGGATCCACTGGAGGCTCACATCCTCTATGGACAATCTCCCAAGCACCGGGGTGAAGACCTACAAGATAAGCCTTCATCAAGTGTTTCCACTTGGCAAAGTTGGTCCCATCGAAATGAGGCAACTTGCCCGCAGGAACATGAAAGAGAGGTTTATGCTCATGGTTAGAAATAGATGAATAGTTGAAGGATGCGGCGGAGTATTTCTTGTTGCCCTCATCCTTCTTTTTCTTCTCATCCTTCTTCACAATCTTGGAGGCTTGGTATGATGCATTATCATCACCATCGGAGCTACTTGATTCAACCTCCACTTGAGAGGCTTGCTCTTTGCTCTTCTTTAGCTCCTCCTCCTTGGCCTTGAGCTCCTTCCTGAGCTTTCTTACTTCTCTTCTATGAAGCTTCTCGGCAAGCTTCAAGCTTTTAGCTTCATTGATTGCATCTTCTTATTTTTGCTTTTTCTTTCCTTCTCTTCTCAATCTTCTTTCTTCTTTTCTTCTTGCTTTCTCTCCAGCGGACATGCCAGCGGTGGTCAAGTATTTGTCCGTGTCCACACTCTCATCGCTGCTGTCCGTGGAGTGCAAGTCCACATTCTTGGGGTCGACTTGCTTGACACTTCCCTCTTCGGCCATTATCTCACACGGTTAAGTGCTTAATGAGATAACCACGCTCTGATACCACCTGTAAGGACCTGAATAGCCTAGAGGGGGGGGGGTGAATAGGCCTATTTAAAACAAACTTCACACTTTCTGTCAGTCAGGCCCAACACTGCCAGCCTTTAGCCCGGCACTGCCGCGGGTGCTCGGCACTGCTGCTCTCAGGGGCGGCAGTGCTGGTCACTTGGACAGAACCTTGCACAATTCAAAATATATACTGAGAATGGAAATTGTGCTTGAATCAAAACCTTCCTAGAGGTGTAAGGAACCTCTAACACCACTTGAAAGTGGTAGCAACACTCCCACCGATTAGATCGGGTCCAAACCCTAGAAATCACCTTGCAAACAATATATATCAAGATAGAGAGACAATCACAAGGAGACACAAGATTTGACCCGTGGTTCAGCTCACCACCAAGGCTTGCCTACGTCCACGTTGTTGAGGTGCGCCACACAAGGCTCAAGCTCGTCACAAAGGCTTGCTCTTTCCTCGGTCTCAAGTCAAGAGAATGAACTCTTGAGATGAGGGAAAATGTATTAGCAATATGGGGTGTTACAAACCTCCCTAGGCTGCCACACAAAGGAGGCAAGCTCAAGGGCGACGCCTAGCCGGCTAGGAGCAAGGCTCCAAGAGTAGCAAACTCAAACCGCCGGCCACCACGCGAACCAAATGCTTGTGGGAGTTGAAGATCCGAGGGAGAAGCTTATTCTTAAGCTTGGAGGCTCAATCTCTCAAAGATTTGAGTGGAAATCAATGGGGAGAGAGCTTGAGCACCAAGAGAGAAAGGGGAGAGCAAGAAGAGAGCTTCTCTGCTGTTTCCACGAAATGATTCTGAGTGAATGGTCAAAGTTACCGTTGGGGAAGTGAGGGGATAAGGTTATACCCCTTCACTGCCAACGGGCAGAAAACAAGTCGCGGCAGTGCCGGACTGCCCGGCACTGCCGGCCTGGCAAAGACAGCAAGGAGTGAAACTTGGAATAGCTGGCTATTTTTCCTACTATGTATGTGGAGGTGTATGATGAGTGTATAGATACAACATTTGGCTCACTTGTTGGCATGCGTGTTGAATCCCTCTTAATATTACGGTATACCTAACTCAATTTTGAAATATAAAATGAATTAAACATTCATTGAGCTTGTTGCCATGCACTTTTGTAATTGGAGGGGTCTGCCAACCTATTCATCAACCTCCTTTCATTTAACCTGCTTTTCATACTTGAAGAGCCTCATTAGTTCTCTAATTGCGTTGTCATGTCACCAAAACCCACTCAAGTCTTGATTGCACTTTCAAATACCCTTTCTTCTTCTTCTTCTTGTCAAATGTGGGCTTCCTCTCTTTCTTGTATCTCTTCTTGTGATCATCATCATCCTTGTCACTATTGTATGGACAATGAGCAATGAGATGATCAAAGCTTCCACACTTGAAGCACTTTCTTTGCTCTTCATAGTTCTTGGAAGAGGTCTTCTTTCTTCTTGCCCGGTAGCCCTTCTTCTTCATGAACTTACCAAATCTCTTCACAAAGAGAGCCATTTCTTCTTCATCAACCTCACTAGCATTTGAGTCTTCATCCTCACTTGACTCTTCAATCTTTGCTTTGCCCTTGCTTTTGTGTGATGAGGTAGCTTTGAAAGCTATGCTCTTCTTCTTCTCATCTTTCTTGTCTTCTTTCTTGACATCTTCTTCCTTGTTTTCCCAGTAAGCATCTTGAGTCATCACATCTCCCAAGACTTGATTAGGAGTCACGGTGTCCAATCCACTTCTCACAATCAAAGTCACAAGGGTCTCAAATCGAGATGGGAGACTTCTCAAGAATTTGTGGGAGAAATCCTTGTCCTCAACCTTCTCACCAAGGGTCGTGAGATCATTGACTAGCACTTGTAGCCTATGAAACATCTCCAGCACATTTTCATCATCCTTCATCTTGAAGCTTGCAAACTTTTCTTTGAGGATGTATGCCTTTGCACTTTTAATGACTTGAGTGCCTTCAAATGATTCTTCAAGCTTCTTCCAAGCCTCATGAGCACTCTCTAGATTCTTGATTTGCTCAAACAATTTCTCATCAAGAGCCTCATGAATAGCACTAAGAGCAATATCATTGTGTTGCAACTTCTCTTCTTCTTGGGGGGTGGGAGCTTCCTCATTTTCCACTTCAAACTTCTTATCCACCACAAGCCAAACCTTCCGGCTAATTGACTTGATATGAGCGGTCATCTTGACTTTCCAATAGCCATAGTTTGTGCCATCAAACTTGAGTGGTTTCTTTATGTTGTTGATATGAGCCATGATCACACCGTAGGTTATTAAGCCTCAAATCAACGTGTACTAGCTTTGATACCACTTGAAAGGTCCTATGTGATGGCTAGAGGGGGGGGGTGAATAGCCTAATTTTAAATTTCTACAAAGAAACCTCAACAACAATGTTAGAAAACTAAGAAGCGAAGCGAATTTTGCGCTAGCCTAGTGGGTGTTGCGAAGCCACCTATCCACAAGAGCTAGCCTAATATCTCTAAGAAACACACAACTCCTACACAAGCTAACAAGCTAGAGAGCTAAGCAACTAGCACAACCTAATATCTCTACTAAACAAGAACAAGAGTGAGATAGAAGGATTATACCGCCGTGTAGAGGAGTGGATGAACCAATCAAGTGATCACCAAGAAATCCAATCAATCACAATGGAGAAAGGAGGTTGACACTTGATTTTTCTTTCGAGGTTCACTAGTTTGCCACTAGCTAGTCCCCGTTGTGGCGAGTCACTCACTTGGAGGTTCACAAGCTAATTGGCATCACACGCCAAACCCGTCACCGGGTGCCGCACAACCAACACAAGATGAGGCTCACACAAGCCACGCGCAATCCACTAGAGTTGCCAATTGTGATCTCCCGCGGGGAAGGCACAAGAACCCCTTACAATCACTTGTGCTCGACGAAGAACAAGCACCAAGCTTCTCAAACCACCTCCGCTGCTCCAAACTGTCTAGGTGATGGCAATCACCAAGAGTAACAAGAAATCCGCAGCGAGAACGCCTCCCAAGTGCCACTAGATGCAAGCTATATGCGAAATGCACTTGGATCACTCAATCTCTTTTGGAATTTCACTAACCAAGCATGGAGATGAGTGTGAGGGAGAGTGCTCAGCTCTAGAGGGTCTCAAATTGATCAAATGTGCGAGAGAGATCCCCCAAAGCCGGCCAACACATATTTATAGACTCCCCTTCAAGCAACTAGCCGTTAGAGACAATTAGTGGCCGACAGACGCACTTCAAGTTCGCGACGGACGCTCCGTCACCAGCGCCCGTCGCGCTTACAGAGAGCTCTAGAAACGCAGAAAATCCATCAGATGCGTCTGTCGCCTTGTCGTCGGACGCTCTGCAGAGTCTGTCGCCTTGTCAGACTCAGATCCACCGTCCAGCGGACGCTCCTCAGAAAAACCTCCAGCGTCCGTCGCCTCCAAGACCAGCGTCTGTCACAATCGTCCATCGCGCGAGCAGAGAGGTCCAGAGAGCTCCAAATTCCATCGGACGCGTCTGTCGCCTGCCCGACAGACGCTCCTCAGCGTTCGTCGCCAGGTCTTCACCGAGACATAGCTAGGTAAATGCGCCGGACCCTCCATTGCCTCTGACCAGCATCTATCGCCAGCGTCTGTCGCCTTTCTCTTGACCAAAACTTGTCTCTTATTTTTCTACCTTTGCTCCATGATGCCAAACACTAAGTATACACTTTAGTGAGCAGGTTTTGGCATATTTTACTTTTCATTTAGGCAGGGTGTATGTCACTAGGTCCTAAATGCATATGCAATATAGATAACACCTAGTGGCACTCGACAAACTGCAATCACTTTTGCATTTCTCCTCTTAATAGTACGATTGTCTATCCTAAATGTGATCACACCCACTTGGTGTCTTTACCACTAAAAGAAAATCCCTAACTTATACCTTGGCCTAGATTTGCTTAGGGTCTTTTCACTTTCCTTCTTCTCCAAGTGTGAGCTCTTACACCATTTAGCTTCCTTGCTTGCTCCAACACTTGTCATCATCTTTCATAAGTGTACTATACCTACTCACTCACTTAGAGCTTGTTGACACAAAAAGCGTCAGGATCTGCGAACACCTCGGGCTTATACCCGAATTCGATATCCAAAGGTGTGCCAGTCGATTTGACCAGTTAATCGACAAGGATGATAACTAGAACAAGACCTGAATGAGACAATGACGATACGCCCGGATGCCAAGACTCAGACTTGATCAGGATAACTAGAGCAGAGCTAAACGAGACAACAGCGATGCGCCCGGATGTCAAGGCTCAGATTACTCTCACGCGGAACTTGCAAGGGTTTGACGGAGATCAAAGAGATGCAGACCGTCGAAGCTTGAAGAACTCGTAGATGAACTAAAGCTAATGCAATAAAAGTAGAATTGCTGAAAAGTAGATAAAAAGTAATTGATTTGTTTGATATATGATTGATTGTTTTTTCCACGACCCCTAGGTACATATTTATACCCCAGCAAAAGGAGCTGTACACAGACACGACCCATATCTTTCCTAAACAAAACTCCTATCTTTAAGGAAACAACTAACTCGCGCAGGAGTCGGACAATGATATTTTCCTAAACAAATACTTCTATTTCTAAGGAAATAAATGACTCATGCAAGAGTCAGACTCAAACTTCTATAACAATACTGGTATGAGATCACCAGTTTCCTTATGTCTTCTCTTCGATGAAACTTTCCATCGACAGACTCTTCAATCCGCAACTTCCTTCTATTGCCATCGGCAATCTCCTACTGACGTCAACCACCACGTCACCCTGTGCCCATCGGCATCATCTCCTTATCGGTAATACCTTCCAATCGGCCACTCTTCACCTCCACTGGTAACATGTATTTACCAATTAACTCCTATCGGCAAGAATCGCCCAGCTTCCATCGGCAACAAACTTATCCCTTTCGCAGCATTCACTCTCATCGGCAACACTAACCGATGAACTTTCGATGCCGATAGAAAACGGCAACCGATCAATGCAAGTCTTATCTCATTTGACACATGCCGAAAAACAGTGTCAACACATGCCCCCCAATTTCGGAGTGTAGAATGTTTTACGCGCTGAAATTTTCTCTATTGTAACCTTCCCTCCAAGATACTTGCACGACCTCCTCGATTACCGCACGTAAAAATCGCAATTTATCAACAAAATTTCGCGACTGCAGCGTGAACAGTTGTAAGCCCAATCACATCTCCTCGATTGCCACACATACCTATTGCATACCCTTCCATATTCCTGCTCAGTGCAAAGAAAATTCCAAAATACCCCTGACGAGGCTTATAAAAGTTACCACCATCCAATCTGTTTTTCACCCTGAGCCTGCATTCACTTTCATTCGCCCTCATCTTCAACCTTGGCGGTGGCTCTGAAGAACAATTTTTGCAAACTCAAGCGATGGTGACTTCCTCAAGCAGAGCACAAATCGCAAGGACCTCCCCAGCTTCAATGACGATCCACTTTGATGTCCCCAAAGTAAATTTCCTCCCTTCTCGCTTCATCTTCTGCAAGTTTCTTTTCCGCATCAACTTCATAATCCTTTTCCCCTTTCGTTCTTTGATCCTTTTTTTTCGAAACCTAGGAAATGTACAACAAGGTAGTAATCCCCATTGAGCAATCCAACTTTAACTGCCTAGGCCCAATGGGAAACCCCGATCCTACCAATCTGATTAATGCGGAGACCAACCGTATTCCCTTCAAATCCGAATGCTTCAGCTAGAGTTATGGAAAGATGCTTTCCGTTCATGGCCCAAACCCACCAAGGGATGGAAGAACTGGTATCTCAGAATAATCAGAACACAACAAGTTTACTGGGCAGAACGCAACCTAGACTAGTGCATAAGACTTTCTATTGCCGATATGGCAAAGAATGAGAATATGATGATAGCCGCCTCTTATCTCTGGTCCGACACAATGAATGCCTTTTTATTTAGACATGGACCAGCTACTCCCACCCTTGCCGATGTGCATATGCTTACCGGCCTCGATGTCTCTTCTGCCGATCCCTCCACCCTTTTTGGTAGAAAAGTCGAGTACAAAGTGAACACACGCAATATCGGCGGTTGGACCGGATACATCCGAGAGAACCAGAAGACTGGATCGGTAGGTCAGAGGGAGCACGCCACCTTCTTGAATATGTGGTTGGAAAAATTTATCTTTTATGGCAGAACAGTTGGACCTACCACCATGTACCTTCCTGCAGCAGAGCTTCTGGCCGATGGAGCAAAACTTTCTCTCAGCCGATACCTCCTTGGATCGGTTACCACCTCCTGCACCAAGTATCTAGGAAGCTATTGCTAGACAAGTCCATCGGCAACCTTGGAGGTCCTTGGTGGTTTATAAATATGTGGTTGAACGCACACATGTACAAGGTCCTCCAATTTGACTTATTCACTCAGTAGTTTCCAAGGGATATATCGGAGGACTATGTATTTGATGATGATGAATCGGCAACCCGTCCCCCACTCAATTTTGGGGAGGCTATCATAGTGCTACCAGGAACCGATGCCAATGCAGATCAATTTGGTAGGTTCTTCCAAAAGCTTTACAATGGAATCCCCGCCACAGAACGGCTTTGGTGACCTTATGTTGATGAGAACAACCGATTCCCGTTGTTATTCAACCTTACCGATTGGAACGTGCCACAAAATGAAACAATCATGAAGGCCAGCATTGTTCCCCGAGCCATTCCAGTCAACATCTTTGGAACCGGGAAGAACTCTCCTCCATCTTATGAGTTCTATTACCCATCGGCAGCAGCAAGGCAGCTGGCATTCGGCCAATTACCGATCAAACTTAGCTTCGCCAACGTGATAAAGCCAAGAGAAATTATCTCCAGTGCCATGGATTGGAACAGGATTGTCAACCTTTCTCCCTATGCCGATACATCAAACATCGACCTATCCTCTTGGGCACCAACATCTTTTATCACAGAGTCATACAAATCCTGGTGGCAAGAATGGAGAAGCCAACTGTTCGCCAAATCATCGCACTACTATTGGCATTTGATCGACGTCGATCACATCATTCCCGATGATGCAGTAAGTTCTTCACTCCAATCCACTTCTCATTATTTTGTACTATCGGGATCTGACCCTCTTTTTCTTAATAGGTTGATGATCCAATCCCCCGAATGAGCAAGAGCGGCAAGCACTTCAATCTTCAAATAATGAGCCCCACATCAATCATCGGCAACAAGGCTCCTACATTGGCTGCCTTCACACATCAAAGGGTACCTAAGGTTACTCTCAAGCCTAAGCTGACACCTGCAAAGACCATCGCTACTCCATCGATTGTTGCTGCCATCTTGGCGCGAGCTTTTGCAGTAAGTTTTATTTCACTCATACCGATTACAAACTCTCATCGGCAACATTCACTTTATTTAACTTGCACCAAATATCTTTTACAGGTAACGAGGTCATCGGCAGCTACTCCGAATGTACAAGCTTCTCCAACTCATGCTGCCGATGCCCCCCAAGCTTCGCAACCGAAACGGGTTGGTTCACCAACTGCTGCCCCGAAGAAGAAACGCTTGAGGCGAGCCACCCCAGCTGCATCACCAACTCCTGTTGATGCACCAATAGTAGAGCCACCATCGACATCCATTCTTGAGCAGCCAGCGGACGAAATTCCCGACCAGGAAACGATACCACCACTGCAGGAACCAGCCGCAACAATGGAGACAACATCGGCATCGGTACCAACACCTACACCAGATGAAATCCCTGACCAGAGGACGACATCATTGCCACAGGAGCCAGCCACCACAACAGAGGCATCACCAGCACCAACCGCTCCTCCCACGGAGGCAAGCTCATCGACAACAATTGTCGATCTTCAAGATGATGCTATGCCAGCTGCCTTCCCAAGTCCCAGGCAAGAAACCCGCTTTAAGATGGTAAGCCGATGATCATAAAACTTGCAATCTAAACTTATGATCGGCAAACTCTAACTTTCTTCTTTTTCAGGCCCAAGACTCCCCGAATAGCCTGTTCTCTTTCGCTGTCGACATCCCCGATGAAGACGAAGATGAGGAAAGTTCTGCTCCAGCTCCAGGCACCATATCGGCAGACATCAAGTCCAAACTCGAAGCACTGCTGCTTTCACTGCAACAAAGTACACCTCTCCTAGTTCAAGATTCCTCTGCAGCGAAAGTGGCTTTCAAGGAGATTCAAGGTCATCTGCCTGCCGATATCGAAGAAATACTCTTCCAAGCAGCATTCCTCGAGAGCCGACAACTCTAATACCAACGGGCCTCACGCCATATTGCCAATAGAAACGCTCAATCAAAGCTTGAAGAGGAAATGCTCAGGTTCAAACAAGTTGCCGATGAGAAGCACAAGGGCATCGGCCATTTAGAAGCTTCTGGCATTAATCTTGAGCAAGAAATCACCCACCTATTGGAAAGAAGGGAAGAATTACTAGCTGAACTAAAGAAAGTCGATGAAGCTCTGAACGTGGCCAGCCAAAAGAAAGCTCAACCGCCTGATGCTGCTAAAGCCCTGCAACAAGAAAGAGATGCAAACGCTCGGCAAGCTATTCTGCTGAAAAGAAAGATCAAGCCAGTCGAAGGGTCTGCCGATGATGACACCAGGGAGATAGAAGAAGTAGATCAGATTCGCCTGCGTGCGATAACATCCATTCAATCCTTGTTATAATCTATTGTAATCTATTGTATCGGCAAGCATAACACCGATACTTGATTTTGCTTGTAACATAACACCAGCACGTTTTTTATCGATGTCTTATACAACTTTTCTTTCATCGGCATTCCAACGGGTACTCTATGGATCTACCCAAATGCTAGGGTAATACTTCTTCAAGTATTTACCGTTGATTGCTCTGGGAAACGCAACCCCTTCGAGGGTTTCCAAAATATAAGCATTACCATGAACAGACTGACCTATCCGAAACGGACCCTCCCAATTAGGAGACCATTTTCCAAACTTAGAACTCTTAGTCCCAATCGGTAAAATCAATCTCCAGACCAGATCACCATCGGCAAATTCTTTCACCTTTACCTTCTTGTCATACCATCTGGCAACCCTTTTCTTATTTTCTTCAATGTTGATCAAAGCCCTCAACCGATGACGTGCTAAGTCTTCTAACTCATCCTTCATAAGAGTATCATACTCATCGGCTGTTAATTGATCTTGAGAAAACAATCGCCTAGAACCAGTTTTAACTTCCCAAGATAGGACAGCGTCGTGTCCATAGACTAACTGATATGGCAAAACTTTGGTTGCACCATGACACGCCATCCGATACGACCATAGGGCTTCATTTAACACTATATGCCACCTTCTAGGGTTTTCTTCAATCTTGCGTTTGATAAGATTAATAACCCCTTTATTAGTCGCCTCAGCCTGACCATTAGCTTGGGCATAATAAGGAGAAGAATTCAATACCTTGAACCCCATACGAGCAGCAAACTCATCAAACTCTCCCGATGTGAACATGGTTCCTTGATCGGTGGTAATAGTTTGAGGAATACCGAATCGGTAAACAATATGTTCTTTTACAAAATCTACCATGTTTGCCGATGTCACCTTCTTCAAAGGAATCGCGTCAACCCATTTCGTGAAGTAATCAGTAGCAACGAGTATAAACTTATGCCCCTTTCTTGACGGTGGATAAATTTGGCTGATGAGGTCAATAGCCCATCCTCTAAACGACCAAGGCTTGATTATAGGATTCATTGCTGATGCAGGTGCCCTTTGTACATTACCAAACTTCTGACAATCCTGGCACCCTTTAAAATAGTTGAAGCAATCTTCAAGAATTGTCGGCCAATAATATCCATTCCGCCTAATCATCCACTTCATCTTGAATGCCGATTGATGTGCCCCACACACACCCTCATGAATCTCGCCCATCAGCGCTTTGACTCTTCTCTACTAAGGCATCTGAGCAAAACTCCATCAATCGTCCGATAATACAATTCATTGTCAAGGAGCACATACTTGGTAGCTTGAAACCTTAGACGCCTTTCAACCTTCTTAGACGGGTCTCTTAAGTAATCGGCAATTTCTTTTCTCCAGTCATCGGCAACCATTACCGATGTCATGACTTCTTGAATCGGCTGATATCCTGAAGCATTCTATGCTAAACGATTGACCTCTTCATTATGCAACCTAGGAATATGCTCAAGGCGGTACTCTTTGAATTCTTTTAATAATTGCAAACACTTTTCATGGGTTGCAATTAAAGCTTCACTTCGGCACTCATATGTTCCAATCAATTGGTTAACTACTAACATGGAATCACCGAAGATTTCAACAGTATCTGCACGTACCTCCCTGAGTAATTCCAACCCCTTTAGCAGAGCCTGATACTCAGCCTGATTGTTTGTTGAGGTACCAACAATCGGTAGTGAAATTTCATATTTCTGTCCACGGGGTGAGATTAAAACAATGCCGATACCTGCCCCTTCCTTGCATGTAGATCCATCAAAGAACAAAGTCCAAGGAGCAATCTCTACAGATCTTATCGTATCACAATGCTGAGTAACAAAATCGGCCATCACCTGACCCTTAACTGCCTTAATCGATTCATACTTCAGATCAAACTCTGAAAGTGATAGAATCCATTTTCCGATTCTCCCACTTAATATTGGCATCGACCGCATATACTTAACCACATCGTCTTTGCAGATAACAGTGCATTCAGCCGATAATAAATAATGCCTTAATTTTATGCAAGAGAAATATAAGCATAAACATAATCTTTCTATGGCCGAATACCTGGCTTCAGCATCTACCAGTCTTTTGCTTAAATAATAAATCGCACGTTCTTTCCCTTCAAATTCTTGGATTAAGGCTGACCCGATAACACCATCATCGGCAGACAAATACAACTTGAAAGGCTTCCCGTGCTGAGGTGGAACCAAGACTGGAGGGTTTACCAAATATCTCTTGATCTCCTCCAAGGCTAACTGATGTTCCTCTTTCCATGTAAACTCTTGATCGGCTTTCAGCTTTAACAATGGACTAAAAGATTTAATCTTACCAGATAAGTTGGATATAAATCTTCTAATAAAATTAATCTTGTTGATCAAGGATTGCAACTCAGTCTTATTTGTGGGAGCAACTACTTTATTAATTGCATCAATAGATTTTCTGCCGATCTCGATGCCTCTTTGATGTACCATAAAACCCAAAAACTGACCTGCCGATACACCAAATGCACACTTGTTAGGATTCATCTTCAACCCATGCCCCCTAGTGCATTCTAGGATTTTTCGCAAATCGGCAAGATGCTTCTCAAAATTTCCGGATTTAACCACCACATCATCAATATAGATTTCGACTATCGTGCCGATGTACTTATGAAAGATAAGTAGCACCGGCGTTCTTCAAGCCAAAAGTCATTACGACCCACTCACCATCCATGAAACTAATGATTTGATGTCCGACAGCGGCATCAACCAACAGATCGGCAACTGGCATCGGATAACCATCCATCGGTGTAGCCTTGTTGAGATCCCTGAAATCAATACAAACACGAAGCTTTCCATTCTTCTTATATATAGAACCACATTAGAGATCCAATCTGCATATCGACACTGCCAAATAAACCCACCTTCAATTAACTTTGTAATTTCAGCTTTAATGTCAGGCAACGCCATAGGATTACATCGGCGCGCAGGTTGCCGATGTGGTTGGAAACCAGACTTAACAGGCAACCGATGTTCGACTATTGATCAGTCTAAACCAGGCATCTATGTATAATCCCAAGCGAAACAATCTTTATATTCTTTTAATAAGTCAATCAATTGTTGCTTACATTGGGAATCTAACTTAGCACTAATAAAAGTAGGCCTATGCTTACTACCATCATCGATATCAACTTCTAATAAATCATCAGCCGATGTGAACCCCTGTCCCAGTTTTCCATCATCGGCGAATCGATCCATTAAAACTCTTCTTCAGGACCGACTGGTTGGATCGGTGTAATGCGATAATCGGTAACTTTGAGGAACTCCGTGTCCCAAGCTTCACCTGATATACACTTGGTTTGCTCATAAGTTTCTGATTCTGCCGATGCTACGATTGACGGAGTTTCACTCTGGACGACTTCAATCTTGTCTCCAACCCATTGCACGAGGCTTTGGTGCATTGTAGAAGGAATACAACAATTAGCATGGATCCAATCCCTTCCTAGGAGCAAGTTGTAGGTGCCTTTGCCACTGATCACGAAAAACGTTGTCGGCAAAGTTTTACTGCCGATGGTTAATTCGACACATACGGCTCCCATAGCTGGCGACACATTGCCTTCAAAGTCTTTGAGCTTCATGTCCGTTTTGACTAAGTCTTGGTCACCTTTCCCAAGCTTCCTGAACATGACATACGGCATTATATTGATTGATGCCCCACCGTCCACCAGCATTTTCGTTACAGGCTGTCCATCCACTTTGCCCTTAACAAACAGAGCCCTTAGATGCTGCCTTTCATCATCAGCAGGCTTCTCAAAGATAGCTGCCATCGGATCCAACACTAATTGTGCCATTTCAGCAGCTTCTTCGTTGTCGCTGACAGGTGCCATGAACTCCATCGGCAATATGACGACCATATTGATTTCTGCCGATGGATCTCTATCCTTGCGCTTTGGCCTCCACTGCCTTTACCTTGAAGGATTTTTACTGTCATATAAGTCACTTTGGCGTTCGCGCTGGATTCTTCTTTTATGAGTTTTCGTCAAACCCTTAGGGCACCATTGAGGAAGCTTGGTTTTCCAAACAGGCTGGTGCTGCCTCTCACTACCTGCATTGGCACCACTCCTTATATTTGGATCTCTGGAGAATATCTCTTCGTCGGGCACTCTTGCATTGGTCATCTCCTCTAGCTCTTCTTGACTAACGTGCCTGCCAAGTCTATCATGTGTGCTGAGCTTGCCCCCCAGCCGGTCATGTGCCAATTTCTTCTCTCGGAGCGGCCTAGCATACCTGGACGTCCGATCATCAAAACAAGGCTTCTTTTCTGACCGATCGGCAGGGTAATGCCCATTGCATTCCAGACAATTATCGGCAGTAGGTAGCTTGATGCCTTCTTCCCAGCAGTGAACGAAGAAGGGACACTTCCAGTGGTCCTTATGCCAAAGCCACTCTTGGTGCTCTTCTTCTTCCTGCCGATGTCGCTCCTCTTGCGATTGCCGGTACTCTTGCCTTGGCTGCTTATGCGTGATTATAACACCAGGAGCCCTCTTGGCATTTCTACCTTCACCGGCAACTTTCTTGCCCTCTCTGTCATCGGCAAACCTCCTCTCATCACGCTCAGCTACCTGATGGTCAGGATCTACCGATGCATTCCTCCTAGCAGCTTCCGATGTCAGCACTTTACTTTTTCCACTAGTTTCCACCATATTACTTGGAAACGGGTGTTGATCAATTCTCATCGGTTTCTGGGCTTTAGAATTTTCAAATTTAATTCGTCCAGATTCAATTTCTGACTGCAACTGCTTCCTGAATACCTTGCAGTCATTGGTACTGTGCGAAGTCGCATTGTGCCACTTGCAATACCTAATCTTTCTGAGCTCTTCGACCGATGGAATTACTTGGTTAGGCGCCAACTTGATCCGACCTTCTTGAAGTAATAAGTCAAACATCCTATCAGCCTTGGTGATATCAAAGGTGAACCTTTCAGCTTCCTTCTGACCGAACGGACAAGACACAGATTTCTTATCCTTCACCCATTCGGCAGCGTTGATGCTTAGCTCTTCATCGGAATCCTCTTCTTGCTCAATGAAGATCACCTTTTTATTCCAAGTCTTTCTAGGCTCAAAAGTCTTGACATCCTGATCGGCAATTCTCTGCACAAGGTGGCTCAAACTTTCAAACTCTTGAGATGCATACTTATCTTTGATGTGCGGCAGTAATCCTTGGAAGGCCAAATCTGTCAATTGCCGATCATCAAGCATCAAGCTGTAGCACTTGTTCTTCGTGTCTCGCAGCCTCTGAACAAAGTTTTCCACTGATTCATCATTACGCTGCCTCACCTTAACCAAATCGGTAATCTTTTTCTCATGTATACCAGCGAAGAAGTATTTATGAAACTGCCTCTCCAGATCGACCCATGTGATTACAGAGTTTGGAGGCAACGATATAAAGCATGTGGATGCCAATCCAGATAATGATGATGAGAACAATCTCACCCTCAGCTCTTCCCTGTTGGCAGCTTCTCCACACTGGATAATGAAGCGGTTGATGTGCTCCATCGTTGACGTGTCATCTTGGCCAGAGAATTTGGTAAAATCAGGCACCTTGTACCAATTTGGGAGAGGAATTAAGTCATACACCGGAGGATATGGCGTCCGATAAGAGTATGTATTGACCTTGGGTTTAATACCGAATTGTTCTTTCATCACTTCGGCAATCTTATCGGTCCAATATGCATCCTGCTCTTGCCAACTCATTGGCTGATTGTTGACTGGTGGAGCCGGCTGATGCGCCCCTTCAGGTCTTGGTAGAAGATGATTCGGGGTAGTTGGCATGGGCGCAACACCAGTCATCTGGATGTTATGCATCGACTGACTCACCAGTGGATAACTTTGCACATTCACTGGGTTATGCTGTGGCATCATATTCATCGGTTGTTGTACCGATACTCTACTCTGAATATTTGCTGGACTTCCATAATGATACATTAGTATGCCAGGTTGTTGAACCGGCGGCTGATTGGTCCATCCAGGATTATGAATCATCGGCACATGACTTACCGATGGCTGATAGTAGTTAACTGGCGCCTGCTGCTCCTGCACCTTGGAGTAATCAACAAATTGGTTACCTTGATGTATTAATACTTCAGCTTGAGGATTTACCAGCATGGGCTGACTCCCAGTTTCTATGCTTTGCTGCATCGGCATAGCATTTGCTGATGGTGGCATCAGAGGTGCTTTAGGAATCACCACCTGGAGATCTTCTGATGGCGTTTGCATAGTTGGAGAAGACATAGAGTGATGCATCATAGGGACCATCGGTTGTGATTGCATTGCCGATGCTGTGGAGCCCTTCCAAACTGAACTATCTCCCTGCACCAGACTGGAACTAGCAGATGGATTTGAAGGCATACCGTATCCCCACCAGTTGGCAGGAGTTGGATGATTCTAGATAGCAGGTCCCGACATTGTCGACACCACTGGATCTGCACTAAGCTTGATGATGCTTTCAGGACTTAGCTTTGGCGGTGTAGCCACATCGGCAGACGGATCCACAGGAGTGGAAGACGCCATTGGTGCTGCCGATGGGTTTATAGATGCCGATCCAAGTTGATGATATGCTGGACCAACATATTGAGGTGCTTGTCCTTCTTTGAAAGATTGCATGACAACATTGTATACAGTATTGGACATCACATTGCAGTGGCTAATTAATGCTTGATTTAACGCAGAATTAACCATCTCTTGCAACTTACCAGGATTGGCATCAAACGTGACCTGTCGCGGCAACGGCGGATCTTGCTTCTGGATGGCTTCGCCGCTCCTGCTTAGGCTGAAGGACTTCAGATACAATTGCTTGTACTCCTTCATAGCCCGCTCTATAGCCAGCTTCTGATCGTCTTTTAGATCGGCCTCGGAGATTTCAATGACGTTCCTCTGATTGACATCAGTATGATCACCCATAGTAGATGTATAATTTGTCCCACCGGGTGTGCCAAAAGAGGTGTTGACACAAAAAGCGTCAGGATCTGCGAACACCTCGGGCTTATACCCGAATTCGATATCCAAAGGTGTGCCAGTCGATTTGACCAGTTAATCGACAAGGACGATAACTAGAACAAGACTTGAACGAGACAACGGCGATACGCCCGGATGCCAAGACTCAGACTTGATCAGGATAACTAGAGCAGAGCTGAACGAGACAACAGCGATATGCCCAGATGTCAAGGCTCAGATTACTCCCATGCGGAACTTGCAAGGGTTTGACAGAGATCAAAGAGATGCAGCCCGTTGAAGCTTGAAGAACTCGTAGATGAACTAAAGCTAATGCAATAAAAGTAGAATTGCTGAAAAGTAGATAAAAAGTAATTGATTTGTTTGATATATGATTGATTGTTTTTTCCACGACCCCTAGGTACATATTTATACCCCAGCAAAAGGAATTGTACACAGACATGACCCATATCTTTCCTAAACAAAACTCCTATCTTTAAGGAAACAACTAACTCGCGCAGGAGTCGGACAATGATATTTTCCTAAACAAATACTTCTATTTCTAAGGAAATAAATGACTCATGCAAGAGTCAGACTCAAACTTCTATAACAATACTGGTATGAGATCACCAGTTTCCTTATGTCTTCTCTTCGATGAAACTTTCCATCGGCAGACTCTTCAATCTGCAACTTCCTTCTATTGCCATCGACAATCTCCTGTTGATGTCAACCGCCACGTCACCTTGTGCCCATCGGCATCATCTCCTTATCGGTAATACCTTCCAATCGGCCACTCTTCACCTCCACTGGTAACTTGTCTTTACCAATTAACTCCTATCGGCAAGAATCGTCTAGCTTCCATCGGCAACAAAATTATCCCTTTCGCAACATTCACTCTCATCGGCAACACTAACCGATGACCTTCCGATGCTGATAGAAAACGGCTACCGATCAATGCAACTCTTAGCTCATTTGACACATGCCGAAAAAACGGTGTCAACAGAGCTAGGTTAGTACTTTAGGTTTCATCAATTATCTAAAACACTAGAGATCTCTCAGTAACTACTTTTTTTATTCATATATTTATAATATAAGATGTGTTCTCTCTAGACGCAGATACATCAATGCAGTAGTACTAGTGTTGAAAGAGGGGAAATTATATATAATTATGACGGGAGAATAGTTATTAGCTTTCTAATAGCTAGTGTGAACTTTAAGCAATGACTCATTGCATGATTATGCCCATATGATAGGCTTGCATGATCTTGAAATATTAGTATAATAAGACTAGCTCTTGATCAAGAACTACCTTTTATCTCTCTTCTATTAGAATACATAATAAAATACTTAGAGGTAGCTTTATAAGTTATTGTCAAAGTTGTTCTAATAATTCAGGACCAGGAATTGGAGGGTCTCCAGCTCGAGATAATACCCTCGAACCTGCTACATGAGCTTCGCATCCAGTATGATCTCACGGATCAGATACGGAAGCAACAGCAGAAATGCCCGGCAATGCAAGAAATCAGGGATCTGATGGGGCTAGGCAAGTACCCGGAGTTCAGGGAGGATGATCAGGGAACCATCTGGTACAAGACAAGGATCTGTGTCGCCCGCTGATCAAGCTTTGCATGATGAGATCTTGTCAGAGGCACATGACTCCAAGTACTGTATCCATCCAGGGGGTGTCAAGATGTACGCTGACTTGAAGAGACATTTCTGGTGGAAAGGCATGAAAGCCGAAATTGCAAGCCATGTGGCTCGATGCGATATCTGCAATCGAGTCAAAGCGGAGCACCACATACGCGCCGGACTGGATGTTCCTGTATGGAGCCACTGGATGTTCCTGTATGGAAGTGGGATAGCATTACTATGGACTTCGTAGTCGGGTTGCCTCAATCACAAAAGGGGCACGACTCCATCTGGGTGATAGTCGACTGTTTGACCAAAGTGGCACACTTTGTCGCAGTAAAGACTGACTACCGATCAGACAAGCTGGCACATCTATACATTGAGAACATCTTACGTCTGCATGGGGCACCCACCAGCATCGTATCCGATCGGGGAAGTCAGTTTGTGTCTTGGTTCTGGAAATCGCTTCACCAGGCTATTGGTACTTAGCTGGACTATAGCACGGCATACCACCCTCAGACTGATGGTCAGACAGAAAGGGATAACCAGATCCTGTAGGACATGCTCCGAGCTTGTGTCTTGAAGTATGGCTCGGATTGGGAGAAATGCTTACCTCACCAGAGTTCTCCTACAACAACAGTTTCCAGGCTAGTCTCAAGATATCTCCGTTCGAGGCTTTATATGGGAGGCCTTGCAGAACCCCCTTGATGTGGTCTGAACCTGGAGAAAGATCGTTCTTTGGCCCTGCAAAGATCAAGGATGCCGAAGAGGGAGTCGCGCAAGTGCGAGAAAATCTAAAGATCGCACAGAGCCGATAGAAGAGTTATGCTGATAAAAGGAGAGACTTGGAGTTCGAAGTGGGAGACTTCGTGTACCTCAAGGTGTCACCACTTTGGAGCACCTCTCGCTTCCACGTGAAAGGGAAGCTAGCACCAAGGTATGTGGGACCTTACGCATCTGTGAGAGAATTGGCAAGTTGTCCTACAAGGTGGAGCTCCCCGAAGAACTCGCTGGAGTGCACCCAGTGTTCCATGTATCTCAGCTGCGTAAGTGCTTGAAGCTACCTAGTGAGCAGATCTCCTCAGAGGTTCTCGATTTGCAAGACACCCTGGAGTACAAGGAACACCCGGTTCTGATTCTTGACAGAGCCACCAAAGAAACCAGAAGCACCACCATACCCATGTGCAAGGTTCAGTGGAGCAACCACACTGAACGTGAAGCCACTTGGGAGAAGGAGTCTGAGCTCCAGTTGTTGTACCCCTACCTCTTCGAAAGGTACGTCTCGCTTTAAATCTCGGGACGAGATTCCAATGAGGGGGAAGGACTGTAACAACCCGAGTTTTCAAAACACACAAAAATCCCAACATTTTAAAATTTTCTTTACATAGCCCATGTTGGTGTTTGCATGATAGGAAACCCCTCCCCCCCCCTCGTAGTTGCACAAGTAGATACCAATAGAGCTAACTATAGTTGCATGGCATGTGTTCAACTCAACCCTGTTTTGCTTCTTATGGTTTTCCATGGGTGATAACTAATTAAGTTAATTAAGCTTTTAGAAATTAAAAGAGGGAAATGGAAAGGAGAGGTGCTTGGCCTGACAGCCAAGCAGCCCAGTGAGCCAGCCGGCCTGGTAGCCCAGCCCTGCAACCAGCCTAGCCGTAGCACAGGCCCAGCGGTTCCCTACCGGCCCGACCAAGCGCTGGCCCAGCAGCTTCCCACTGGCCAAGCTATAGCGCCAAGCTCGCCCCTGCTCCTCCAAAACCCTAGACAGGCGCCCCTATCTGCCCTCCATTCGAATCCGCGTCGCATCCCACCGTCCGATGCCGCCATGGCCGAGCCGCCCCTATAAGAAGGGAAGAGCCCTCGCACTGCGCCTCTCCCCAACCCCAGCCGCCACACCCGTGGCCTCACCGTACCATAGCAAGAAGGAGGAGGAGAGGAGGAAGTAACCGCCCCGGTGTTGCCGTCCGAGTCGCCGGAGGAGAGACGCTCCGTCGACTACGTCGGCGTCGCGGTTCTGCTCTGCACGGCACGACACCGACCATTAACTACCCCGCCTTGACACCGCACCACCAGCCTTCCTTCACCACCACCGACGGTGAGTCAATGAACCCCGACCCACTCTGGTGTCCGCACTCGCCATGACCGGACCTCGCCGCGACGAGGTCATGTTTCCGCCGAACCAAGCCCCCGAAGACCCTACCACCCACCGCACCGCCATAGCCACCTCCCCAGCACCCTCAAACACCCCACCGCATCCCCCAACACCCACTGAGCAGAGCCGCCGCATCGCCTCGCCGGCGCGACTGAACACCATAAGCACTGCCATGTCACCCCCGTTCCACTGCACTCCGGTCATCCCGCTCATCGGGAAGGAGCCGTCGAGGTCCGCCATCGCCATGCCTACCCAACCACCAAGTCAGGAGAGCCGGTAGATGCCCCAGTCCCCTTGGCCACGAAGGGCCGAGCCACCTCGGTCGCGTCCATGCAGTGAACCGCGTCGCGCTCCACTGTGACACGCGCGCGCTACCAAGCCATGCCATCGCCTGACGCACTGGAGCACGCCACGCCCTCTGCCGCCTCACCGCGCGCTACCGCCGTCGCCGTCCACCGAACCACCATCGCCGAGGGTAGCAGCAGAGGGAAGGAGCGGAGTTCGACGTCCGCAAGGGAGCGGACCACTACCACGGATGAGGGGAGACGAGGAAGAGAGAGGCCAGAGCCCTCGCGCTTGCGCACATGCACGCGTGTGGCACGACACGCATGCATCCGGAGCAGAGCAAGGGAGTACGCGCGACGGGGAGGCAGAGCCCCTGCGCGCGCGCTGCCGCGGCACGCCTGGAGCAACACCGAGTAGGAGGTAGGGGAAAGGAGGGCAGCGCTGCTCCACACCGCAGACCAGCCCAGCGGAGGCTTGGGCCTTGTGCGCGCAGCCGGCCCAAGGGAGAAGGCAGAAAGGGAGAGAGAGTGGAGAAGAAAGGTAGGCCGAGCGCTAGCGGGACTCAACCTCTGCGTGCGGCCCATCCGGAGAAGGACGAAGCCCAGCAACCGCTTGCAGCAGTCAGCCAGCCCAAGTCTCCCCTTTTTCCCTTTAAAATTGATGTTTTGAAACTTGGAAAATTCTTAGAAAATGCATATGATTTCGGAAAATTGCAACCTTGGTGTCCAAACTCTTCTAAAATCAAACCCTAGGGCATAGGCTTGTGTTTGATTGTATTCAGGTTTCTTTTCGTTCTCTTTTTGAATCTTTGTGATTATCCGTAGAATTGTCTAAGTCATGGTTGTGTTGCGATTTAGACCCGGAGGAGCCGACAGCTGAAGAGGAGGACCCAGACTACACAGAGGACGCTGGCGACGACTGGACAGGTGCCACGTCCCACCCACATCGTAGCACCTATTAGGCATATCATGGTCTGAGTAGATTGCTAGCGCTTTACTTTATGCAATTGCTCTGAATAGGTTGCATGGTAGATTGTTTGCAAAACCATTACCTTGTCGCAACCTTTCCCCAACACACCCGCTTATAGGATAGACACCGCTTATATTTACCATGTCACTTGCTCTATTCATACTTTTATCTTGATGGTGATTATAGGACTTGCTTGTGCTTGGTTTAGGCACGGTGTGCCACTAACATGTGATAATGGCAACTGGGGAGATCTCAGGGTGTGTCTTGGGTGTGTGGTGAGGGTCAAGTCGATCGGACACGTTCTACGACGAGTCCAGGGGACGAGTCTTGCCTTGGGTGCGACCTGGGCATCCCCACGTGAGGTACTTCTGGTGGGTACATGTGTTTGGAGGAGATCTCGGGGCGAGCCCGGGATAGAGGTGCTGTGATGGCACGGGGGAGGACCCCAGCTTGAGGAGATGACCTGTCTGATCCCACCTAGGACCTGATATCAAGTGGACCGGAACCTTGGGAACCTTCGTACACACCACTCGTCCCTGTATGGGCAGGGTACGGATGTCGATCAGTTTAGGCGATGCCATTACTGCCAGGTTGTTAGGTGATAAGGGTGGGTGGTGCCGTCGTGGGGACGGCACCATCCTAGATGCGCAATACCACGGTGGCCAGGTGTTGCGTCTCCCAGTCTCAGTTTGTGGTGCGCCGGGGAGCCCCATGGCTGAGTGGCAGGGTGGTATCATTCCGAGTCGAGAGATAGCCTGTTATCGGCCTAGGCGTGGCACAACGTCGATGATGGCGATCTTGTGGGTACAGGTGTACAGACTCTGCAGAGTTGATCGATCTATACGTATAGCCGTGTCCCCGGATATGGACATTCCCTTGACCTACGCTTCTCTTGAGTAGTGAGATGACTCCTTTCTTCTCTCCCCCTGGGTTTTGTAGGTCCGACTGTGAGCCGCTGAGACAATGACGAGAGGGAGTCGTCTTGTCGCCTAGAGAGTGTGAGGAGGTGTGTGGTGAGATGTGTGTGGATGGGATGGATGTGTGGGAAATGTGTTAAAACTTGATATACAACTTAATACTATTATTACTACTTAATATTGAACTTGCATAGGAAAACCACAGCCATATATAGGTTCTTTCTTTACCCCTTGCATACCACTTTCCACAAAGAAATATGCAAAGCATAGGGTGGGAGCCAGTGGCCAGTACAAATCGTACTGAAAGATTTTGGATTCAGGTGTCGAGCCGGAGGACGAGTTCGAGGACGTCGACCCGGAGGAGTAGGGTTTCGTGCTGCGTTCAAGTTGGAGATGCTGAAGATCTACGCTTCCCTTCGCTGTTCTTTCTGCTACGTGCTCGTGTGATTCTGCCCAGGAGGCGATGTAATAAATAAGTTAGACTTCTTAATGTACTCTTTAAATTCAGAATTCGTGTATGACTATGATTATCGACTAAAATTTGATAATGTGATGGGATGATCTTCGGGACTATCGTGTTATAAGTCGCATCTGTGGATTTTCCCTTCGAGGAAAATTGAGATTGTTACAGGGACATCGCGTTTCACGACGTTTTAGTGGCTCCGAATGGCCTCCCTCAACTCCGACAACCCTGGGCTCTCCTTCATCCGCTTTGGAAGCCTAGAGTTCGCTTGCTCCCCGGACGGGACCTTCACCCGTGTGCTGCCCTCGCCGAGTCAGGCAGTCAACACCACGACCCCGTCGGGCGAAGACTCCCCGGATCCCCGCAGAGATGCGCCGGTTGGGGCCCTTGGGCCACGAGGCCCCAAGGCCAACCTCACCGAGCTTGGGGAAGAAACCCTCCGGAACGAAGACAGAGGACTCCATCCGCTCGAGGTGTTCATGAGTGGTGTGGGGGACTCTGACGACGACGGCCACGAAATCAACTACGCAACCGAGCACGCCGTGTTGCGTTTCGTGCGCTCCCAGTACAATTACCTCCTGGACTCAGACCCCAACTCTGATGGCGACGATACGCCGCCAGATGACAGCCACCTCAAGGCCATCACTATGACGGAAAGGGTCCACCAGGACGCCAAGGGGTATGTCCGCGACCTCCCTTTCAGCCCCGACGCGGGGATGAAGCCCGCCGCGAGGCGAATGACATAGTACGCCTCGGACGAACAGTGCTCCGAGGGTAGCAACCGCCCACTCCTTCGTAGGCGCAGGCCGCGCCGACGTGCCAAGGGCTGCAGGGCGCCGCAACCCTCCCCGAATCACGCACTAAGACAAGCTCTCTCCCACGTCGACGCAGCCATCCAAATCGAAGGAGGCATGCCGTTGGAGGAAGGTGTCCTAGTCACGTATCCGTTAGGTCTTGTCAGCGCCGCGTCCATCCTCAAGCGGCTCATTGCCCTGAAGATGACCGACACCCCTGACGACGACGAATTCGTGGGAACCATTGATTGACCTCCTGACCGAAGAAGACCTGGCTCTCTCCAGCTCCGACAGCACGGGGACTGAGCACGTCACCCCCGAGGTCAGCGAGACCCCTCCACGAGAGTGTTTCATGTGCGACGGGAGGGAATCCACCCCCAAGGGAACCGTAAGAGACCTCGATGGGGATGGTAACGAGATCCTCCCCGGGAACCAGGAGACCCTCACTCCACCGCACGTCAACCTCGACGCCATGCAGGCCCGGCAGAACGAGCTTGACGATGCTCACCTCTAGATCGACAACGAGCGCGCTCTCCTCGAGCAGCAGCTGAACCCCCAGCCAGTGGTCGGTCCCCGAGCCCATGCTCGGGAAGTGCACCGCTGCATAGTTGAGGATGACGGGTCTCCACTGACTTTCCCAAGGGCGCAGCAGAACATAGCAGCCGCCGCCATGCTCATGAGACAGTTTCCAAAGCCCACGACGCCCGAGGAAAAGAAGCTTAGGGGAGAGCTAGACGTCCTCCTTGACCGCGCGACGGCTCAACACGCGGAGAGCTCGACACGACAGAGAGCGGGAGCTCTCTCCAGCGTGCAAAACAATCCACCACCCGAGAACTCCGTTCACCAGAGGCAGGGGCCGACCCCGGCGAGGGACCAAGAGCCAGTCAGGCGGCGTCCCGGCCGCGGGGCACGTTGCGAAAGCGATGACCGCGGGCAAAGTGACAGCGATGACGATGACAAGCGACGTGGACGACACCCATGCAGGGGTGGACGACACGACCCTGATGAAGACCGGGACTCCAGTCCGGAGCCCACCGGACCACGCTGCTTCTCCTCACGCATACATGCTGCGCGGGTCCCGTCGCGTTTCCGACCACCGACCTACATCCAGAAGTATATGGGGCTCACGAACCCTGGCCTCTGGTTGGAGGACTATCGATTTTCTTGCGAAGCAGGCAGAGCGAACAATGAGAACTTCATAATCCGACACCTACCACTCTACCTCTCGGATACGGCGCGCGTGTGGCTAGAGCACCTCCCCAAAGGGAAGATCCGGAACTGGGGGGACCTGAAAGAATCCTTTGTTAGAAACTTTCAAGGAACCTACATCCGGCCTGGGAACTCTTGGGACCTTAAGAACTGCAAATAGAAGTGAGGCGAGACCCTTCGCGAGTACATTCGTCGCTTCTCCCAGCAGTGCAACGAGCTCTCGGATGTAGCCGACGGCGACGTTATCACCGCATTCCTGGTCCACAAGCTGGGGCGCAAGAAACCCAAGACAATGAAGGAACTGCTCGACATCTCCACAAACCACGCCTCAGGTGAGGAAGCTGTCGGCGCCGTCTTCCAGGGTGCGACTAGCTGGAGCAAGCGCGATGAGGTGGAGGCCGAGGGACCCTCGGCTCGTCCATACAAGAAGGGGCGAAATCGACCACGGTACAACGCGTCGCTCGCCGCGGCTACAGAAAAAAGGTGAAGGGCAACAAGATGTGCCGGTGAACGACCACTTCAAGAAGATGCTGAAACGGACCTGTCTAAACCACGCAACCCCGTCAAACACCTCCTTAAGGACTGCAACCTCATGAAGAAATTCCTCGGAGGCAGCGCAAAGAAGAAGAGGTGGGCGAAGAAGAAGGAGGACGAAGGGGAAGATGGCGGAGGAAAGCATGAAGACTACGTCCCGGCTGACGAGACCTTGATGATCTTCGGCAGCCCGACATCGTGCAGCTCCAGACGTCAGCAGAAGGTCGCCCGTCGATAGGTGAATTCTTAGAGTGGTGCACCGAGCACCACATACGGGTTGATTGGGCCTCCATTGCGCACCCAGAATCCAATGGGCAAGTGGAGCGTGCCAACGGACTCATCCTACAGGGGGTCAAGGCAAGAATTTTTGACCGACTAAACAAATACGGGAAAAAGTGGCTCCAAGAGCTCCCTTCCGTTTTGTGGAGCCTCAGAACGACGCGACGTAGAGCCACCGGTTTTTCACCATTTTTCCTGGTATACGGCTCGGAGGCCGTCTTACCCACCGACCTCGAGTATGGGTCCCCAAGGGTGGAGGCATACGACCCTAAGAAGGCAGAAATCTTCCTAGAAGACGCCACAGACCAGGTTGACGAGGCCAAGTACCAGCAGGCGTTACGGCGATACCATGATCGACGTGTCCGACTGTTGACGGTCCTTAAGTACCAATTTTAACCGTCAACTAAACAAGGAAAAGGATCTAAATGAAACTCATAGCTAGAACTAGGGTTTATACTGACAGAATTCCACGAGTTTTGGTGAATGTCTGTTTCTGCAGGGGGTTATCAGGAAATACCAAGGAAAGGCCCACATGTCATGTTTACATAGAGATAATTATCAACCGCACAATTTTCTATACTCTAGAGAGTTCCAGAAGACACCAGAACAAACGGGAGGCGAAACGGGCCCGGAGCCAGGGCGTCCGCCCTGACCCCTAGGGCGCCCGCCCTACTTTCCTGGCCAATCAGAGCCAACTTCGTGGATTATGCTCCACTGCCTTTGAGGATCAATCTAAACCCTTCGCTTAAGGTCGTTTTGATCCGATGGCCGACGTTCATTTGAGGAGGCTATATAAGGAAGGCCCCTGAACCCCCTGAGGATCATCTCATCTCATTATTCTTCTCTAGAGCAAAAGCTAGGGTTTCAATTAGAGAGAGAAGGAGAGAGGTCTCTCTAGTTGTCTAGATCTAGTTCTTCTAGTTCTAGTTCATCTAGTTGTAATTAGAGGTGAGAGAGAGAAGGAGAGAGCTAGGAGGAGCCGGATCTGTCAGATCTTCCTCAACATTGTACCTTTGCAGCATCTGGTTCGGAGCAATCTCCAGGTTCTTCATTTATTATTTCTATGTATCTTATTTCAGTTCTTGCTTTATTCTATTTACGGGATCTCCGCTCGTATTGAGTGCTCTAGTTTTGATATCGGATTAGAGTAGTAAGCGATAGTGTAGACGTGGTGTCTAGACTAGAGTTTACCTGAGTTTGCGCCCAATCCTACGGATAGTTGTGGTAGCCCTAGAGGTGACAGCTCTGTAAGGCCTTTGTAGTCCACCACGTTCGGGTTGGTGTTTTCGTAGAGCTTTTGGCAGCCTCCCCCGACTACCTTTTTCCCAGTCTTTGTCGAGAGTCGGGAAGGTACTGTTGCTTCAAAGTAAGTAGAGTATCGTGGGCCTTTGATTAGATAACTCCATTAGAAAACTCTAAAATCTCTCTACCCAGTTATCTTATCTATCCTTGGATGCTCTTGGTTCTTAACAAGTTCACTTCACGTTCCCTGTGGAAATCGATACCCTTGGAATACTCACGGGTGAAAGCTACAGCGGTATCCGTGCGCTTGCGGATTTATCTGTGTGCGTTAAGAAATACCAACAAGCTTTCTGGCGCCGTTGCCGGGGAACGGTAGTTGTGCTAGTTTCGAACCAAGTCATCCGTTTACCCTTTTCTTATTTCCTTTTTACCACCTTTCTCCCCTTACCATTTTCATCTTACCACATGAATTCCACTCCTATCTATAAATACTCTGCTCTAAAGGGTGACATGTTGGAGCCTCCACCATCTTCAAATCTCATTCTTACAGATGGCTATGCGCCTCGCCCTGCTTTCATAGCCATGGTTCGGGAGCAACCTTTCTCTGGGCTAGAAAACGAAAATCCTTACACCCACCTTAGAGAATTTGAGCAATTGTGTTCCTGCCTCATCATTGCTGGCATGACACAAGAGACCTTAAAATGGAAATTGTTTCGATTCTCACTTTTGGGAAGAGCGAAATAGTGGTATGTTCATTATGTAGGAGGCGTAAATGGGAATTGGGATGAACTTCGAGACAAATTTTGTCTTGCTTTCTTCCCTCTTTCTAAAATTGTAGCCCTTAGAATTGAAGTTCTTCAGTTCAAACAAAAAGAGAAAGAGACAATATGAGCAGTTTGGGCTAGGTTCATAAGCCTTATCAATTCCGGTCCAAACCTTTCCTTGACAGACAATGTCTTACTCTATCACTTCCATCTTGGTCTTAACAAGGAAGCTGCTCTCCACCTTGACCTATCTTCAGGAGGCTCGTTCTCGCACAAAACCATTAGTGAAGGAGAAGCCATTCTAAATAAAATTCTTGAAAATACCCCTTACACTAGTGTTTTTGATGAATTTTCCGAAGAAGAAGTCGAGCCAACCCCCGAACAATATGAGGAGGAACAAACAACTGAATCCAAAATTCCTTCAAATTCTTTGAATGATTTGGTTGCAATAGAACCATCTCCTGTGGGAACACAACACTCTTTAGAGAGTGATGAACCCCATCCTTCTATGTTCCTCTCAGAAATCGAGGTAGATCTTTTTGAAGATTTTGGCAACACCTCGAATTTTCCAGTTCAAGTGAAGCCTCTAGTACACTCTGCATCGTTTGAGGATAAGAGTCTACACAATGATGCTTTCCTTTTAGAGCACATTAAAGGACTCTCAGCCATCATGAGCCGTGAGTGGTCGGTAGAATCAGAGTTATCCACTGAGGTAGCCCGAATCACTACTCCCTCAGATTTTATACTTTGCAAACTTATGGGAATCACCATAAAGGCTCACTATAGTCCTATCATTGGGATAAATATAATTTCAAGGGCTTTAGCCCAACATCTTTGCCCCAACGAATCTTTGATCCCATCACATAAGCTTCTAAGAATTCTGTCTGGAGTTATTCTTGAAAGTTATGGGGTCATAAGGTCCATTCCTCTACGCATAAGAGGGTTCGAGTATCGCTTAGGTTTTTACATCTATGACATCTCGGACATGTCTCTCTTGATTGGCGTACCATTTGGAACACTCTTTCAAGAGCAACCAAACAAGGATTACCTAAAGCTCAAGCTAGGCAATTTTTCTATTGCTGTTAATCTTTTAAGATCAAATAATGCAATAGTAGAACCCAAGCCTAAACAAGACCCTTTTGAGGAAGTCTTAGTGGCATTTCTAGAAGACTGGTCTCAACCAACTCTTGATGATGAACACTTCACTCAAGAAGAGGAAGAGCTAGCAGAACCTATCGAAGTAAATCCTTTGGAAGTGCCATCACAACCCTCAATCGAGTTAAAAACTCTTCCTTCTGGCTTGAAATATGTCTTTCTCAATAATAACAAAGAAACTCCTATCATTATAAATGATAAGCTTTCCTAAGAGGAAACCAATAGACTTGTCACTATCCTAGAAAGACATAAATCAACCTTTGGCTACTCACTCCATGACCTCATTGGAATTAGTACAACTCTTTGTACTCATAGAATTCCCATCGATCCTGATTCGTCACCTTCGAGGGAACCACAACGGAGACTTAACAATGCTATGCGAGAGGTTGTTAAGAAGGAGGTCTTGAAACTTTTGCACGCTGGGATTATCTATCATGTGCCGCATAGTGAGTGGGTTAGCCCTGTCCAAGTTGTGCCAAACAAAGGAGGGATGACAGTTGTAAGAAATGAGAAAAATGAACTCATCCCTCAACGCACTGTCACTGGGTGGCGCATGTGCATTGACTACCGGAAACTTAACAAGGCTACAAAGAAAGATCACTTCCTGTTACCCTTCATTGATGAAATGTTGGAACGGCTTGCAAAGAACTCTTTCTTTTGTTTCCTTGATGGTTATTCCGGATATCATCAAATCCCGATCCACCCTGATGACCAAAGTAAGACCACTTTTACATGCCCTTATGGAACTTATGCTTATCGATGAATGTCGTTTGGATTGTGCAATGCTCCAGCTTCGTTCCAACAGTGCATGATGTCTATTTTCTCTGACATGATCGAGAAAATCGTGGAGGTATTCATGGATGATTTTACCGTCTATGGCAAAACCTTTAATGATTGTTTAGAGAATTTGGACAAAGTCTTACAACGATGTAAAGAAAAGCACTTAGTCCTGAACTGGGAGAAATGTCATTTCATGGTTCAGGAAGGAACAGTGCTAGGACACAAGGTGTCCGAACGTGGGATAGAAGTGGATAGAGCAAAGATTGAAGTTATTGAGCAACTTCCACCTCCCACAAATGTGAAAGGAATCTGAAGCTTTCTAGGCCACGCAGGGTTCTATAGGTGTTTTATTAAAAACTTTTCCCAAATCGCTAGATCCTGACTAGCCTTTTAGCCAAATATGTACCTTTCGTTTTCACTAATGAGTGTTATGAAGCTTTTGAAATCCTCAAGAAAGCACTCATTTCAGCTCCAATCATCCAACCTCCAGATTGGACGCTACCCTTCGAGATCATGTGTGATGCTAGTGACTTCGCAGTAGGTGTTGTCTTAGGCCAAACCAAGGATAAAAAGCATTATGCTATTTCCTATGCTAGCAAAACCTTGTCTGGGCCACAACTCAATTATGCTACCACTGAAAAAGAGTTGTTGGTTGTAGTCTTTGCGATAGACAAGTTTAGATCTTACTTAGTAGGAGCTAAGGTAATCATTTATTCAGACCATGCTGCTCTTAAATACTTGCTCACTAAGAAAGATGCTAAACCTCGGCTTATAAGATGGATTCTTTTACTCCAAGAATTTGACATAGAAATAAGAGACAAGAAAGGAGTAGAAAATTCAGTAGTTGATCACTTGTCTAGGCTTCAATATAAAAATGAACATGAATTGCCTATTAATGACTATTTAAGGGACAAGACACTCCTCAAGGTAACACACTCGGACCCTTGGTATGCGGATATTGTGAATTATATGGTTTCAGGATATGTTCCACCAGGAGGTGACACGAGGAAGCATCAGTATGACTCTCGTTGCCACTTGTGGGATGATCTGTATCTCTATCGGGTTTGTGCTAATGGACTGCTACAGAAATGTGTCCCAATGGTTGAAGCCATGAAGATCATAGACAAATTACACGCATCACCTTACGGAGGACACTATGGAGTGTACCGTACACATGCAAAGATCTAGCAAAGCGGATTTTACTGGCCAACAATGTATGAAGATACAAAACAGTTCATTAGAAGATGTGTCAGATGCTAGAAGCATGGAAACATTAATGCTAGGAATGAAATGTCACTCACTAACAACCTTCAATTAGAGTTGTTTGATGTCTGGGGAATTGACTACATGGGACCATTCCCAAGGTTTGGAGATGCTGAATACATCTTGGTGGCAGTTTACTATGTATCCAAGTGGGTAGAAGCACTACCATGTCGAGCTACCGACTCCAAGCATGCTAAGAAGATGTTCCATGAAGTGATATTCCCAAGATTTGGAATGCCTCGAATGGTCATAAGTGATGGAGGATCGCATTTCATCGACAAAACATTTCGGATGTTCCTAGCAGAATATGGAGTCAAGCACAACATTGCAACTCCATACCATCCTCAAACTAGCGGTCAAGCTGAAACATCAAATAAGCAAATCAAGAACATTCTGCAGAAGACCGTGGATGAGATGGGAAAGAAATGGAAGTACAAGCTTCATGATGCACTATGGGCGTATAGAACTTCATACAAAACACCCATAGGCATGACACCTTATCAGCTTGTATATGGAAAAACATGTCACCTACCTGTTGAATTGGAATTCAGATCTCATTGGGCCATCAAGAAATGGAACATGGATCTCCACTCGGCCGGGAAGAAACGTCAGATGCAAATATCTAAGCTAGAGGAATGGAGAGAAAAAGCTTATCACAATTCCAAGATCTACAAAGAGAGGACAAAATGTGGCATGATAAGAGAATCAAGCACAAGGAGTTTACACCCGGTGATAAAGTTATGTTGTTCATCAAGAGTAAAGCTCTTTGGTCATGAAAAACTTCGAAGCAAATGGGAAGGACCATTCAAAGTGATTGAAGTTGCACCACACGGTGTTGTCACACTTCAAGATGATACAGGTAACATATTCAAGGTAAATGGTCAACGTTTGAAAGTTTTTCTTGAACCTGAGAACATAGAAGAAATTGACTTGATTGAATTTTTGCAATTTAATGATCCAATCTAGAAATCAATCATGCTTTAGACAACTAAGGTTTAAATGGCCAACCACTAATCAATTCCACGAGCTTTGTTGTCTATTTGAGTTTAGCAGGATTTAGAAGACTAGACAAGGTTAGATAACTTCATCTACTTTGAGAAGAAGACTCAGAGAAGTGAAGTAAGTCTACACTGTCTAAATGAATGACTATGTCAACATCCAGCTTGGGGGAGAGTACCCCCATGTATCTAGGTAAGTATCTTTATTCACTTAGATTTACTTAGATATTAATTATATAGATTAATAAAAAAATATGTGAGCACATGAAGGTTCACACTTAAATAATTATGAATCATAAGAGTTACAACTTAGACACTCACTATATCTATGGAATTTTCTTTATCCTTAATAGAGTTTTATTTAGTAATAATAATACGTGTGTTTAGAAGTTGCTAATAATAAAATAAAGAACTCTGAAGATAACTCTATGGAAATGATGAATAGTTGCTCTGTCGTAATTCCTTTCAAGTACCTAGTTTTCAGCCTTGAATTCTCCCGAGTTTTAGATATAACTGTTTTGACTTGAAGATTTGCTCTGAACCTGAAACTTGTGGGTTGCGAATGCTTGAGCTAAGTCTAGGTAGTTGATAGGTATGATATGAGGAAGTTGAGCTACTGTTTATCTTGTTCCTAGCAATACTAGAGTTCTGGAGAATTTATCTTTTGAAAATTAAAAATATTACATGATGAGTCTCTGTATGACGAGAGCTTGAATTCCTACCACAGCCATATATACATGCCTGGTAGATTAGGAAAACATTCACTATCATATTTACTGCTTGTATTTGCATTGAGTTCTGTCAAGCTTTGTTGACCCTTAGAGACTTGTCATGCTTTTAAAATCAAGATCACGTACACTCCACTCATATATGCTACTTCTATCCTGGAAGTACGCATCCACATATATGCCATTCAGATCCACCAGAAAATGCTCTACTCCTACCCTGGGAGTAAGTAACCAAAAATATCTTAGTTCTCCACCTGTCCATATATTCCATTACCACAGATATAACTGCTCCAAAGATTTTCTCGTTATCATCTCTCAAAAGTTTTATTATAGAAAGAGACTTGGAGTTGTGAAAAAAATATATATATATATATATATATATAAAGAGAGTAAAACATGGACAAGTGTCCTATCAAAACAATAGGTACTTAGATGCCCGCCTCTCTAAAAAAATATAAAAAAAATGAAGCAAACCCAAGTTCTCTCAAAAGTTCCAAGTTCCAAAAGAGAGATGTATATATATATATTCATGGAGCAGAATATAATTAGGTCTCCATCATACACCCTCATATACCCGCCATATATCCCATACACATGCACATCTTGATTTGATTGTATAACCTGTTTCTCTAGATCCATTGTTTGACTGTACAATATATGTTTTGCAAGTATGTATGCGCTGTTCTCCCCACCTATGAACTCCACATATTTCCTATTAGTTATAGGGTGAGAGAGATAAGGCACATTGTTACTTTGCCTATTCCAAATAATATTCTGAGAGAAGGCATAACACCATTGTTGCCTTGGTGAGGATCCACAAATACCACATATAGAGAGACTTGAGAAGGTCATACAAAAGAGACTTTCAGTTTTATTTTGAAAACTTTGCAAAACTCCAGGATGAAGGTAAAGTGAAGAGCTTGAGACATAGTGCTTGACTTGATCATTCTACTTTTCAATTACTCAAGACCCAAGTGATGGCTATAAGCCCCATGGTTGAGGGTAATATGGGTAAGTTTGAAAGTCAGAATAGTTACTCTAATCCAGAGGAGAATTCTTATTTGAACGCATGTGTACCTTTAAGGCATGAAAGCATTGTAGCAACTCCTGATCCATCATTGAGTTCATCTTTGCTCAGGGATGAGCAAAAGGTAAGCTTGGGGGAGTTGTTGACGGTCCTTAAGTACCAATTTTAACCGTCAACTAAACAAGAAAAAGGATCTAAATGAAACCCATAGCTAGAACTAGGGTTTATACTGACAGAATTCCACGAGTTTTGGTGAATGTCTGTTTCTGCAGGGGGTTATTAGGAAATACCAAGGAAAGGCCCACATGTCATGTTTACATAGAGATAATTATCAACCGCACAATTTTCTATAATCTAGAGAGTTCCAGAAGACACCAAAACAAACGGGAGGCGAAACGGGCCCGGAGCTAGGGCGCCCGCCCTACTTTCCTGGCCAATTAGAGCCAACTTCGCGGATTATGCCGCACCGCCTTTGAGGATCAATCTAAACCCTTCGCTTAAGGTCAGTTTGATCCGACGACCGACGTTCATTTGAGGAGGCTATATAAGGAAGGCCCCTGACCCCCCTGAGGATCATCTCATCTCATTATTCTTCTCCAAAGCAAAAGCTAGGGTTTCAATTAGAGAGAGAAGGAGAGAGGTCCCTCTAGTTGTCTAGATCTAGTTCTTCTAGTTCTAGTTCATCTAGTTGTAATTAGAGGTGAGAGAGAGGAGGAGAGAGCTAGGAGGAGCCGGATCTATCGGATCTTCCTCAACATTGTAACTTTGCAGCATCTGGTTCGGAGCAATCTCTAGGTTCTTCATTTATTATTTCTAAGTATCTTATTTCAGTTCTTGCTTTATTCTATTTACGGGATCTCCGCTCGTATTGAGTGCTCTAGTTTTGATATCGGATTAGAGTAGTAAGCAATAGTGTAGACGTGGTGTCTAGACTAGAGTTTACTTGAGTTTGCGCCCAATCCTATGGATAGTTGTGGTAGTCCCAGAGGTGACAGCTTCGTAAGGCCTTTGTAGTCCACCACGTTCGAGTTGGTGTTTTCGTAGAGCTTTTGGCAGCCTCCCCCCGACTACCTTTTTCCCAGTCTTTGTCGAGAGTTGGGAAGGTACTGTTGCTCCAAAGTAAGTAGAGTATTGTGGGCCTTTGATTAGATAACTCCCTTAGAAAACTCTAAAATCTCTCTACCTAGTTATCTTATCTATCCTTGGATGCTCTTAGTTCTTAACAAGTTCACTTCACGATCCCCATGGAAATCGATACCCTTGGAATACTCACGGGTGAAAGCTAAAGTGGTATCCGTGCGCTTGCGGATTTATCTGTGTGCGTTAAGAAATACCAACACCGACCAAGGGATTTTCTGCCAGGAGATCTAGTACTCCAAAGGATCCAAAGCAATAAGGAGCGGCGAAAGCTTACATCACCATGAGAAGGACCCTACATTGTCCACGAAGTAATAAGACCAGGGGCTTATCGACTCAAAACCTTCGCTGGCAAAATCTTCACCAACGCCTGGAACATACAATAGCTACGTCGTTTCTACCCCTAAAAATTCCCCTTTATAGCATTTCAGTCAAAAATTTTCTTTCGCATATCGCAAAGTTTTGGGAAAGAGCTTTTCTTCCATGCACGGAATACAAAGAAACCTTACCCGGGGTCACCCGATACATACGAAAGAAAAGTTTTGAACAAGTATACACAACCCAAGTTCATTACAACCATTCCAGAAACATCAAAAGCAAAAGAGCTAAGGCCTGGATAAAGTTGCTCAACATTACAGCCTCATCCTACGGACGCAATAGGCAACCTCATCAGAAAATTCCTACTCCAGAGCCCGAACTCATGGCAAAGGCGACACTCCGGGCTACAGTACATAATAGCCCCGGCCAGATTCTCGCTCGCCGGCCCAGAGCGTCTGCACTCTTCCCAAGTGCAGGCAGGGAAATCGTCAACTGCTATCATCGGCACGTTCCTCGGGCAACGAATGTCCCTCCTCAGCGTGATGACGCGAGGATCCTCGCGGGAGTCGCAACGGAGCGAGGTCAGGCCGCGGTTACCCCACCTGCCATCCGGAAATGGGCCGCTGGAAATCCGGTTGAGGAGAGCGAGAGCCTCAGGGTTTGTCGGATCTGTGAGGTATAGTATCATGGACGGAGGTACATCGCCCCGGCGTCCCCGGCTTGGATCGCTCGATTGATGAACCCCCGGCCAGAGGGGTCCTGCCCCCACAGCATCAGCATATCCAAGCCACGAAAGCACAAGGCCTCTCGATGACTATTGGCACAAGTTATGATTAACTTTTCTATACTTAAAATTGTGCCACCAACCTCTGGATCAGGGATAAAACAAACACATAATGAGCATAGTTTATCAAATAACTAGTTCCACATGTACATGAGTGTTTGAGTGTAGGGATGAAGAAATGAAGCAAGTGAGAGCTAGTGGGACCCACATAGGGGGTCGGCCGACCACCCTATGGGCCCACCTGGCTCTCCCCCTTGGCCATGATCCAAGAGAGGCACTCTAGAGTGCAATCCATCCATTGGATCACTTTGTGCTTTCTCTCAACGGCTCATAAGCAAAGCACAAGGATTCATGGGCCCACACAAAGGAGATTAACGTGACAACCACCACAGAACCAACATTCAACATCCATGACAAGTGAGACCAGCACCTGGGAGACTGAGGTGGGCCAGACACCCCAAGGGGGGGGGTCGGCCGAACCACCTTTGGGCCCACCAGGCCCCCACTTGGTCCCTGATCAGTGGGGCCACCTTCAGGAGGACAGAGGAGGGCCCACTGGCCATAGGGGGGTTCGTCCGAACCACCCCTAGATCGGTTGGCCTCCCTCCAACCGCCATATGCAAGGACACATGGTGGAAATCCACACCACACACCCAAGGACGGTTCCCAGGTCGGTTAATCCAAGGGTGGAGGATTGAAGCCCCCTGGATCGATGACGTGGCGATGGAGTAGCCCCTACTCCACCTCCCACTATAAATAGAGGGTCACTCCCCCCTCTCTAGACATGGTGAAGAAGCCTACAAGCTCCATTCCTTAGAATTGTTCTAGTAGTTAGTCTAGAGTGGGAGTTAGAGTTGAGTCGAGCTTGCTCGGGATTTCCGGAGTTGTCTTCTGGGAAGTCTGGTATAGCTCTTGTATCTTTTCTTCTTTGTAAGACTTTATTTTTATCAATATATTATCCTTTCCCTTTACTTTACTTAGTATTTACTTTGAGCATTACTATACTAGATATAGTATTGTTATATGCTTTTGCTCTTTAATAGCCTTTACATTTATAGTCTTTGATCATTGTGACCTTTCTTGTATGCGATCATTGCCTGTCATAGGGTGCTTTGATTATTGATCGTAGTCAAAGTAATAAGTTGTGTGTAAGCATGGTGCTTATATATTGGCTTATCCTTGATTACCGCTTATTGCGTGGATTGTTCGTGGATGCTAGTAGAAGGTGACAGCTCTATCTAGCCTTAGTATTCCACCACGCGTGTCAGATAAGTTATTAAAAGGTAGGGCTTCAGGACAACAGGAGGGCGCGGTCCGGTAGGAGTTTTGTCCTCCTACTGATCTATCCCCTCGCCTAGCATACTTGTATTGAGGAGGCAACCTATAGTGTTTAGTCTAGTTAATTAGCTAAGTATATTAAAGTAGAGTGAATTGCTTAGGAGTCCCTTGTACTCCCTCGTTGTCCTCCCACCTAGCTAATCTGTCTAGTCCGTTCTAAGTATCATTTACCTAGGCTCTTTCATTCATCAATCCCCTTCCTATCATATTTATCATTTACCCCCCTATACTAGTCGATACTAAGTTGAGGTGCTCTCTAGGATCTCTCTCTAATTATCATTTCTAGCTCAGCTTTCCCTTGGGATAAAATAAATTACGATACCTTGGAATACTCCTAGGTGAAGTGCTACAGCGATATAATCTGTGCGCTTGCGGATTTATCCAATAGTCATAAGAAATACCCACAAGCATTTTTGGCGTCGTGCCGGGGATAGGGATTTATCTCTATTTGTGGTGCAACGCTAAGAAGTGTCAACAATGACTGGCCTCGAAGAAGCACCGCTCAAGAATCATCCCCCGATGTTTGCGGCCGGACCGACAGTAACGCTGCATCTCCCGAAGGGACAAAAACCGAACTAGTGTGCCGTCATTGCAGATCCGCCGGAAAACGCCGCAGACCTAGCGAAGGCGCATGTAGTCAAGAAAGCTACCTCCGTGGTCGATAGCGCGGAGAAGGATCTGGAAGAGAAGCTCTTCCGGCAGCATCAGCAGAATGCCGGATGCCATGGCAAGGCGAGCGCGACCAGCGTCCATCCCACCGGCAAGGTTGACGCACCTCCTCGGCAACGACGAAGCTTTTCCTCTCTCACCCCTCTTAGTTGGTGCAAGTAGGAAGAAGTGTGAAGGAGGCGGCGGGGAGTTTTGCTCCAGTCCTCCCAAAATATATAGCACAAGGTCATCATCCCTTCACCTTCCACACACGCGCCCCTCGGGACCACAGAGGCGCGACTCTTCATTTTCCAGGTGCGAACAGTAGCAGCAAACCGCCGAAGGACACGCACGCCAAACCAAACGATTGGCTGCCACAAGGGCCCATAGACCACGAACAACGCCAACTTCCTAGGAATAGGCAAGCATCACAAGAGCATAACCAGTTCACTGCGGTTAGCAAAAAAGGTGAGAATGGCCGGTAAGTACATACTTTTAAAAGAATGTTCAATTTTTATCCCCTCTGTGCAAAATGCAGGGACAACAATGGGGCAGCAGTCGAAAGACCGCTTTCCACCCATCATGCTCATATAACAAATGAGATAACTAGGCCAAGGGATCTTGGCTGGCCCAAAACATTACGGGTTCGACAGCCTCCCTGGCCAAAATCGAAGAGTGATAGACGTTGCTAAGCGGGCCCTAGCGGCCGGAACGTAGACGTCTTCATGTCGAACGCGCTTAGCAAACGTGTTTAGGCTTTGGCAGATAACAGAATATGTGGTAGACCCCTCGAGGGGTGGCATCGAGCCCTCGGATCCCAACGAACGGATCCGGGTACTATACGTATCGACTGTCAAGGATTAGAGATCGGTCCACGATGGACCTCCGCCGGTGCGAGCCTCCACGGATGAGGACCCGGGGTCTCACCTAAGCTACCCGATTGCAGCTCGCCGAGCGCTCGATCTCGGCCACCGAGGTAAGATACGAGACCGCTCACTTCCACATCCTAGATCATGGGATGCGAGGAAGAAACACGGGAGCCGCACCGTGGCGACTCCCAAACGCATGATCCAACAAATATGATAGGCAAGCAAACAAAGGCCTAGAAAAAGGAAACAATAGCTAAGAACATCGATTACATAAGCTTAAAAGAGGGGCTCAGCAGACCCAGTCCATACAAGCAAAGTAAAGCACGTCGACCAGCGCGATGCGTCCGGCCCTAAGGAGAACTAACGATCACAGGGCCCCCGCCCTCGGCTCCTCCGTCAAGATCTCCTCGGCCGGCATGACATCGACGATGGCTTCTGCTGTGTCGGAAAGCCACTCAATAAGATGGACATACTGGTCGACGCTCCGCCCGTGTGGGAACCCAGCGGCGTCCACCATATCCATCCCGGAATGGACCTCGGCCATGGCAAACGCGACCCCCGCACCGTGGAAGACGGCGCGCGCGATGACATTACGGACGCGCGAAGGGGCAGCCTAAAGAAGTTTGACCACCGTGCTCCGTGGCACGCGAAGGAAGCCGGTGACGTCGTTCGCGGCAGAACGGAGCGCCTGCAGCTCCTCCTCCAGTGCTGCGAAAGGAAAACAATATGATGCATCACAAGCAGGTCATAATGAAACACGCTTAGGAAAGAATAACCAAGCTTACCCATGACACGCCTGTCAGCCTCAGCCAGCCCATCGCGGAGACAGTAGCCCGCCTGAATGGATCCTAACAGGCTCTGGCGAAAACCCTCTATCATCTAGTAAAGCAGCTCAGTGTCCTAAACCCGATGAAGGTTTTGCCTTGGACGACTAAGCAGCTCTTCCAGCAAGCTCCTAAACCTGTGCGCAGGAGGTGCAGGCACGGGCCGTAGAGGGGCTGGAACTGCAACTAGACGGAGGACGTTTCCTGGACCCACATGAGATGTCGAACGAGGCGATGTGAGCATGTCAGAGGGCGCCGCCCACACCTCAAAGCCACGTGGGAGGGAGTCGTCGTAGGCCGGATAAGGTCTCCTAACCAAAGAACAAAGATCAATAAATACGTGAACGATAACAGGAAAAGGAAATTAAGGGTGGCGCGATACAAGTACCATCCCGCCTCAGTCATCCGGCGACGAAGGCTCCGAGAATCGGACACGCTTCCTCCGATGAGGCCGCCCTCCATGGGGCGTTTGCCACGGTCCATAGCCCAGCAAGCAGCAACCCAGGCCGGGAAAAACTTAGGCGGAAAGCAGGAACAAAGAAACAGGATAGAGCGTGCCAACTCACTCATCGCACCACTTTAAATAGGCCGGGAAACGGAGTCAGCAAGGTCGGATCACCCTGCATCCAATCGGGGCCCACCATTCCCATGTTTCAACTTACAGGGATAGTTAGAGAAAGGGCGAGGGGCATTATGACTAGTCATGTCACTGTAAAACGGCCGGTACGTCATGTGTCGGGGTCGTGATACGCAGAGCACCGACAAACTCCATAAGGCTAGGGAGCGGCGCGAGTCGCCCTAACCATTAGGCCTGTCACGACTGCCCCCTGCCGCTGACAGAGCACTACCCTGGCTCTAACTCCGATTCAAGCACAAAACTGATCCGTATAGCCTGACCAAATGACATCAGCGCACGCTCGGGGGCTAAACGCCACAGAAAATCACCGTACGCAGAGAGCTCGTTAATGGATGCGCGGGAAGACGTGACGCCCACTCCGTTGCATCTAATCACGACGGGCAAGCCAGGGCATCGACAGCAGGAAAGTACGAACGTGGCAACAAGCGAGAGGCAGATAATTTTCGAGGCGCGCGGCATCATGACTAAACAGTGCCATCAGCGGCCGCTGCAGGTTGTCAGGACAAAAGCTAAAATCAACCCGGCCCAGCTCGCACACGCATCAGAAGATTGTAGTGTGAAGTAATCAAAGCGTATCTGCCGCCTGCGATCAAAGCATCAAGACAAAGACGACAAATCAAAGCCTGTGCAAGAGTCACACTCTCACCAAGGCTCGGGGGCTACACCCGGCGGGTACGCTCGCGTGCACCCCCTCGGCGAAGGATAAAAATAGATATCTCGACAAAGTATAAAAAAACCTCAGCAAGGTAATTAGGAACTCTTCCTAAGGCTCGGGGGATACTGTCGGATACCTAATTTAACGATAAAATTTCAAAAACAATCAACAACTAAAAGACCCATTGATCATCACCTGAGAGAAGATAAGAAGCCCATCAAAGCCAAGTCGTCGCAGGCCCATGAAAGGAGAGGCTCAGGGCTCATGACCTAGCTGGCCCAGGTAGGCAGACATGCCCCGAGCAGACGTGCCTCTGTCTCGTCCGACGCGGGAAGCGAGGCGGCTCCGCAGCCCGCAGAAGACGTGAAGGACATCGGAGATAGAATAATGACCCATTTGCCCTCATCTAGAAGGAAGCAGTCGTTGACGGTGCAAGATAAGAACAAAGGTACCAAACCACGAAGGGTCGTACACCCCGTGTAATCTGGGAGCCAGGATAACACCCTGGCTCCTGCCCAAACGGGTGTTGACACCTCTTAAGTATCAATTCTAAGTGTCAAATAAGTAGAAGAAAAGATATATTTGCAACACACTACCTAGATATAGGGTTTTAACTGATAGAATTCCACGAGTTTTGGTGTTTATCTGTTTCTGCAGGGAGACAACTGCAAAAGAGCAAAAGAGGCCCACAAGTAAGGATTACATAGACACATAACACCTCCGTACGAAAAGACTAATCTAGAAGACTCCAGAACCACCCCCGAGGAAGGAGGGGCCCACCTGTCAGCAGGGTAGGGCGGGCGTCCTCCCCCCTAGGGCGGCCGCCCAAGGCCAGTGGCCAATCATGGCCCACTTCGTGGATTAGGGTTCCACCGCCTTTGAGGTTTAATCTAAACCCTCCATTAAGGTCGGTTTGATCCGACGGCTGACGATCATTTGAGGGGGCTATATAAGGAGGACCCCTGCCCCCTGGCCAAAGGCAATCCATAATCTATTATTCATTTGCATATTTTCCAGAGAGGATTCACCAGAGAAGATCCCTCACGGGTCTATTCTCTAGGGCTTAGCATACATGTGAGATTAGAGTTTACTCTTCTAGATTGAGAGAGTTAGAGTGGATGTGTGTATTGGAGGAAGCCCGGCTTGTCGGTGTCTCCTCTCCAGTTTGTATCGACGGGATCAAGACTCCTAACCCGAGGCTTGCTCCTAGGATTTCTTCGGTAATTCGACTTCTAATTCTAGTAAGTTCCATATTTATAACTCTTTGGTTTGTGAGTTTACTTTATTCTCTTCGCGTAGAGAGTAGGGTGATCATCTTTAGCGTAAACGTGGTGTTTGGGCTAGGATACTCATAGATATCCCCTATCTAGCCGGATCTGTGGTAGTAGCTCGGAAAGTGACAATTCCGTAGATACCTTTGGAACCCACAATCCCGTTAGAAGGACCGATAGGGTTTCATAGGCCGTGTGTTAAGCACCCTCTGAGGTGTCTCTTCTCACGATGGTTCTCCCCAATAGAATAATAGATCATATCTTATATAGACTAGAACGAGACTACAGTTGCGATCTTCTCTAATCACTTATATCACGATCACCTTGTTTGTAGCCTAAGGGTTACTAGCATAGATTTGGTTAGTCAGATGCACCCTTTCTCCCTGCATAAAAACAAATAACGATACTCTGGACTATCTCCCGGGTGAAGTGCTCACCGGTATCCGTGCGCTTGCGGATTACTTCCTAGTGATTTCTCTGTCTGCGTTAACAAATATCAACAACGGGGACGTATCGAGTTCCCCAATCGGGGACGGGGCGAAGCAGTTTTCACGTACGGGTAGGAATCATACCCTCCGCAAGCCGGAGTTAGTCTCATACGCCTCCGATCCCTACAGGAACTCTCTGAACAGAAGGACAACGGGTACTGGGGGGCACGGAGTAACGGAGTCCATTGGCTAGGCATGAAGGAATCTGTCGTATACAAAAAGAATTGGTCAAAGGTACAACGGCCTACCCGCCAACGGTACAGCGAGCGCCCATGACTCTATCCTACTATGGGCTCAACCGGACCCCCCCCCCCGTATTCTTCGGCGGTGCGACGACGGACCGACACGATGCCCCACCTCCGACGAAGTACAAGGGCAACAGGAATATAGTATTATATGCACTCGTTATCTTTCTGGAAGAAGGAGGAGGATAAGACCCAACTTCCCACGTAGATCCACCTCAGTGCATGCTTTTAACTCCCTTGAGCTCCTTACGACTATAAAAGGAGGGCAAGGAGGGACGACATAGGAGAACACACATCGAACAACACAGCTAGCATACAACACACCCATACAACGTAGTGTTCAGAGACCTGGGACTCATACTCCCTCTCTCGACCAGCTTGTAAATCCCCTCCAAGCAGAGATAAGGAGCACGAGCAGCTCCACACTGGACGTAGAGATTTCTTGCCTGAGCCAGTATAAACCTCTTGTCTCTTTGTCTCACCATTCGGAGCCTGACACGCGTACAAATTTACTAGTTGGTAGTTTCTAAACACCGACAAATTGTGTCCGCTAAATGTCAATGAAAACAACGATTGCCAAAGCAATAACTTTTAAGCTACCTAGTTGGGTCCTTATGGTGGAGTATATTCATTTAAATTTAAATCCTCAACCTGATAAGGGTGCTTATATTTTTTTGAATTTTTTTTAAAAAAAATTCGAGACCAGGCTAAGCCTGTATTTCATTAAGAAGAAGAGAGTGATCAATAGACCTAAACATAGATGATACATGAGGAATCGCGAGTAATCCATGGATTACCAACGAAAACCTCAACACAAGGCACAAAGCAAGAAACATGAGGGGTGGGGGACCCTCCACCCACAACCCCAGCAACTAAGCCCTAATACAAAAGATAACTCGACACCTAGGTAGCCAGCAGTGATAGGAGACATAGAAGATAACTGTGGCAAAGCAACCGCTAGAGAACAAGACAACCTCGGTGGCAAAGCATCCACCGGAAACTCCTCGGCGGCAAAGCATCCACCGGAAACGATCGCAACCTCAGCGGCAAAGCATCCGCCAGAAACGCGACCTCTCTAAAAGCTCCTTCGAGTCACTCAAGGCAACGCCTCAAGACCACGGGTGAGGAGGAACGACCTCGGCGGCAAAGCATCCGCCGGCAACGACAACCATAGCTACGGCTACGACCAACACTCATCAGACATACCAAGGTAAAGAGAGACAAGACACCCAATTAGGTTCAGAACGACGAGCAGACGCGGAGGGGACATCTCCAGGCAGGAGGAGGGGGCGGCCACCGTAGTGCTCCAACGAAGCCTTCAAGAAGGGGATTTGACGTCCGCAGACGCCAACATCTTTGAAGAACACAAAGGACTTTTGTCCCAAAACCCGCCACCCCTCGTGAAGACAGGCTTTAGCGACACCTTCAGGAAGGAGAGTGACGTAGGGGCGGACAGGCTTCAACGACGCCTTCAGGAAGGAGAGTGATGTAGGAGCGCCACCGCCGCTGGCCGAGTAGATCGCTGGGCAGGGTATTTACCCAAGCAGGGAGTCCTCATCAGGAAGTGGGGGTGGTGGTGCTGGCCTATATGCCGGCGCCAGGGAGCCCGCCGCTGCCACCACGGCAGGGCGGGGACCGGACCAGCACGCCGGCGCCGGGCAGCCCACGGCTGCCACCACGGCAGGGGGGCAGCAACACGACAGCAGGCCATCGCCACCAGACGCCAACATCGGCACAAAGCCAGACCCGCCCAGAACCATCTGCACCCGCCGCAGGAAGAGCAGAGCCGGCCAAGGGGAGCCAGATCCGGCCAAGCGAGGCCCGGATCCGACCACCAGAAAGCCGCCGCCGACGCGTGAGTAGGAGACGCTGTCGTGCCAGCAGGGGCTGCCGCCGGCCACGTACAGCCCGCCACCAACGCTGAAGGAGCGGACCCCCACGGGGGAGGGGCGGATCCGGCCACCGGAGCTCAGGATCCGGCCACCCCGTGACTCGTTGCCGTGGGGAGGGGTGGAGGGGGGAGGGGGAAAACGAAGGTGGGAAGGGAGGGGGAGCGCGAGTGGCCGCCCCATACGCCGCTGGCCGCCGTCGCCGCGCGCCGGAGGGCGGCAACAGCGGCCGGAGAGGAAGCCGGAAGGGAGGGGGAGGTGGGCCGCCGAGGAAGGTCGCCCCCGAGCCGCCTGAGGGAGGCCTTATTTTAAAAAATTAACGGTGTTGTTCTTTCCATAATAGGCGAGATATGTATCGACGAGGAACCTATAATAACTTCATCAATATGAAGATATGCTAGTTTAGTCTTTCCAAAACCATCATAGGGAATTTTGGATGGGATGTGTCCCATTCTATGTTTGGTTAAGAGGGTGGGCATCCACGTTTTCTATTTGGTTATGACTCAGCTAAATGGGATGGATAGAGTTTTCACACCATTAGTCACTATCAACTGTGGAATCCATCATCATTCTCTCATTTACCTATATTTTGTGTCTCTATCTTCCTGCCTCGCTCTTTATTCGTCCCTATCAGACCATCAAGGAGTTTGGCCAAATCACGCACCACACCATCGAGTTGTCAGGTAGTTTGCCCCCTGCATGCACCACCCTACCATGCTAGTAGGGGAAGGGGCCTCAAACATTGTATACCTCTGTGCAGCCTTGACTTACACCCCATGCCTTTGTCGTCCATTCCTGTCTCCTCCCTGTATAGTATGGTGCATGCCTACATCATCATACCTGTCATCTCGACCTATGCCAAATGCATTTGTTTCTGCCACACATTGCCTCTACTCATTGCCTTGGCCTGTGTTGCCTACCTGAAAGGTCCTTGTGTGATTTTGGTAATTGAGTGACAACTTAGGTGGACTAATATGTGTCTAAGTGATATATACACAGGAGATTAGTTCACAGGTGATTGTGTGATGAAGGAGCTTAATGCACATGAAACATGACATGGAGTCATGTGACCAAGGTGGATAAGATCAAGATGAGGCTTGGCTTGATGGACCGGTTGCAAGTGTGAAGGGCAAGCGGGTGATGCTTGGCGCCGATGGACCAAGGCAACGGTGAAGAGCAAGTGAGGTCAAGATCGATGAACCAATACGGTCATGTGATGATATGGAGTGGATCATATCATTTGACAAGTGTTTGGTGCATGTGTTGCATCAACATTGGAGATGGAGATGGAATGGAATGCACAAGGCAAAGGTATAACCATAGGGCATTTCGATTTCACCGGTCATAGGTGTGTAGAGAAGTTGATGATCGGGTTTAGGATAGATAGCCGTACTATCAAGAGGGGCAAACTTGTTTGCATATCGGTTATCTAGTGCCACCGTGAGCGATCTAACTTTGCGATGAATTAGGATCGAGTGGCGCAGTGAGAGCAAGTGAAAATGCTTTTGAAAATGATTGTGAAAATGCTAACACACTTGCACAAGGTGAAGAACACATTTGTGTTGGCACATGAGAAGCAAGGAAGAAGTGGCAGCTCGGTTTGGCTGAGGAAACAGCTCCAGACGCAAGGTCCGGACGCTAGGGCATGTGTTGTCCGAACCATGGCGCATGCGTCCGGAAGCAAACCCTAGGCAGTTTCCGCTGAGGAGAGGCATCCGGACGCTATTCACGGTCCGGACGCAGAGCTCCGGACGCAGGGTCCGGAGTCTGGCGCTCTCTGTAACTCTCTAGAGGAAGAGTCCGGACGCAAGTGTTGGTCCGGACTGAGATCCGGACGTGCGTCCGGAGGAGAAGTAGCTTGGAGGGAGCTCTCGGGTTCTCTAGAATTTATTTCCGGACCCTGTGAGCAGTGGAACCGGACCCTGTGAACAGGAGCGTCCGGAGCCACGTGGCGAACAGAGGCGAGCGCGGGAAGTAGCCGTTTCAAATGGAGGCCTGACTGGACGCAGGTGCGTTGATCCGGACTGCACCGTGGGTGCGTTCGGAGCCTGCGACCGGAGGCTCATTCAGAGCCGTTGGCTCTCGGCTGGTGTTGGGTCCGGACGCAGATGATGGTCCGGACCCCCTGTGAAAAGTGCGTCCGGAGGCTCTGCAGTGAGTGTGAGAAGAGAAGAAAATGGCTAGTTTCGTGGGCTAGCCTATATATAGTTGTTGGTCGGCCTCTTGGGCTGGCTGAGCACCTTGGGCATATGTTGCCTCTGGTGTGCTTGGTGAAGGAGCCCTCTAACTCACTTGTGCAAGCAATAGTGTGATTCTAATTGCGAGTGAGTGATCTCTAGTGCGTTGCTTTGAGAGATAGCTTCGTGTGGCACTAGGTGATTGTGTTGCAAGCTCGTGGTGCTTGTTACTCTTGGAGGTTGCCACCTCCTAGACGGCTTGGTGATCAAGTCTCCGTAGAAGCACGCAAGAAGCTTGTGCGTGGCTCCGGAGAAGAGCTTTTGTGAGGGGTATTGTGCTCGCCCCGCGGGAGATCGCGAAGAGCAACTCTAGTTGAAGGTATTGTTGAGTGCCCTCATCTTGTGTTGGTTAGGCGGCAACCCTTGAGGGGGTTAGGCAAGTGAGGCCTGTAAAAAGTCATAAACCTCCAAGTGAGTGAGCCGATACAACGGGGACTAGCTTGGTGGCGACCAAGTGAACCTCGGGAGAAAAATCACCGTGTAAACCTTGTCTACTCTTCTTGGTGGTTTGCATTCTCTGATTCACTAGCTTTTATTTACTTGTTCATATCTTGTGCTAGTGTTTCTTTGTTGCTCTTGTAACTAGTTTAGCTTGTGTGGCTTGCCTAGTTACCTTCTAGCTTGTGTAGGTTAGAAGTAGCTCTTGAGTGGCTTATTGGCTTGTGTAGCCTTGTAAGTCACATTGCTTAGTTTGTGTAGCTAAGTAAGTTGAGCTCTCTAGTTGACTTGTGTAGTCTTGCTAGAGAGCATTGCTAGTGAGCTTAGGTGCTTTGTGCTTTGCTTACTAGTATGTGTAGGAGCTCCCTTTGTGCTTAGAGTACTAGTTGCTTAGGTTTGTGTGACCTTGCAACCTAGACTTGTTTAGGTGAGCTTCCTAGCTTGGCACCTTAGTAAGCCCAATTATTATACTTTGCTAGGTGCTAAAGTTATAAATAGAGGGGTGTAGTCTTGGCTAGACCGATAGTTTTAATTCCGCATTTGTTTCGGTTAGCCGTTGCACTTAAGTTTTAGAAAGGACTATTCACCCCCCCCCCTCTAGTCCGCCATCTTGACCCTACACTACCTTCGTTGCCTTTGCCCACCCAATAGCATGGCCCCCACCTCCACTTCTCGGCCTGCCATCACCTCGTTATCAGCGCCATCCCTACCTGTCCTCTAACCTTTGTGCCCTTCTACTCGTCGATCGACCTACACCACCTCTCACTATCCCACGCTGCCTCACCAGCATTTGGCGCTTGTGAAGAGGATGGCGGCGAATAGCCCATGATGGCAACAAAGTGGGATGCCTTTGTCCCTTCCTTTTCTAGGGATGGAGTAAACCTACATCTTGGTGGTACGTTCCTTTGAGGGATGACTCTGTCCTCTATTGTCTCTAAACCAAATACCTATCGAAAAGGGACCAAGTCAAACCATCTCACTTAGACCTTACAACCAAACACATACTTCCTCCTCCTGACTATTACTGCACTTGCATTTACTAGTATCACCATTAAGGTACATGCATCCATAGGTGCAGCACAACCAGTACCATCCTCCTGCAACAACTCTTGAGGAACTTGCCAGTCCATGTCTCCATATTGATGCCTTGTTGAAATCTAACCCTTGTACCATTAGACCTTGTTTGGATGTTATCGGATTCACCTAAATCCACATGTATTAGGGTAGAATTAGTTCAAGTTGTACTTCAATCCACCATAAAATATGTATATTAATGCGAATATGACTAAGTCCAAACAAGATCTTACTAGGAAAATAGGACGAAAGGAAAATGTGTTCAGATTTGGGTGTGCAGATGAAACACCAATATGTGAGCGAGTGTGTCTGCAAATTTGCAAAGCACTAGGGAGAAAACTGTTATGCAACCGGTTCTGCCCTCCCTAACAGATAGTGTCTTGATACCTTATTTGCAAAGCACAGGTTGCTAGGGTATAATGAAGATCTTCAGACGTCGTAATGGATACAAACTTAGATATGTGATATGTTCAATTAAGTAGCATAGAATTGCGGGTGTAGGGTAAGGAAAAAAAAAGTATCATGGTAACGAGCAGTATGTTTCAAGGACATACAGTAGCTAATTTACTACTATGGTCCAGCTGTATGACAAGCCTGTTGCTTTTGCGCAATCCACGTCTTATTTTTTTCATAAAACGACGCGCACTATGCTTGCCGCGCATCGCGGCCACCAGCGACGACGACAGTGTCACCCCGGCCGTGCAGAAAGAGGCAGTAGAACCCTCCGGCCATCGTGGCACCGGCCATTGTCCAGACCAGGCAAGCCATAGCCGGGGCGGCCTGTGCGAGCGCGGCGGCGACACGGTGCGCGAAAATAGCCGTGAGCGCCGCGGACTGAGCCCACGCCGCGGCCTTCAGCAGGCCTCGTCGCCTCTCCTCGCGCGCTCGCTCGTGCGCGCGGACCGTGGCGAAGAGAGCGGTCACAAGCACGGTGGCTGCCGCAACAAACGCTGCAATCCGGGCGTCGCCGCGCCTAGCGCGCGGCGCATGGCGACGCCCGAGTTGAGCAGAAGCAGCGCGAACGCCAGGGCGGCCAGCGCGGATGACGGTGGCACTGTGCACACCCACATTGTGATCACACGGTTCCGATCGCAGGAGGCTGTGGTGTGGTCTCCCGGAAATGGAAAAAATGAGCAGATGATAACCGAGAGTAGTAGTAATAAAGAGTCAAAATCTAAGGAAACTAAAATCTCTTGGGATGCAACGCTGCCATGTTTATATAGCCGAGAACCGTAGCTGGTTCCTTGCATAGTTGCATGAGAGGCTGTTGATGACTGACCAAAGTAGCTGGTCTTCATAAAAGTTTGGAAGATTATTCGCACTTGGAATTCACCGGAAATTACTTAAGCTAGGTTCATCTGCTTTGTAACGGTCACGATTGATTTAATGCGACGCGACGCGACGCAACGCAACGTTTAAGCTGCCTAGCTCATCGCGATGACGTATATCTTGATGAACAATAATAATAACTGGTCAAGCAAGGATTCTGGGCCCGTTCCGCAGTGTACGTAACACGTTGAGTACAGTATCGTGCTTCTTCTGCTCATCATTTTTTACAAGCCACAAAAAAACATACAATAAGTTTACCAGTTGACTTGGTCCTAGTCAACACAGGTAGTGGGCACCCTTTGCAATTGCAGGGCATTTTCCAGGATCTTTTTCTTGCACTCAGCAAATTCGCATGATCTGGTGTCACCGAAACATCATCTTCAAGCGAACAATGCAAAAGCTACACGCAATTCGCAACGGCCACAGCGAAAACAATCTCCTACTGAAAATGAAAAGGAAAACATCTCAAGCCCGAGACAAGCATCGGCACGCACAAACTCTCACCCCATATCGTTTAGCACTGAAGCCTAAAACTATAGATGTCACAACTCACAACTTAGGCAGAGCTAAAGAAAAACTCCCAACACAAAGAACACTCTGGTAAAAACAAAGGTTGCATCAGTAAACAGCAAAATCTAATCTTACATCAGTAAACAGCAAAATCTAATCTTACATCCAGCTTCAACTTCCTCACTCCTGGATTTGCTCCTCAGATGTGTACTGGTGGTGGTTACCCAATGCACCATCACCTGGCGCACCTTGCATCGAGCTCCCCTGTTCTATGGGCTTCATGTCCAGTTTCTTCTGCTGCTTCTGTACAACTTGTCGAGGCATCACCTCCAAGATGAAGCTGCCACCATTCCATGTCGACGCGCACACCTTGAGTATCAGGAACACCACGTGCATCCAGTAGGACAGGAATATAGGCACGGTCAGGGCCATTGTTGCCACTGTGAACAGCGCCTGGAGCAGTATGTACATGACCTGCCGGTTCCGGTCACCCAGCAGACCACTCAGCCTCCACCAGATGTTGTTCGCTTTCTGTGCTTTCTTTGAGAGTTCCCTGACAAATAGTTCATAAGAAAAACATTACTGAGTTACTTCAGGTTGTATTGGGATCAAGGATATTCAGGATTCAAGAATATATACCAACAGTTACTCAAACCCAAGCACCCAACTTATACCCTGCTTGGATCTCATTCTCATAGCGATTTTTACATAGTGATGTAGAATCTGAATTCTATATTACAAAAAATGAGGGGTGTTCTGATCTTAATGGCTGTGAGAATCTGCAAATACAAAGGTTTGGGTAGATGGATTCTAGAATCCAAGTTTTGGGTCTCATTCTCATTTTTCTTAGGAGATCCAAACAGGGCCTAGTAAAGTAGTAGGAAACAGGGAGTCATGAACCAGGGAAATGCAAATATAGGCGAAATGTAAAACAGGTGCAAACTTAAGGTACACGACAATCCAAATTCTAAATCAAGCATAAAAAATTTAATGGAAATGAGACAGTCATTGAGAAGAACTAATTTCGTCCTTATTGCTTGGGAGCCGACAAGCAATGCAGAAAAGGCCTCAACACTACCCTTGTTGCTTGGGAGCGGTGCAAGCATTGTTATGACTGTGTATACAGTAATACCAATCCATCTGTGATTATGGTGGTTAGGATGGTGGCCGAGGAACTGTCTGGTGGATCTCAGGAACTTGGTCATGGGGTTGATCTAGGTCTCCCTCCCAGGTTATGTCTATTGTGTATTTATTATAATTACATATGCAGATTTGTGGTGTGTACATGTGCATAGTTTTTGGATGGTTCTCTGTATCTTTTTGTTCCTTCTTTAAATGATGATACACACAGCTCTTGCGTGTTTGAGGAAAAAACTTCACCTGTTAACTAGATTAATTAGTGCTAATATCATTATTCACTGGTGACATTGTGAACGATTTTGTTGGCAAGATGTACACACACCGCAAAAAGCCCAAGCCAGCATCCACAGCACCAATTAACTGAACAGGCACACACTCTAGCTGGCAAGTTTGTTAAGTTATTTCCTTAATTTCTGCAAGCAGATTAGTTTGGAAGAATGAGAGGAATACTAGGAAAGATGAGAGGAAATATAGGGGAGTGGTTGGCCTCAAAGGCCATATATCTGTAACCCATCTGGGATTATGAATCAAGCAGGAATTGAATCACATGTTCAGAGTCTCCTAGGGAGGGCAAACAGGCCGGTTCCCTGCCATTGTTATTATCCTAGCCAGATTAATAAAGCGCCATATCAGGTGATCAAGTGATGCATACAGTAAGTGTGTCAGGGGCAAACACAACCGCATCTGCCCTCTCTTGCTATTTTTCATAACCCTACCTTTTGGCTATTGAGTCCATTTCTCTCAGTACAAAGCAATAGTGCATACAACAATACAGATGCGTAGCAAGTAAAAAAAGTAATCCAGTAGGTATAGTGCATGCTAGACCTTGATAAAATGGAAACATGTACCTGTAGGATGTCATGACTTCAGGGTCCCTTAACAATCTCTGTCGCCGCAGGACATTAACTATGAGGAAATACATAAGTTGCCACAGGGTGTAAGCAGCTAGTGGAACAAAAAACAGCCATGTCCACAGATATGATTTGTCCTCCACATATGGCCATGTGACTCTGGCATCTCTTCCTTCTGGGTGCATGGCAGCAAATGTTTGTGGATTCCACCACCGGATAGTGAAAAGAACAATCCCTGCAGAGGCACTCAATCAGTCATGAAGCTCGACCAATATTCAGAAATAAAATCCAATTGATGCAGAACAAAACAATATAATCCTAACTCATTCAGTATGCCAAGGACCTGTAGGAAATTTGAGAAGGCATCAAGTATATCACATACCAAACTTCCTTTTGTAGTTTAACTGGATCTTAAAGGGGTCCAATTATAATTTTTTGTTAAATTCCTCAGATTAGGTGTCGATAATTAGTTCACCCAGACAAAAAGGGGATGTGTGGGTTATAGAATCATGAGCAAGCACACAATCACGCGCTAATTAACAAAGTGAAGAAATAATTCAAATAATGTAAAGTCCCCACAGATTATTAGCACAACGTGCCAAACTCAAAAAATATCAATCAATAAACTGAAATGGTTGCATAGTTTCACTAGACCAAAATGATGTTTCACCTGAAAAGGTAAAATATTGTATGTATTGAATCTTGACATTCATGTCTGAGGTCACTTACCAGGTAAGAGATGTATCAAGACACTAACAAGTTTGTCAAACGAACTAAAAACCAAGCTGCAACGCCACACAATTAATGCCCAAGCAAGTGGACCCTGTGAGGATTTAAAATGATTAAACACATCCTGGACAAGCTCCACAATAAACAACGGTATTTTTCATACCTCTGCAAACGAGAAGCAAACCATGAAAAGTTTTTCATCCTTTGGATAGAAGAGAATCATTACAAGGAGAAAGGTGTTGGCATAGTAGCAAAAGTCCTGCAGAAAAGAGAAAAAATAAACCTCAAGGTTTACACACAAGATGATGGCTTTAGAAATGGAGAAGATCACATCAAAAGAACACAAAACTGTTGCTTAGCAAACTTATATTTGTGACAACATTCAAACTTTAAAATGAAACATAACCTAGAATATTGACCTAGATATAATGTAGGCATACTATTTTATCAGGTAAATCAGGTAAAGGGCTATTCCTGGTATACTAAAAAATATCATCGACACTCCACGTCATTAGAATGGAGTGGCTCCTCTTTTAAATTTTAAAGGATAAAGACATGAGATATGTGGCAATAGGTCTACCGCTTACACACATAGCAACATAGGAATATTGTGCAACTGCAAGATGTTAGCACAATGTCCTACAAAAGTATATCACCCACTCATTATACTAATATGTGCTATTTACAACTGTTTATCCTTTCATTCAACAAAGCTTTCTGTTGCAAGATTTGTGGTGTGAATAACAACTAAATTTAAAGTAAAGTAAGACACTGAAACTAACACCCTTAAGTTATGAACTAAGTAAAATTCTGAGGAAGCACATTTCTGGTACTTGACACATTTCCAATGCGAGGCAATAATGAACTCACCAGGAGATAGTAATGCCATTTCTTGTAGCGGTAGTAAATCCAGCGGAGCGGTACGAATATGACATAGAACAGGCAGTACACATATGGCACATCCTGTGGTCCTGCAAGCAACACCAGAGCATTACAAGTGGAACCAACAAGAATCTTATGATGTACAGTACGTAACACCCAACGAAATAGATCAATGCTGCAGTAGCTTACTGGCACCCAAGAGATAGCAAAATCCCCAAATCCAAGAACGCCCAGCAAGTGTGTGACCTGGACATTTAAAACGAGTAGCACCACATAAGAACATTCCCTACACCGAATCCAGCGGTTCCAATTATTACCACAATCTCTGCAGTACAGTAGGAACAATAAATGCTCAAAGTGCATGCAGGTACTTATTCCTTTCCGCTAAAATGCTTGATAAAAAATCCATCGCCAATATTTTCTCGTACTAATCGAACAGTAACATCACATGATGCCTACCAAAATTGGCGGCGGACTAACTTGTTATGGAACGCATGCCAATAATTTCCTTAAATTCCTATAGAGGGAGGGAGCACGGGAGCGGCAAGATTTGTGAACATCAACTGCAGAAGAAAGGCACCATAAAGAGATTAAACGGAGGCAGATTCGGGAAATGACCTTAAAGATGAAGCGCTCGTGCTGCTCGGCCTTAGTGGCGATCTTGACGGCCTGCTTGGACAGAATCGCCTTCGCCTGATCCCTCTGCGCACCACGGAACCCGCCGGGCAAGATCAGGACTCATGATAGCAGCCAAAAGCAAATCCGAGAAAGAAAAAAAAAACGGAAATCGAACGACAGAGCATGGGCAGCGGCGCGGCGACGCACCCTCCGGCGGACGTCGGCTGCACCGTTGGCGACCAGCGGCGCTCCCGCCGCCGCCGCCGCCTCGTCCTCCATCCCTTCCCAACAAGGCAAGAACCGTCGAGACGCGACCTTTGTTCTCCTCGTATCCTCTACGCCACCTTTCTTTTATTATTATTGTTTATTTATTTATTGCTATGAAATTTTCTCCCTTTCCTTTTCTTTCCTTTTCTCCCCTGGATTTATAATGTCCTTTATATAAAAATCAATCATCACACACACCCATCGAGCTTAATTGCCTTTTTAATCTGAAACCCCATCCAATTTTCTTCTGTCTTTTCCCGTGAACTCAGTCAGAGCTGCGTGGCCGTGGCGTTTTGGGCTCCCCGTCAACAATTGGTGGAAACGCGACATCAGAGCACGTGTGCCGTCGCCATTGTGGGCTTCTGCTTGTGGCCTTGTGTGCATCCAGACACCCGGGTGACGGAGACGCAATACTTTTATTAGTGGTGGAAGAGACAAATAGAACTAACAATTCGACAAAAAAAATTGAAAAACCTTTTCAAATGGGTTCACCTCCCTATCACGTTTTTTAATCAGCCACCTCAGCATCTCCAAAAAATTTACTTAATAATTTTATTACTCTCTAAAATAAATAACATTAGATTACTTTCAACAGATCATGTAAAACCAAAAGATAAATAACTAGTAAGATAAGCTATCCAAAAATAGAGAGCGAATGAGGTGGGATAGAGAATTACTAAATTTAGAGATTAGAGAGTCATTTATAAAGTCTGTTGAAGACGTTTTTTTTAACAATAGCCAAACTTAACTTTAGACAATAATTTGGCTAGTTCTTGAAGATGCTCTCTAGTACCCACTCCATCGCTTTTAAATTGTTGTTCTTTATATTACATGCTTTATTTATGATAATTAAATTTATTTGTATACTAAACTTATATTATATATATTATTTTTCTATAAATCTAGTAAATTTAATAAAAATTGACCAATCCGCTTACTGTGATGACAAAACGGATAGGTAGAAACTCTTTTCGCACCCTACACTCTTTTTTTTATTAACAATATACTATCGCTATGAACAACTTTTATAAACTCAATACGTATTCATGAAGCCATTTGAACTCGATGAACATATCACTGGAAGAATAAATAGTCAAAAAACCCAACATCCAAGGGGTGAAGGCAGCAATCTCTCTTGGCATCAACAATGTCATTTTGGAGACCAATGCGCAGCAGGTGGTGTGGGCGTCACAGGGTGATGATTTCAAACTCAAATTGTGGTGGGCGGTTTAGTCCATGAACTCAAGGATCTGTTAGTAGAAAGCTTTGCAACCTTCTTTGTCAAACATGCCCCTCGTGAATGTAATAGAATAACACATGAGCTAGCTTCTACATGGAGCAAGAGCCAAGTTTTGGCGCCTTCAGTGTTGGTCGGTGTGTCAAAATCGTATTGTCTTTGATGCCAAACAATTTAGCCGACATGTTTGAGCAAAGGAATGTAAATTCCTATAAAAAAAACCTAACATTCATGATGAGTTACTCAAACTGGATGGACAATAAAGTTGGTCCGTATAACCAAGTATTATCTTAACTTCTTAAGATGCCAATGCTATTTTCTTTGTTTCTGTATCTACGAAACTAGCGATACCAACATAATCCTGTTAGTGTTTTATTTTTATTGAAGGATTAGCTTTTTTTTCGTCTAGAAACCTTGCCTCATTTTCATCTCAATGAGCTTTATTTTGAGATGGTGACCGTTCCATCTGGCTGGATGCACGGCCGTATGGATGGCACAAAGCCTGGAATATTCCCTTGACACTTAGAGGTCGCTACCTAGGTTTTTCGTTTTTGTCTCATTCCGTTAGGTTCCTACTTTCATCTACTGTCATGAAAACGACGATGGGTCCCGACCTTAATAGCTATGTTCCCACTAAGAAACGGAAATGTGGAACAGGAATGGAAACTTGGGTGCTATTTTATAACGTGAGAACGGAAACATTTGCGTTCCTGTGACGTAGACATTCCCGAAACGTAGAACATAAGAACCTGACCACGTTCCCGTTCCCTAGCTTCTAACGTCCCGACCAGCCCATAAGTCACGCTAAGCCAATCCAACAGTTTAAGTCACGTTCATGTCGGGAAACTGAATTGGTCCGGCCCAGCAGCAAGAAGCAAGATCACAATGCAAAGGAACGCGTGTATTTTAAAATAATTTTTTTAAATTTTGACCAAATTTCTAAAACAATATTAAAATAATGTATAAAATTAGTTACATTAGATTTATTATATAACGTATTTTTATATGGTGCTTATTTTAAGTCATAGATGTTATATTTTTCTATAAAAATAGTCGTTAATGACTACCATCGATTTTAGGAATTGATTATTTGAGAGACGGAGGGAGGACTCCTCCGATCGAGGTAGCTTTTAAAGGACATTTCGCGTATGCCAAATTTTCTAATCTTTGATCAATAGTTTAATTAAGATTTTTCAAATATTATAAGAAATTAATATATTTGTAATCAAATGTACTATCTATAAAATATATAATAGTCAAAATCTAGTTTAGAAAATATATCTTGTAAACAGGACTGGAGGAAGTAGAACGTTTAGTAGCATACATGTAGGAATCAACATATTTTTTTCAAAAAAAGAAAAAATATTATATAAAATTTGGATATATTAATACGTTACAAGTATTTGCATTAGTACCCAGACTGTGAATAACACAACTTAAAACCTAACATGTTAATCATTTTGCAATATGGATGACCGCATAGCCAAACACTCAGCAAATAGGCTGAGAACAACTACCCAACGAACGACGGCTAACATTCCTGTAGGTCGAATTGAGGATCATTTTCTTCTTTCTGGTGTCTTCCTTCTTTTTTTTCTGCTACCGAAGAATGATGAAGGCTGGTCTAAAAAATCCGGAAACAAAAATCTATATGTCGCCATATCGATGAAGATGGTGATGCTGAAGTTGTCGTCCTAATCTTCAACAGAGCCGCTACGAAGAAGACAATCCCGATCTTCTCCTTCACCGTTGCCGGAGATATACCTAATTAATAATCTCTAACTTATCGGCTATTATCATCGCTGCATCATATTGACATGTTTGATGGAAACATTAGGTCTGTATTTATTGGTTTCAATAGATCTGTTTACTAGAAAAGTATTGCTCTATTCATTCACTATGCCTCCATCGGCTATATAGTTGATGGCTTGTGCTTTCACATCTATAGCATGTTTTTCATAATTTTGTTGAATTATACACAGATTTGTGAACTATCTGCCTTTTGCTTATTGTTTATAACAAAACTGCATCATTCTAACCTGTTTAGTAGATATACTAGATTGAATCTAGCTAATTTATATGTTTATTTATATTAAATGAATGATTATTCACATGATATTGTATTTTGACATCACATCAGCTCTACGGCCCTGTTATATCATAATATCTCTTCGGTTTTTTTTTCGTGGGCTCTTTTTTTAAGCTAGCTGATGATCAAAGTATTCATGTGATCATGTCATAATGTGTTTGTGAGTACATATTTGTCTTTAGTATAAATAGGTTTGTGGATCTGGTAGCTTTACTTTATTGTCTTTCATCAGCGTTGCATTAGTTTGAATTGTTATATAGATAGTATAATGTCCGTGTTAACGCTACGATTTTTTCTAGGAAACGCTATATAAATCAATCAATTTGTTTTTGTAGAGTTTAACTTTTGAGATTGTATTTGAGTCTATATATACATTTTGGGAATCATCTTTACATATAAATAGACATCTTTATATCTTCTCTAAGTTCTTAATCAAATATTGAATATCTGTAGACTTGATATCCCGATAAACATACACTGGAACAGTGTGCTCGTGAATATATTCTAGATCCCTTGCGGAATCAAGGGCGATTTGCACTCTACTGGTCCATGAGAGACCAGTACTGCAAGTGCAATGTGACACATTCAAATAGCAAAACTTTAGCAGTCCCATGCAGATGCTGGCTTAGGTTTCCATTCTCAATAAATTCATAAACAAGGAACAAGCAACTCTCAACACAATAACCAATCAAGCGCACCTGTCGGTACCGAAGAATAATTAAAAATTATTTCAATAGAAAAACATCTGATAGTATGTTACATATTGAAGAAATATAATCTTCTGTGAACTCTAGTCAATTTTCTTATTAAATTTCTGAGGAAAGTACAGAAAAACAAAATATATAGTAGGAGGTTGATATTTAAGATTAGTTCCAAATATGCCTTATCTCTGAAAAGTCAAAAATCTAAGATCACCAACCAGATTCGAGTGATGGACGCGTGTCAACAAGGAATTCTTGAGAAGCCTTTGTATCCATTCTCTTTATGGCAGCTTTCTGGACACAGGAAAGAGAGAAAATTATTTTACATCACAAGCATACCACAGTGGTCATAGGCATTAGTTGTCTATTGAACTGTGAAGGGCATGTGCACCAACTACTACATTGCCTATCCATGTCCACACCGAGAAAAAGTTGAGCTGACCTCGGCTCTAAGTTCAGCATAATAAACAGAGCCAAAACCACCTTGCCCAATTTTATGCTCCATACTAAAGTTGTTTGTAGCATGGGAAAGCTCTTCGTATGAGAACTCTATGGATCTGTCAATCCTCATGCCCTCAGCTTGTGAAGCCTTGCCTGAAAAGACATTTAAGTAAAAAATGCATAACAAGTTGACAAAAGCATACTATTGTATTTGCCAACATGATACAATTTATATGAGGAAAAAGATAGTATGTTCCTTACTAAGTTGGACCGAATCCTCTGGAATTGAGAGTAATACGGCTTTTCTCTTTTTTTTTTGCAGCCTATAATACAGCCAGATGCCAACAATCAAAATAACAATACAGGATATCACAATTCCTGCTACTGCTCCTCCAGAAAGGTTGTTTCCTGTTCCATGTAGTATCACGTGAGTTAATTGCCTTTGTTTTTGTCAATTGAACAAACCATACAACTTTGCTTGTTGATGTTCGATAGCCTCAATTTAGAAGCATATCTCACAAAAGTGTATAAATGTGTCAGCACTGCACAAGGTGATGAACTATCAGAATTCTGAACCTGTTAATATAACGGAAATTAAAGATGATACTTGAACAGATAACAAAACAATACTCACCCTGATTCCAGAGGGCGGTAATTACTGTCTGCATCTGAAAAAAACAGTAAGCATCCCAGCACAATTAAATTGATGATAAATGACTAAGTTGTTAAACACAAACTGTATAATTCCTTGCAAAAAGTGAAGAGACAATTAAATTAAAAAACATAAAAAAAACTCAACTGAAACTTGAGTTGGTCCTCTCACGTCATCAACTAAATAGGCAAATAGCTAACCCAATAACTATGATTAGCATATGAACCCTAGAAAATGTTCATTCTTGTTTTTTTTTTTTTGGGGGGGGGGGGGGGGGTATCTTCATTCATTTTTGTAACACCCGAAAATTTGAATTTTTAAAATAGATTGAAATTGGATTAATTTTGAATTTTGTGCTCATGAAAATGCAGGAAAATAAAAATGTTTTCATCAAATTAAAAATTGACCTAGGGTTTAGCAACCTTTGCTTGAGCATTCATGCCTCTGCATTATCCTTTTTGTGATGCTTGGTTTTGCAAAACTCAAAGCTTTTCAAAACGGTTTAGAAAATGGTTTTCAAAAAGGATTTAAGAAAAGCTTTGAAAATAAAAAGAAAAGGAATAGGATCAAATCCTCTCTTCCTCACCTTCTGGCCCAACCAGCCCAGCCGGCCTGGTTCCCTCTCCCCTTCCATCTACATGGGCTGCTTTGCCTCGCCCCGGCCCGCGCGCATTTTCCCCTTCCCTTTTTCCTACGCGGCCCAGCGCGTCGACCTGCCCCGCTCCCTCCCCTTGTCTCGCCGACGCGGTGGTCCCGCGCTGTCAGCGCCTTCCCCCTCCTCACGCTGCCGAGCTCGCTCCGTGCTTTGCCACCACCGTAAGGAGATCACCGAGCTTCGAGACATTCTTCCGAACTCGCCTAACCTTCTTTATCCCTCTGCGTTACTCTCAGGTGCTCGGCATACCGTGCAGAACAACTCCGCCCGCCTCTGCTCGTCGCCGGCCCGCACCGTACTCCTCCGTTCCTCCCTATCGGTACAGGTGAACTCACATCTCCTTCACCTACCTCCTGGAACCCTTCCCGAGACCATTCCGGCTCAAACCGCCCACGCCGGCGTGGAGCAGAGCTCCCGTTCATGGCGTTCATTGCCGGGCCACTGTTCCCCCGGTGGGGAATCCATCTCCCTCTCCCTCCATCTAATCTGGGCCATTGGCCTTAGATCCAACGATCCCTAATCCAAGATACCCCTTCGGCCGGTTATCTTGCTAAAGAGCCCTTGATATCTTAAGTATTTAACCCACAGTCCACGACTGGGTTTAAAATCCGATTTTCTCTTTTGTTTTATTCCGAAACTAGATCCACCTAATTTACAAGTTTACCTCTATCCAGCATGTCTCCGTCTTTTCTATCATCAAATTCATTGTTCCCTAACTCCATCCTCTTGTTTGGAGTTTCCCAAGAATTCTTTTATTTTGACCCTAAATCATTCTCTTGAGTCCATCATTCATAAAAATATCTCTAAAATCTTCCGGGGAATTTTTCTGGCTTTTTCAGAACCTTTTCTCATTTTTCTATGAGCTTAATCTAATTTTTAGATGCTCCAAAATATCTTTTCGTGAGCTCCAAATACTTTATTTGGGTTCATAATATTCCAAAGTGTCTCCGAGAATTTTCCCAGAATTTTTGGAGACTTCGGAGTATTTTTCGTGACTTAAATATTAGTTCTAGACTTTTCTAGAATTATTTTATTCACGAAAATAATTTATTCCGAAAATATATAATAAATATCTCAATTTCCCACCGGTCCTCAAAGCCTATGTGCAATAATCCTAATATATCTCAAAAGTCCATGCATTTATTTACTAATGGGCTTTTATGTCTAATTGGCCCATTAGTAAATGTGGAAGTGCACCATCAATTAGTACCATATCGTCAGTTGATGAACATGTAGGGAGTTTTTCTCCCTATATATATCTATCAGCTTCTTGCCAAAGCACACCACAACTACCGCAAGAGGAGCCCCTAGTTTGGGAAATCTCTCGTGTAGTAAATTATAGTTTTCTCTCTTCCTATCATATCATTGGCGGTCAACTCCGGCGAGCTTTTCTGCTGCTACAAGGTTCGTCTTGTTTTTCTCTTCGTCGTAGTGTATCCCTTCCATCCAAGGCGGTTTTCACATTTACGTTTTTCCCTCTGGAAAGCGTATTCTCTTTTTAGATCTGTTTAATTCGGTTTTAAATGAAAATCCTTATTTACAGATTTGCCATCCGATTTCAAAACCCTATAACTTCTTTGTTTTTAATCCAAATCGATCCGTTCAAGTTGTGTTAGATTCGTAGTTTTATGCTCTATCCAGTAGTATAGTTTTCATCTATGTTAATTATTTTTGAAAATCAAAGTAAATTAATTCTTTTAATGCTTTAATCTTGCCCTTTTCAAAATCTTGTTTAATTTATAGTTTATTCGTTTTAGATCCGTTTTGTCCCGTTCGAGTTGCGTTGGTTTCGTAACGATAAGATCTACCTGTTAGTAACAATATTAAATATGTTTTATTCTCTGAAATAAAATGATAATTGATTAATCTATATAATTAATGGTTTTCCAATTAAAATCAAATAGGGTTTTCCACCTCGGCTTTTCATAAAACAAAACATACTTAGTTTAATCTTGTTTTTACAAAGCAAAGTAATGTGACTTAATTTAATTTGGGTATTTCTCTAAAGTATCCAATATATGCTTTTGAAATAAAATAAATGAAGTTTAATTATCTTATAAAAGCTAATCTTTCGGTAGTCGTTTCTTTTCCTTTATAGATCCGATTAGCGTGATTCTCGCGTCTGCGTGATCGTAGCAATACGTAGATTTCTTTTAAACCTTTTTCGTTGATTGGTGTATTGTTCTAAAGTAGATATATTGTATACTTTGAATGATTGTTCAGATGCTTGTGTAGTGTTTATGATCTTGTCCAATCGGTGAGATTTACGTGGAGATTAAAAAGTCATCAGAAGATCGAGAATCAAGTGAAGAAAGGATCTAAGAGTTTAAGGCAAGTTTAACATGGGATCATCCTTGTTACCTATTCACCATAATTCAATCTAGTCATTATTGCATGTGTCTAATTTGATTCCTATTAGATCTATACCATAGCTTTGTTATCCTTTACCTTGTCACCATGGGTTTATATGCATATGGGTGGCTCTGCTATGCTTTACCATAATGGGTCTTGAGATGAATCTTGATTAATGATATATGCAACAATGAGATAAAATTTGCTTTTATAGCAACATGGAATAGGACCCCACTGTAGGGCAAAAGTTGGGACTTAAATGTAACCACGAGTGCTAAAATGGCTCTGGCTTTAGTCAAGTATAAAGATTCGTACTAGCATGTTGGCAGTTCGTGAAAGGCACCATTGCCGAGCTGGTTGTAGGGCATGTTCTAGGGTGGTTACCGCTTCGAAAGGTACCATCGAGTAGAGGCTTTACATACCCCTTGCCCTTGGGTCCGTAGGGTCTGGCAACATGTTGGGAAGACTTTTGAAAGACTTCATAGTGTACCCTGCCCGCTCACCTTTAGATACTCCTGTTGTTGAACAACTTATGATGATAAGTTTGGAGATATGATATATGAGATTGTTTCATTAATGATCATGTGATTACCAACTGGGTTAAGCATAACTAAAGCTAATTGTTGTTAAAACTTGACCAAGTTAAAAGCAACCGCAGTAAGCCAGTGTCAGTCTTTTGAGCTTCATAACCCTGTGTTAATCTTGCTGAGTACTTTAAGTGCTCACCCTTGTCTTATCAACCATATCAGATTGCAAAGAGCAACAGTTAAAGGAGTTAGGCTTGTGATTAACCAGTCAGTTGTCCCTGTGAAGTTAAGCCAGTGTCAGTCTTTTGAGCTTCATAACCCTGTGTTAATCTTTGCTGAGTACTTTAAGTGCTCACCCTTACTTTATCAACCATATCAGATTGCAAAGAGCAACAGTTAAAGAAGTTAGGCTTGTGATCAACCAGTTAGTTGTCCCTGTGAAGTTAGAGTCTACACCTGAAGTTCGGAGTTGTCTTCCCGCTGCTGTTTTGAGGTTATCCTTTGACCTTATATGTTATGTGTTTAAGTATTGTCTTTTGATACTTCCTTAATTTGTGGCTATATGTGAGATTTGACTTCTTAGGCTCACATATGGTGTAAATTTGGTTTTGTTCTTAAAACCGGGTGTGACAATTTTCAATACATCAAGTTACTAATTTAGCACCTGATAGCCAGGTCCTAGGCATCAATAATAAGCAGCAATCAGGATAAATGAAGTTACCACACAGTAAACTTGATAATACCAACGAAATGGTATATTTGAGGACTACATTTTTTGTGCGAACTAAGATTAGCCATTTCATTGTCAAGTCACAATTGCAATAAAACTAAACTGGACCGCCAAGAACACAATGACATGATTATACTACTCTGAGCTGTTCGCAAATTACCTAGCTACACAACCAAATTGAAATTCAAGCGGGAGTCCAACAACAGATACTGCAAAGGAATCAATTGTACAAACCCTTTCGCAATTCAATAGCTACACCTGTGTCAGAATCTGATTTCGATCCCACAATAACGTATGGCCAAGAGAGACGGGTTCAGTTAAATTAAACTCCTCCCCACACCCCAAAAAAAATCTGAAAATAAACCGAACGGCAAGTGAACTGGGTAGATTAGCTAGGTGGCAGCACGCAGCACACAAATCAGAGAAAAAACTGGAAGATTGAATTTGACTGCGAACGAAATGAGAATCTATCTACTGGAGGCGACCTTGCGAAGCACACACCTTGAGGAGATTCCGGTGGGCACCCTGCCGTTCTGCGGCCTCGGTTTCGTCCTCCGGCGGCGTCCCCTAATCCACCCTTTTGCACGCACATCGAACTACGGTTAGTGCCGGATCACCACCGCTTGCACTGCGCGCACACCGCGGGAAAAGGCAGCCGGACACAGGAGGCGGAACGAAAGTCACCTTGGCTGGCGCCGTGTCCTCGTTGGGGGTGACGAGATCCCTGCGATCGCCGCCGGTGGCGGCGGCGGCTGGGTCCCCTTCCCCATCCGCAGTGGCCGCCTTGACCACGACGTAGTCCTCCCCCTGGATCCCGTTCCCCGCGGCAGCAACGCCGTCGCGGCCGGCATCCTCAATCGCGGCGCTGAGATCCATCCAACCCGGAATAGCGGACGCGTCTCGCGCAGCCGCTTTTGGCCATGGGAAAAATTGTGGAAAACGTCCATTTTTTTTTTTGGCAAGAGAAAGACAATGCGTATGGGTGCATGTGGGATTCGATCCCTGGCGGCTAAGCGAACGCGGAGACAAAGCGCGTGCGGGAGGACGAGGAGATTGACACAAGCAATCCTAACCATCCGATTTGAGTGAGTAAAGAGAGAAGAATTAGAATAAATTTGGACAGTCTATTTTAAAGATTATTTTTCTGGGTGCAATTCAGTGGGTGGATGGATGATGGGCTTATCAGCGGGGGACGTTTTTTGTGTGAATCTAACAAAGAAAAAGATGATGAATCAGTAGAGTAGATACGAAGATTGAATTAGATGATTTGCGAATCTGCTTGTGTTAGGATAAATGTTTTTCTACATGTTGTATTCTTTAATGTAAATTATCGGCTCTAATTTAATTGTTTTTGTCTTGGTTAATAGCCAATAAGAACTGTGCCTATTTGTTTTATATCATCTATCGTTAGGATATCGACTCTGTAGTTGATAGCTTTATTCACTGGCTATTGAGTCATACATTTGGAATTATTTGGGCAACTCTGTCATTTCTCATATTAAATTACTGATCAAACTCACACTTATCAATCGCAGGTCAAATTGAATGGTATGTACGCGAACTCGAAACCGGATTATCCTGTATTGAAAGGACTTTGAGACTTGTTACGTATCCACTCACACGGTGATCTAGATTTTCACGTCGACAACACTTCTTTTGCCTGAATAATGAGTTAGACATCAAGTGATCGACTATTTACCATTTAACGTTTAAGATATCACTTGTAAAATAGATCACTAACAACTTCTTCAATATATGTCTTCAAATATCTCCATCTTACATTTCTAGTTTCTCGTTGTCAAACATAGAGAGTGGATCTAGCTCTATAGAGTTTCAAATAAAATATATAGAAAAGTTGTTAGAGTGCAAACAGAGATGGAGAGTGATTTTTATTAGAATAGCTCTTCAACAAGGATTTAAAAGAGTGATTTTTTTTTTAAAAAAGTAAGGGAGTGTCTACCTACCTGTCGGCAGATTTTATATGATATGAATTTGTTAGATTTTTTATATATGCGTGAATAGTTGTAACAGAAATCCTAAAATGCACAATCAAAAGTATATAAATCTGACAACAGATAAATAGCAAAAGTCCAAAATAATGAGTGAGTTTAGAAAAGACCTAGTTGAAAATTGAGTTTAAAGAAGACTAGTATATTATTTTTTCTCTATCCAAAATTATAGAATGTTTTGGTATTTATAGATTTATAAATTTAACTAATATCTAGGCATAACATATATAGTCAAAATTATGAACTAAGAGAAATCAAAACGAGTCGTAATTTAGAATCGAGGGAGAAATAAATACTCGGCTAAAAGTGTTCCGGAGCATATAGCGCTCGGGCACTACTAGTGCTCGAATAGAGCTCTATAGCCGCGCCAAGAAATCGACGGCCGCAGAGACGCCGCCGGCTTCCTGGCTCCTAGCTAGACGCGGTGCCCGTGCGGCAGGTCCGCAGGGCGATAGGCCAGCGGCCGTGGCGGCGCGGCGGCCGGGTGGTTGTGGATGCCGTCGTAGGTGGTGATGACGAAGCGCGGGTCGTCCCGTTCCCGCTCCACCCGCTTCTTCACGCGGCACCCCTCGCTCGAGCACCGGTAGTAGTTCCTGGTTGTGATATATTATTGCGTGGCCCGATCGACCAAATTGCATTAGAAGAAATGTTCATGGTTCATCGGCGAGAATATTTGAAAAGAATAGAAGATACGGATCGAGTTGGACTATTACAGATGGATCGATGCATTAGTATATATATACCTCGGGTTTGGGCTGTTCTTGACCAACTTCTTGCCGTACTTGCGCCAGCGGTACCCGTCGTCCAGGACATCCACGTCTGACCGCGTCTTGAACGCGATCTTGCCGTGCTCGCTCCTCAGCAGCCACCTCGAGCCTCCATCCCTTCCATGCATATTCAGCAAAATATAGCAAACGTTCAACTACTGTAATTCAGAAGGGAGGGGTTGGGGGGGGGGGGGGGGGGGGGGGGGGGGGGGTTGCCTATCTTGCAGGGAATGATATCATAGATGATCATCTCGGGCAGCTTACTGCGTCAGGTTGATCCTGTCGTGGTTGCCGTTGGTTAGTGCAGCTGAGCTGAGCACTGATGATGCATCCGGCAGGCTCTGCTCGTGCTCACCGCCACCATAGCCATCATCTTCCGCTTGCAGCGTGGCAAACAAGAGTGGCTCCTGCTGCACCGACTGGAACTCATCAACAGCCGCCGCCGCCGCCTGCACCTCCCCAAGCGGGCGGTACCACTCCTCGCCGGCGACATCGTCTACGATATCGTCGAGTGAGAGGTAGCTGGACACGGCCACCATGTCGTCGTCGGCATCGCCACCGAGAACCCGATGATCATCCGCGTCGGCGTGGCTCGGCGAGAGCTCGAAGAGATACGAGTAGGACGACATCAGATGGATCGATCGACGATCGATCGCCCCGGCCCCCGGAGAAGCGACAAGGCAACCGATCGATCAATCGCGTGTGCCAGTGTCCATGTCACAGCTCGCCGAGAGGCGACAAGCTAGGTAGGCAACTACTGTAGTAAGCAGCAAGCAGCGCGCGCACAAGGGCGCCTCTTATCTTGTCCGAGCGGACCCGGGCCATCAAGCGTCAATGGCAGCGAGTGAAGACGCACCTGCACGCGCGCTGGACCCTGTTGCCGATCCAGCTCCGGCGGAGACGACGACGACGTATGGCAACCGGAGCGCGCTGCACACGCCACGCCACTGCCCCCTGGATGCGCGACACCACCTCACCTGTGCAGCTGAGCCAGTGAGTTGTGTTGTGACATGCTGCTGCCTTTCTTCCAGTCGTCGCCGTGGACCGGCCCAAGACTTTGACTCATGGAAGGAAGGGCGTGTCAGTGTGTCACTGCGTCAGGCTGTCAGCCATTTAGTGCGTCTCCGATGACTAGCTATTTAGCTAGCTATTATGATGTAGACAGGTAAAAAGTAGGAGAGAGAACAGTCACTAGCGATGAGCAAATAGCTAGTCTATTTCACGTATTTTAAGAATTTGTGAGATGAACGTGTAGATCCAACAGTATATAATAATATTTGTTTTTATCTCTCACCTCCATATCAGCTAGCTACGTAGCTAATATCATTGCGGACACCTTTATGACGACGAAACGTAGCCACTGCCCCGTGTGCCACGGCGCCGAGGAGGGGTCAATTCGCAAGTCTTGTTTGGCCTGCGGCACACGGTCTTCTCCGGTCCCACACATGCGGGTCGTGTTGACGATTGGTGGAAGCTTGGTTGGCTGCGCCTCCGACGTCCCAACGTATCTAGGACAGTCAAATAATCACTGACGCGACTCGTGATTTAGCCGAGTCCTACTGAAGCCAGATGCTCATTTCACAGGAAACAAAATTCCACTGCTACTTTTAGTTTTGTCTCCGCCACGGAAGTCTGAGGCAGCAGCCACGGTGGATGTTGATGGGCTTTGCTTAACACTTTGGCAAGACTGATTAAAGAGGACCCACATACAACTATCAAATTAGTTCTAATTTATCTTTCTTTCTGTGTTTTCTATTCCTAGGTTTCATACACCTCTTTTTATATGTTCTTATGTTTTTTTTGTTTCTCTGTTTTGCCACTTTATTTCTATCTTTTTTTTTCGTTTTCTCTTATTCTCCTATTTTGCATTCCTAAACGCACGCGGGCAGCCGACTTCTAGCGAGTTACATTACAAGTTACATTCGATTTTGTATGCTAAGTAGGTTTATAGGTTGGTTGTAAGGAATGCATGAGTTATGAGAGAAGGGTGGAAAAGACGTCTTTTTCTAGTTTGCTTGTGTCTATAGGCAGGTTGTTAACTAACAACTCGCTTTCTTCTCTCATTAATCATCTCACCTTTATGTAGGATTCTGAGGACATGGATTCTCTTAGGGTCTGCTAGGTAGGATTTATTATACTTGTTCTACGGCCTTAGAGCATCTTCAAGAGAGTAGATAAAAAGACTAGCCAAATTTAGTGATTTAGTTACTCTCTAAAATAAATAACACTAGAGTATTCCAACAGACTCTGTAAAATAAAGAGGCTAGATGGTTAGTGAGGATGACTATCCAAAAGTAGAGAGCAAATTAGGTGGAATAGAGAGTCATTTTATAGAGTCTGTTGGAGACATGTTTTCGTTAGACAATAGCTAAATTTAACTTTAGAAAACGATTTGGCTAGTCTCTTGGAGATGCTCTTAGTTGCGTCTTTTTTTTAGATAAAAAAACTAATCAAAATAATGATATGCTATTGAAATTATTAAGAGATATGAGAAAATAGCTTCTTAGATATAAAACTATATATACACGAGAACCAATACATAAATAGATATGATAGATAGATTATATCAATGAGAAGACACATGATTAAATAAAATATTATTTAAAATCATTGATTAAAAATATAATCTCATGTAGCGTAGGCAGGTCTTCTCATGTTAGGAGACTGTAATAAGAGAACTCATGTAGCTAAGGCCAGCCGATTAGTTCAATAGTCCAATTTGGTGTTATCGTGTTATCCAAAATTTCTTAAATTTAAATAGATTATAAAAAAAGTAGTAATGTTTATATGTTTATTTTTTTATAAAAATACATTTTTAACTTCTCGAGGGGTGAAAAATAACTCTTTCTAAGGCAGGGATTAATGCCATGTCTTCACGAAGACGCAAATCGCGGTACAATGTTTACGATAGCCAAATTTTGTAGTATTAAAATTTGAAACTAGAAAAAACAGCATTCATAGATTAAATCAATCTTTTCGTTCAAAAAAATAGATTAATTAACCCAGTACTTTTCTATAGAATTGCCATGCAGCAATACATACCTTTTTTATGTTCCAGGAGACCGGGATCCTCCACAGTTCACATGAAAATCCATCATCGAAAGGAAACTTAAAAATTGTACTGTATCAGTTTCACCGGTGCATTTTCACCGTTTGATCGAGTCGGGGTATCAGATGGCGCGAGCAGCAAACCTTATCCAATAATTCTTAATTGCACATTCAATATATCATTACTTATTCGCCCCCTCCCCAAAAAAAGAAATTTCTAATCCAATCAATTATATATCTTCATTGCATATGCCTCTTCATGTTTTATTTACAATATGATTCCGCAACTCAGCAACAAAATTAGGTCGGGTAGTCAAAAGTCAGTGACAGCGTATAAAACAAAAATTTCTATCTACTTAAACATTAACTTAGTTTTATGCCAGCACTTCTAACACAAAAAATTAGCAGTACAAAACCTCTACAATTAGATGATTCCGTTGCCGCCTTAATTCCGCAGAGTACCAGACTACCTCATCCACTTGCCAATCTTCATCGTCATTATCTTCCGCCTCTTGTGTTCCCGGTGCTTGGCTGCGATTCGCTGCTTCCGCTTGGCATGCCGTTCTGGGTCCACGGCTGCAACAATCTTCTGTGCCTGCTTTCTACCGTCCCGCTTCTGTTTCAGGCCCATCCGAACGCTCTTGTAGACTTCAACAAATTTCTCGGAACCAATCAGGTCACGTAACTTGTTCTGGACCCCTGGGCCAGTTGCTTCACTTCATCTGAAACCACAACCACAAAACGATACTCAGATAAGCTCAGACAGATGGTAAGCCCTAAGCACTGAACACGCCTACACTGAATCTCCGATATGCTGAAAACAAATAATGAAGAATACCAAGGCAGGAATATTAACATACCACTAACAACTTTCCCAGCAAATCCTTCAGAAACTTTATACAATGGGGCCAGGAAGTGATCAGCATAGGTTACTGACTCATCAGGGCCAAGAGCTGATGAAATCATATTGAAGCAATTGAACACTATCTTTATCTGCATATGGACAGAAAAATAAGTATTACATATGAATTGCAAGCCGCCATCCTGAGAAACATACAAGAAAATGACTTCGCTGATGGAATGGAGCTTACCTGTGTATCCTGCATCTGCATTGCAATTCTTCCCATCTTCTTTAGGATTGGCGAAACTAACAAAGATGTAGGCTCTTCGTTAATGCCAAGGCTAGATCCAGATACATCACTAGACGTCGAAGTACAAAGGAGAAACAAATTTTTCACTTTCACTGAACCAAGCAATTCAAAACCCTCAAGGAAAGCACCACGATCAGAACTAATGCTTGACCAAAACTGATGTGTTGAGGTCGATTGCCTAATCAACATATGCAAGTTGCAGACTGAGTATGCAAGATTCTGCGCAATCAGATTATTTGCCGTAGTATCACTCAGTTCAGTCCTCAATTGTTTCAACAAGGAAACAGCTATTATGAATAGCCTGCTTGGTTGAACAAGCAACCATGATGGGGCATCCAATTTCTGTTCACGTTTCCTCTTCTCCGCTGTAGCAAAATATGATGCTACCAGAGAGCTTGAAATACTACGCAACATCGAATGAGGATGGATCAACAACTTGCATACTATTATCCATATGTCCTGCAAATTATAACTGTGTCATGAACTTGTTGAGGTTGCAATGGATATCCCAGTTCAAGGCTTGAAAAAATACTATGTTTAAGAACAAATAAATCTGAGACCCCAATATAAATAAGTAAATGGTCAATAAGTGCCTTGAATACTTAAGTCTACTAGTACAAATCTCATTAAATGGGTAAAAAGACATGGCTGCAATAAAATGAATGCTGGAAAAGAAGAATATGATCGTTTGACAACACCAAGGTTATCAAAGAGGTAAAGCGAGGCGTAGCAACTGACCATATCGCCTTACGTTTAAGCGACAAGGCATGAGGCGAGGCGACATAAAAGACATGGCATGATCTAAAAAAAATACATACATCTGCAATTTGATATAGTAGTAGTGCGCGAAGGTAATCATACCTCCATGTTCTGCTCAAAATACAACTCTGGAAAGCGAAGAAGTAACTTCTCCATTATGGCAACAGAGTGATAAGCCTCTTTCCACAATGGCAGGATGGCTTCATCAGATAAGCCTAATTGTATAGCTCCAGAAGCAATGACAGATGATTCCATTATTTTCTTAACAACAGCCAGAATACTTTTAAGGTGCTTGCCTGTTTGTAATGTGTGATCGCCAACAAGTAAACCAATAACCTGTAAAGTGAAAGAACCACTTCAATAGTTGAAACATAAGCATATATGTACAAAGTAAAGTACTTAAATACCACCCAAATACAGCCACCCACCCAGTCCACTGCTAAATGTACAATATATCTTTTTTTAGTATATAGAAAAATATAGCAATGCTAATAAATGGTAACCTGGGCTGAAGCACTCCACAAACTTTTCTTTTCACCAGTGTACCACGAAAGGCAATACTCAAAAATGGAACTCTTTCCCTGATCCCCAATGCGTCCTAACAGCTTTTGAATGGCTCTAAGGATCATTGAAGACACATTCTGATGCTGTTCATTCGCTAGAGCAACTACAAGATGAAGAAAAAAAGTTTGACCCTGGTCATCAATAATCCTCTGGGGAAATCTGGTAAGAATGTCATGGAGCATTTCAAGCACTGCTTCTCTTCCTGAAGAATGTTCATAACTGCAATTTTCCAGAGTGTTAGCATACAGTGCAGATGTTACACTTAAGGCAAGTAACCATGGATAACCATCATACCTTAAGTTTGCCAGAAAAAAGTCAATATGTTGCTGTAATCTCTTCTCAGAAAGTGGATAGTTCAGAAAAAATTGTAGCATAATTTGAATGCATTGCTGCTGTATAGATTCAGTTAGTGTTGTTACCATCAACTCTCCTATCTTAACAACCATATCATAAATTTCGTGGGAAACCAATTTTAGCCTGACTATTGTTTTGAGAAGCGATAAGGGAACAGGGGAAGGATTTGTCTGAAGATCCACAAACATAGGGGCACGAACAAGCATCTGAAGCTGATTATCTGAAAGTGAAATCCTGAATCCTCTAAGTAGATCAGCAAGTAGCTTAAAAGAAGATGTGACCAAATGACCATTGGAGTTTCCAGATCTCTGTACAATGTCCATAAGTACATTTTTTATAATAATTGCATTGTCCCTGAGAGATGGCAAAGGAAGTTTCACCAACAAGGCAAAACATCTAAAAGTGACTGAGAGAACACTTTCATGTTTGGAATTCATACACTTTCGCAAAAGATCAACAAAAGGATCCAACATCTTCACGAGTTGTTCATCTTCCTTGTCTAGCTTGATGCTCTTCAGACGATTACGAAGTAAGTCAAGTGCAAACTTGGTAACTATATAAGAATTCTGCGATCCATCCTCACCTAGTCCCAGGAAGGTCTTTCCTACAGTACTGTCTTGATCAGGACTAGATTGTGTATTCTCTTTGCATTCAGATCTACTTCCTGTAATAGTATCCTCAATAAGACAATATACAAAGATAAACAAATTTGATGTTTCAGTAGATGGGTTGCACTCAATCCCTAAGGCTATATTGTGTAGCATCATCTCAAGTCTGGTTTTCAACTTTGGAGTAAGTTGCTTCTGAAGATGTAAAGAAACAGGTGAGATTATCTTCTTCAGTAAATCTGTCCTGAATGTAATACTTTGAGCAATCAACTTAAGAGTCTCAAATGACATTCTCTTCTTTGTTTCTTTCATTTTGGAGGCAAGTTTTTCAACTTCCTTTTGTTCTGCAACATCTCCAAGTAAATCACTGTCAACCACTGCCAACAAATCTTCTAAACAGTAGTCTAGCCTACCATACATATCAACAGTAACATTTTTTGATAATAAATAATGAAGTGTGTAGCCCAGAACATGTAACTCAAAACCTCTTTTCAGTATAGCTCTTAATATCTTGACCACAAACTGCAAATACCCAATCCCAAGTTCCTTCACAGAAGCAGCTAAAGCAGACCTAGCTTCATCACGTATGCTTTCAAGACGATTCTTGAGGAAGTTACAGATTCGATGAATGATGCTCGAAAGTTGCGACTCAAAATAATCCACCGGTAACAACTTAAGTATTTTCAGTGCTACCAGGTTTATGTTGACGTTGACTTTTCTCTGGATCTGATCCTAACAGCTTTTGAACCTGTGGAAACACAACCTTTTGCAGGTACTGTTGCTTATCAGAAGAAACTGTAGTCAAAGAGAATGTAAGGGAAGAACCAGTATCTTCACTCATAGCATCAAAAGTTTCCCAAGGCATCATTTGCAGGCTTCATGAAATGGAATGCATCTAACACGAGCAAATCAGCCTCAATATGACTTCTGCTTATCAGGTCTAAGGTTTAATTCTTGGAAGCATCTCTTCAATATTGTTCTATAGTGTTCCCACTGCACTTTGGCAGCAACAGCAGATAGTGTATCCAAACATATATCTCTGACTTGTTCACCCTTCCCAGCTTTTACGTCAGAAAACATATTGAAAAATAGTGGAACAAAGACTTTCATAGTGATATCCTAAATGAAAGCACAAAGTGATGTTAATTAAAAATAAATGGGAGAATATAACAAGTTCAGCTCACTGGACACTACCTGCACCAGTTACTATCGAGTTATGCAACAGGTGCATGAAACGGAGATTGGTGAGTTGCGATTTATGTGCAGAATGCTTTTTTTATGTAAGAATAAAAAAAATGTATCTAAACAAAAAGAAAAGGCCATCATTTTGCTGGTAAATTTTCTGCAAACGCAAGAACTAATGGTGGAAACAAATACACTACAGCAAGAAATAGATTAAGGTTTTTCTTTATAGGAAAATGTAGACTCTTTGAACATCTCATTTTTCTAGGTGCTGACTGCTGAGTGCTAACTAGCTAGATGAACATAACACATTAACATTCATGTAGTCATCAACTATTAAGATTTCCTTTGTTAACACAGTATGCAAGACAGAATTGAACTGCTTTAGAAGACAAATTTCTGCTGCTTGTGATGCAAGATACGTACACTGTTACACAGTTTCAAAGAAAACCTGGCCTGTGAGGCTGTGACACCAATCTCCTAGGACATTTAAGGTAAAGGGGAAAAAATAGGCTCACATCTCTTCAGCAATATTATATAAACATTTGTGAAGCCATACTAGCCTGACAAAGCAAAGAGACAAAATACCTATTTTTTATTATTAAAAAAAACCCGGTACTTGCATCACGGTCCACCAAACAAGTATTTAGCTTTTCAATTCAACAATCGAAACAAATGATCAACTATCATCAATTTAATTTCCAAATATGCACATATCATACCGACATCAACTAGAGCGCTCTCTTATCATTTACCTCTGAAAAGTTGTTTTCCTTGATTCCCTGTCTAAAAAGCGACATGCTTTTGATCTTTTACCAGCCTGCATTAGAAAATATAAATGAGTTTTACAGTCCTTTATCTGGTCTTTGGTATAACAGAATAAAGCACATTTACCTGTAAATGAGTTATGTTGTGGAAAAAATCCTCTTCCATATCCTCCTTACAGAGAGGCAAAAATGAGCTTAAGGACGCTAAATGGTTAAAACTGGAGACCATCTCCCTAAGTAAAATAATCCATTCCTGAATATAACATCATCTTCAGCCCTTAAACCAATAATTTGATATACTGCAAACCAAAAATAATAAATATATACACACCTTTTGAATTGATATATCTTTAGTCATTGCTACTCCATATTGTGCAGATAAGTTTTTTCCAATATCTTCTGAATACAGCCCATCGTGCAAATGCTTCTGGTATTATTCTCTGTAGATTTATCATCAACAGAGTACTTGGACACATCATTATTCATAATTGAGGCAGAAAAATCCAGGAACGACTGCAGAGCCCTTGAGGCACTTTGCCGCAAAATCAACTCTTCAGATGACATATCATACACACAATGAGATAATATGGCGGCCACATGCTCTTCTGTCAAGCCAAGAAACAACCGTGGCCTAATCTTGTCATAGGTGTTAAGTCTTGTGTCATAATCTAGTTCACCAAGTTCTGAAGCTGAAACTGCATTCAGATCTCGTATTAACCCAGCCTGTCAAAAATGCAAATTACCACAAGAAACTGTGAAACAGGAACAGGCAAAGTGGCAAAATGGACATAATTGACATCACAAATAGTGATAATTACCAGAAACAACATTGAAGGATCATGCAATGACAACCCAGCATAAATATCACAGATACATAGCCGCAGTTCCAATCCGACCATCGCAAGTAATGGGTTCAGTGCATTTAGAACTTTTACAGATACCTTGGATCTCAGATTTTGTATTATTCCCCTCACAACACATAGTGCTTCCAAACAATCATCTGCGATATAAAAGGCAAGACATAGGGCAGACCATGTCAAGGTTGGGCATTTGCAAATTAAAAAAAAAATCATTCAATATGTAGGCCAAAATTTTCTTCATAAAAGGCTTACCAGAGTTCAAGTCTTTCTTACTGAAAAATGGAAGAATAAGGTCTATGAAATTATTAGCAGATGAGGGATCTGTGATGTAATTTAGCAATAATTTGAACAGCCTAAGTTCACGTTGCCCAAGCCATGTACCAGATCGCCTGTATATATTTAAAATGCAGGAAATTAAGTCAAGCTTATTAAGCCCCATGCATATGCTCCCAAATGTGCTGTAAACACGTCCGAAGATATAATGCGATGCCATGTGAAACAGAAATTTTAACGAGACAATACGACCCAAGCAATCAAGAGTTTAAGAAAATTTATACACTTGCTTGATAAAATAGAGACATCTAAACAATGACATTGAAGTCCAGAGTCTCCCATAAGAGATGTTTAACCACCATAATAGATGAACAAAACATATAGAAAGTTAATATATATGGTATGATTCTTTTTTACAGAAGCTATATGATTCATTTGTTGATTTATAGGATATATAGTCTTAAATCCACAACTCTGAAAATTACATCTTCGATGGACTAAATAAATTAAATGACTGACATATTGGTATTTTACTATTTTACGATCACTCTCATTTGATAGAATAAGCTTGTCCATAGCAAAAAAACAAAGTGCACAAACCAAGAAAATAATTCAAAGAAAACTCTGTGAAATCACCATCCATAACCCAATTAAATAGCATGCTACAACTAATCTTCCTCCTTCAAGACATTTAATTGGGAGTAGACTGTAAAACATCACAATAACTATACTTTTGATTTTTTCAATGGACAGATATACTGAATCATATCCCCCTCCCCCCACCCCACCCCATGCCATGAACAAATACAGTGAAACAGATGAAGTATTTTAGTCTATTGAAGTGGTCAAGGTTTTGCATTATGCACAGTAGTATTACTATAGTAATGGCATCAATAACCTGTTAAGCTCTTTGCGATGATTAACAAAATCATGGAGACTATGGATAAGAACATCCATATGTGGAAGTAGCACTTTCTTCACTGAATGGTCATCTTGCTGCTGCAAGTCAATATCCAATCTCAACAGATTCTCAACGAATTCAAGTGCATAGGTGGTGATAGATCCTGATGCTGTCTTCACAGTTAAAATAGAAAAAATAGCTGGTACAAGATTATTCGACCCCAGCAGTGGTGCTAATTTTGGGCTCCGACTCATAGCCATAAAACAAGCAAATAATGAACTTGGTTTCTCACTACTGGAAGCCTCTTGTGTAAAGCAGTCTATCAGAGGTTTCACAGAAGAGAAAAAAATACCCCAGAAGTTTTCTCCAAACTCATGGCTTTCATAGTGACTAAGGGCTGACGAGACAATTCTAATACATGAAGACCTCAAATCCTTCAACTGCTTGATGGATACAGTTATCTGCATGACAGAGTGACGCTGTAGCAATTAGTTAAGAGAAGATATAAACATTTGGTGAATAAAATGATAGTAGCTTCATCACAAAGAATAATAACACAAGCTTACAAATAAGCACTTGAATAAGAATTTGATAGAACCATCTACTTGATTTGCTACATGTAACTAGTTCTTCCCTATAATATCTTCAGATGTCCTAGTTATTTCAGTAATTTGGCATTCTGAGCTTGGAGTAACACAAAGCTACTTTGGGAGTTCAGCAAAAGATGTCACATATGGTACTAGAGTAAAACTGAAAGATAAGAGCATCCGTAAAGGTGATAATATGGCGCACCTCCATATGGTCTCCTAGAAGCATTTCTTTATGGCATTCATCCACATTTACAGAATTGGCCACTTCAGAATTTGTGGAACAATTATTATCATGGTCATTTGATTGGTTGCAAGGATATTTCCCATCACTCTCACTTCTAAGATTCCGCATGCAACTCTCCAGCAAGCGAGCGGCAATGATTAATAAAACATTAAGAAATGGGCTTATATGTGCCATATCAAAAGTACCAAAAATTTCTTCAACCAGATGAATGAAACCATTTGCCTTTTTCCATGTAAAGATCTCTACACAAATTTCTGTAGAAGTTCCAATAATGTCAGTGAAATTTCCAAGTAGGTTGTCAGTCTGAGAACCAAACATTTTAAGCTGGAGGCTGTCAGGGATCAAGGACCTCAGAAGTAATGAGAAAAAGAGCTCAAGTTCATTTGAATCAAACTGCAAAAGGAAACGAAGAATTGCCTTTCGATGACTGACACCTGTGTGCTGGCAGAATGCAAAAAAATAATGACGAGGTCAAACACAAAGCAAATGAAAAATTACAAATACCATTATCGTAGATAGATAAGCAGTAAGAGAACACAAACCTTCCGAGAACCAAGTAACTTCAGCTTCCTTACTTTCGGTGCCAATATACGGATAACCAGAGGTACCACACGACTTCTATGGTCTTTCAGAATTGACAAGTCACGTGAAACTGCCCATGTGGTCAGCTCTTCACGAAGAGTCTTTACGTCAATCAGATTTTTAAGGTTTTGACTGTATGGGGTCAAGAATTCATCCTTCCAGTTCAAAAGGCAATCCAATGCTTTTGCTTGTATGTCAGGGTCACTTTCATCAAGAACCCTGGGAACAAATTGTTAATTAAAACACAATTTATAACACACAAAACACATTAATTCATCAGCAGGCCGCAGCAGCACTTATATAACTATTTATTCGCAGACCTTTTGTTAACACTTCCTGGAGAAATTTGCTCTGATATAACGATCTTGCATTGTGCATTAACCTCAATAAATTTAACCATTCTTTTAGAATCGCTTTCCATTGTTTGCCTTTACATTTTTCAGGCATATATGAATCAGCACTGCAGAAGTCAAGAGTTCAAACAAGGTATCAATAAGAATTGGACTTCCATCCAAAAGTCAAAATTGTAGAAATAAGATAGTTTGTTATCTAAATACCTAAAGATGCTGCCATCATCATAACCCATAAAGTTGAGAAATAGCGGTATAAGATGTCGAGATCGGGATTCAGCAACATCAGGAATCCTTTGGAGCGATTGAAGCAATAAGGTAGCCATAGTCTCAGCTGGTGTGCAATCAAAGTCCATAGCAAGAAACAAGTTGAAGCAGTCAAAAATAGCTGCAACACCAAACATGGAGTAAGAAACAGCAGTCCAAAAAGAATAAACAGACCCAAAGGAGAATGGATACAAGAATACTCAATAATATCAGAAAGATTGTGCAGATACATCAACTACTCTTACTGCTTCAAATCGGTTGCTTTCCATAATTACTACTAAGCATTTTACAAAAAGAATTTCTATAGGCCAATTACAAGTAAATCACAAATATGTGAAAACCAACAAATTAATTTTTCATTATGTAAACCGAGTTGAACAGAAGGAACTATTGTTCATTCGTTAATGTAGAAGCATGCAAAACACTAAGTTATAAAGTCAGCACAGGTAGATAATTCAAAAGGTAAGATAAGACTCCAGTATCCTCAAATGTACCATCAGGTGTAACTAAAATCATATCACATCAGAACTTTGTCATCATAACCACAGCTTATCTGCCAGATCTGCCAATAGTTTGGCAATAACATTACATCCACACAGCCTGCACCATTTGAAAAATACAATACAAAATCCCCATAAAGTGTCAAGAACTTCTGAGCATAATTAGGAATATGACCACACAGCAGCAAAGGGCATGAAAGAGCAACTCAAAGCAGACGTGTGCATGTAAAAAATTAAGACATACAAACGGTTACTAGAGGCTCTGGATTGTCTAATGTGTGGGTTTCTAGAAGAACAATGACAAAAGTGTTGGCAGCCGCCAGCCCTGCACAGTTGAGCAGCAGCTCACTCAATCACTCTCTCTCTCTCACAGCGACACACACACACACACACACAATAGATTTTGCGGTCAAGGAAGAAGAGAAGGGTGAGAACAGAGCACACACGAGCACAAGTGCAAACGCTGATGAACTGAACTGCCCTTTCATTGCCAAGCAAACTGAATATATATAACTCTTAGCTACCACCTACAAGGTACACTAGTACCACTACTTCTACTATATCACTACTTGCTACAACTATCTACTATTGGGTGAGATCAGCCACTACTTGGCACTATAGTCATACTGTTACAGTAGATAGAGGACAGCAGAGTTGACCTATTGCCTAACCCCTGCTGTAGCAAAAGATCAGGAGAATGCAGCAGATTATCTTACAAAAAGTACATTAGATAAACGACTGATACATACACTGTGGTTGGGTTGCAGCTTCCAGCTTCTGTTTTTTCACAGTCAGTCCTTTTGATTGGTGAATTGCAATAAACTGAACAAACTGACCCCAAACAAGCTCCTTGTGTTGTCTAATGAGGACAGCAAGGCAATCCAGTGTTGGTGGCCATAGATCACTAAATCTATTGTACAATATGCCAATAATACCATGTAACAGAAGAGGTATGTAATCATTGTGAACCATCTTGGAAGATAAACTCATTTGTATCTGAGAAATGAAGATAGCAATTTTACGGCTAGTAGATACTGAAACTGGTGTCGACTCAATAATCAAAAGAGTATCCACAACCTGATTTCAAGGAAACATTAGAGCAATGCCAGGAAAAATATAGCAAATAAAAGTATTAGTTCACAAGACATACATTAGCGTAATTAGCAACAGCTTCCTCTACAGAAACTTCTGTTCTCTGCCTCTTCTGTGGTCGCTCCTCATCTGTGATTAGACGTTGATCCATCTTCACAAAATATGATAGAATCCTCAAGGTTAAAATTCGAACATCTTGCTTCGACTGCTCAAATTGACAGCAAAGACGGAGAACAGATCCAAGAGATTTTGTGGTTCAAATTCTTTTGCCACTTCCAGGGATGGTAGTCTGCTCACAGAAACATACAGAAAAAAAATGAAGAATTGCCTTAATCAAACAAATTAAGGAGACAAATGATTAAAGTGGAGGGTAAAAAGTATATGTAGCTTTACTCTTGCAGGGAATCCAAATATTCAGCTACAGCAGACAATACTTGTGGGCATGTACTGTGACTCTTGGCAAGCGATATGAAAAAACTAAATTCTGAATTTTTGCTGGTGTTGACCAGCAATAGTTCGCGGTACGATGACAATGCTGCACCAAGTAGACTTCTCCAGGTAGTCATTGGAAGACCATTCATGTTCTCTGCATGTCAATCATTATGCCTTTTAGAAAGACAAACTACGGTGATATTAGGATAAAGAAATCTTCAAGTAAAATCACCTTCTCCCACTTCAAGCAACTGATCAAAGTTGAAGATTAACTTCCTCAGCAGTGACAAACTATCTTGATGTACACCTTTCATGTTAGGATAGCAGTAAATAGATCCCCACAGTATAGCAGCTTCCTTTTCACTGACCTGATTACTAGATCGATTACCAGTGCCGACTGCATCATCTAATAACTCTATCCAGAAAGAAAATTTTGATTCAAAGAACTTGCAAGTTTTCTCCACTGAATCCAGATGATTTCCATCAGTGCTACCAAGAAATATTTGCTTCTTTGATTCTTTAAAGAAATTCAGAAGGATAAAGATAACATCTTCGGGTGAACTTGCAATGAAATTATCCATTGCACTACAAGGCATAAAATTGCATGGTCAATCCTTTTGTGTACGGATCGTGAATACACATAACAATTATTTCAAGAAATAGAAAAAAAATATTACATACCTCAATATCTGCCTTTCAAAATGTTGTGTAACTTGAGGACCTTTCGCCAAAAGTTTCTTTATAAAGACAATCACACTGGATACAAAGTTGAAATCGTTGTTAGGTGCTAGATCACTACTATTTGGTAAGAAGTAAAATGTCCAGGAGTTAACAAAGTAAACAAACACTATCAGCAAGAGAAAATTTACCTCAGATTTGTTAGATTGAACACTGGAGCATAGAAAGGTGATACGATGGACAAATTGCCAGAAATGGTTGGAACATCCAGAACAGAAAGCAGAAAGTCAAGAATACTTCCAAGAACCTCAGATGAAGAAGCTTCTGTTATGTTGCTACCAGGCAACACATAGCTACTAACCAGCAACTCAACAAGTTTAATCATCTTCACCTTATCTGGCAAAATAGAGAAAAATCTACTACTCATCTATCTGAACTAACAATGAATTCAAGCACTGAAAGACTATCGACAATGAATTGGTAAATCTCACCGAATACATTGCTTTGCTTCTTCTGTAAAGCAAATGCAAGAAAATCAATCAAGCACTTCAAATGCTCCAAACAACCATCCTTAAGACAGCAGTTGATTTCTTCAAATAAACAAGTATACATCAATGGTAATTCTTTTGGATCCACTTCATCGCAAAATCTTTGAATCAGCCCTGTCATGACCTCATGAATAGTAGAAGACCCTGCATTTTGTACTACGCAGTGATTATTATTGAAGAACAGAAGTGTAAAAAGAGCAGCTTTCAAAACAGTTTTTTTCCTGACATGATTATGCACAAAAAAATGATGTTAGGTCTTGCATTGTGGTTCTGAAACATAGGCCTAAAAACTCACTTATGAATTAGGATGGGACACTGATGGATTCAACTAAATGGTGATACAGATGAGGTGAGCTAATGAACTCAAGCAATGATGGAACAAATGAAACATAAGGACAGTGCAACTAACATTAAGAAAATCACAATAGTAAATATCATTGGGAATTTGGCAGAAAGTCATCTGACCATCATCGAATAGATAAAACACGGTGGCTAAAATTCACTTATGAATTATAACAATCAGGCACTGATCAATCTAGCTAAACCATAATTCATAATGAGGTAATCCAATAAAAAGAAGCAATAGGTAGAACATGGAGCATAAGGGCAATGGAAAAGAAAATCACAAATAGTAAGTGTCATTTGCAGAAAGTTATCTGACCATCAGGAAATTTATCACGGAGAGTGGAAACAATTGACTTGCTCAACAAGAACTTCAAGACCTGCCCAGCTTTTGAGTGTAGCTTTGTGGAAGTTCCTTTCATGACATGCCACAGCAAAGAGACCACCCCGTCTATCCGTGTAGGTGATGGTTGTTTAGCAGCCTCAAGTAGAACTTTCAGTAGACCTAAGGGACAATCAAGAAAAATGCAAGTTAAAATAAATTAGCTACCTCATTTAAACAAGCATGACAGCCTAACTGTCCACTACCATTGTTGGTAGCTCAGCCTAAACTCTTTAGTACCTGTACTCCCACCGTTCCAAATTGTAAGCTGTTCCGGCTTTCTAGATACATAGTTTCTAGTATGCAACTAGACATAATGTATATCTAGGTGCGTAGCAAAAGCTATGTGCCTAGAAAAGCCAAAATAACTTACAATTTGGAATGAAGGGAGTAGTGATGAAGATACATAACACAACTTTATATGGAAAATCCGTTTCTCCCTATGTTAAGAGGTTTCTGCCTCAGCAAACAGAAAACATTGCATAGTTGCGAAAGATAGGAAGCCAGTGGAAAAAAGGCAAACACTAATCTGCGCAGTTAAAATCCATGCATTAGTACTTGAATGGATGCGTGTCCTGGGGCCCATGTGAGATAACTGAGAGCAAAACATCGAAAGCACTTGGGAGCTGTTTTTTCGGCAGCTTTTTGCGGGTGATCTGATTACAGGGCTAACCAATTATGTTACTTTTTGTTTGTTTAATGTTTAACGTAACCGGTTGCCGGGGCAACCGAAGCCGCGCTTTCACAAACTCATTCCCACTCGATTTGGACAGTTAATGGTTCCAGGCTTCCAGCAGTGAACGATTGCTCAACCAAACAAATACGCCGGGACTGCTCCATTCCCTTTACGGTCCTGTATCCATTTACTTCCGTTGCCGCTCCTTTTCTTGAACCAAACGGCACCTTGAATGTAGTGGGAAATCCACCTTTTCCAATATTTGAAGTCAAAAAATTAGTAAACCTGATTATAGAAATGATTTTAAACTGAACCACACCAAACTCATCTTCCAATGGAGAACAGACCGAAAAAACAGAAAGGAACCAATTTAGTAGAATTGAAATGAAAAATAAATGGAGATGCCCTTTAAGCCTCCATCTTTATCTATTATTTTACTCCCACAACTTTCAGCTGGTCCTCTGAGACCTCAAGTTTCAGGCTTGGCTACAATGAATACTTCCACGAAAACTATGTCATATCTTTGAGAATTACAATGGAGATAATGTTTAAGTTGAGCCCACAGCCAAATACCACAAAGGTTAGTTTTAGACTAAATATGAAAAGCTAGTGGCTCCATAGCATTATTGAAACCAACACCAAAAGTTGAGGAAAACAAAAAAGACCCATACCTTTCAGAAACATGGTATATGCTCCAGTACAATAAACAAAAGCGAGAAAAAAATACCTTGCGTTAGCTGACTATTAGGTGCATTCCTCAGCAAAAATGAAACAGATTCTGCCATAAATTCTCTAACATAGTCCTTTGGGAAATATCTCAACGCTGCTGTGGTCCTTCAACAATGATAAAGACTTGGTAGTCAGTTAGATGGCTGAATATGGATATCAAATTATGAACAAATGCAACTGATTTTATATTGGTTTATCTAATTATGGGGGGCAAAGGCCATTAAACAAAGGTTTGAGCCAATAGCATGCATAGGCCTCATTTTTCAAGATGCAAACTCACCTAAGAATTTGGACAGTATCTTTCACTAGATACTTTTGCAAGTACATCATTATATATGACCACGATGTAAAGACCTGAAATACAACAGAACATATGACTTCTGCTACTTATAACTGCAAGTAAGACTTATGAATCACAATAAGCAGGCCAACCTGCTCCAGGATTTCGGGGTCACGATCACCTCCATCATTAAGGAGAGCTAAAAGGGCACTAGCATGTCTTCCTAAAAAGCTGTAATCAATAAAAAATAGAAAAGAAGGTCAAGCATAACGAGGATAAGGGTCTCCAAAACCAACATTCTGTATTAAAATGAAGTCTCAGTCAACCCTTGTAACAGAACAATAGAGATTACAATCCTCTTAGGTTGATTTAATTTAGATCATTGGGGGAAAATAGACCAATCTTTGAGATAACAAAAAAACAAAAGAAGCAAGCCATAACAACCAGGGTCTACACAACACTATAATGCTAGAGAGCAACAGCTATGATGAGTAGCCTTATAGTAACTTATTGAATTGGAGTTCTGAAACTCACGGCAAAAAATCTTCTAGAATATCCCTGGAGAGAGCTGCAATCAACCTACATGTCAAAAAGAAATCAGTTAGACATCTAATAGTTGCTAGATCATCACAAACCAAACATGAGCTATTGATTATTAAACATCAAGTAGGATTCCACTAGTGACCTAGTGAAACTAAAATTCTGATGCTACAACATACTGATGCCCATTACTCAATAGAAGTACATTTAATTCAAAACAAAGGATTGCAATAGGCAAAATAGAACTGGGTAGTTATAATAGAACAACACAGAAATAGGGCAGGTGTGCAACCAAGGGTCAATCAATAAACTGAGGCTCTTCAATTCCCTGTGTCTCCTTACACAAAAACAATTATCGAGAGCAATAAAATATGGAATCACCTAGTATTAAGGTTGCTTAAAGGTTGTATACTGATCCAGTAACCATTCCAACAAAGATATAACAAACATCTACAATTAAGTACAGACATAGGCAGGTTCCATTTACAGCCGAACAGAACAATCTCCTGCCCAGCAAGTTTTGTCAGATGATCAGATATGAATGACAAACTTGAGTTCATTTCCAATTTTTATTCTTATTATATTGTACCGATAGTTTTTAAAAATTGCTACATAAACCCCAAACTTGAGTGATTATGTCATTTGTATATGTAGGTCAGGCAAATAAGGAAAGGCAATGACAGCATAGAACACATTTAATACTATACAAAGAAGAGTTGAAGTCATCACATTTCAACCAAGTGCATGAATATGTGATATACTTACATGAGTATTGGCTCCAGGGACAATCTTGCACTCATGTTTACCCTTTGTATAAGTGTGGAAAAGAGCTTTTCACGGTGCAAGACAATTTGAGGCAGTGTCTGTACCAATGGTATCATCTCCTCATAAAATGAGATGAAATCCTCAGCGGTATTGAGCTCCTGGATTAACATAAGAAAAGGAACAAAAGAAATAAGTGTTAAATAATTGCCTACAACTATAACTAATATATTTGCAATAGAAAGAACCAAGTTCCCACGAGGCCTATAGATATAATAAAAAAAACTTCTAGATGCACTCATGCTGGGCACAAGCCATACCTCTGCCATTGTGCTTGGTCTACTTAACGCCCTAAGCCCCTAACTTCCATCACTATCCCAAACGAGACCTGCTAATGCCTCTTTCCGCACCAGAAAACTTGCAACAATTTAACTCAAAAACTCCTTACAGATATGCCCCCCCCCCCCCCACAGCCCACTTCATCCATCTGCTGAAACGGCTCATCCTATATCATGCTCTTAACTCCATCACAAGAGATAGAGAGAGAGAGAGTTGCACTGGTGCATGTGTTGGACCTTCAGCACCATCACACCCTTGGGCCCAATGTCGAGCCTCATATCACCCCATTTATGATCATATTAGCATCGACTCTGGAGTGGGGGTTGGCATATTTAAATACAACTCTATATAGCAATTAAGAATGACCACGGAAAGGAACCTATTGCAACTTCATACTCCCTATGTCCCTCTAAGAACGCACATCTCTCGCTTTCTGAGGAGTCAATTAATTTCAAGTTTGACTAGATTTAAAGAAAATATTATCAACGTTCGTATCTCCAAATAGATTTCTTACAAAAAAATACATTGCATGGTTAATCTAATAATACTTAATTCAACATAATAAATATTAGTACCTTTTTTGCATATATTTAGTCAAACTTGAGATTGGTTGACTCCTCAAAAAGTGGGATTTGCACTCTTTTTGGGATGGAGGGAGTACATTGATGACAGCTAGGGAGACTAATCTATTGGCTTGAAATTAACAATATGATTGAGTTCATTGCCCTTTTCCATATTGGCACCTCTGTGCCATGCATCAAACATGATGGCAGCCACAGAAGTTGATCGAACTGTAACACACTTAGACGCCACGTGCAAGTATAAAGTGAAGACATGTATGGTGGCTTGATTTTGTCGGTAGCAGGTGATGCAAAGTGAGTACGATGGTGGGGAGCTAATCCAATGGTGGAATTAGAGTCGAGAGTGTTGCACTCACTCAAGCCATGCATAGGTTTGGACCAAGACATGGGGCAGGCAAAAACCTAGCCAACCATGGTGCAGGCATTGGCCAGAAAGGTGATTCAGGCATGATGCAGCTTAAGCATGGCAACCGAGAATGCTGGGGTAGAAAAAATTAAGTAAACCAATTGTTTGGATGGGGGCTGGTCAGCACGAGCGGTTTAAAATTTTAGTTTTACTATGCTTCTCAAGATAGAGTTACTAAAGCACAAGTTGTACTTGAACAGTTTGTGCACAAAAGTTTGTACTTGTGCAGTTTGCGAACAACCTTGAACTCTGTCAATTCTTCAATCAGAAAAACAAGCAAATTAGATGGAACTAAGGTCCATTTCATGTTCAGTGGAATTTTAGAAGATGTTGTTTCATTTTCTTGGATGTAATCCTGACTAGAACAACACACGGAAACAGAATTAAGGCTTTCTTTCTTGCACCTGCTCCCCTGTTATTTCCAAAGTGGATTTAAGGATAGCAAAGATTGAAATAAACGAAGCAAGAAAAGAAAAAGGTCACATACTCTCCACTCCACAATTGCGTCGAGGAAGAAGGACGATCCGCTGGACGGCTCCGCCTTCAGCGTGTGGAGGCTGCGGTACACATCGATGTCGATCTCCTCGACCCGCTGCGAGAAGCTCTTGAACTGCGGAAGGAAACACAGAGCCCATTAGCATCCAAAGAACTCTTCCGCAAGCTGGATTCGGTGTCAGCGAAACAGCAGTCGTAGAAGAGGCGTACCGAGAAGCGCTTGCGGACTGGACGAGGACGTGTTGAGGCACTTCACCGCCGCGTAAGACGGGGTCGCCATGGCCGCCGGAGAGGTGGGGTGGCGGCGCTAACGGAGGCGGTGGCTACGAGGGGGCGGGCGGAAGCGGAACAACATCCGGTCCGGGGGGCTCACGGGTTTTCCCCTTTGATGGGGCGTAGGGTTTTGAGGGAGGCGGCGGATGAATGGGGATGGACGAGTGATTCTTCACGACGACGACAGCGGCAGGGGCACAGCCACCAGCCCACCTGGTCGGTTGGGTCGGGCCACGGGCAGCCTTTTTAAGGTCGTTGGCCTCGGGCAGTCAGGCTTCAAGGCCTCGGGCTGAGATTTTTTCCCCTCCACGGCCCAACCCGAAACAGAAACCCGCCCGACCCACTCCCCACTAGCTGTCCGCCGACCAGCTTTCCTCCCTGTTTTCCGGTGCCTTGCTTGTCCTCAGTCCTCACTCAAAAGTCTCTAGCCGAGGCCGAGGCGGCCAGGAGGAGGACGAGCAGCGGCCAGCTGGGGAGGACACGAATAGTAGCGGCCTCCCGCCGCCCGAGTCCCGACCGCTGTTGCTGCGTGCAGGCGTTTCGAATTGCCGTCTGCTACTACGAATAATCCATCCATGGCCCCGCCTCCGCCTCGGCTTGTCGTCCTCCTCCTCCTAGCCGCGCTGCTGCTGGCGGTCGGCTCCGCCCCCGGCGCCGCGGCTGTCGGCGTCTTCCAGGTGCGCCGCAAGTTCCCCGCCGGAGTTGGAGGTGAGCCAGCGCCAACATCAGCTCCCTTAGTGCCCACGACGGTCGCGCCACGGCCGGCTTCTCTCGGCTGCCGACCTCCCGCTCGGTGGCCTCGGCCTCCCCACTGACACCGGGTACCGGCCTCGCTAGCTCTTTACTTTGGGGAGATTTCCCGTGGGGTGCCTGATTTGGTTGTGGGGATTATTGGTCGCGCGCACAGGCTCTACTTCACGGAGATCAAGCTCGGGACGCCGCCCAAGCGCTACTACGTCCAGGTCGACACTGGCAGCGACATCCTCTGGGTTAACTGCATCTCCTGCGAAAAATGCCCCCGCAAGAGCGGACTCGGGGTACCGTTTCTCACTTGGTATTTCTTGTTTGCGTCTGATCTACATATTACGTTCAGTTGTGTGTGTCCATTTTGATGTGAAATCTCTGTGCAGTTAGACTTGACGTTCTATGACCCCAAGGCGTCCTCGAGCGGGAGCACGGTGTCCTGCGATCAGGGATTCTGCGCGCCACCTATGGGGGAAGCTGCCGGGCTGCACTGCCAATGTGCCCTGCGAGTACAGCGTCATGTACGGTGACGGTAGCTCAACCACTGGGTTCTTCATCACCGATGCGCTGCAGTTTGATCAGGTGACTGGGGATGGGCAGACACAGCCTAGCAATGCCACCGTCACGTTTGGGTGAGTCAGGCCATGTCAGTTTACGCAAATTGCAATCCTTTTTTTTGTTGTATATGGGCTATTTGCTGCCTGAAAAGATTAGCATGATCCTTGACCATCATCACAAAGATAGTTAATGTACTTTTATTAGGATGAGCTTCATTTTTTTTATCCCAGTATGAGATAATGAAGTTGTATTCTTGGCCCTTATCCAGGCTATGTCCTTCTGCTATTACTTCATTGAAAAGATAGGTATCAGGGAACCCTGCTGTGGGGTTTACCATGCATCCCATGCTCTTTATCATATTGCAATAGAAGAACTGAGAAGGAAACAAGCATCAACCGATTAGCATTTGTTTAGTGCTGAAGTGTTAAGTTGGGATACATGATTCTTCTTTCCTCTGTAGGTGTGGTGCTCAGCAAGGTGGGGATTTGGGAAGCTCAAACCAAGCCCTTGATGGAATTCTCGGTTTTGGTCAGGCAAATACGTCAATGTTATCACAGCTAGCTGCTGCTGGTAAAGTGAAGAAGATATTTGCTCATTGCTTGGATACCATTAAGGGTGGTGGAATTTTTGCTATTGGAAATGTGGTTCAGCCAAAAGTAAAAACAACACCGTTGGTAGCTGACATGTATGTATGTTTACCTTGCCATACTAATTATTGTTTTGGTTGCCTTACACTCATGGGTGGACCTCTCTGGAACTAGTTTTAAGTTAATTTCAGTTTCTGAAACTTGCTTCGGGACTTAGGTTATTTATCTAGAAAGAGTCATAAAAGTGCATAATACAGTTCTGTGTTAAGGACCAAAAAGATGTGACCATACAATATTTGCACCATATGGAATGTTTGTTTTTTGGTAGGATAACATCATCACTCCTGTGATGATATAACCATTCCATAACTTAAACTCTAGTTGTACTCAATAGGGAACTTCCATGCCACTTTATGTGACATTTTGGAATCCGATTCAGTGATGCATTTTACAAGTCGTCATTTTTATAGTTTACTAGTCATATAATGTTTTTGTTAATTGTTCATAGTTGTTGATTAATCACTTAGTCGCCAGTTCACTAGGATTGGAACATGAACCTCAAACAAAATAAAAAAAATAAACCCATTGCACTCTCAACCCTGAAGACTTGTTGTTCCTGTACTTGTTCTATAAAATGGTGGGCAATGTTGGCTTCGCCCAGCAACCACTCAAACACACACACGCCAATGCTCTTGGCGAGAGGTAGAAGAAGCACAATAGATACACTATTTTCTGGCAACGAATGCCGCTACGACAAAGTTGCCTGCATCTTGGCTACATTAAGGGGCCGTTTGGGAGCGCTCCGTGGAGCTAATTCTCACGGAGAATCACTACCTGGCTGCCAAACGCATTTTTCAGCGAGAAGTGATTCTCTGCTCATTCTGTGAAGTGATTCTCTGAAATGAACTAAAATGCGAGAGCTGAAAAAAGTAGCTTCACCTGATTCCATGAAGTGATTTTGCATGCTGATTTTGAGAGTTTCGGCCTAAACAATCAAATAGAATCATTTTCAGTCATAGAATCGCTTCGCCACTGAATCAGGGAGCACAACTCTACCAAACAGGCCCTAATTGTTCACTTGGACTTGGCGACTGAATACAGAGGAGCATATGGGCAACTACAGACAAGGACATAGCCACAAAGCTCACCTCCATGGCAGCCTTCGTGCCATGATTCGTACGACCTGTGCAGCAACACCGTCAACCACTTCCTCCTCCAAACGATGCGGCTTCCACCATGCAATTCGGCCCCATGCACACCACTACTCCAACTCTAGACTCAGTCTCAACCATTGCATGCCATCCAGGAGGAACCACACACTCGATCCTGACCCAAAAATAGCTAGCCATGCACACCACCACGACGCGGCATATGCACACGTCATGGACACTACGTGCCATGGATTATTTCTAACAGGCAATTTCCTGCATGTTCAATAAAAAAATGGTGGGCAACTGGCGTGTTACTATTTCACCAGAGCCCTTACAAGATAGCCGACTGATGAGCTAATTCTGACAAGTGATAACCATTGGTTAGGCATGTTACTTACTTGCTTAGTATCCAACTAACAAAGAAAAAAATGATATGAGAACTGGACACTTATGAAGTGTGGAATAAGATTTGATAAATTGTGTGTGCGAAGGAAAGAAAGATATATGCATATTAAAACTTCTGCTCATTGGATAAATGTTCTGTCACTGGCATTTGTGTCATGCTACAAACAGACGTTTCACCAATGCTATTGTGCTAGTGCTACTTCGTGTTCCGTTTTTCCTATGGCCTCTTGAACATTTTTTTTTTGAACGTAATGGCCTCTTGAACATACCACTGTTTTTTTCTAAGTTTTGAGTTGGTAAAAACCTCATATCAATGGCATTATTACAAACTTTATATGACGCATATTTTGTTGGCACTTAGTGTTTTAGTTCTACTTGAGATGTGATGCATTGCAGCTAGCTGTTTTACTTCATTTATACTGTACTCATAGCCTGCCATGATTTTACTTTTCAGGCCACACTACAATGTGAACCTCAAGTCAATTGATGTTGGTGGCACTACATTACAGCTCCCGGCTCATGTTTTTGAAACAGGAGAGAAAAAGGGCACCATAATCGACAGTGGTACTACCTTGACATACCTTCCAGAATTGGTTTTCAAAGAAGTAATAGTCACGGTATGACAAACATCCTATGCTAGTTTGTCCCTTGCAATGGAGGATCATATTCCTTTCTTTACATATTATATTTCTCAACCAATTGTAGGTATTTAACAAGCATCAAGATATAACCTTCCATAACATTCAAGATTTTTTGTGTTTCCAATATTCTGGAAGGTATGGTTTACACAATATAGCTGCAGTTGGAAAAGTACTAAATTGTCTTCAATTCCTTCTGTACTGCATTTCATACATGATGAAATATATTATTATTGAATCCTGATATCGATAAAGCCCTCACATACTTCTTTCATGGTCCCTTCATACTTGCTTTGTTTCATTTGAATGGGCACAAAGATGAATCACCAGCCCACACATTATATTCTCTTACTATGATTATGATTCTAATTGTTGTCTTCATTTCTCTTGCAGTGTAGATGATGGATTCCCGACCATCACCTTCCATTTTGAGGATGATCTTGCACTGCCTGTGTATCCACATGAGTACTTTTTCCCAAATGGGGTAACATGACATTTCTCTCCTAGTGGAGCAACGTTTAATTCACCAATTGCATGGGTTCAGCTTGGTTCCAGCTTTTAGCACTTGAAAGTGGCTTCAGTGCCTTCTTTTTCCTTTCACCCCTTTGCATAAACTACATGATAATTTTTAAAATAAAACTCTTTTGTAATTTGTAATATCATGTTGGGCATTGGTAATCAATCAGGTCAACTAATTGGGACTAATTATAGTGCATAACTGATTGCATGGCACTTCAGTCCTGATATTTTATTCAAGCGCAACAATGGTTTGAAATTTCGCTCAAAAGAAACAATGGTTTGAAATAGCAGTGCTATTAGCATGCAAGTTCCATTTACAGAGCGCATAAAAAATACATGGTCATGACTCATGACTCTTATGGTCCATGTTTTTCGTCCATTGGAGCAGAATGACATATACTGTATGGGATTCCAGAATGGCGCATTGCAATCAAAAGATGGAAAGGACATTGTGCTTCTTGGAGGTCAGCATTGCAGTGCACTTGCAAACCCATTTTTGTTTCCAATGCAGTGTTTTTTTACACTTTGTTTTCTTTCAGATCTTGTACTTTCAAACAAGTTGGTTGTCTATGACTTGGAAAATCAGGTCATTGGGTGGACTGACTACAACTGTAAGTGCTAGCACGCTCAAATCTGCCCATCCTTAGTTCATTTCATAATAGATTGCAGGTGTAGCTTGCTGTTTTCTTTCCAGAAATCTTGACCAATTCCAAAATATTTGGCTTGAAATTGTGAGCCACGAGCTCAGCATACAATAGTTTATATTCTTGTCAACTGTCAACTGCCGTTATATAGTTTGGGATAAACCTTCGTCTACATCTATTTCCTTTTTTGGTGAAAGCGACATGATTGGTTGGTACAAGCATTGCATTGTTCAGATTCTGAATTTAGATGTTAGTTGTGGGCAATGTTTTCTAGTCGTCCGACTAATCGCGATTAGTCACGATTAGTCGTCCTTATCGGTCCAGCACGTCCGATTAGGGTCACCGATTCGATCAGGGCGACTAGAAACCTAGTCGTCCGATTAGTCGTCGACTAATCACGACTAATCGGACGATAAGGGCATGGACGACTAGTTGGTGACTTCATTTTTATGTTGGGCTGGCATCTGACTTGCTGGCCCATTAGACTCACTGTTTCTTTGGCCTGCTAGGGTTACCCTTTATATCCTATTTGCTTCTTAGTTCCATTTTCTCTTCCCGCACAGCAACCGCCACCTGCATTCTCTTTCCCGCGCTGTTTCTCCAACCATCGGTGGCTCACCTTCTCCAGCCACGGGCGCCTCCACTCTCCAGCAAAGAGAAACTGCTCTCTTCCACAGCCAGCTGCTCTTTCTCCCCGCCGGCCCTTCTCCCCTGTCGGCTGCTCTCCTCCCCGCCGGCCCTTCTCCTTAGCCGGCTGCACACGGGTCTTTGTGATGAGCTACTCTGATGACGGTATGTGACTTCCCCTCTCCATCTTCTCCCCTCCGCCCCTATTCCTCATTCTGCAGCCTCTCTGGATCTCTGCTAAGTTACTTGGTGCTTGCTGTGATGTCCCTCTGCTATTCTCTGGTTCTCCATCATCCATCCTAAGAAGTTGTGCTTCTGCAGATGTATATATAGGTATATATATAGTAGGTATATGTCCTGATATATAGGACGACTTGGACGACCAGCACGGTCGACTAGGCTCGACTAATCGGCCTAGTCGACGACTAATCACGATTAGTCGTCTGATCGGTCCCATGGCGACTAGGTTCGACTGGACGACTAGAAAACATTGGTTGTGGGTTGCCCCTTGTTTCCTCAACTCTGGTTATCTGCTTGTTCAGGTTCGTCGACTATTAAAATTAAGGACGACAAGACAGGCACAACATATACTGTCAATTCACATGACATCTCCTCCGGATGGAAATTCCACTGGCACAAGTCCCTGGTTCTGTTGTTGGTAACCATGGTGTGCAGCTATTTAATACGCTAACTCTATTGTACAACACGGACACGGACCGAAATTCATTTGATTCGTATTCTTTTCACAAAAAAAGAAATGTAGGGCTTTAGTTTGTGTTCTCTGACCACGGAAAACCATGAAAACAAAAACATTGTATGCCATACAATGATCCTATGTGTGACTAGTGTAATGCTGAGCTGAGGAATATATTGCCGCACGTAACTTAAGTTTGCCGTAAAAAAACTTGTATGTGTAAAATAAGAATCTCCTTTGTTTGCAGTACAGCAATCTTCTGACATATCTTTGGGAAATGAGTGTTTTTTAGTCTGAACTTTCATTCTGCCGTTTCTTTTTTATGATGTTCTGACATTTCTTTGGAGTAGAAAAGAGTGATATATGTTAAATATTTGGTGATTGAGAACTCTCACTGGGTCAGAAAAACAGTGATGCAGTAAGGGCGTGATTGGTTGCTATAACGTGGATGAGGAGCCAGGAGGGAGGGCTGATCCTAGGGAGGAGGAAACCGTGCACCCAGGGCTGTCGATCGCCATGTGCGAACTGTTCAGCCGAACAGGGCCTCAAAAATTGATGAGCCCCCAAATTTCAGGCTTTAAGCCTTTAACTTTCATATAGCTGCACAACAGAACGGAACGAGATCCAGTGACTTTGCTTCAGCAAGGCACAACGTAACTTTCCCCTGTGTATCCACCGTCCAAACTAGATCTAAGGGCTAGCAGGTTTCAGGCTCGGGACTTCATCTTTTAACCCGTAAAGAAGTCTGGGTGGGTGATGCTGGACGTCTGTACTTGCTCCGGTCTCCGATATAGTATGGAGGATTTTAGTTATTTTTAATCTCTTTCTATTTAATATTTTAACATTTTATTTTTTTTAAAAAAAATCAAATCTAACCATAACGTGATCAAATAATATTGTCGCGTCAACGCATGTGGCGTAACAAAAGAAGTCACGTAAAACGACGTTTCGACGTGTAAAAGGTGAAAAAGCTTGTCGCACAACTCGTGCTGGTGTGACAAGACTGTTTTGTCATGCTACCGTGAGTGGTGTGCAAGACTAGACTTTAAAAAATCATAACCCTTCAATACGTCGTCGTATGAAGATGATTTTTATATGAAAGTTATAGATCTCGATAGGATCTATAATTTTATAGTTTTATGTTTTTTCATTTAAGGATGTTAAGATGCTCACAAAAGTTATATAAAATTTCAGCACTATAATAATCACGTATTAACCTTGTCACATTAGAAAAATAATAAATGTTTTTTGTATGGGCTCAAATGAAGGTATGTTCTATACTAAAGTTGTCGCTCTGAATAAGATCTATAATTTTGTAGTTTGAATTTTTACATTTATGGTTGTTAAGATGCTCGAGAAAATAACATAAAATTTTAGCTGCATTTTAATCTTGCATGAGCATAATTTTTTTCGAGGTTCTTAACGATCTCAAATGTAAAAACTCAAAATTATAAAGTTGTAGATTTCATTTAGTGCAACAACTTTGATATAAAAAATATCTTCATTTGACTACATAAAAGAAATATTTTTTCTAATGCGCAAACCCTAATACACGGTCATTATAGTGTTGAAATTTTATATTAATTTTTTTAGCATTTTAACGTTATCAGATCAAAAAACTCAAACTACAAAGTTGTATATCTCGTCGAGATCACATATATTGGTGTGACAATGTTATTTGATCGTACCAGCGGGACTAGCATGACCAAAAGAGTCGAAATTTGTTTTTGAGAGATTATTATTAAAATTATTAAATAAAAAATAATTATATCAAGAGCTAATATTTATTTCGGCCACTACTAACAAGAAAAAAGTTGGTCAACAATTTTTTTTTAAGTCACCATAGTAGCAAGGAACTAGATTGCTCGGTAAAGACGTGCTAAAGATCGGCTAATGCCTAAAAGCTTATTCACAAACAATGTGTTTTTATCTAAATGAAAATAGATGTGAAAATAGTTTTTGTAGATCTAGTTAATTTAAGAAGTTTAACCAATGTGTTTTCCATGTCATCACTTTTTTTAAAGGAGGGAGTAGTGTAGCGCGTTGCCATATGTCGTGCTCCAAAAGAATGGTTAATAAAAAAAAGGGAATTTAAAGGGTTAACGAATATTTTTTCCATCTTTTATGGTTTTAATTTTAGTATAAGAATAAATGTTAGCAATGAAAATTAGAGGGTGTGGGGCAACTAATGCAATACTATTTTATTTCCTGAACCGGATACCCTACGCGGAGCAGGCCTGCAGACCTGCAGCAGCACTCACCCAGGCTTTTTTATACGGGTGAAAGGACAAGCCACAAGCTAGAAACGCTGCTGGCTCTTGGATCTTATTTGGACCGTGGATATAGATGAGAAAGTTACATTGTAACTTGCTGAAGCAAAGTTATTGTAACTTGCTGAAGCAAAGTCACTCAATCCCTGTCAAAAAAACAACGTGACGATCCATCTGCTCAGAGTGAGGACAGCCAGATCGTTCCATCTTCCGCACTGCCGCTTAGCCGCACAAACGCACAATTAAGGATGCAAGCGGCAAGGGACTCCTCGGGTGGATTTATCGCTGCATCACATAGCTTTATACCATATACGGTGGACGCGGCATCAGCTGAAGCATATGCGTTAAGAGATGGTCTCCTATTGGCACAACAAATTGGTTGCTGTCGAGTAGAGATCCAATCAGACTGCATGGAGGTCGTCAATACAATGCAAGATGGAGGTTTCTCTGCCACAACCGTAGCGACAATCTATGATGAATGCGTCCAATACTTGAAGGAATTTACTGCAATATCGATTAGTCATTGTAATAGAATTGGTAATTCAGTAGCCCATGAATTAGCTAGGCAAGCTTTAGTAGAGAAAAACTCTCAGGTGTGGATAGACGATCCCCCGTCATTTATCCTTCAACTGCTTGTAAATGATGTATCCATCTTTTTAAATCAATAAAGTTTGCTGAAATTTTTTTTTTGAAAAAAGATGCAAGCGGCAGCCCACATAAGCCGCATATAGGTTTAATTTTGTGGGTTGTCGTTTGAACCCGTCAAATTAAGCCTATATGTAGGTTCGCCGGCTAGCCCACTTGCATCAATGTAATCGTCTCGCCGATGCTGGACACTGAGCCCTGCCGTCCTGCGTGTGCATGTGCATGTGCATGTGCTTGTGCCTGTGCATTTCATCATCTTCTTCCGGATGATGGTAAGCAAATTCTGAATTTCCTTTTTCCTATGGCCGCATGAATGACCGATTAGCTGATGCGTTTCAGTGTTTGTCAATCTTTTTCTGATGATTAAGAATTAGAAATTTAGGCCGCGATGAAGGCATTAGGAATTTAGGAAACATAAGGGTACACCATCATAGCATTGTTGATTCTAGTTTCAAGGTTTTGGACACCGTTTTAGTTTTTGGAACTTTGTAGGGCATTATACTAGAATTGTATGAATTAATTTTTGGTTTATAAAACAGGAAGGCCTTTGACTGTTTTTCCAATTAGAGATTTTACTATCAAATGTGCTCGTGCGTTGTAATGGAAGAAAAAATTGAATATTAGTAAAAAAACGCTGATAAAAATGTTTATTGCATATTTATTCATATTTTACTTTTTTCCTATAGGTCGTCTTCTCAGAGTCTCAAATTAGAGTAGTTTGTGATGCAGTCCATTGCAACTTGTTTTTCTTTCTATTTTTCTCTATATAATACATGTCATTATTTTTTCACTACAAATCAAAAGAGTCCATGAAGGACTCCATTGCTACTCTCTTTTTTATTCTTATTATATTTCCTTATATGGTTTCATTGCTCTTTTCCTATTTTTTCATGCGCATCTTAGTGAAACGGGGAGATTCTATCACTGTGTCCATAACTTATATGTCTTTTTTTATTATATATCTGCCATCATGAATCATGTCGAAATATGATTCGTATTAGAAAACCATTTTTTAGAAATAAATCGGTCAGAAAAAAATATAATATATTTATCTTCCAGCACGAGCCATGTTAGAATAGGATTCATATAGAAAGTTAGTTGTTTTTGAGTTCGGATCACATACATGACCCAATAGGTTTTAGAATCGAACTCTGTATTACGCTAGAAAAGAGTTAAGCATAGGTTATATATAAATTCATACAAGCTCTATTGTCTGGTAGTTAGAGGGAGATGGGCAAAAAAAAATGGATGGACCAAAAAAATAGCTAAAATTTTACCTCTTTAGACATAAAAATATAGATGAATTATACTTTTCGAGAAATACTAGAATTATTTTTTGATATATTCTACATGTTTTATATATTGAAAGGATCAAGATACCCAAGAGGGGTTGAATTGGGCTTATTTCAAAGTTTTAAAGCAAACATGAAATCTTAAACAAATGGCAATCACCCCCTAGTGCCTACCGGTAGTGTGTCCTAACTAGAAAGCGGTAGCAAGACATAGAAAGGTAGAACACCCTACACAATTCTAGTATGAAATGAAAGAACAAGTGCATAATGTAAAGAGCTAGAGTTAGAAATTCTTGACACGACGACGTTTTTTCGAGGTATCGAGGAGTCGACACTTCCCCTAGTCCTCGTTGGAGCACCGCGCAAGGTATTGCTCCCCCTCAATCCAACACGAGGATTGAGTGCTCTTTATGGACTGGTTCTTCACCACTCCGGCTCAGTAAACCACCCACAACCGATGCATAAGTCGATGGAGAAGGGTCGCCGACAATCCTTTTGGCGATCACCTTTCTCTGAGCACCACTGGACCGTCTAGATGATATCGATCACCAAGAGTAACAAGTTTGGATCTTCACTTGACTCAATCAAGCTTCACAACTCGAGTGGATGCACACTTGAACTCTTGGATGAACTAGAGAGAGGATTGATGGATGGATTTGCAAATCTCTCTCACTAGGGCTCTTGCTCTCTTCTCCAACCTCACAAGGTGTTTCTCAGCTATCCAAATGAGCAATGGCAGGTTGGAAAGACAAGTGGTGGAGTATAAATACCCCCCCACACACAACCAGCCCACGGGCAAAAAAAAACAAACAGTTTAATTTGGCATCGGACGCTCCGATGCCTAGGCAACGGACGCTCCGATGCCCTGCCTAACGGCTAGTTGCTGTTCAAAACCTCGGTCGACGGTCCATCGCTTGGCGACGGACGCTGCACCCCAGCGTCCGACGCAAACTCGCTGCTCTCGGGAAACCGGGAAATTCACTGAAATAAATCCAACGGACGCTCCTCAACGTCCGATGGCTTGCCAACGGACAAGATGAGCCTCTTTGGAACTCTCTGTTAGCCCAACGGATGCTCTGAGGAACAAACCCTAGCATCCGACGCCAGCGTCCGATGCCTAGAGAAGGGCTCTCTCAACTCTGAAACTTGTCGTGATGAAAACGAAAGTTGTTCTAGGCTATCTTACTGTCACCATAGACTTGCTTAGAACTAAGGTTGTCAAGTGTGAACCACACCTAAATCATGAAGCTCTCCTAAGTCAAGCTACTCATCCAAACCCCCCTTTATAGTACAGTCAAAGATCAAATAAAGTCCTATCTATACTAAGTGCCCTTCATCTCCTTATGGCACTTAGACCTATCACTCTAGAGTCTTCATCATCTCTCTTTGAAATCTGAAACGATATCCATCTTGGGGCCTATAGATAACCATTTGATGATCATTCACAATTGTCACTATGGCTAAACTACGCATAGCCTCTGCAAAACATACATTAGCCATAATAACATTCACTTGTCGTTAATCACCAAAACCAATAGGGTCATGATTCTTCAATCTCCCCCTTTTTGGTGATTGACGACAATATTCCTCGAGTATACACTAGTACACAGCGCTTAATGGAAGCGGTTATTTTTGCTTAATGGAGGCGGGCAAACACGACCGCCTCCAATGGAAGGCCTAACCGAGGCAGTCAGACTGCCGGCCTCCATTAATACTATTAATAGAGGCGGGTGCCACAACCCGACCGCCTCCATTAATTGCATTAACGGAGGCGGCCACCGTTACACGTCCGCCTCCATTAATCTATTAACAGAGGCAGACTATTTTTATTTGCACGCCTCTGTTATGTTTGTAGCATTTAAAAAATTTAAATTTAGTGCCATATTTCATTTGAATTTGAATTATATTTTTGCAAATCAAACACACACACACATATATATATATATATATATATATATATATATATATATATATATATATATATATATATGAATAAGAATGCAAGTAGAAGTACATATAGAAACACAAAAAGAAACCGATAACACGTTAATAGATGTTGTCCAACACACATGTACATACACAATAGTTCGAATTCGAAGTTAGCAATATTACAACCATGTAAACTGTTTTTCGGCCACTAAACTCTTACACTACATCTGACAACATGTAATCGGTGAGATTTATCCCCCTTGCTCCAATTTCTTATATTCTTGTATTTTGGATTGGTATCTAGGTCACTTTCGGTGTGGAAGAATGGATCTCACCTTTCGTGCGCGGCCTCTGTAACAAACTTGCAAATATCGGCGACCGTTTGATTAAATCTTTGGTCAACCGTTTCCGACCTCCCCCACTATTCTTTTCCGGTCTTGAGTTGCCGCCAGCTCATGTTAAATTTGACATACCTCCTCAGATACTCATAGACATAAAAGCCACACATAACTGAGTTCTCGGGTTGTTTGGCGCACTGCAAGATATATAGTAGTGAGTAGTGTAAGTAGTATAGTTGTAAAGAGAGTAGTAAGTAGTATAATTGTAAAGAGAGTAGTAGTAAGGAGAGTAGTATTACAAGAGTTGTAGTATAAGTAAGGCGAGTAGTAGTAGTAGTAGGAGGAGGAGAGTGGTAGTAGTAGGATAGTAGTAGTAGGAGAGTAGTAGTAGGATAGTAGTAGGAGGAGGAGAGTAGTAGGAGTAAGGAGGACGGAGTACAATACTTACCGAAAACTCACGCCTGAGTTGCAATTTTTGGCCAAATTTTTTCTTTTTTCTTCTTAGATCTCCGATCAATGCACTCGGGATCTTCTAAGTACTTCTTGTAAGCGTTGTATGGAAATCAAAGAGTCAGCAACAATTAATTTGAACACGTATGTTAACTGTAAATGGGTAGGTATCATTACTTACTATCTCAAACAAGATTCAAAATGCTTGTAGCCTTCTTTGTTTGTATTTCGTAGAGAGTCAAATATACAGGCTTTTCCATCCTGAGGATAGATTATGAAAGCAATCCAGTGGCCCATGATACCACGGCTACACCATTTACACAAATTAAAATTGACATGATTAAATATATATGACTAGTCTTGATCCTATGAACTACATATGTACATTAAGAATGCTCAATTTGACTTACCCGAACTGGTGGGCGGTCAAGATACACCCATGTCTCTTGAGCTGCTTCATGGCGTGTAGTATGTATAATGCCCCCCAGTACTTATACTCGTTCACCTCATCTTGGTACTTATACTCGTTCACCTCATCTTTCTTGTATTGCTTTCTCTCCTCTTCAGACAACTTCGCTAGGTTCTCACTTTTGTCAGGTATATCATAACCCACGAGGGATCTCTCAGTAATTAACATCGGATTGAGATAGACGATATTTATGCCCCTTTGTTTACATACATAGGCTTGCATCCTAAAGTCCCCCATGGAATTATTAGTATTTATATATATTCCCTAAAGTGCTCCCAAACATGCAGTGGTGTGTAAAAAAGTCGTAACTAACTTACATGGCAAACAAGGTGACTTGTTGTATGTTGATGTCGTTTCTCCTCAATAATCTATGCATGTCATGGAAATCTACGACGACGTGATAATCTTCCATCAAGTGGAATAGGTCTGCCGGAATCTTGATTAGAAAATCACGTAAGCCAACTTTCGCCGCTTCCATGTACCACAGGTGGAACCTCCTGACCTCCCACTGCTCTACAATGAGCTCGCCCAAGGTCAACATGAACTTGCCATGGGTATAGTTTTCAGGGCAATCATCTGACCGATCCCAGATCTGTATCGGTGTTTTCGGCTTGTGACATGTACTCAAAGCTTTAGATGTTAGATGAACTATGCATGTACTCTAATTGAATTATAGATGAACTATGAAAACCTTTCAAACGTAGTTGAATACGGGTACTTGTTGGCCTTTTGATAGGCCGCCCAACTAGACTTGGTGTGGTTCGAAGGTATGTCCTCCCTTGCCGGTTCTTCCACAGTCTTCTTCGGTGTGGGAGAATGACATTCCTCTGCATCTTCAGGCTTCCTCGGTGCGGGAGGACATGTTGGGCGCTTGTTTGAACCACTTCCAGACGGTGGTGTCACATTGCTAGTAGCTGCCCCTGTGCCTCCATGTTGACGGTCGTCCTCGAGAGGTTGACTATCCCCAGGAGTGCTGCCTTCGCCACCAGCATTCCCATTGTCGCAGTTGGCATCGCCATTGTCGTCGTCATCATCACCCGGATCGCCACTCGGTCGGGACGTTGACCCAGGTTGTGTATGTTGGTAATCTGGCACCGCTAGTTCTAGCAAAATATCCGCCTTGTGCCACAACACGGTCAAACTTAGTGCAGGGCCTATCAATGTGATACCCTCTTTAGTTGGATAGTCGAGTTCTTCTTGCTCGAATTCTAGGTTCACCCAGACCATGTCCACCAAGGCACAGTCAGACGGGATGGGCTTACCATAGTACATTGCATCGTTGTTGGGAGGGTGTACTGCTCCTTGTGCCACATCCTTCTTCTTCCCAGCCCTGCCGAATGACATCTGTAATACGCAATAAGTCTCTTGTACAATTTCATCGATCGGGCATTGTACAATGGGTGGACCTTCTTGTGGTAGCATGCCATCCTGGCGAAACATGTTCCTCCTCACCTCCACAATCCTAGGGTCCGTGCTCGTGAATGCGTCTAGTACGGACTTATTGATCATATTCTGGATTGCCTCATCTCTACCTTTCTGGAGGAGCTCTTCCTTGTACCTCTGCCTCGTGTGAGTGTTGGTGTCAGATTGCCAGGACTCCACGGTCTTCCAGCTCTTCCTTGAGGACATGCCACGGACGCAGCCGCAGTGCTCAGGGTTGGCTAACGCTTGAGTTAGTATGTCCTTCTCTCTGCGAGGCTCGAACTCTCCTTTCTTGGCAGCAGCAGCGACCTTGAAGATCCTCTTCTCAGCATCCTCAATATGGTGCTCGTTGAACTTTCTCTTACCCACTTGTAGCTTCTTCGGCTCTCGACCTCTAAGGATTTGACCTCATATCCAATTCTTCATACGGGTCTGGCGTTCCAGCCTCAGCTAAAGCCTATTCTTTTGCTCTCCACCTCAGTCTCTTACCAGCATATCCTGTCATGCCCATGTGGTGATGGTGTTGGTTCCGCTTAGTAAGCTCAGAGAACTGCTCACTCTTTGCCTTTGCTTCTGGGGTTTCTTTTTGCTTGATGAATTGTTCATAAACTTCTGGTACGACGTAGTTGTAACGGGTGCAGGGTGAAATCCCTTTCTGCACAAAATCTTTGTTGATCTTGTACCTAAAGTATAGTGCAACAAGAAGTATCAGTAGTAGTTATAGTAGTAGATAGAACAACAGTAATACTAGTAGATATAGAAGTTTGCCTTCGTTATTATACCTGAAGTTTTGAAGTTCCTTTCCTGCAACGGCCATCACATGTTGCCTGCACTTCTCCATATCAGAGTTCTCTAGATAATTGAAGCGCTTCAGCATCTCGTCTCACACGTACTGCTTGAGTGTTGCTGGGACGTCCTTCCAATTCTGGTAGGTGATGTCTACCTTCTCCCTAACTAAAAGAGAGCACTGGTTGCTGAATTTGCTAAGGATCCCTGTTGGCAGCAAGGGCTCTCCTTGAGGCCCCACCTGGGCTATCACGTGCACATCGTCGTGCTTCCTGTGCCTTCCATGTTGTCCCCTTGCCCGGATGGCCTTCTTACTATCAGGTGTATTTGAAGATGTTGCCGTGGAGGGAGCAGATGCTTCCAGTGCTTCCATGTGGCCTTCTTGTTCTAGTACCTCTTGATCCATGGCATGTTGCAAACTCCGAGGTACCAACGGTATCTGTGGACAACAAAGACTCACATTAATTAGCTATATACAAGACCCTATATGGATCAGCAATTTACAGGATCTTCGATGCAAATACCTCGAGTCGTGGTGTTTCTGTATCCTCATCTGGATTGACGAGACGAGCCTTTTTGTGAGACTCTATAGACTCAGGTGACGGCTCATAGTCAAGATCTAGTTCTTCTTATGTACGGAGTTTCTTCTTAGGCCTTGATGTCAACTGCTCGCTCTCGTACGACATAGAATCACTACTTGGGGATTTGGCACCTTCGACACCTTTGACACCTTTCTCGCCGCTTGATGATGATGATGACCCTTGGCTACTATCAGGGGTAACCTCACGCCACTGTTCCCTAGCTTCCTCCCGTAAATTAGCCACTAGCCTACAAACAATTGAGTTTTCAAACATGAAAAATCTGAGTTTAAATAGAAAGATACAAAAGTATGGAATACATAAAAAATATTGGATCAGATTAGCCCCACGACCATCAATTTGTGTGTAAACGAGTTGCTTGTCATCAAATTGTATAGGGGGCATTCGATCATCATCGCCGGTGCCTCAGCTTAACTAGGTTAACGTCATTGCAACATGCCACTGCCTCAGCTTAAATAGGTTCGAAAAGAGCAGTAAATCCAGCAAAGTACGGTACATACTCCAGTTGACAATATGGCAAAATATTCCTCACAAGCCCGAGCAACCTCCCTTGCAATCCCAGGGTCCATATTGATCTGATGTAAAGCGACACATGCAAAAGCATAGTAGTAAGGAGTAATCCTAGTCAAGCATATAGTAGTAGTAAGGAGCGTAGTAGTAGTATAGCAAGGAGAGTAGTAGGAGGAGGAGAGTAGTAAGGAAAGTAGTAAGGAGGAGAGTAGTAATAAACAGTAGTAGCAGGAGGAGAAAAACAAAAAAAAGACATATACTCACTGACAGTAGTAAGGAGAGTAGTAGTAGTAAGGTGGTGAGTAGTAATAAGGACAGTAGTAGGAGGAGGAGAAAAACAAAAAAAGACATATGCTCACTGACAGTAGTAAGGAGAGTAGTAGTAGTAAGGAGGAGAGTAGTATTAAGGACAGTAGTAGGAGGAGGAGAAAAAAAAGACATATGCTCATTGACAGTAATAAGGAGAGTAGTAGTAGTAGGAGGAGAGTATTAGGAGGAGAGTAAGGAGAGTAGTAAGGAAAGTAGTAAGGAGGAGAGTAGTAATAAACAGTTGTAGCAGGAGGAGAAAAACAAAAAAAAAGACATGCACACTGATAAATTTCCAAATTTGCATCACTTTGGCATCACAGGCAGAAAATTTGCATCACTGACAGTGGCATGCTGCTAGAGCCATCTTTGGCATCATATCATTCACATCATAGGAACAAAAATAAAAAATAAAAAAGACAAAATAACTGAGTAAGGAAGATAGAGAATTGGGGAGATGAACTGAGCTACAACCACAAAGACGGTGAGGTTCTCGGGGAGCTTGGCGTGGTGCCCGACATGGAGCTCCGACGCAGGGAAGACGGAGGCGTGCGGGGAGCTTGGTGCGGCGCCCAGCATGGAGCTCAGACGCGGGGAAGACGGAGGCGCGTGGGGAGCTAGGGTTCCACGGGGACCTCCAACACGTCACGGCACGACGCAGTCCTTGGGGGAGGTAGGGAGACGGCACGACGCGGTGATCGACGGTGGGAGGGAGATAAGGTCGGCATGTTCCTCGGCGTGGAGCTCGACGGAGGGAGGGAGAAGAGGCGGTGCATGGGCGGGGACAGAGGGGAGGACCTCGACGGAGTTGCACAGCGGCGGCGGCGGCGGGAAAATTGGGCAGCCCTTCGAGGTAGAGAAGGCGCGCGAGGGGAAGGTGAGGAAGACGACGGTGCACAGCGGGTTAATATAGGGCGACATTAATGGAGGTGGGCGCGTTAGGATGCCTGCCTCGATTAATATTAACCAAGGAGGTCTTGTTAGGATGCCCGCCTTCATTAATATTAACCGAGGCGGGCGGGTTAGGATGCCCGCTCCATTAATATTAACCGAGGCGGGCGTGTAACATTGCCCGCCTTGGTTGTTTTTTCCCAGAATATCAAACACAGACACCTGAGGAGGAGTAAGGAGAGTAGTGGTAGTAGTAGCAGTAAGGAGACTAGGAGCTAGGAAGAGAGAAGGAGAGTAGTAGTAGTAGTAAGGAGTAATAGGAGTAATAGTAGTAGGAAGAGAGAAGGAGAGTTTAGTAGTAAGGAGTAATAGGAGTAATAGTAGTAGGAAGAGAGAAGGAGAGTATTGGTAGTAGTATGAGAGTAGAGTAGTTGTGACAGTAGTAGTTATAGTATGAGAGTAGTAGAGTAGTTGTGACAGTACTAGTTGTGAGAGTAGTAGTAATAGTAAGGAGTACTAGTAGGAATTAAAGTGAGCCATTCAGTACATACATACATGTAAACAACTTAACACAAATATGTGGTTCCATGACATTAACACAAATAAGTGGTTCCATTACATTAATGAGTTATTAATTACACGAAGACTTGTCTGCAAAATAAAGTGCAATATACATATCATTTTGTTGCTAGTGATCCTTTGATGGTCCTCTTTTCACCATCGGTGCGGGCCCATGGCATGATCTTGGATTTGTTGCAGCGGTCCTTGACATTTTTTATCTTCGATGGATGATCGGTAAAAAGTTTGAGTTCTGCGTAGTTGTTGTATTCTTCGGGGCTCTCGATCCCATCAGCTCCCACAATCCTTTGCTTCCTTGAAACAACCACATGCCTCCTTTTGTCCTTTGGCATGACATAGTAGGCCACTTGAGCGACCTTGGATGCTAGTACCCACTCATCATCTTTGTAGCCAACACTTTTGAGCTCCACGGTGGTGAGACTATAGTATTCCACAACAACCCCCTTTGGTTTGACCCACTAGCATCGAAACGCTATTAATTGGAGGTCACCGCCGTAGTCTAGTTCCCATATATCTTCAATAACCCCATAACATTGTCTCCTATGTCCCGTTGACTCATTGGTGCCTTCATATCTAGCATTGTTGTTCTGTGCTGCACTTTTCTTGTCCTTCTCTTTTGTGTGGAACTTGTATCCATTGATGTCATACCCTTGCCATGTGGTGATTTGGGTGGATGGTCCGGATGCAAGCCTCTTAACGTTCTTCGCTGATTGATCTTCATCTCCATCTCTTATATCAAGCTTTTTGAGCCACTCTGTAAAACTACACTTATGTTGTTTTTGGACCCATGCCTCTGAGCACTGCCCATCATGTGTGCCGCGAATCTCTTCCAGGTGTTTGTCAACATAGGTTTCCATGACCACTAACTGATGAAGGATGCTATGGTGAACTTGTTGAATGGTCTCGTATGGTACATCAGTGCAAACTTTTCGACCCATGCACCCCTTCCAAGAGGTTTTGCCTTCGTGTTGATGGAAGGGTAGCCCGATCGTCCTCCAATCTCGAATGTATCTAGTGCAGCAGTTCACGACGTCCTCGGTTGTATAGGCTTCGATCATAGAGCCCTCTGGGTGAGCACGGTTGAGGACGTATCTTCTGAGTGTTGACATGAACCGCTTGTAGGTCCTCATCTGGTGCAGGTAGATGGGCCCCAGCTATTCTATTTGATCAACCATGTGCATCATTAGATGTGACATCATATCAAAGTAAGACAATGGGAAGCACATCTCAAGCTGGCAAATAGTCTTTGCGATGAACTGTTTTAGGGCAGGCAACTCATGAGCATCGATGACCTTCTGGGTAATATAATTAAAGAAGTAGGACATCCGTGTGATCACCATCTTCACGTACTCTGGACCAATTCCCCTGATCACAATCAGAAGAAACACTGTCAACATGACATGACAATCATGTGAGTTGTAGTTGGACAATGTGAGGTCTTTCATCGAGACTAGACTCTTGATGTTGGAAGAGAAACATGTTGGCACTTTGACACCCTTAAGCCACTGACACATATCCCTTATCTTGTCTATTGTCAGGTTGTAGCTCGCACATGGAAGATCAACTTTCCCATTCTACATGGATGGTTTAGGATGAAGGTCATCCCTGATACCTAGGTTGACAAGATCCATCCATGAATTTAGACCATCCTTCGTCTTTTTCTTCATGTCTAGCAAGAAGTCGATCATGGTATCAAATACATTCTTCTCTGAGTGCATGCAATCGATCGCATGAGGTGTATTAAGTGTTTTCCAATAGGACAGGTACTTGAAGAAAATCGACTTCTTCTTGAACAGAATGATGGGAGATGTTTCTTCCTTATCATCACCCCGTTTTCTCTTCCTTGTTTTTGTCCCCATTGTATCTTTCTTCTTCTTCCAAACTCGACCTAATCCATATCCTTGACCTTGCTAAATACCTTTTCCCCATAACTTACTCGTTTAGGTTCGTCAAGTTGCAGCTCCGTCTTGTTGTCAAAGTATTTAATCATCGTATCCTTTCGATACCTATGCTTCTTGATAAGGAACCATCTCTGACGCATATACACCATCTTGGTAGATCCCTTGAGGTAAGTGTAGCAAGTATCATCGATGCAAACAGTACAACTGGTCTTCCCTTTTATCTGCCCCGACAATGAAAAGAGACCAGGGTAATCAGTGATGGACACAAAGATTATGACTTTTAGAGTGAACTTCTTCTTTACGGACGCATCGACCATCTCAACACCTTGTTCCCACAGTTTCTTCATATCTTCCATGAGCGGCTCTAGGAACACATCTATGTCATTGCCAGATTGTCTCGGTCCAGAAATCAACATGGTCAACAAAAGGTACTGTTAACACTGGATTTGGTTATGCTCAGAAAGATGACAGGTGGGCCAGTGCAGAACTCAGAGCATTCGGCAAGCGTCTGTGCGGTTGGCCAGTTTTCAGAGAAGTTGGCAAATGTCTGTGCGGTCAGCTAATCGCCAAAGGTTCGGCTAAATGATCATGCGGTCGGTTATTCTAAGGAGGAGCGGTTTTCCATTAAAGAAGCGACGAAAACGGCAAGCAGAGGGCCGATCAGGCAACGAAGACCGCGACAATTTAGGCAATGAAGACTCCGGAGGAAATTAAAGTCAAAGATATCATGTTTTTCCTTTAATATTTTGTAACCGTGTCCTTTTAGGACTCATGTCACGACCAGGGTATAAATATGAACCCTTATCCATTGTAAAAACGGTTCACAAACAATACAATACAACCGGCCCCATGCCAATTTCGAGTCCTTTGTCGTGTCGTCGAGTTCTTCGAGAGGAACCATCGATCCGTCGACCTCCGTAAGTCCCGGCAACCTTGTTATCATGTCTAGTATCATGCGGTGGATTTAAATGTTGATGCAAGTAGTCTTGTTTGTTTTCAATGATCGTGCGGCGGATCCTTGCTTGACAATCAAGAAATCTTCGCTTATGTTTCGTGTATGAGTAGATACCGTGCGGCAGGTGCTTGATCAATATGCCTAGCAAAAGCAAGATAGTTACCGGCTCTATTAGATTCGGCAAGATCTAGTAGATTCATTAAGTTACTACATATTGCATGTTTATATATATTTTATATATTTGTAACTCTTTTGCCCAATCTAAACTGATACGGTTCGGCTTCATCTTTATCATAGAATTATCTATGTTTCTTGTAATTGTTTATATCCATAAGTAGATTTTATATTCATGATAGCCGAATTAGTTTCATCTAGATTGTTACATGTTGCGGGTTCGTGCATGTCAACTACGTTTGAGCTTTTATAAAGTTAGGTGTCGTGCGGCGGATACAAGCTTTAGATTAGTTCGATCGTGTTTTCTTACGTGTTCCTTCATCATGGACCCTAATTCAGTTGGATAGCCGAGTTGGTTATGCTTTAATTCATAGTTAATGATGATTCACTCATACCTACTTTCTCATGCATGCATGTTCGGCAATCAACTCTTTACGTACTCATTGTTTGTTTTAGCCGAATGATCTATAAAACTTGTTGGCAGATAGCTTCTATAGCTATATGTCGTCGTAAGTGGCTTCAGGGCCGTATATATGGAACTGTCTGGTCTCACCCGGCATGTTCCAGTTTTATATCTAATAATTTTCATCCCTTGTTAGTTTCAAGTCAAACTGACTGACACGTTTCCGGACTTCGAAACACCCGGGCACCCGATTGAAGCTACGCTTTCCGGCTTGCTGTGTGTTAGGCACAATGCGTCACATTTTGTTTCAAGACACTTTTTGGCATACCCAATGGGACTCTACATCTCAAGATGGTTGAAATTGATAATAGCCAGGTTCTGGACGTGACTATGGATGAGTTGCCGGAAGACCTGAGGAATATTGTCCAGCAAGCATGTGATGAGTTTCAACATAAATGCTTGATGTCTTTTTCAAAGAACAAAAGCAACAAGGTTTTTCAGAAATAGTCACTCCCAAGAACTCTCCTTCATCATCAAACTGATTACACTGAAGAAGAAGATGCTCGGAAGATGACTGAGATGGTTTACAAAGCAATGAGCGAGACTATGAGGAATCACCATACAGCTTTCCTGAATACCTTTCGCTCGATCATGGTCAGTACCTTCGGTCCATTCGCCGATAAATGCTTTGAGGAAACCGTTGGTCCAATGCAAGGGCCGACATTGTTTAATATGCCGAAACGCTAGGAAAAAATTGCTGAAGATGGCGAGACGACTGGCATGAACCAAGGTGGGATGGCTCCTCACCAGAAACAACAACACCCCATGACTTATGGCCAGCTCACGTTCGGTGCAACGGGGAACGTCCCACAATCGGCTTTCAAGGTGTCTCCAGCTGGGAACAGGTTGCAAAAAAATATGTATGGAGACGGATATCAAGAATTTGCCGATTACAATGCTATTGACTCTTTCCCGAATCCAGGGTATAAGAACTCTGCAGGTTTGGCTTTTGAAGGGCAGACACATGGAGCTCCAAACTCGGATATTGACCTTATCATGAACAGGATGGCAGATATGACGCAGAATCAGTTTGGCCTAAAGCCAAAGGGTCAGTCCTATGCATACAAGTCCCCTTATCCAGAGTGGTATAACCGAGTTGCACTCCCCCCGAGACTAAAACCTCCCACAGACTTGACCAAGTTTTCTGGTCAGGATGATACTAGCACCATAGAACACATCAACCGATACTTAATGCAGCTTGGAGAGGCGTCCGCTGATGAAGCTTGGAGGATTCGGTATTTCCCGTTGTCTCTGACAGGGCCGGCTTTCACGTGGTTCACGTCTCTGCCGGCTAATTCCATTGGTACATGGGCAGAATTGGAGCAGAAGTTCCATTCATATTTCTTTACAGGCACTAATGAGAAAAAACTAGTTGACCTTATGAGCTTGAAGCAGAGAGCCAATGAAACACCCAAGGAGTATCTCCACAGGTTCAGGGAGACTAAAAACCTCTGCTATTCCTTAAACCTGCCAGATGACCAGTTGTCAGGGATGGCAATAGCGGGCATGCAACCGAATGTCAGGGAGAAGCTGTTCGGCATAGACTTTGATGACCTTGGTCAGCTGTCACAGCGATTGGCCATGATGAGCAATCAGGCTCAAGGGTTTAGAAGAGACAACCGTTTCCAGAAGGGTGATGTGGCTAATGAGATGTATCAAAGTTTCCTGGAGGAAGCAACAGAGTACGATGATGAAGATGAAATAGCCGCAGCCGAATTGGTCTGGGGGAAAGAACCAACTCAGGTCAGTCAACGCTGGTTGAGGCAGTAGAAGGGTACGTACGACTTTGATGTCTCCAAGTCAGACAAGCTGTTTGAGATGTTGCTCAAAGAGTGGTGTATCAAGTTGCCGGAAGGGCACCCCATGCTGCGCCCTGAAGGGGCGAGAGATAAAAAGTTTTGCGGTTACCACAATACCAATTCTCATTCCATCAATGATTGTCGAGTATTCAGAATGCGGATTCAGAAAGCTATTCAAGAAGGGCATTTGAAATTTGATGGTATGATGAAAATTGATGCTAATCCTTTTGCACAGAACACAGTGTCCTTCTCCATGAACATGGTTGCTATAGAAAACTCTAAAGACAAGGGCAAGGTGAAAATGTTAACCTCATATAGAGCTAAGAAAACTGGTGCTGTTGACCCTGATTGGCAAATTACAAATGAAGAATTTCGGCAACAGGCTCGGTTCCAGAATGACAGAACCGAGAGGGGGGAACCTTCTAAGCCCAGAGTCACGACACGGATTCTTTTGAACAAATGGCGCGGGAGCAAGAACGGTATCGGAAGCGAAGGTATTACGAGGAACAAGAGTTCATGGAGGAACATCAGAGGTATGAGGAAGAGATGTATGAGAGGGAGCAAGAGTACATGAGAGAGCAGGAACAGTCTCATTGGGGATGCTCATTCTTTAAACATTGTTGGAATGAAGGCTTGAAGCTGCCTACTAAAGATAATTGCCCTGAATGCAGTGACCAATATTCAGAGTATAGGCAGTCTCGGGCCAACTGCCGTCCAGTCCATGAAAGGCTTAGAGCACGTTTTACTGAGGACGATCGGCGTGTAAAAATGGATAGCTCTGGAAATCGGCGAAGCAAGAGATTTTCCGATCAAGGGTGGATCCATTATGAAGAAGGCTCTAAGAAAGAAGAGCACCGTGAGTACGTGTGGCAGGAAGGACAATGGTGTCCACCAGGGCTGAGAAAGAGCCAGAAAAGAAGGGTACAACGCTTGAGGAACAAAGAGTTGGCACAGATAGTTGCCGAAAAGAAAACAAGTGTGGCGTCCTAAGGAAAAGCCTGACAAACAAGACCAGTCGGCTGATGCGTATATGGCTTTCTTTATTCCATCAGAGTTCTTAGCTCCGGAAAACCAGGATATCCAAGAAGAAGTGTACTCAGATTTCGATGAGAGTGAGTATCATGATCTGATGGCCCAACTTGTCCTAACTGAACGGGCAGTTTTCGATAAGCCGGCCAAACATCGACATTTGAAGCCACTTTATGTGAAGGGGTACGTCAATGGCAAGCCTCTGACCAAGATGTTTGTTGATGAAGGAGCTGTCATCAATATTATGCCTTATACCACCTTTAGGAAGCTCGGGATGACCAATGAGGAACTGCTAAAGACTGACATGGTACTCAGGGATTTTGCTGGCAATCCTTCTGACACCCGAGGAGCTGTGCACGTTGAGTTGATGATTGGATCAAAAACCTTTATTACTACTTTATCTGTCATCGATGGAAAGGGGGCATAAAGTCTGCTTTTAGGGAGAGATTGGATCCATGCTAACTGCTGCATACCTTCAACCATGCATCAGGTTCTTATTCAGTGAATTGGAGATGATGTTGAAGTTGTTCATGCTGATGATTCGGTAAGTGTTGCTGCTGTAGAGCCTACTTACTGGGAATATGATGACGTCGATTGTTTCTCTAGAAGAGTATGGGAAGAAGGTCCTATGAATGTCTTCAACAAGGATCAACAGCCGATCCAAGCAGTCGGCTCTCAAAGCAATTTTTAATGGGGAACCCGATCGATGGCAACAAAGGAAAGTTAGGACGTGGCTTTATGTCGGCCGATAAGCTAGAGGAAATAAATGTTGGTGATGATATCAAACCAAGTCCAATGTATATCGGTGCAAATTTAGACCCAGAGTATAGATTGAAATTGATAAACCTTCTGAAAGAGTTCAAGGATTGCTTTGCTTGGGATTACACAGAGATGCCCGGACTGGATCGTTCTATTGTTGAGCATCGATTGTCGATCAAGCCTGGGTATCGTCCTTATAAACAACCTCCTCGGAAAATTTTCAAAGAGGAGGTGCTGGCCGATGTGAAAAAGGAAGTTGAAAGATTATTAGAAGCAAATTTCATTCGGCCATGTAGATATGAGCATGTATACAAAAAGAATGGAAAAATGAGGGTCTGCAATGACTTTAGGGATCTCAATAAAGCTACGCCAATGGACAGTTACCCAATGCCGGTTGCCGATTTGCTTGTCGATGCAGCAGCTGGTTATGAAGTCATCAGCTTTATGGATGGTAATGCTGGCTATAACCAAATCTTTATGGCAATAGAAGATATTTCAAAAACGGCTTTCATATGTCCTGGTCATATTGGATTATTTGAGTGGGTCATCATGACTTTTGGTTTAAAGAATGCTGGTGCAACTTATCAAAGAGCCATGAACTATATTTTTTCATGAGTTGATCGGCAAAATTGTGGAGATCTATATTGATGATGTGGTGGTTAAGTCTAGAAATCATGGTGGACACTTAGCCGATTTAAAGAGGACTTTGGAGTGCACTAGGAAGCATGATTTGAAGATGAACCCGAACAAGTGTGCCTTTGGGGTCTCGGCTGGTGAATTTTTTGGATTTCTAGTCCATAAAGGAGGGATCGAAGTCGGCAAGAAAAGCATGGAAGCAATAGACAAGGTGGTGCCTCCAACTAATCTCACAGAGTGGCAGTCATTGCTCGACAAGATTAATTTTGTGAGAAGATTCATATCTAATTTATCAGAAAAACTTTTGCCTTTCTCTCCACTGTTAAAGCTTAAAAAGGATCAAGAATTTGTATGGGGTGACGTACAACAAAAGGCTTTTGATGAGATCAAAGAATACATGAAGGCGCTACCTGTGTTGGTACCTCCACAGCTTGACAAGCCTTTTAAGTTGTACGTGGCAGCCGACAGCCTGACAATAGGGTCGGCCCTCATGCAAGAGTTTGAAGGAAAGGAAAGGGTGATAGCTTACCTTAGCCAAAAGTTGTTAGATCTAGAGACAAGGTATTCGGCTATGGAGACACTCTGCCTGTGCGTGTATTACTCATGTACCAAACTTCGGCACTACTTGTTGAATGCCGAATGCGTGGTAGTTTCTGAATTTGATGTAATAAAACATATGTTATCAATGCCAATTTTAAACGGAAGAATTGGCAAATGGATTTTGGCTTTATCAGAATTTGAGTTAAAGTACGAATCGGAAAAAGCAATAAAGGGTCAAATTATTGCTGATTTTGTTACCCAACACTGTGATCCTTCTGCTAACATGATAGATATTGAACCTTGGACTTTGTTTTTTGATAGTTCATCTTGTAGCAAAGGTGGTGGTGCCGGTATTCTCTTAATTTCTCCACGAGGAGTGATTTTTAAGTATGCTATCCCTATTGAATTTCGTGTTACTAACAATCAAGCAGAGTATGAAGCACTACTTAGAGGACTTCGGTTCTTGGTGAAATAAAGGCCGTCGCTGTGGAGATCTTCGGGGATTCTGAGTTGGTAATTAACCAACTGATCGGCCAATATGAGTGCAAAAATGACATATTAAGGGAATATTACGAAGAATGCCGAGAGTTTTTGAAGAATTTCCAGGTGGCAACCTTGCATCATATCCCTAGGGGGCATAATGAAGAAGCAAATAGTCTAGCTCAGGCTGCCTCGGGATACCGAGAGGATCAAGAGATTAACGCTTTGGATGAGAATCGGGTAATTGATGACTGGAGAAACGAAGTTACCGATTACTTAAAGAATCCATCGTAGAAAGTTTCCCGAAAGCTCAGATACAAAGCCCTCAAGTTTGTGCTCCTTGATGATTAGTTGTACTATAAATCTATAGATGGGGTACTCCTCAAGTGTTTTGAGTAAAGGAGAGGCCATAGAGCTGATGTATGAAGTACATGAGGGGTGTGTGGTGCACATCAATCGACTTACCGAATGAAGTGGATAATTAGAAGGACTGGTTACTTTTGGCCGACCATGCTTGAAGATTGCTTTTAATATTACAAAGGGTGTCAAGATTGTCAGAGATTTGGCAACATTCAGAGAGCTCCAGCATGGGCTTTGAACCCAATTATCAAGCCTTGGCCATTTAGAGGATGAGGCATGGATTTAATTGGTCAGATTAATCCTCCTTCTAGGAAAGGACATAAGTTTGTGCTGTTAGCTACTGATTATTTTAAAAGTGGGTTGAAGCTATTCCTTTGAAGAAGGTTACATCAGAGAACATGATCAATTTTGTTAAGGAGCATATAATTCACAGGTTTGGAATTCCTCTGACTATAACGACAGATCAGGGAACTCAATTCACTTCATCTGAGTTTTGTGATTTTGCCGAAGACATGGGAATCAAATTATATAATTCTTCTTCTTATTATGCACAAGCTAATGGCCAAGCTGAGGCATCAAATAAAATCATGATTAAAATTATTCAGAAGAAGATTGATGAAAAACCGAAGAAGTGGCATTCGGTTCTTAATGAGGCTTTATGGGCTTATCGAATGGCTTGTCATGGGTCTACTCAGGCGTCTCCCTACGAGTTGGTTTATGGGCATCATGCTGTGTTACCATGGGAGCTGCAATCGGGTTCAAAGCGAGTTACATTGCAAAATGATTTGAGGAAAGAAGATTATAAGGACCTGATGATGGATGAATTGGAAGATTTACATTTGGTTCATCTCAAAGCATTAGAAAGTATTGAGAAAAACAAATTGCGTGTTGCCAAATATTATAACAGAAAGGTCAAAGAGAAGCAATTTGCAGAGGGAGATTTGGTTTGGAAAACTGTACTGCCGATTGGAACAAAAGATAAAGTCTTCGGCAAGTGGTCTCCAAATTGGGAAGGACCTTTTCGGATAGTAAAGTGTGCACCTGGTAATGCGTATATTTTGAAAACTTTGCTGGGAGAAGAGTTTACTAGAGCTATTAATGGAAGATTTCTTAAGAAATTTTATCCCAGTGTTGAGGTTGGTGCATAAGTAAATTTAGGGAGTTCTGTGCGCGAAATAGCCGATGTATGAGCGTCGCCTTTAGCCGAAAAAATACTCTAATAATTTAGAGGATAGCCGACACGGTATGTGTCACCTTTATAGCAAAAAATTTAAACACAATCAAAGAAGTGTCATACAAATTCAGGTGACATTCCTCAGATTCATCATTCTCAGGAAAAATTCATGAAAGAAGAGACAAGTGGGAGTCATAGATAATATTTCGCAAGGCAGGTTTTTACATGATTCCTAAGTACAAACTACTCATCAAACATTCTGTTGAGGACAGACTGAGCATTGGTGGCTTGGGCGAGGGCAGTTGCATGATCCTCATAGCTCTCTAGAAGGTCGTCAATATCCTCAACATCTTCCGCAGGCCTGCCACCACGGAAGCCGACTGGCATGATGGAGAAGTCTTCGTTACTCTGGGTGGACATTGCCGCCAACCCTAGGGCTACGCCGTGGTGCACACCTTGGATGACGGCCTAATCTATATGACCATCCGCATCATCAAGGCGTGCCTCGGCAGTCTCTCCCTGAGCGTTCACCTTGTCAGCGATCTTGTTCGCCGCAATCTTCAGGCGTTCGACCTCTGCGGAAAGCGCTGAAAAGATGGAACACCAAGCGGATGAATAGATGAATCAGAAGAAAGAGAAGAAATGAAGTGGAATTGTTTGCACTGACCGGTGATGGCGTCGCAGAACTACTTCCGCTGGTTCTCCCACTCGAGTTGGTCGATGCCGTATTGCTTGGAGATCTTCTCCAACTGTCCTTGAGCATCATCCCTTTCGTCCCTGAAGGTAACCGCCTCCGCGTGGGTGTAGGGAGCATCCATGGCATCCGACTCCAAATCCCAAGGGTTGGAGTGGTAAGAGCTTGAATCAGAGGAGCCGGACGATGGAGTCCCCGGCTCGGCTGCTGTCGCCGAAGGAAAAGGGATGCTGTGGCTGGAAGAGATGACCCTTATCCTGATGAGTAAGAACAAGGATCAGTACTAGAGGGATGAACAATGAACAAGAATACAAGGGGGCAAGGAGCCTAATCTTACCCACGCTGTCGGTTACGCCATGCTCGGCTTCCTTCGGCTTCCCCTTCAGCAGGGCGCTTGCCGCGATTGTCACCTCCTGCCATTGCTATTGCGCAGGCTAGGGTTTCCTTCTGGATTGGTTTTGAGCAAGAAAAGAAGAGGAGACGGAGATGAGAATGCTTGACTGGAACTGTTGACAGGGGTAGAAGAAAGAAGGTTTATTTATAAGCCGAATGAGAATACCAAACGACGAGTTAGGGTTTTTCCCTTCTCGAATGGGCCGTTGCTGGACTGGGCCAGGCTCGGATAAATCGAAGGTCGCTCGGCTAATTCCTGAATCGGCAAGATGGGAACAGTCAGCCATATCTCTTATCCGGAAGCTAAATGTGATCGACTATATTCTAATCGGGAGAATAAAAGAGCTGATTACATTTCCATACAAACAGAAGTGTATAGAGGTAAAGACAGAAATATCCAATTGTCTAAAAAAACAAAGTATATCATAGTTAAACTATTACAAAGTATATCAAAGTATATCAGAAGCTGGTTGATGGCATCTAAAGCATCAGCTCTGATTCGGCTGACATTATTCAGCACCTTCTGATCTTCATTCTCAGAACTTTGAATGTTAGATAGCCTTGCCTTGAGCTGTTGATCTTCTTTGAGGACAGATGATATTTTTGATAAGGTTGCTTCTATGGAGGTTGACAAATCTACTATCTTAGCCTTGTGAGACTGAATTCTGACATTCAGCTCGGCTAATTGAGCCTCCAACTTGATCTTCTCATCCTCCATGACTTTCAGCTCAAGCTCCAAAGTTGCCAATGAATTCTTAGCAGTCTGAATTTGGGAGTGCAAGGCTTTAACTTCCTGCTTCTTCAGAAACCTGTTGTTCTGCAAGTTGTTCCGAGAAGTTATGTTTTTTTTGCCCTCTTCACAATAACAAAATAATCATCAAGGTGGGCTGCGGATTCCAAGGAAGCTTTGAGGGCAGGTGGAAGATCTTGGTTGATAAGCTCAAGGAGATCTTTTATCTAATCTGAATCTTGAACCAGAATGCTGATGTCCTTGTTTAACAAACTGGCTATGTCCTTCAACCGAGCTTGATTTTCCACTGATAGAGTCTGCTGAGAGGTGACTTCTTCACCTTTTCATTGATGTAGTCATCAAAAGTGAAAGAATAACTGGCAGTCGGCTTGGTGGTCTTCTTAAGAGAAAGGAAGTGTTAGCCGACCAGATAGATGTACTAAAAGAGTAGCTTGAGGCAAAAATATTATCTGTTGTGTTGGTTGTTCACCGGGATGGGTGATGTCTTGCTCTGATCGAATGCTTGATTGAATACCCGGGGATGATGGACCTGGAGCTGGACCAGAAGAGTGGTCTTCTGCTAAATCGTCTAAGATTTTATCTATTTCCAATAATGCAGATGATAAGAGTATAAGAACAAGGAAAAGATGTCATATGAAGGAAGTGATTAGCCGAATGAATACCAATGAGTTGGAAGGTTTCATGAACATCTGTGCTTTCAGCTTCATGAGCTTCTGTATCTTCGGTTTCATGGATCCCTGCACCCCCAGTAGAATCTTGGGGAGGGATTTCCACTGTTGTTGAGACATTGCTTGAGCCTGGAATATCAACATGTGGCTACAGTAGAAATGATTGAGATAAAAGCTGGTCAGAATTGTTGATGAATAAGATTTATTACTAAATAAGAGTTTTGTACCTTGGGAGACCGCTTGACTATTTTGGATCTCACCCTTCTGAACACATGGGCGTTCTCAAGTGTTTTCCTTTTGCCTTCTCCTCCTGAGGGTGCAATGGCCGTAGCTGCAGGGATCTTCATGAAGCTTGCCAGGTTTGGGGTAGTAAAACCCAAAGCAGGGTTAGGCCCAGCTATGAAATATTGGACTACTTTGGTGATAGGAGTGGGCTCAAAATCCTGAGAATGACTAAATGTTAAGGTAAGAAATGGATTCGAAGCAGAAGGTAGTAAATACAATAAGGTTACCTCACTATCATAAGTGAATTGGGGTTGTAAATCATAGCATAGAGAGTTTACTGGTGTATTGAAGATGTGATTGTGCCATTCTTGCCACTAGGAAGCAAAGGAGGGGTGAGCAGCATCCACTATCCCAAATGGAGAAGGTTCATATGTTGGCAGGTCCCATCCAAGCTCAAAAACTTTCTTAGCCTCTATTTCACCTGTGATCGGCTCCCTGTACTTTATGATTGTGGCGAAGAAAGGTCTTGGGGGCAACTGTCCACATGCTAGTTGTCTGGATGCCATATTTGGATAGTAGAATTCATAGGATTGTACTAACCTTCCATGATGAAATTCGGCTGGCAAAATACAAGGTTTGATAAAAGAGTTGAAAATCTCTATAGCTACCTTGTCAGAACAGCCAGACTCAAAGCTGAATTTGCAAGGCAGGGTCAGATTGTCATTTTCTCTATAAGGAAGCCAAAACACATTGCTAAAACCTTTGAAGAATAGCTTGAAAAGATGACCAATATCCATGTCAATGCTGATAGAAGAAGCTGCTTCTCTATAAGTCTGGCAGTTCTTGACCTTTGCTGCACTGCCTTTAGCATAGTTAACTGAAGGGAAACTCAAATTTTGGAGGGACACAGGCATTATCTGGTGCATATAGAGGTGTAACCACATCTGGATCAACCACCAAGGACCACTCACACAAGAAATCTCTTTACCTTGGTGCATCTGAGCAGTGACCTGATGCATCATATGATAGACAGATCCTAGGAGGTATTTGCCCAAAGGGATTAATGTACCTGCAGCTAGATCAACAGCCATCATCATATGATTTAAGGTTGGTTCATTGGATTTTCTGCAGAAAATGAACCTGCATAGCCACATGTTCATGAAGGCCCTACATTCCTTGTCAGAAATGGCGCCAGACGCTTCCATATAAGTCTGAATATATCCAACCCATTCACCTCCAGATCTGATAGCCTTCTGGTTGCTTTTGCTCTTATACTTGTAAGAGTATACTGGTTGTGATACATTCAAGCCAGTCATCATGGACACATCAGCCAAGGTAGGGGTCATCATACCATGGCCAAAGACAAAGGCGTTGACGACATCAGACCAGAAATGAGCAGCTACTATCAGGAGGGGTTCATTTCTAGGCGTCTCTAACAGGGATAATTCCAAGCAATGGTTGATGTCCTGAGCATCCCAATGGCTGCTGCTTTTTTCCAGCATCCTTCTATACCAGTTCCGCAATCCAGCAATTGGGGAAAACGACCAAGTCTTGAAAGTGTTTGGCCATTGGTTTGGCGGGGTGACTCTAGACTTGAAGGGGATTCTTGAAGTTTCCTTCTCAATAATCTCGGTTGGGTCAGGATTTGCCATTGGACCGAGGAGGTAGGAATCGGGTGTGTGCAGCATAAGGGATCAGAATATGGTTCTTGTATTCCTTCAAAGAATAACGGAATCGGGAAAAACGAATGAATCAGGGGAATGGTAAGAGATCAATTGAGAATTGCCGAATGCGTGGAGGCGAATGAAACTTACCTCTGGGATTTCATCCTGGGTCGCCATTGGAGAGTTGGAGTAGACCCAATAACCAGTTAGGACTTAGATTTTCTGGGCGGCGGCTGCGATGTTGAACAGTGTTGACCTAGAAGAAAAAGGGGAAGCTTGTAGTCAATTTCAGGATAAAATGACTTTTATCCGAAAATTGAGGGGGCATGTGTTAACACTGGATTTTGGTATGCTCAGAAAGATGACAGGTGGGCCAGTGCAGAACTCAAGCGTCTGTGCGGTTGGCCAGTTTTCAGAGAACTCGACAAATGTCCGTGCGGTCGGCTAATCACCAAAGGTTCGGCTAAATGATCATGCGGTCGGTTATTCTAAGGAGGAGTGGTTTTTCCGTTAAAGAAGCGATGAAAACGGCAAGCAAAGGGCCGATCAGGCAACGAAGATCACGACAATTTAGGCAATGAAGACTCCGGAGGAAATTAAAGTCAAAGATATCATGTTTTTCCTTTAATATTTTGTAACCGTGTCCTTTTAGGACTCATGTCACGGCTAGGGTATAAATATGAACCCTTAGCCATTGTAAAAACGGTTCACAACCAATACAATACAACCGGCCCCATGCCAATTTCGAGTCCTTTGTCGTGTCGTCGAGTTCTTTGAGAGGAACCATCGATCCGTCGACCTCCGTAAGTCTCGGCAATCTTGTTATCATGTCTAGTATCATGCGGTAGATTTAGATGTTGATGCAAGTAGTGTTGACACAAAAAGCGTCAGATCTATGAACACCTCGGGCTATTACCCAAAGCTCGATGTCGAGGGCGTGCCAGTCGATTTGACCAATCAATCGACAAGGATGATAACTATGACAAACTGAATGAGACGACAGCGATGCGCCCGGACGTCAAGGCTCAGATTGATCACGGATAACTAGAGCAGAGCTAGACGAGGCAAACAACGATGCGCCCGGATTGCCAAAGCCTAGAGGTACTCCCACGTGGAACTAGCAAGGATTTTGACGGAGATCAGGGTGATGCAGCCCGTCGAAAGCTTGAAGAACTCGTTAAGCTATAACTAATGCATAATAAAGGTAAATTGCAGTAAAAGTAGGATAAAAAGTAGAATTGGTTTGTTTTTGATAGGATTGATATATTCCATAGCCCTCGGGCTCATATTTATACTCCCGCAAGGAGAGTTGTACAATGACACGACACATATCCTTCCTAAAACAAACTCCTACTTTAAAGGAAACTGACTCGCGCAGGAGCCGGATAACAATATTTATTTCCTAAACAAACACACCTATTTTAAGGGAAAATAAATGACCCATGCAAGAGCCGGACTCAAACTACTATAATAATACTGGCACAAAACACCAGTTTCCTTATACTTCTTCTCGATGGAAACTCTCCATCGGCCGATCCCTTTAATCCGCACCTTCCTTCTTTGGACCATTGGTAACCTTCAGCTGCCACCAAGCGCTAAGTTACGCTCATCGGTATCGGCAATACTTTTCCCGATTGGTAGCATCCCTCGTCGGCAATCGGCAATAAACCCTTGTCTGCGATCGGCAACTATCTTCCATCGGCAATCGGCAATGATTCTTCATCGGCAACCACCAATCAACCTCTATCGGCAAAGATCACCCAGCCTTCATCGGCAACATACTTGATCTTTTACAGTACTCTCCCATCGGCCATATCAGCTCATACTTTACCGATGCCGATGGAGAATAGTCACTGACCAGTCAAGCTTCGGCCCATTTGACACGTCAAAAAACGGTGTCAACACATGCCCCCCAATTTCGGAGCGTATAACCTTACGTGCCGAAATTCTCTCCACTGTAGCCGTTGCTGTAGCCATTACCCCCGAGATAAACGTACGGTTTCCTCGATCCCCGCATGTGGAACTGCAATTTAATAATAAAATCCCTCGATTGTAGCATGAATAGTTACAGACCACCTCGACCACCGCGCGTATCTACCGCGGGCCTCTCTACATTCCTGCACAGTGTGGAACAGAACCCCAAAATACCCCTGAACGGGATTATAAAAGTTACCGGGATCCACACTACCTTTTTTACCCGAGCCCATTTTTACTTTCACCTCCTAGCCTTCGTCTTCAACCTTCGGCTGCCCTGAAGAACACAAGCTCAAGCAACAGTACTTCTTCACACTCCAAGGACAAGTCAAGCATTCTCTTGACTCCAATGGCGATCCAGGTCGACATCCCGAAGGTAAGATTCATTCCTCATCCAATCTAACATCTCTTTTCTCCGCAAAAACCTGGTTTCATCCCTGTTCTTCTTTCTAATTCGTCCCCTTCTCGAACCCTAGGAGTTGTACAACAAAGTCATCATCCCCCTTGCTGGTTCCAATCTTAGCTGCCTAGGCCCAATGGGCAATCCAGACCCCACCTCCATCATCAACAGCAGAAACCAACCGGATACGTTTAGATCCGAAAGCTTTGGTCTGGGATTGTGGAAAGATACATTCCGCTCATGGCCCAAGCACACCAAAGGATGGAAAAATTGGTACTTGAGGTTGGCCAGGTCACAACAAGTATACTGGCAGGAGCGTGGCTTAGATCAATGCATTAGGCTCTCAATTGCCGATGCAGAGAAGAATGAGAACTTGATGATAGCAGCTTCATATTTTTGGTACGACAGTATGAACGCCTTCCTTTTCAGGCATGGACCAACTACTCCCACCCTTGCCGATGTCTATATGCTGACCGGCTTGGATATTACCTCTGCCGATACGCTCAGTCTGTTTAACAGAAAAGCTGAGTACAAGATGAACACCCGCAGTATCGGCGGCTGGACAGGTTACATCCAAGAACACCAGAAAACCGGGTCGGTAAGCCAACGGGAGCACACAATCTTTTTAAACATGTGGTTAGAGAAGTTTGTCTTCTGTGGCAAAACCATCGGCCCGACCACTATGCACCTCCCCGCGGCCGAACTGCTTGCCAACGGCACAAGGCTTCCTTTAGGCAGGTACCTCCTCGGGTCAGTTTACCGATTGCTGCACCAAGTATCCAATAAACTGCTGCTAGGAGAGCCCATCGGCAATCTCGGAGGCCCTTGGTGGTTCACTAACCTCTGGTTGAATGCACATATGCACAAGGCCCTCAAGTTCGACCTATTTGCCCAACAATTCCCGAGAGAGCTCTCAGAAGATTACCGATATGATGACGATGAATCGGCAACTCGAGCTCCGCTTAACTTTGGAGAAGCCATCATAATGCTGCGGGTACCGATGCCGATGTAGAGCACTTCGGCTACTTTTTCCAGAGGTTTTACAACGGACTTCCCTCCTCAGAACGGAGTTGGTGGCCATATCTTGATGAACAGAACCAGTTCCCACTCCTCTTCAACTTGACCGATATGAGCTTGCCTGAGAACCAAGCAATCATGAGGGCCAGCATCAGTCCCCGAGCCCTCCCAGTAAACATCTTTGGATCTGGGAAGAATGCCCCGCCGTCGTACGAGTTTTACTATCCATCGGCAGCGGCAAGACAACTGGCATTTGGCCAACTGCCGATCAAGCTATGCTATTCCAAGGTAGTAAGACCCAGACAGACAATCTCCAGCAATCTGGATTGGAACAAAGTCATCAACCTCCCTGCCGATGCCGATTTGTCAGACCTTGACTTGTCCTCCTGGACGCCGACCTCCTTCATTACCAGCGAGTTCAAGTCTTGGTGGCAAGAGTGGAAGTGCCAACTACTCGCCAAGTCTTCGCACTACTATCGGCACTTGATCGACGCCGATTACCTCATTCCCGACGACGCAGTAAGTTCACTATCCGATATACTTTCATTATTTTATTTGTCATCAGTATCATCACTCCTCTGCACCTTTGTATTTGACAGGCCGATGATCCAGTCCCCACAATGAGCAATAGCGGCAGACCCTTCAAACTTCGGATGATGGGCCCTATATCGATCATCGGCAACAAAGCCCCAACGTTGGCCGCCTTCACGCCTCAACAGGTACCCCTGCCGATGCCTACAACAGCTCAGGCTACATCGGCTGCCGCTGTTGCCTTCACGCAAACTTATGCAGTAAACTCTTTACTTGTACCGATCATACACTGTTTCATCGGCAACATCTACCTTGCATAAACTCGCTTTGTATTTTCAGGCATTATGGTCATCGGCATCTGCTCACAGAATACAACTAACTTCTGACCCTGTTGCCGATTCCCCTAGTCTTCACCCAAACGGATTGGCTCTCCTACTGCTGCGCCGACAAAGAAAAAGCGCTTGAGGCTGGCTTCCCCTCCGCCATCGGCTCCAACTGCACCATCAGCTGCCGATGCGCCGCCAACAGAGCTTTCGGCTCCAGTCGCACCACCTGCCGACGGGTCATCGGTAGGAGTTCCATTGACTTCCGTACCTGAACAGCCGATGGATGACGCCCCCGTCCAGGAGATAGTGGCTGCTGCGACGATCGAAACGGCATCGGCATCGGCACCGGCTATGGTGACTGAAGAAACAACTCCCGTCGTAGCAGCGGAGGTAGCATCAGCGTCGGCATCGCCAGCCAGATTACCTGACGAAGGAACCACTCAAGCCTCCGCAGCAGCAACAACGTCGGCATCGGCACCATCGACCCAAGTCCCCGATGACAGAGTGCCACCACAAGAAACCGTCACTACATCGGAGGCGACGCCAGCAACGACTACACCAAGACCAGCGGCGTCGGCTACCTCCCCAACACGGGCTCAGTCATCGGCATCTGCCGCCGATGTTCAAGATGAAGCCGGACCGTCTAGCATACCAAGCCCCAGGCAGGAGATCCATTTTAAGACGGTAAGTGGATTACCATAAAGCTCATAGTATAGTTTTGCAGTCGGCATATTTTAACCTTTGTTTTCAGGCCCAGGACTCTCCGGACAGCCTCTTCTCTTACAGCCTAAACCTTCAGAACAAAGATGAGCGCCCAAGCCGCCTCCGAGCAGACAGTTTGTTCTCTTTTGCCGTCGACGTCCCCGACGACGATGAAGAGGAAAGCTCCCACCCGGCTCTATCGGCAGAAGTCAAATCCAAACTTGAAGAATTGCTCTCCCTGCTGCTGCAAGACACCTCCCAACTTGTCTAGGACTCATCGGCGGCAAGGATCATATTCAAAGATATCCAAAGCCATCTCTCCGTCGATGCAGCAGAAACCATCCTCCAAGCAGCTTCCATTGACGTCAAACAAATCCAGTACCAGCGGCTTACTCGTCGCATTGCCGATAGAGCGGCCCAAGCCAAGAGCGAGGAGGAGAAGCTCAGATTTAAAAGCCTTGCCGATGAGAAACACAGAAGCATTGGTCAAGCCAAAACTTCCATCGACAACCTTGACCAGGAAATTTCTCAACTATCGGCGAGGAAAGAGGAACTGCTGGCAGAGCTGCAACAGGTTGAAGAGGGTCTAACGGCAGCCAACCAACAAAAGACCCAACTGTCCGACTCCATCAGGACTTTACAGCAAGAAAGGGATCAGTATGCTCGCAAGCTATCTCGTGGAAAAAGAAAATCGAGCCGGTTGAGGGCTCTGCCGATGCTGACGCCAAGGAGTTAGACGAAATAGACCAAATTCACCTGCGTGCGATAAATGTTATCCACTCCTTGTTCTAATGCCTGTAGTATCGACAAGAATGTAGCCTGATACTCGATTTTGTCCTGTAATATAACGCCAGTTTGTTTTTTACCGATGTCTTTATAAGTTTACTTTTCATCGGCATTTGACTAAGCATTATGCATCTACCCATATACTAGGGTAATATCTCTTCAAGTATTTGCCGTTGATCGCCCTAGAAAATATCACTCACTCGAGGGTTTCCAAAATGTATGCATTACCAGGAGCAGACTGTTTTACCCGATAAGGACCTTCCCAATTAGGGGACCACTTTCCAAACTTAGAGCTCTTAGTCCCAATCGTAAAATCAACTTCCAAACCAAATCACCGTCGACAAACTCCTTTACCTTTACTTTCTTATCATACCATCGGGCAACCCTCTTCTTGTTCTCTTCAATACTAATTAATGCCCTCAACCGATGACTTGCCAAATCCTCTAACTCATCCTTCATCAGAGTAATATAATCATCGGTCGTCAACTGATCCTGAAGAGATAATCGCCTAGAACCAGTTTTAATTTCCCAAGGTAGGACAACATCGTGTCCATAAACCAACTGATACGGCGTGACTTTGGTCGCACCATGACAAGCCATCCGATATGACCATAAAGCTTCGTTTAATACCATGTGCCACCTCCTAGGGTTTTCTTCAATCTTGCGCTTTTATAAGCTTAATGACTCCTTTATTAGTCGCTTCGGCTTGACCATTAGCTTGAGCGTAATAAGGAGAAGAATTTAACACCTTGAAACCCATGCTAGCAGCAAAGTCATCAAACTCTCCCGATGTGAACATGGTCCCTTGATCGTTAGTAATGGTCTGAGGAATACCAAATCGGTAAACAATGTGCTCCTTAACGAAATCCACCATGTTCGCCGATGTCACCTTCTTCAACGAATTGCCTCAACCCATTTGGTGAAGTAATCGGTAGCAACAAGTATGAACTTATGCCCCTTGCTCGACGGCGGATAAATCTGGCCGATGAGATCAATCGCCCACCCTCTGAACGGCCAAGGCTTGATTATAGGATTCATTGCCGATGCAGGTGCCCTTTGCACATTACCCAACTTCTGACAGTCCTGACACCCTTTGAAATAATTGAAGCAATCTTCAAGGATTGTCGGCCAATAATATCCATTCCGCCTAATCATCCACTTCATCTTGAATGCCGATTGATGCGCTCCACATACACCTTCATGTATCTCACCCATTAACTCTTTTGATTCCTCTTTGCCAAGACATCTGAGCAAAACTCCATCGATTGTTCGATAATACAACTCATTATCAAGGAGCACATACTTAGTAGCTTGGAACCTTAGACGCCTTTCGACTTTCCTGGATGGATCCCTCAAGTAATCGGCAATCCCCTTTCTCCAGTCATCGGCATCCGTTACCGATGTCGTGACTTCCTGAATCGGCTGATATCTTGAGGCATTCTGTGCCAACCGATTAGCTTCTTCATTATGCAACCTTGGAATGTGCTCGAGGCGGTATTCTTTAAACTCCTTTAACAATCGCAAACACCGCTCATGGCTGCAATTAACACTTCACTTCGGCACTCATATATTCCGATCAGCTGATTAATCACCAACATGGAATCACTGAAGATTTCAACGGCATCGGCACGCACCTCCCTGAGCAGTTCCAACCCCTTGAGCAAAGCCTGGTACTCAGCCTGATTGTTTATCGAAGTAGCAACAATCGGCAATGAAATCTCATACCTCTGTCCTCGGGGTGAAATTAACAGAATACCGATGCCTGCTCCATCCTTGCACGTAGACCCATCAAAGAACAGAGCCCAAGGGGCAATCTCAACAAAGCCCACCATATTGCAATGCTGAGTGACAAAATCGGCCATCACCTGACCCTTAACAGCCTTTGCCGATTCATATCTTAAGTCAAACTCTGATAATGCCAGAATCCACTTACCGATTCGTCCATTCAAAATCGGCATTGACAGCATGTACTTGACCACATCATCTTTGCAGACAATAGTACATTCGGTCGACAGTAAATAGTGTCTTAATTTAATGCAAGAGAAGTATAAACATAAGCACAATCTCTCTATGGCCGAATACCTGGTTTCAGCGTCCATCAACCTCCTGGTCAGGTAATATATTACACGCTCCTTCCCTTCAAACTCTTGAATTAAGGCTGACCCGATAACACCGTCATCGGCAGACAAATATAACCTGAAAGGCTTCCCGTGTTGAGGTGGAACTAAGACTGGAGGATTCGCCAAATACCTTTTAATCTCTTCTAAGGCTGACTGCTGCTCTTCTCTCCATGTAAACTCTTGATCGGCTTTCAATTTTAACAGAGGACTAAAAGACTGAATCTTACCAGACAGGTTGGATATAAATCTTCTAATGAAATTAATCTTGCCGACCAGAGACTGCAACTCAGTTTTGTTTGTGGGAGCAACTACCCTGTTAATTGCATCAATAGATTTTCTGCCGATTTCAATACCTCTCTGATGCACCATGAAGCCCAGAAACTGCCCTGCCGATACGCCAAACGCACACTTGTTGGGATTCATCTTCAACCCATGCTCCCTCGTGCATTCCAATATCTTCCGCAAATCGGCAAGATGCTTCTTGAAGTCCCCAGACTTGACCACCACATCATCAATGTAGATCTCAACAATTGCGCCGATGTACTTATGAAAGATAAAATTCATCGCCCTCTGATAAGTAGCACCGGCATTCTTCAAACCAAAAGTCATGACTACCCATTCAAACAAACCAACGTGGCCTGGACATCGGAAAGCAGTCTTGGGTATGTCTTCTTCAGCCATGAATATCTGATTATACCCAGCATTACCATCCATAAAGCTAATAATTTGGTGCCCAGCAGCAGCATCGATCAGCAGATCGGCAACGGGCATCGGGTAACCATCCATCGGCGTAGCCTTGTTTAGGTTCCTGAAATCAATACAAACACGAAGTTTTCCATTCTTTTTATACACAGGAACCACATTAGAACTCCAATCGGCATATCAGCATTGCCGAATGAATCCAGCCTCGATTAACTTGGTAATCTCAGCCTTAATATCGGGTAAGATGGTAGGATTGCATCGCGCGCCGGCTGCCGATGTGGCTGAAAACCAGACTTGATGGGTAACCGATGTTCAACTATCGATCGGTCTAAACCAGACATCTCTGTATAGTCCCAAGCGAAACAATCTTTATTCTCTTTTAATAAATCAATTAACTGCTGCTTACATTGGGAATCTAACTTAGCACTAATAAAAGTAGGCCTAGGTTTACTACCATCGCTGATGTCGACCTCGAGCAAGTCATCGGCAGACATGAAGCCCTGCCCCAGTTTTCCGTCATCGGCGAACTGATCCATTAAGACTCCTCCTCAGGACCGACTGCTTGGATCGGTTTGATGCGGTAATCGGCAACTTTGAGGAACTCTTTGTCCCAGGCTTCGCCAGATATGCACCTGGTCTGCTCATAAGTGTCCAACTCTGCCGATGCTACAGTAGATGGGGCCTCACCGCGGACTACTTCAATTCTGTCCCCGATCCACTGTACCAGACTCTGATGCATAGTAGAAGGGATACCGCAATTAGCATGGATCCAGTCCCTCCCAAGGAGTAGGTTGTAGGTGCCTTTGCCGCTGATTACAAAGAACGTTGTCAGCAAAGTCTTACTGCCGATGGTCAATTCAACACATACAGCTCCCATGGCGGTTGACATATTGCCTTCGAAGTCCTTGAGCTTCATGTCGGTTTCGACCAAGTCCCGATCACCTTTGCCAAGCTTCCTAAATACGACATAGGGCATTATGTTGATCGACGCGCCGCCATCCACTAGCATTTTGGTCATCGGCTGACCATCCACCTTGCCCTTAACAAACAGAGCCCTCAAATGCTGCCTCTCGTCTTCGGCCGGCTTTTCGAAGATAGCCGCCATCGGGTCCAGCACCAACTGTGCCATACCGGCAACCTCTTCATCATCGCTGACGAGTGCCATAAACTCCATCGGGAACATGACAACCATGTTTATATCTGCCGATGGGCCTCTATCCTTGCGCTTCTGCCTCCATTGCTTCTCCTCCGAGGGTTCTGTACTGTCATATAGGTCGTCGCGGCACTGGCGCTGAATTCTCCTCTTCTGGGTCTTAGTCAAACCCTTAGGGCACCAGGGAGGAAGCTTGGTCTTCCAGACAGGTTGATGCTGCCTCTCACTGCTTACATCGGCACTTTTTCCGATGTTGGGATCCTTGGAGAATATCTCCTCGCCGGGCACTCTAGCGTTGGCCATCTCTTCGAGCTCCCTCTGATCAACACGTCTGCCAAGCCGATCATGGGCACTGAGCTTACCCCCCAGTCGGTCATGTGCCGATCTGTCTTCCCTGAGCAGCCGGGCGTACCTGGGTGCCTGATCATCAAAACAAGGTCGCTTACCTGACTGATCGGCTGCGTAGTACCCATTGCATTCTGGGCAGTTATCGGCAGTAGGCAGCTTGATGCCTTCCTCCCAGCAATGAACGAAGAAGGGACACCTCCAATGGTCCTTATGCCGAAGCCATTCTCGATGCTCTTCCTCCTCTTGCCGATACTGCTCTTCACGTGATTGCGATGATAGCGCCTTGACTGTTTATGGGTGATCACCACTCCAGGAGCCCTGTTGGCGCTGTTACCTTCATCGGCAACCTTCTTACCCTTTCTGTCATCGGCAAACCTTCTTGCATCGCGCTCGGACACTTGGTAACTAGGGTTTACCGATGAGTTCCTTCTGGCAGCCTCCGATGTCAGCACTTTGGTTTTTTCACTGATTTCCACCATGTTGTTTGGGAACGGGTGCTGATCTATCTTCATCGGCTTCTGGGCTTTAGAGTTTTCAAACTTAATACGCCCAGACTCAATCTCCGACTGCAACTGCTGCCTAAATACTTTGCAGTCATTGGTACTGTGTGAGGTTGCATTATGCCACTTGCAGTACCTAATCTTCTTGAGCTCTTCGGCCGATGGAATCACTTGATTGGGCGCCAACTTGATTCGCCCCTCTTGCAGCAATAGGTCAAACATCCTATCAGCCTTGGTGATATCAAAGGTGAACCTTTCTGTTTCTTTTTGGCCGAACGGACAAGACACAGGCTTCTTATCCTTCACCCATTCGGCCGCATCGACATTCAGCTCTTCATCCGATCCAGAGTCTTCTTCTCTCCCGATGAAGGTGACCTTCTTGTTCAAGTCTTCCTGGGCTCAAAGGCTTTGACATCCTGATCGGCAATCTTCTGCACCAGGTGACTTAGGCTCTCAAACTCCTGGGACGCGTACTTGTCCTTGATGTGCGGCAGTAACCCCTGGAAGGCCAAATCTGCTAGTTGCCGATCATCAAGCACCAGACTGTAGCACTTGTTCTTCACATCTCGTAGCCTCTGCACAAAACTTTCTACCGATTCATCGTTGCGCTGTCTCATTTTGACCAAATCGGTAAGCTTCTTCTCATGTATGCTAGCAAAGAAGTATTTGTGAAATTGCCTCTCCAGATCGCCCATGTAATTATAGAATTTGGAGGCAATGATATGAACCATGTGAAAGCCGATCCAGACAATGATGACGAGAATAGTCTCACCCTTAATTCCTCCCTGCTGGCAGCCTCCCCGCACTGGATAATAAAGCGGTTGATGTGCTCCATCGTTGACATGTCGTCTTGGCCGGAGAACTTGGTAAAATCAGGCACCTTGTACCGATTTGGGAGAGGAATCAAGTCAAATGCAAGCGGGTACGGGGTCCGATAGGAGTATGTATTGACCTTGGGTTTGATACCGAATTGCTCCTTCATGACTTCGGCAATCTTGCCGACCCAATACGCATCCTGCTCCTGCTGACTCATTGGCTGATTATCGACCGGTGGAGTCGGCTGACGTGCCTCTTGGAGATGTGCAGTAGTCGTGGGCGCAGTACCAGTCATCTGGACGCTATGCATCGGCTGATTTACCGATGGATAGATTGGCACGCTTGGCGGAGTCAGCTGCCGCGCCCCTTGAAGATATGCAGTTGTTGCAGGCGCAGCATCAGTCATTTGCATGCTATGCATCGGTTGGCTTACCGATGGATGATTTGACATACTTGGCGGAGTCGGCTGAACTGTTACGTTCATCGGTTGTTGTACCGATGATCCGCTTTGGATGTAAGCTGGGCCTCCATAATAACACATTGGCGCGCCGGGCTGCTGAGCTGGTGGCTGGTTGACCCATCCCATATTGTAAGGCATCGGCATGTGACTTGACGATGGTTGATAGCTGACCGGAGCATGCGGCTCTTGAATCTTGGGGCAATTGATCACCAGATTGCCTCGGGGATACGGAGCTCCGGCTTGAGCGTTTGCGCTAGAGATTGACTACCGGTAGTTATAATATGTTGCATCGGTACAGAGCTTGCCGATGGTGGCATCAGAGGTATGTTGGGGATCACTTGGAGATCATCCGATGGCACTCGTATGGTTGGAGCAGGCGCAGAGTTGTGCATCACATGAGCCATCGGCTGTGGCTGTACTGCCGATGCTGTAGAGTTCTTCTAGGTTGAACCGTCTCCCTGCACCAGGTTAGAGCCAGCATATAGATTCGGAGGCATACCGTATCCCCACCAGTTAGCGGGGGCTGGTCCTGAAGTTGCCGACGCGGCTGGATCTGCGTTGAACTTGGTAGCATCGCCGGCGTTCGGTCTTGGTGACGTAGCCACATCGGCAGACGGTTCCACCGGGGTGGAAGATGCCATCCGAGCCGCCGATGGGCTTGCAGATGCCATCCCAGGTTGATGGTACGCTGGGCCGGCATATCGCGGTGCATGTCCTTCTTTGAATGTTTGTGCAACAGCATTGTAGACAGTATTGGACAGCACGCTAGAGTGGTTAATCAAAGCTTGACTTACAGCGGCGTTAACCATCTCTTGTAGCTTGCCAGGGTTGGCATCGTACGTGACCTGCCGTGGCAACGGCGGATCTTGCTTCTGAATTGCTTCGCCGCTCCTGCTGAGGCTGAAGGATTTGAGATACAGCTGCCTATATTCCTCCATAGCCCGCTCCATGGCCTGCTTCTGATCATCTTTCAGATCGGCCTCAGACACTTCAATGACATTCCTCTGATTAACATCGGCGTGATCAGCCATGCCGGATGTGTAGATTTGTATAATCAGGTCCCACCGAGCATGCCAAAAGAGGTGTTGACACAAAAAGTGTCAGATCTGTGAACACCTGGGGCTATTACCCAAAGCTCGATGTCGAGGGCGTGCCAGTCGATTTGACTAATCAATCGACAAGGATGATAACTATGACAAACTAAACGAGACGACAGCGATGCGCCCGGACGTCAAAGCTCAGATTGATCACGGATAACTAGAGCAGAGCTAGACGAGGCAAACAGCGATGCGCCCGGATTGCCAAAGCCTAGAGGTACTCCCACGCGGAACTAGCAAGGATTTTGACGGAGATCAGGGTGATGCAGCCCGTCGAAAGCTTGAAGAACTCGTTAAGCTATAACTAATGCATAATAAAGGTAAATTGCGGTAAAAGTAGGATAAAAAGTAGAATTTGTTTGTTTTTGATAGGATTGATATATTCCATAGCCCTCGGGCTCATATTTATACTCCCGCAAGGAGAGTTGTACAATGACACGACACATATCCTTCCTAAAACAAACTCCTACTTTAAAGGAAACTGACTCGCGCAGGAGCCGGATAACAATATTTATTTCCTAAACAAACACACCTATTTTAAGGGAAAATAAACGACCCATGCAAGAGCCGGACTCAAACTACTATAATAATACTGGCACAAAACACCAGTTTCCTTATACTTCTTCTCGATGGAAACTCTCCATCGGCAGATCCCTTTAATCCGCACCTTCCTTCTTTGGACCATTGGTAACCTTCAGCTGCCACCAAGCGCTAAGTTACACTCATCGGTATCGGCAATACTTTTCCCGATTGGTAGCATCCCCTCGTCGGCAATCGGCAATAAACCCTTGTCTGCGATCGGCAACTATCTTCCATCAGCAATCGGCAATGATTCTTCATTGGCAACCACCAATCAACCTCTATCGGCAAAGATCACCCAGCCTTCATCGGCAACATACTTGATCTTTTACAGTACTCTCCCATCGGCCATATCAGCTCATACTTTACCGATGCCGATGGAGAATAGTCACTGACCAGTCAAGCTTCGGCCCATTTGACACGTCAAAAAACGGTGTCAACAAGTAGTCTTGTTATCAATATGCCTAGCAAAAGCAAGATAGTTATCGGCTCTATTAGATTCGGCAAGATCTAGTAGATTCATTAAGTTACTACATATTGCATGTTTATATATATTTTATATATTTGTAACACTCTTTTGCCCAATCTAAACTGATACGGTTCGGCTTCATCTTTATCATAGAATTATCTATGTTTCTTGTAATTGTTTATATCCATAAGTAGATTTTATATTCATGATAGCCGAATTAGTTTCATCTAGATTGTTACGTGTTGCGGGTTCGTGCATGTCAACTACGTTTGAGCTTTTATAAAGTTAGGTGTCGTGCAGCGGATACAAGCTTTAGATTAGTTCGATCGTGTTTGCTTACGTGTTCCTTCATCATGGACCCTAATTCGGTTGGATAGCCGAGTTGGTTATGCTTTAATTCATAGTTAATGATGATTCACTCATACCTACTTTCTCATGCATGCATGTTCGGCAATCAACTCTTTACGTACTCATTGTTTGTTTTAGCCGAATGATCTATAAAACTTGTTGGCAGATAGCTTCTATAGCTATATGTCGTCGTAAGTGGCTTCAGGGCCGTATATATGGAACTGTCTGGTCTCACCCGGCATGTTCCAGTTTTATATCTAATAATTTTCATCCCTTGTTAGTTTCAGGTCAAACTGACTGGCACGTTTCCGGACTCCGAAACACCTAGGCACCCGATTGAAGCTACGCTTTCCGGCTTGCTGTGTGTTAGGCACAGTGCGTCACATTTTGTGTGAACATGTACCTACGTTTCTGACATATCGAAGGGGGTAGGTTGTAGATGGTTAGGATGACCGACCAAGTGCTGTGCAAGCTACTACGGTCACCGAACCGGTTCATTCTGTCAGTACTCAGTGCAAACCTAACGTTTCGTGCCTCTTTGCCAAACTCTGGGAACATGACATCGAAAGCCTTCCACTTCTTGCCATCAGAAGGGTGACACAGCTTGCCATCGTCTCTCGTGCGATCATCAGATGCGTGCCAGGACATCAGCTTATCATCTTCAGGGTTCCCGAATATATCTCGTAGACGATCAATGATAGGCAGGTACCACATCGATAGTGCAGGACTTTTTCTCTGCATGTAACCCAATTCTTCCTCGTCTAGTTGAGCCGATAACTGGTTGTTCTTCGCCACCTTCTTATTCTTCGACCCACCCATAGGTCCTTCGTCGTTCTCATCCATGCGACAACTAGCATTCCTCTTATATCGACTTGCACCACAGTTTGGACAACGATCCAACTTCTCATGCTTCTCTCCTCGATAAAGGATGCAGTGGTTAGGGTAGGCATCGAATTTTCTAAGCTTCATCGCCATTGGTCGGATCAACTTCTTCGCATGATATGTATTTGCAGGCACCTTGTTTTCCTCTATGTATGTGTCAATAAGGACATCCATGAGGTCATTGAAGCCAGTGTCGGACCAGCCATGCCTAGCCTTCAACATCAATATCGTGAGGTTAAAACACAGCGCCGTCCCATGCTTTGGACAACCATTATAAAGAGAGTCCAATGCAACTTGCTTCATCTCCCTAAAATTCTCCAGCCATCGAGGGTTGCCAAACATAATGTCATCTTCGTCAAGACGGTTAGCTATTTCCTCCATGAGCTCCGCACCCTCTATGTCTCTCACAGTAGCATCTTCATCACCTCCATCATCGTCAGCACCACCCATATCTTCGAAAAGCCCATCCATCGTGATGTAATCACGAGTATTGTCATCGCTTGCTGCCGGCACCGACGAGGAGGCAGCTGGTTCAGCTCGTCCTACAAACTCTGCATTATTATTGACCGATTTCCCTCCAGATGCATCTTCCACAGTTGAATCTACTACCTTTTCGCCATAAAAAGTCCAAACCGTGTAATCCTTAACAAAACCAAATCTGATCAAATGAGATTGCACCTCGCCATCTTTGTGGGCTTTCATGTTCTTACAGTGAGAACACGGACAAGTAGTTGTCGTCCTATCGAGATGCTCACGGTGAGCTTTCGCAGCTGCAATAAACTTCCGAACATGAAGGAGGTATTGTGGTTCCATTCTCTTTATCTGGTACATCCATTCAGACCTCTTCATATTGCCCGCTTACAAATCATATGACTACCATCAAAGAACAAAGTATTACAAAGAAGATATTAGATCGTCTAGAGATAAACAAAGTGCAGTAGATCTAGATCTAGATCTCAAAGAGCCCAAATATAAGGGTAAAATGAAGTTTGGAGAGCATGTGTTTACCTTTTGTGATGTCTTCGCCCAAATCAAAAGCAAAACTTCTCCCCCCTAAGTTTTCCTTAATTTTTGGGGTCCAATCTTCAACAAATCATGTCACCATCAAAGAACAAAGGATTAGAAAGAAGATATTAGATCAAGAGGTAAAGAAAATAGCAGTTTTCTCTCTCTCCATTAATGTAGATCTAGATCTAGATCTCAAAGAGCCCAAATAGAAGGGTAAATGATGTTTGGAGAGCATGTGTACCTTTTGGGATATCCTCCTCCAACAAATCAAGAGCAAAACTTCTCCCCCTATGTTTTCCTTAATTTTTAGGGTTTTAAATATTAAAACCCTAAAAAATGGAAGGAGTCGTCGAGAGGAGGAAGAAGGGGGCAGCATTGTAGCATTAAATAGGCAGAGAACAATGGAGACGGGCAAATGTAACAAAACCACCTCGGTTAATAAAGATTTAAGGAGGCAGTCGTGTTATGCTGCCCACCTCCATTAATCTATTAATGGAGGTGGACACATTACAATGACCGCCTCGGTTAATCTATATTAACCGAGGCAGTCACACTTTATATGCCCGCCTCCGTTAAGCATTAATGGAGGTGAACGTTTTCGATGACCGTCTTCCACAAACGGAGGCAGGCGGGAGATGTGACTGCCTCCAATCACTAAAACGTAGTGTCTTCTAAAAGAAATTATGTACTAGTGATAAGTTATGAAAGGATATGGTGAGGATTTCCAAGTGACTTAGATGGATTGAGCAAGGGTTAGTGAATAAGAGTGAATGAAACTTTCTCATCCAAGCCAAGCCACAACAAGTACTCATAAGATATAAAATAAAGAACATGAGTACCTCATGATATGATCAAAGGATATATCGAAGTATGTCGTGGAAGAACAAACAATAGAGCATAGAGACATATCATGAACCAAAATGTGACAACTCACAAATATATATCAGTGAAAAACAAGAGTTTATCACACACAACCATAAAAACTTTACAAGATAGTCATATCACTCAAATACAATGCATGAAAGGTAAACATGATGCATGAGTATAGGGAATATAAGCACACAAAGAATCAAATCCCTCCCCCTATCTCTGATACTCGAACTCTCTCCCCCTTTGGCTTCTAGCACCAAAAACTAAGCATATGGAGGCGGGGTCGAAGTAGCTACAGCACGGTCAAGTAGAATTAACTCTGAAAGATCAGCATCATCATCTGAGTCATTCTCCTGTGCAGCTAGTGCTGATGTGCCTGTCTGAGCTGCCACTAAGGTGTCGGTGAGAGCCGGAGTCGAAGACTCTGCGAGTGGAGTTGCTGACTCTGAAACTGCTGCTGGCCCTCCTAACTCCCCCTGAGGCCATGAAGGTAACACTGTATGAACGGGAGCCTCAGATTGTCCCGCCTCGGTAGAAGTGGGCTCAACAACTCAACGAGTGTAAACATGAGGCTAAGAAGGAGTCACTGCTGCAAGTATTGCTAACTATCCCTGTGGCTCATCTGTAGCCTGTGGCTACCCTGCCTCTATAGAAACTGTTGTAGCATCTGTAGTAATAGGTAGAGGCGGAGTAGTCACTGTCTGAGCTAAGCTGTCTGGTGCTAACTCTGATGATGCAACTGAGGAGGGGAGAGTGCCCGTCATCGGAAACACCTCTGTAGTCTGAGTCTCAAGCTCTGCTCTGACAGGTGTGGGCTCGCCAGTCAACTCACTATAAGAAGCTGAGAGGTTCTTCGTGGTCTCCTCTAAGGTGGCTCCCCGGGAAGGTGTGAAGCCAGAATGGTAGTCACCGGGAGAGGCCAACCAAGATGACACCTAGGTCATCGGAGTTTGAAAGACTGGAGAAGCGGGTGGCTGACTCTAATGTCCACTAGACGGTAAAGCTAGAGTCGGTACCACTACTAGAATCTGCTCGGGCTAAGATGTGAACTGTTGCTGAGAAGTACTAGGTGCCCCGAGCAGTGGAGACTGGGAGGGTCCGGTGCTATAACCAAGAATATGGCTAAGTATCTCTGTCTGTTGTATTTGAATCTCGGTCTGCTGCCTCTGGTAAGCTAGGAACTGGAGCTGAAACTCGTCCTGCCTGGCCTGTGACTGTGCCTGGGCTACAAGCTGCTATGCTACAAGCCTCCGAACCTCCTCTGCCTGACGTCTCTGCTCCTCAGACTGACGTTGCTGCTCCTCAGCCTGACAGAGGAGCTCCTTTGTCTGTCGCTGCTGACTCAGCTGCATCTAAGTGAGTAATGCAATCAGAGTAGCCTATGAAGCATCCGGAGCAGGTGGTGGAGCTAAACTAGAGCCATCGGCCTCGTGGTCGTGAGAGCATGGAGCATACTCATCGTTTGAGCTGTCCGAAGGTGGAACCTCTCGATAAGCATAAGCATCACCCTCTGGATGGGCGTCAAGGTCCATGAGCTCGGACTCAGCTATCCCCTGGATGGCATCGTCTTGCTACTCCACTGTATCTGGCAAGACGCCGGTCTGTCTGGTGTGAGGGCCCTATCTACGTCTGCCTCTACCTCTGCCACTGTGAGTAACCAACTGACTCATGTTGTACTTAGGAAAAGACTGTGGCTGACCGGGTAAGAGTGGTGGTGAGCACTGCTAACTCACCCAATCCTCCTGGTAGTTGTCTACACGGCCGATCAGTCCAACCAACCCTGGTAGGTACTCTAGGTGCTGGCTAATCTCTAGACCACCGACCTCAATAATAGACTAGAGAGGGCACACTCTATGAGCTCGGATCTGTGCATCTGTCTCAATGTACCCACGGTAGAAGTCCTCGTGCAAGGTAGTATAGAAGTGATCTCCGGCATGAGGGTCACGTCGAGGAGGAAACCAAGTCTGAAAATCCATGAACCTTATGTCATGGACCTGCTTCGCTGAAAGAGCATGGACTTGGTACCTCACTGGGTCTGGTATACGTGGTCGAGGAGGACCTCTGTTACCACGTCTCGGTCCATCGGGCCTAGGTGGCACTGACATCCTGGAATGAGTAACCCGTCTGCCCACCAACTCCTCAACTCAAGGTAGCTCTGTAGCCTCTGTCTGCTCTGTCTCATCTCCATTTATAGCCTCTAGGGGCTCTGTTTCTGCCTCAGGAGCTACCTTTGTCTCTGTCTATGAGGGGGACTCACGACGCGCTCCACGGCGAGGAGAACCAATCCTCAAGCTGGCGCGACGTCCACCCTGCTCAACTGCCTCTACTGCTTCTAAAGCTACTACTGATGCTGGGTCCATCAGAGGTCTCTTCCGCTTCTTGGACACAAGCTTCTCCTTGCCCTTTCCCCGATCAGTGGGTGGACACGGTGGAGGTGGAGGGTCACCACCACTACCGGGAACAAGTCCGACATTCTTTGTGCGTGCCATTGCAAGGCACGAGAAGAACAAGAGCAACTATCGCTGAAAAGAACAACTACCACTGACAAAAAATACCAAAAAGAATCCCATTGACAACTGATCAACAATCAATATACTGACAATCCCAATCGACTGCAAGATTGGCTCTCCAATCCCTGGACTGTCCTCTCAAGGCTTTGCCTCATTCCTTACTCGTGGGCTTTACCCCGAGTTAACTGCCACTGCCAATGTCAAATCCGCAACCCCGCTTGACCATGAACCAAAACAAGAAAGGGTAAGATCCTCGGTCAGTCGAACGAGCAATACACAACATTGGTAGATGAGAAAGTCGGAGAGAAGATCTTCAGACGTCTTCTGCAAAGGAGCTCGGCACCAGGGACTCCGGTGAGGAAGCACGGTGAGGAGGAGATCTTGCACGGCGGCACAGGGCAATCCACGTGGCTAAAATGTGCACACGAAAAGAGGAGGCGTAGGTGCGGCAGCACTGGAAGGGGAACTCGCCGGCGACAGAGAATCCCGGCGAGAGGCATTGCTGGCGGAAGGTAGGGCTAGGAGTGAGGCAACGGCGAGCAACGACGTACGGATCAATGAAGGAAACCGAGGAGGAAGACGGTTTTTAAAACATATATGCGTGTTGACGGCTCTTAACACCTAAATATAGCCATCAACTATTGCATGAAATGATAAGAAATAAGTTATAAAGCATAGTTGTAGGATTTAATTCTAACAAAGTTCCACAAGTTTTGGTGTTCTCACTTGTTTTGTAGGATATCCAAGTTTCACTATATAAAAGTACCTCAAACAAGGAATTAGAGTACATCATTGCAAAGAGCTCGTCGAGCCGATCGAAACGGACCTATGACTTTATATTTGGAGCCCCAATGAGAAAGATATCAACATCGCAATGGAATTCAACTTGGGAACAATCTAGAATATATCGGAACCATCAGCCACCATATATTTGAGGGACTAAATTGCTAGAATCCCATATCTTTGGTAAATCTATATTTTCCTGGGACTATTCCAAAGAATCGTAAAGAAGATCTAATTATCAGAATAATTATCGGAATATTCCCGCGGTGGGATATTTTCCATTGGACTCAGTAATGACCCAGAAGACACCCGAAGGAAGCGGGGCCCAAAAGGCCGAGATAGGGTGCCGGCCAGCCCCACCCCATGCCGGCCGACCTGACGACAGAATCGGAGTTCCACTGAGGTAGCCCGAATCACTGCCCCCGCAGAAACTATACTTTGTAACCTTATGGGAATCGCCATAGAGGTTCACTATAGTCCTATCATTGGGATGAATATCATTTCTAAGGCTTTAGCTCAATAGCTTTGCCCCAATGAATCTTTGATCCCATCTCATAAGCTTCTAAGAATTCCATCAGGGGATATTCTTCAAAGTTATGGGGTGATTAGGTCTGTTCCTTTACACAAAAGAGGTGTCGAGTATCGCTTAGATTTTTACATCTATGACATCTCGAACATGTCTCTCTTGATTGGCGTACCATTAGGAACACTCTTTCAAGAGCAACCAAGAAAGGATCACCTAAATATCAAGCTAGGAAATTCTTCTATTGTTGTTCATCTTTTAAGATCAAATAATGCAATAGTAGAACCCAAGCCTAAACAAGACCCTATTGAGAAAGTCTTAGTGGCATTTCTAGAAGACTGGTCTCAACCAACTCTTGATGATGAACACTTCACTCAAGAAGAGGAAGAGCTAGCAGAACCTATCGAATTAAACCCTTTGGAAGTGCCATCACAACCCTCAATCAAGTTAAAACCTCTTCCTTCTGGCTTGAAATATGTCTTTCTAAACAATAATCAACAAAACCCTATCATTATAAATGACAAGCTTTCCCAAGAAGAAACCAATAGACTTGTCACTATCCTAGAAAGACATAAATCAGTATTTGGCTACTCACTCCATGACCTCATTGGAATTAGTCCAGTTCTTTGTACTCATAGAATTCCCATCGATCTTGATTCGTCACCTTCGAGGGAACCACAATGGAGACTTAACGATGCTATGCGAGAGGTTGTTAAGAAAGAGGTCTTGAAACTTTTGCATGCCGGGATTATCTATCCTATGCCACATCGTGAGTGGGTTAGCCAGCCCTGTCCAAGTTGTGTCAAAGAAAGGAGGGATGGCAGTTGTAAGAAATGAGAAAAATGAACTCATTCCTCAATGCACTGTCACTGGGTGGCGAATGTGCATTGACTACCGGAAACTTAACAAGGCTACAAAGAAAGATCACTTCTCGTTACCCTTCATTGATGAAATGTTAGAACAGCTTGCAAAGAACTCTTTCTTTTGTTTCCTTGATGGTTATTCCAGATATCATCAAATCCCGATCCACCCTAGTGACCAAAGTAAGACTACTTTTACATGCCCTTATGGAACTTATGCATATCGACGAATGTCGTTTGGATTGTGCAATGCTCTAGCTTCTTTCCAACGGTGCATGATGTCTATTTTCTCTGACATGATCGAGAAAATCATAGAGGTGTTCATGGATGATTTTACCGTCTATGGCAAAACCTTTGACGATTGTTTAGAGAATTTAGACAAAGTCTTATAGCAGTGTGAAGAAAAGCACTTAGTCCTAAACTAGGAAAAATGCCATTTCATGGTCCTGGAAGGAATAGTGCTAGGACACAAGGTGTCCGAACGTGGGATAGAAGTGGATAGAGCAAAGATTGAAGTTATTGAACAACTTCCACCTCCCACAAATGTGAAAGGAATCCGAAGCTTTTTAGGCCACGCATGGTTCTATAAGCATTTCATTAAAAGCTTTTCTCAAATTGCTAGACCCCTGACTAGTCTTTTAGCTAAAGATGTACCTTTCATTTTCACTAATGAGTGTTTTGAAGCTTTTGAAATTCTCAAGAAAGCACTCATTTCAGCTCCAATCATCCAACCACCCGATTGGACGCTACCCTTCGAGATTATGTGTGATGCTAGTGACTTTGCAGTAGGTGCTGTCTTAGGCCAAACCAATGATAAAAAGCACTATGCTATTTCCTATGCTAGCAAAACCTTGTCTGGGCCACAACTCAATTATTCTACCACTGAAAAAGAGTTGTTGGCAGTAGTCTTTGCAATACACAAGTTTAGATCTTACTTAGTAGAAGCTAAGGTAATCATTTATTCAGACCATGCTGCTCTTAAATTCTTGCTCACTAAGAAAGATGCTAAACCTTAGCTTATAAGATGGATTATTTTACTCCAAGAATTTGACATAGAAATAAGAGATAAGAAAGGAGTAGAAAATTCAATAGCTGATCATCTGTCTAGGCTTCAACATAAAAATGAACATGAATTGCCTATTAATGACTATCTAAGGGACGACACACTCAAGGTAACACACTCAGACCCATGGTATACGGATATTGTGAATTATATGGTTGCAGGTTATGTTCCACTAGGAGGTGACAAGAGAAAACTCCAGTATGACTCTCATTGCCACTTGTGGGATGATCCGTATCTCTATCGGGTTTGTGCTGATGGACTACTACAGATATGTGTCCCAATGGTTGAAGACATGAAGATCATAGACAGATTGCATGCATCACCTTATGGAGGACACTATGGAGTGTACCATACACATGCAAAGATCTGGAAAAGCGGATTCTATTGGCCAACAATGTATGAAGATACAAAATAGTTCATTAGAAGATGTGTCGGATGTCAGAAGCATGGAAACATTAATGCTAGGGATGCAATGCCGCTCACTAACAACCTTCAAATAGAGTTGTTTGATGTTTGGGGAATTGACTACATGGGACCATTCCCAAGGTCTGGAGATGTTGAATACATCTTGGTGGCAGTTGACTACGTATCCAAGTGGGTAGAAGCATTATCATGTCGAGCTGTCGACTCCAAGCATGCTAAGAAGATGTTCCATGAAGTAATATTCCCAAGATTCGGAATGCCTCGAATGTTCATAAGTGATGGAGGATCGCATTTTATCGACAAGACATTTCGGATGTTCCTAGTAGAATATGGAGTCAAGCACAACATTGAAACTCCATATCATCCTCAAACTAGCAGTCAAGCTGAAACATCAAATAAGCAAATCAAGAACATTTTGCAGAAGACCGTGGATGAGATGGCAAAGAAATGGAAGTACAAGCTTCATGATGCACTATGGGCATATAGAACTGCATACAAAACACCCATAGGCATGACACCTTATCAGCTTGTATATGGAAAAACATGGCATCTGCCTGTTGAATTGGAATTCAGAGCTCATTCGGCAATCAAGGAATGGAACATGGATCTCTACCTGGCTAGTAAGAATCGCCAGATGCAAATATCTGAGCTAGAAGAATGGAGAGAAAAAGTTTATCACAATTCCAAGATCTACAAAGAGAGAACAAAAAGATGGCATGACAAGAGAATCAAGCACAAGGAGTTCACGCCTGGTGATAAAGTTCTGCTATTCAACTCAAGAGTGAAGCTCTTTGGTCATGGAAAACTTCGAAGTAAATGGGAAGGACCGTTCAAAGTGATTGAAGTTGCATCACATGGTGCAGTCACACTTTAGGATGATATAGGTAAAATATTCAAGGTAAATGATCAACGTTTGAAAGTTTTTCTTGAACCTGAGAACTTAGAAGAAATTGACTTGATTGAATTTTTACAATTTAATGATCCAATCTAGAAATCAATCATGCTTTAGAAAACTAAGGCTTAAGTGGCCAACCACTAATGATTAATCAAATTCCACGAGCTTTGTTGTCTATTTGAGTTATGCAGGATTTGGAAGCTTGAATGAGATCTGATATATCAACAGCAAGAGTGAATGATTACATCAACATTCAGCTTGGGGGAGAGCACCCCCATGTATCTAGCTAAGTATTTCCTTCCTTTACTTTTGGTTTATCCTTAAGTGAGTTTTCTTAATTAGTAATAATAATAGTATAATAGTAGTGTGTTTAAGTTTTCTTAATTTTTAGAAGTAGTCAATAATAAAAAGAACTTTGGAGATAACTCTACTATGGAAATGATGAATAGTTGCTCTATTGTAATTTTTTTACGTGCCTAGCCTTCAAGCATGAATTCTCTTGAGTCTTAGAATTAATTAATGATATTTAAATTAAATACATGGGAAGCTTATACTTGACCTGAGGTCTAGGTGATTGTTAGATAAGATATGTGATAATCTAAGCTACTAGTTATCTTGTTCCAAATGACACTAGAGTTCCTATTTTGAAATAAAATTTATTAAATGCATTGAGTTAGATTAAATAGTGTTGACCCTATGGAAAGTCGGTATGCTACTGAATTAAGATCACGTACACATTTCATCTATCTTCCATATTCTTGCTCAATATCATAATTGTTGATATCATCTCAAAAGCTTATTAGTAGCATGGGCTATAAAAAAAGAAAAAAAGGGGGCAAGTGCCTACCATCAGAAAAATGGACAAGTGTCCGCATCATTAAAAAAAGAGAGTTAAAAACAATGGGTGCTTTGACACTCGCCCGAGAGGTAACAATGGGTGCAAAGACACTCGCCTGAGAGGTAAAAATGGGCACGTGCCCGATAGTAGAATTAACCAAATAGCCCATGTTGCTAATATGCAAGAGAGAATGATAAATTCTAAGAGCATTCATTACCATATACACATGCACTTCTTGATTCAGTTGTATACTTTACTTTTCCTTTGGGTCCATTGTTTAATTTAGCAATATATGTCTACAAGTTTTTGAACATGATAAACTTTGGAATAATAGTGAAATAAAGAACTTGAGACATAGTGCTAGATTTATCTATTATGTCTTTCGATCATCTAAGATCCAAAGTGAAGGTAAAAGCCCCATGACTAAAAACATATGTTCTCATTCAAGAGAGAATTTTTGTTTGAAGGCATGTGTACTTGTTGGACGTGAAAATATTGTAGCAACTCCTGATCCATTATTAAGTTTAGCTTTGCTTAGGGACTAGCAAAGGTTAAGCTTGGGGGAACTTGTTGACGACTCTTAACACTTAAATATAGCCATCAACTATTGCATGAAATGATAAGAAATAAGTTATAAAGCATAGTTGTAGGGTTTAATTCTAACGAAGTTCCACGAGTTTTGGTGTTCTCACTTGTTTTGTAGGATATCCAAGTTTTACTATATAAAAGTACCTCAAACAAGGAATTAGAGTACATCATTGCGAAGAGCTCGTCGAGCCAATCGAAACAGACCTATGACTTGCTATATTTGGAGCCCCGATGAGAAAGATATCAACATCGAAACAGAATTCAACTTGGGAACAATCTAGAACATGCCAGAACCATCACCCACCATATATTTGAGGGACTAAATTGCTAGAATCCCATAGCTTTGGTAAATCTATATTTTCCACAGACTATTCCAGAGAATCGTAAAGAAGATCTAATTATCAGAATAATTATCGGAATATTCCCATGGTAGGATATTTTCCATTGGACTCAGGAAGGACCCAGAAGACACCCAAAGGAAGCGGGGCCAAAAGGCCGAGATGGGGTGCTGGCCAGCCCCACCCCATGCCGGCCGGCCTGGCCCTAGGCCCACTCGGCGTCGCCTTCTGGAAGCTTCCTCCACCGCTTCCTAGGATGCATCTTGACCGTGTTTCAAAGTCGGTTTGATCCGAGGGCTATCGTTGATCCCACCGGACTATAAATAGAGGGGCAGACCCCCCCTCTCTAGGGCATCTCATCTCATTATTCTTCTCCAGAGCAAAAACTAGGGTTTCAATTATAAGTAGAGAAGGAGAGAGGTCCCTCTACTTGTCTAGATCTAGTTCTTCTAGTTCTAGTTCATCTAGTTGTAATTAGAGGAGAGAGAGGAGGAGAGAGCTAGGAGGAGCCAGATCTGTTGGATCTTCCTCAACATTGTACCTTTGCAGCATCTGGTTTGGTGCAATCTCTAGGTTCTTCATTTATTATTTCTAAGTATCTTATTTTAGTTCTTACTTTATTCTATTTACGGGATCTCCGCTCGTATTTAGTGCTCTAGTTTTCGTACGGGACTAGAGTAGTAAGCGATAGTGTAGACGTGGTGTCTAGAATAGAGTTTACCTGAGTTTGCGCCCAATCCCACGGATAGTTGCGGTAGCCCCAGAGGTGACAGCTCTGTAAGACCTTTGTAGTCCACCACGTTCGGGTTGGTGTTTCGTAGAGCTTTTGGCAGCCTCTCCCGACTATCTTTTTCCCTGTCTTTGTCGAGAGTTGGGAAGGTACTATTGCTACAAAGTAGGTAGAGTATCGTGGGCGTTTAATTGGATAAACCCCTTAGAAAACTCTAAAATCTCTCTATCCATTTATCTTATCTACCACTAATAACAATATATCTTACCAATTAAAGTAATATATATATATTTTCCCACTAATATATCTTATCTATCCTTAGATATTCTTAGCTCTTCTCTAGTACACTTCACGTTCCCCGTGGAAATCGATACCCTTGGAATACTCACGGGTGAAAGCTACAACGGTATCCATGCATTTGCGGATTTATATGTGTGCGTTAACTTATACCAACAATGCGCTTGGTAAGTTGGCGATGGATGCTCCGAAGCTATCCAACAGACGCTGAACTCTAGCGTTCGTCGCCTTTATAGTAAAGGACCAGAGAGCACCGAGAGGCATCAGCCGCGTCTGATGCCCTCACATCAGATGCTGGGCAGCGTCTGATGCCCTTCAGTCAAGCAGCTTTAGTGTTGGATGATCGCGTCGGACGCTGGGGCAGAGGGAGCCTAGCGTCCGATGGCAGCATCCGATGGCTTTTCAAAAGAGTTTTTCAAATCTGATTTTTGCATCTTTCTCCCAACCAAGCCCTAATCCTAATAAGAATCAAATAACACCTAATTGGACTTGATATGGGAACCATCTCTCAAACCCTCATTTACAAATAATTTGTCATAGGCTTTAGTCTAGTTTTTAGCTCAAAATAGATCGAATTGAAGAGCAAAGAGACATCATATGGACACAAGAGGGGTATAGATATGACTTGAGCTTGGAATGCTCCTCCTAAGTGGACGAACCTAGCGGATGCTCAAACTTAACCGAAAAGAAATGAGAAAAAACAAATGCAAATGCAATGCATTACATGGAATTTGAATCTAGGTTGCTTGCAAGTTTAAACCACGGTTAAGCTTTGTCACACGCTTTGAGGGCAGTTATTTCAACCACGTTAGCCAAGCCTATGTGCATTACTAGATTAAACATGTTATTTTACATATGAATGCATGGTTGGTTCACACAAGATCAATTTTTAGTGAAGTTAGAGTGATCAAGCACATTTAACTCATTCCTCAACCTACAAAAGGTTGATTCATCGAGTGGTTTAGTGAAGATATCCGCCAATTCTTCTTCGCTTCTAACTCCCACTAGTGTGATGTCCTTTTGTGCCACATGGTCTCTAATAAAGTGATAGCAAATATCTATGTGCTTGGTGCGAGAGTGTTGAACCGGGTTGTTTGCAAGTTTTACGGCACTTTCATTATGACACAAGAGTGGAACATTGTTGACATTTCTGTCACACCCAATTTTAAGGATAAAATTGAATATGAATAACTCATGTGTGCCCAGAGATCAATCACACACATAAGCTGACAAATCTTTAAATAGTACCATCACTGAGTGCTTATTACATAACGAATAATATTCTTAAACAAAACAGCGGAAAATAAAGATAACTCTCGTGACGAAGCTCCACTTCACAGGGAACGCCGACTGGTTGACTACTAGCCTAGTACTCCTCACGGTAGTCTTCATAGCCATCTGAAGGGGGTTGAGAAAGCAAGAGTGAGCACTTAAAGTACTCAGCAAGAGTAACATAGGGTTATGAAGCTCAAAGGCTGACACAGTCTGTACTGCGGTTGCTTTTATCTTGGTCAAGTTTTACCAACACTTAGCTTTAGTTATGCTTAACCCAATTAATAACCACATGATAAAATTAGTAAACAACATTAATAATTAAACAACATGATCATCTACGCTGTGCGTTTTCTAGGCCGCTCGTAACCGTGAGCACGGCTATCATGATAGAATTACACTATGCAGAGGTTACGCACTTTACCCACAAGCCGTGTAGCCCATATGCCCGGGTTTATAACTCCCATAACACTACGAAGGTGAGCGGTAGGGTACACTATGAAGTCTTTCAAAAGTCTTCCCAACATGTTGACAGACCCTACGGACCCAAGGGCAAGGGGTATGTAAAGCCCCTACTCGATGGTACCTTTCGAAGCGCTAACCACCCTAGGACATGCCCTACAACCAGCTCGGCAATGGTGCCTTTCACGAACTGCCAACATGCTAGTACGAATCTTCATACTTGACTAAAGCCAGAGCCATATAGCACTCATGGTTGCATTTAAGTCCCAACTTTTGCCCTACACTGGGGTCCTATTCCATGTTGCTACAAAAGCCAATTTTATCTCCTTGTTGCATAAGTCATTAATCAAGATTCATCTCAGATCCCTTATTGTAAAGCATAGCAGAGCTACCCATATGCATAGAAACCCATGGTGACAAGGTAAAAGGATAACAAAGCTATGGTAAAGATCTAAATAGGAATCAAATTAGACACATGCATTATGACTAGATTGAATTAGGGTGAATAGGTAACAAGGATGATCCCATGTTAAACTTGCCTTGATCACAAAGCTCCTGGTGATCCTGATCTGCTGCAAAGAACTCTTGCTCACCGAAGATCTCACCGGCTGTACTCGATCAACATCACCACGCAATCATCCGAACAATCATACACGAAGCAATAAAGATATGATCAGAACATTACACTATAAACAATAAAGAAGTTTTAAAAGATTATAAAACAGATCTATACTTTACTACGATCACAAAGACGCGAGAACCACGCTAATCGGATCTAAAACGAATAAATTAGAGATTAAACAAGATTTTGAAAAGGGCAAGATTAAAGCATTAAGGAATTAATTTACTTTCATTTTCAAAAGTAATTAACATAGGTGAAATCTATACTACTGGATAGAGCATAAAATTACGGATCTAACGCAACTTGAACGGGTCGATTTAGATTTAAAACAAGCAAATTATGAGCATTTGAAAATCAGTGGCAAAACTGAAAATAGGAATTTTTCTTTTATTTTCGAATTAAATCAGAGTTAAAAGAGAATACATTTTCCCAAGGGGAAAAGCGTATTGCTGAAATCCGCTTTATGGACTGCGGGTTGAGAGGAGAAAAGGGCAGGGGCTCTTTAGCAAGATTACCCGCGAAGGGGTATCTTTGATCCTGAGCCATTGGATCTGAGATGGAGGGCTCAGATCAGAAGGGGGGAAGAAGAGGTGGCGCGGCGGCCGAAGTAGAGGCGGATGGCGGCGGCGCCATGGCCGGCCGAGCCCGAGGCTCGTCGGCGTAAACCGATCTAGCGCTATGGTGCTCGGTTTTCAAATCCGAGGGCACCGGGAGAACGAGGAAGGGGAGGAGAATTCACCGGCGTGTTCGACGGGGCTCGGGAAAGCACAGAGGCGGCGGGCAGTGTGGAGCAGCGGCGGCAGAGCTCTTCACATGGCGGCGCGAGGTGGTTAGGGGCTCGGGTGCTCAATCCGGCCGGGAAAAGGGTCGGGGAGCGAGAGGAGAGCACGGCGAACTCGCCTAGGGCAACGGCAAGGCTCGAGGATGGGTGTGGATGGCCGGCGACGGTGAACCGCGGCGGCGGTTACTCTGTGCACGACGACAGAGCCAACCGGCAGCCAAACGAGGGAGAACAGAGAAGGGGGAAGTGTTCTGCGGACACGCGCATGCGATGCGAGGGTCGGTGGGACTTACCGCGGCTGGAGTTGCGTGGAACGGCGGCTCGACGGCGAGGGCAGAGCGGCGGAAATGGCAGCACTGCTGCAGCGGCTGGCAAGGCGAGGCGCTGCGAGTAGATGGGGGAAAACGGCGCGGTGGCGGCGCTATTTAAAGGAGCCGGGGACAGAGTCCCGTGCGGACACGAGCGCGGGGATTCCGCGTGCGGCGGTTGCGCGCGCGGCGCGTCGTGGCAGAGTCCGGGGCGGACTCGGGAGGAGGAAGAAGGGGGCTGACACGCGGGCCCTGCGCGTCAGTGAGAGAAGAGGGAGAGGGGAGGCGCGGTGCGGGCCTGCGGTTGCTGGGCCGAGAGCGGGGAGAGGCCGACCCAAGGAGAAAGAAAGGGAGAGAGAAAGGGGAGAGCAAGCCGGGCTGGTTGGGCCAGAAAGGAGGGAGGAAAGGTTTTCTATTTTTCTTTTTCTTTTTCTTTTCAAATTTGATTTTCTAAATTGGTTTTGAAATATATTTCTTTGAGTTTTGAAAATCTAACAACACAAAGAAAAATGCAGAGGCATGAAATGCACAAGAAGTTAACCCTAACATGATATTAGTTTTAATTTTTATTTATTTAATTCTATGCTTCACAAAATTACTTGTAATAAATCAAATTTAACTCAATTTCAAATCTAATTTACTAATTCAAATTTTAGGGTGTTACAAATCTACCCCCCTTAAAAGAATCTCGCCCCGAGATTCCCAGATTTTACTTACTTAAAGAGTTGAGGGTAAGTTTTTTTTTAGATCTTCCTCTCTTTCCCAAGTGGCCTTTCTCTGTATATCGATTCCACTGCACTTTGCACATCTTGATGACCTTACTCCTTGTAATTCTTTCAGCTGTTTTCAAAATTTTAATCGGATATTCCTCATAGGTCAAATCTTCCTTAACTGTTAGTTCCTCCAATGGTAACTGTTCTTCGGGTACTCGTAAACACTTCTTGAGCTGAGATACGTGAAACACATCGTGAACTTTTGACAAACTTTCTGGTAACTCTAACCGATAAGCAACTTCTCCACGTCTCTCAAGAATCTTTAACAGACCAATATATCTGGGTGCTAACTTTTATTTCATATTGAACCGTTTCACACTTCTCATAGGTGACACTTTCAGATAAACATAATCACCTACTTCAAAAGACAAATCTCTTCTTCGGTTATCAGCGTAACTCTTCTGTCGAGACTGTGCTATCTTCAGATTATCTCTGATTACTCGGACTTGTTCTTCTGCATCTCTCAGAACATCTGGTCCAAACACTTGGGTTTCTCCCGTTTGATTCCAGAACAACGGAGTTCTGCACTTCCGTCCATACAAAGCTTCAAATGGTGCCATCTTAAGACTTTCTTGATAACTATTATTATATGAGAATTCAACATAGGGCAAACTCTTGTCCCAACTGGTACCATACTGCAAAGCACAAGCTCTCAACATATCTTCTAGCACTTGGTTTTGTTCTTTCTGTCTGTCCATCTGTCTAAGGGTGATAGGTTGAGCTAAAATTCAACACGGTTCCGAGGGACTCATGCACTTTCCTCCAAAAATGTGAAGTGAACTGGGTTCCTCTATCTGACACGATCTTCTTTGGAACTCCATGCTGGCATACTATTCTTTCCATGTATAACTCCGCTAACTGTGCTCCCGTATAAGTGGTTCGAACTGGCAAGAAGTGGGCTACCTTAGTCAAGTGATCAACTATGACCCAGATTGAGTCATAACCTTTCCAAGTAAGCGGTAACCCAACTATGAAATCCATACCAACTTCATCCCACTTCCATTCAGGTATCTTCATTGGTTGCAACAGTCCGGCAGGTCTCTGATGTTCTGCTTTAACCCTCTGACATGTATCACATATTGCCACGTATTCTGCCACGTTACGTTTCAATCCAACCCACCAATACTTCTCCTTAAGATCTAGGTACATCTTGGTGCTTCCAGGATGTATTGAGTGTCACACCCGGTTTTAAGAACAAAACCGAATACACACCATATGTGAGCCCAGGAAGTCAAATCTCACATATAGCCACAAATTAAGGAAGTATCAAAAGACAATACTTAAATACATAACATATAAGGTCAAAGGATAACCTCAACACAGCGAACAGTGGAAAGACAACTCCGAACTTGAAGCGAAGGCTCCGACTTCACAGGGACAACTGACTGGTTGAGCACAAGCCTAACTCCTTTAACTGTTGCTCTTTGCAATCTGATATGTTTGATAAGGCAAGGGTGAGCACTTAAAGTACTCAGCAAGAATAACATAGGGTTATGAAGCTCAAAAGGCTGACACTGGCTTACTGCGGTTGCTTTTAACTTGGTCAAGTTTTAACAACAATTAGATTTAGTTATGCTTAACCCAGTTGGTAACCACATGATCATTAATGAAACAATCTCATATATCATATCTCCAAACTTACCATCATAAGTTGTTCAACAACAGGAGTATCTAACACTGTGAGTTTTCCAGGCCGCTCGTGACCGTGAGCACGGCTACCATGATAGATTTACACTCTGCAGAGGTTACACACTTTACCCACAAGTCGTGTAACCCATATGCCCGGGACGGCCAATCCCAAAACACTGCCAAGGTGAGCGGGCAGGGTACACTATGAAGTCTTTCAAAAGTCTTCCCAACATGTTGACAGACCCTATGGACCCAAGGGCAAGGGGTATGTAAAGCCTCTACTCGATGGTACCTTTCGAAGCGGTAACCACCCTAGAACATGCCCTACAACCAGCTCGGCAATGGTGCCTTTCACGAACTGCCAACATGCTAGTACGAATCTTCATACTTGACTAAAGCCAGAGCCATATAGCACTCGTGGTTGCATTTAAGTCCCAGCTTTTGCCCTATAGTGGGGTCATATTCCATGTTGCTATAAAAGCCAATTTTATCTCATTGTTGCATATATCATTAATCAATATTCGATTCAATATTCATCAGGTAAAGCATAGCAGAGCTACCCATATGCATAGAAACCCATGGTGACAAGGTACAAGGTAACAAGCTATGGTATAGATCTAAATAGGAATCAATTTAGACACATGCAATATGATTAGATGAATTAAAGTGAATAGGTAACAAGTATGATCCCATGTTAAACTTGCCTTAAACTCTTAGATCCTTTCTTCACTTCATTCTCGATCTTCTGATGACTTCTTCTTGATCTCCACGTAAATCTCACCGATTGGACAAGATCATAAACACCACACAAGCATCTGAACAATCATTCAAAGCATACAATATATCTACTTTAGAACAATACACCAATCAACGAAAAAGGTTTAAAAGAAATCTACGTATTGCTACGATCACGCAGACGTGAGAATCACGCTAATCGGATCTATAAAGGAAAAGAAACGACTACTTCACGCTAACCGAAAGATTAGCTTTTATAAGATAATTAAACTTCATTTATTTTATTTAAAAAGCATATATTGGATACTTCAGAGAAATACCCAAACTAAATTAAGTCACATTACTTTGCTTTGTAAAAACAAGATTAAACTAAGTATGTTTTGTTTTATGAAAAGCCGAGGTGGAAAACCCTAATTGATTTTAATTGGAAAACCATTGATTATATAGATTAATCAATTATCATTTTATTTCATAGAATAAAACATATTTAATATTTTTACTAACAGGTAGATCTTATCGTTACGAAACCAACGCAACTCGAACGGGACAAAACGGATCTAAAACGAATAAACTATAGATTAAACAAGATTTTGAAAAGGGCAAGATTAAAGCATTAAAAGAATTATTTTACTTTGATTTTCAAAAGTAATTAACATAGATGAAAACTATACTACTGGATAGAGCATAAAACTACAAATCTAACGCAACTTGAACGGATCGATTTGGATTAAAAACAAAGAAGTTATAGGGTTTTGAAATCGAATGGCAAATGTGTAAATAGGGATTTTCATTTAAAACCGAATTAAACATATCTAAAAAGAGAATATGCTTTCCAGAGGGGAAAACGTAAACGTGAAAACCGCTTTGAATGGAAGGGATACACTATGACGAAGAGAAAAACAAGACGAACCTTGTAGCACCAGAAAAGCTCGCCGGAGAGTTCGTCGAAGTTGACCGCCAATGATATGATAGGAAGAGAGAAAACTATAATTTACTACACGAGAGATTTCCCAAACTAGGGGCTCCTCTTGCGGTAGTTGTGGTGTGCTTTGGCAAGAAGCTGATAGATATATATAGGGAGAAAAACTCCCTACATGTTCATCAACTGGCGATATGGTGGTAATTGATGGTGCACTTCCACATTTACTAATGGGCCAATTAGACATAAAAGCCCATTAGTAAATAAATGCATGGACTTTTGAGATTTATTAGGATTATTGCACATGGGCTTTGAGGACCGGTGGGAAATTGAGATATTTATTATATATTTTCGGAATAAATTATTTTCGTGAACAAAATAATTCCAGAAAAGTCTAGAACTAATATTTAAGTCATGAAAAATACTCCGAAGTCTCCAAAAATTCTGGGAAAATTCTCGGAGACACTTTGGAATATTATGAACCCAAATAAAGTATTTGGAGCTCACGAAAAGATATTTTGGAGCATCTAAAAATTAGATTAAGCTCATAGAAAAATGAGAAAAGGTTCTGAAAAAGCCAGAAAAATTCCCCAGAAGATTTTAGAGATATTTTTATGAATGATTGACTCAAGAGAATGATTTAGGATCAAAATAAAAGAATTCTTAGGAAACTCCAAACAAGAGGATGGAGTTAGGGAACAATGAATTTGATGATAGAAAAGACGGAGACATGCTGGATAGAGGTAAACTTGTAAATTAGTTGGATCTAGTTTCGGAATAAAACAAAAGAGAAAATCGGATTTTAAACCCAGCCGTGGACTGCGGGTTAAATACTTAAGATATCAATGGCTCTTTAGCAAGATAACCAGCCGAAGGGGTATCTTGGATTAGGGATCGTTGGATCTAAGGCCAATGGCCCAGATTAGATGGAGGGAGAGGGAGATGGATTCCCCACCGGGGAACAGTGGCCCGGCGGTGAACGCCATGGACGGGAGCTCTGCTCCACGCCGGCGTGGGCGGTTTGAGCCGGAATGGACTCGGGAAGGGTTTCAAGAGGTAGGTGAAGGAGATATGAGTTCACCTGTACCGATAGGGAGGAACGGAGGAGTACGGTGCGGGCCGGCGACAAGCAGAGGCGGGCGGAGTTGTTCTGCATGGTATGCCGAGCACCTGAGAGTAACGCAGAGGGATAAAGAAGGTTAGGCGAGTTTGGAAGAATGTCCCGAAGCTCGGTGATCTCCTTACGGTGGTGGCAAAGCATGGAGCGAGCTCGATGGCGTGAGGAGGGGGAAGGCGCTGACAGCGCGGGACCATCGTGTCGGCGAGACAAGGGGAGGGAGCGGGGCAGGTCGACGCGCTGGGCCGCATAGGAAAAAAAAAGGGAAGGGGGAAATGCGCGCGGGCCGGGGCGAGGCAAAGCAGCCCATGTAGATAGAAGGGGAGGGAACCAGGCCGGCTGGGCTGGTTGGGCTAGAAGGTGAGGAAGAGAGGATTTGATCCTATTCCTTTTCTTTTTGTTTTCAAAGCTTTTCTTAAATCCTTTTTGAAAACCATTTTCTAAACCGTTTTGAAAAGCTTTGAGTTTTGCAAAACCAAGCATCACAAAAAGGATAATGCAGAGGCATGAATGCTCAAGCAAAGGTTGCTAAACCCTAGGTCAATTTTTAATTTGATGAAAACCTTTTTATTTTCCTGCATTTTCATGAGCACAAAATTCAAAATTAACCCAATTTCAATCTATTTTAAAAATTCAAATTTTCGGGTGTTACATTGAGTAGGTTGACTCATGAGCTTCTCGCATAATCGTCTATCGAATAGACTTGATGTCGGGAACGCAGATCCTTTTTCCATACCATAATGTATCATTATCATCTAACCGGAAACCTGGTGATTTTCCTTCCTTCATGTTCTCAACTATTAACTGCAGATTCTTATCCTGCAACTGACCTTCACGAATCTCCTTCTCTAGTGTAGGCTCCACTACCATCTCCATAGCATTAGCAACAATGCTCAAGTTGAGATGCTCAAGTTCAGCACACAACTCTTTCGGCATAGGTATTGTCCGAATCTCATTAGCATAACTCTTCTTGCTAAGAGCATCGGCCACAACATTGGCTTTACTAGGATGATAGTGAACATCTAAGTCATAATCCTTGATCAGCTCCAACCAACGGCGTTGCCTCAAATTCAGATCTGATTGAGTAAAGATATACTTTAAGCTCTTATGGTCGGTGTAGATGTCACACTTATGACCAATAAGATAGTGTCTCCATATCTTCAATGTATGAACCACAGCTGCTAACTCCAAGTCATGAGTCGGATAATTCAACTCATGCTTCCTCAGTTGTCGCGAAGCATACGCAACAACTCTTCCTTCTTGCATAAGCACACAACCCAAACCAAGACGAGAGGCATCACAATAGATAGAGAACTTCTGACTCAAGTCTAGCAAGGTCAACACAGGAGCTGTAGTCAATCTCTTTTTCAATTCTTCAAAGTTAGTCTGACACTTCTCGGACCAAACAAACTTGGCATCCTTCTCAAGCAACGCGGTCATAGGTTTAGCTAGCTTAGAGAATCCTTCTATGAACCTTCTATAATATCCAACTAAACCAAGAAAACTACGAATCTCACTGACATTGGTTGGGGTTTCCAATTCAGTACATCTTCCACCTTACTAGGATCAACTGATATACCTCCATTAGACACAACATGGCTAAGGAAAGAAACTTCTTTCAACCAAAACTCACACTTACTTCTTTTAGCATACAACTGGTGCTCTCTAAGCTTCTGTAATACCAATCTCAAGTGTTCAGCATGTTCATCATCATTCTTGGAGTAGATCAGAATATCATCAATAAATACCACCACAAACTTATCCAGATATTCTATAAAGACCTTGTTCATCAAATACATGAAGTATGCCGGTGCATTGGTAAGACCAAATGACATCACCGTATATTCATACAACCCATACCTCGTAGTGAATGCTGTCTTGGGAACATCTGAAGCACGGATCTTCAATTGATGATAACCAGACCGAAGATCAATCTTGGAGAACACACAAGCACCTTTCAACTGATCAAACAAATCATCGATTCTGGGCAAAGGATACTTGTTCTTGATAGTGACCTCATTGAGTGACCGATAATCAACACACATCCTCTGACTGCCATCTTTCTTGTCAACAAAGATAACTGGTGCACCCCAAGGTGAAGAACTGGGACGAATAAAACCTTTATCCGACAACTCTTTAATTTGTTTCTTAAGTTCTTCTAATTCTTTTATTCCCATCCTATATGGTCTTTTAGCAATAGGTGCAGTTCCAGGTAATAACTCAATTATAAATTCAATGTCACGATCGGAGGCATACCTGGCAAATCTTCCGGGAATACATCTGGAAATTCATCAACAACCCGCTCTGCTGGGTTGTCATTCTCCTCAAGCTGATTGATGGCGGTTGTCGATGGAGGTTGCATAACCACATCAACACTGATCCTGCTCCCTGTAGGTGTAGACAGCTCAACTATCTTCTTATCACACTTAATCACTGCGCTATATTTCTTCATCCAATCCAATCCCAAAATGACATCAATTCTAGCGGTTCTCAACACTATAAGTCTAGCTTTGAAGTCTATTCCCTTTAGAGCAACAGTAACCGATGGACAAAAACAATCGGTTCTCATAACCCCACCCGGTGAATTTACGATTATAGGATTTTGCATTGCTAACAAGATTATTCCATGCATTCTAACAAAAGCTTGCGATATGAAAGAATGCGAAGCTCCAGAATCGAAAAGAACAGTAGCAGGGATGGAGTTGACATGGAACGTACCCATCATCACTTCTGGCGCTTCCTGAGCTGCTTCCGCGGAGACATGGTTCACACTCCTTCCATGTGGTGATGGTTGGTTTCTTCCCCTTTGGTTGTTGCTACCTTGGCTTGGGGGGTTCAACTGATTCTGCTTCTTGGGGCAGTTGTAGGAGATGTGTCCGGGTTCACCACAAGCAAAACACTTGATGGGGGTATTGGGAGCATTAGTCTTTGCTGGGGTATTGCTGGATGAGCCTTGACGAGGTCCTGAGTAACCACTCTGTTGCTGGAATGGTGGACGTTGCTGGTTCGGGTTACAGTTCCCAAGGTTGGATGTCCCTTGGTACCTCTGCTGGTAACCCTGTTGAGGATAGTTGGGGCGCTGGCGAGTGTTACTCCCAGAAGCTTGTCCCCTAAGATTCCTCTTCTTGTCCATCTCCCTGCGTTCATTGTCCAGGATGATGGCACGGTTCACCAGGGATTGGAAATTCGGGTATGTATTACCCTTCAGCTGCCACCGAAGATCATAGTAGATCCCCTTTAAGAAGAGACGCTGCTTATCAGCATCATCCCTTACTGCATTGGGAGCATAGCGAGTTAGCTGCGAGAACTTGTCATGGTACTCGCTGACTGACATCTGTCCCAACCGAAGGTTCCGGAATTCTTCTTTCTTCAACTCTATGATTCCCTCAGGAATGTGGCACGCCTTGAAATTCCGGGAAAACTCTTCCCAGGTGATAGCGGGAGCATTGCCAGGGCGAGCATCTTGATACGTCTCCCACCAAGTCTGAGCTACACCTTGAAGTTGACCAGAAGCATACAACACTTTCTCCTGGTCATTGCACTGTGCGATGTTGAGTTGCTTCTCCACCGCACGCAACCAATCATCCGCCTCCAACGGATCACTGGCATGAGAGAAAACAGGAGGGTGTCCTTGCATAAATTCCCTCCGCTTGTTGACAGGTGGAGCTCCAGCAGGTTGATGGGGTTGGTTTTGCATGAACTGCATCATGGCTTGCATTGTCTACATTATCTGAGCCTGCATCTGCTCTGGAGTCATCGCAGGTGGTGGAGGTAGAGGGTGCTGGTTATTGTCGTTGTTGTTGTCACTGGTGTTGAATCCGGAGTTAGTCCTGGTGCGAGGCATCTGACACATAGAACATAAGAACAAATTTAAAACCTGACACGGGACGAGTCTGTAACTTTTCTGGATTTCAGCACAACAACAGTCAAGAAAAACAGTCATATCTGAAGTTACCGAACTCAAACAGAGGCAAAGCTTAGATGATTGGAAAGATAAAGAATTTATCTACAACTTTCGTAATTCTGACTTCTTCTGATTCTGATATTAACTTACTCATAAATTGCGTTTAAACAGATCTGTCCAAATTACCAAACTGCGCAGAAACATCAACTTGCAGGAATTGTTTCTCTTAACTCCGAACAGATATGAAGGTGCTTCTTGTGACCACGCAAAGATAAGGAAGTCTACTGTTTTCAGTTAAGTTTTTGTGATTTTAGGACGTTCATAATTAATTAAGAAAAATTAGCAAGACAGAGAGGTCTGAAAAGACAGATTAACAAAAACTGCAACTTTATTATTATTAAGCTTTTCAAGAAAACCCAACCTAAGCTATAAGTGTTGTGGACAGGCCCACAACCTCAACAATCATTACAAAGAACCAACTCACAAATTAGCACAAGCACAAGAAACTAAACACATAGGAAACACTAGCACACACGACTCACGAACTAGCGTATGAACTATAAAGGGGATTCCTAGCCCTAACTCTTCTTGATCTTCTTGAAGTTCTTTGGCAGCCCAAACTCTTCACGAAGCTCATCTTGTTGTTGGTAACTGCGCTTAAGCTCCTTGCGCAGCTCCCTTGCTTCTATTAGGAGATGACCATACATGCTCATCATCTCTTGAACGAAGTCGACGAGCTCATTCAGGACGGGACCACCTTCACCGTTAGGTTCGGCGATTATCCAACCTTGCTCCGCATCGAAACGAGGGATGAAACGGCGTCGGGTGTTGGCGATCCTTTCTCTGAACTTGTTGTGGATGGCCATGTAGGCAGAGAACGCGGCGTCCTTCATACTTGCTTCTATGGTAGGATGAGCAACACAGCTATGGAAGCTATAGTCCACACGTTCAGCTGCTTGCCCATCAGCACTTCCACAGATATAGATCTTCGCCTTCCAGTAGGTGTTGGCGAGGGGGTGTTTGTATTCCTTGAAAGTGTACATGGTTGCAATCTCGGGTCCTGGGTGGCATTCCCCCACCAGGTCCACCAGCTGGGAGTGAGCGTAGCTGCTGTTCGCTCCTCCTCGGATATACTTAGTGCGGATCTACCCTGACTCTTCTGGCAGATCTTCTTCAGCAATATCAGGAGTAGAGGAATTAACGTCAGCACTTAGGGCATGGGGGCTTTCTTCCCCATGGTACTCTTCGCTACTGGAGATTTCCTGGATCTCTTCCTCTGGTTCTTCCTGAGGTTCCACCAGTGGTGATTGAGGTTCAGGAGGGGCACGTCCTCCGGTGTTGATGCGGGCGAACCGACGAAGGGTAGACATCTTTAACCATGACAAAGATAGAGATAGATTAGAACAAAATTTTCACAATAGAATAAGTCAAGTGTAGCATAAACAGTTTGAGAAAATATATATGCAAGGATGTAAGCATGAAAAGAGAAGGTAAGAAGACCATTCTAACTAGGCTTGCGTCCTACAGTCAACCAGGCTCTGATACCAATTTGTCACACCCAATTTTAAGGATAAAATTGAATATGAATAACTCATGTGTGCCCATAGATCAACCACACACATAAGCCGACAAATCTTTAAATAGTACCATCACTGAGTGCTTATTACATAACGAATAATATTCTTAAAAAAAACAGCGGAAAATAAAGATAACTCTCGCGATGAAGCTCCACTTCACAGGGAACGCCGACTGGTTGACCACTAGCCTAGTACTCCTCACGGTAGTCTTCATAGCCATCTGAAGGGGGTTGAGAAAGCAAGAGTGAGCACTTAAAGTACTCAGCAAGAGTAACATAGGGTTATGAAGCTCAAAGGCTGACACAGTCTGTACTGCGGTTGCTTTTATCTTGGTCAAGTTTTACCAACACTTAGCTTTAGTTATGCTTAACTCAATTAATAACCACATGATAAAATTAGTAAACAACATTAATAATTAAACAACATGATCATCTACGCTGTGAGTTTTCCAGGCCGCTCGTAACCGTGAGCACGACTATCATGATAGAATTACACTCTGCAGAGGTTACGCACTTTACCCACAAGCCGTGTAGCCCATATGCCCGGGTTTATAACTCCCATAACACTGCGAAGGTGAGCGGGCAGGGTACACTATGAAGTCTTTCAAAAGTCTTCCCAACATGTTGACAGACCCTACGGACCCAAGGGCATGGGGTATGTAAAGCCCCTACTCGATGGTACCTTTCGAAGCGGTAACCACCCTAGGACATGCCCTACAACCAGCTCGGCAATGGTGCCTTTCACGAACTGCCAACATGCTAGTACGAATCTTCATACTTGACTAAAGCCAGAGCCATATAGCACTCATGGTTGCATTTAAGTCCCAGCTTTTGCCCTACAGTGGGGTCCTATTCCATGTTGCTACAGAAGCCAATTTTATCTCCTTGTTGCATAAGTCATTAATCAAGATTCATCTCAGATCCCTTATTGTAAAGCATAGCAGAGCTACCCATATGCATAGAAACCCATGGTGACAAGGTAAAAGGATAACAAAGCTATAGTAAAGATCTAAATAGGAATCAAATTATACACATGCATTATGACTAGATTGAATTAGGGTGAATAGGTAACAAGGATGATCCCATGTTAAACTTGCCTTGATCAGAAAGCTCCTGGTGATCCTGATCTGCTGCAAAGAACTCTTGCTCACCGAAGATCTCACCGGCTGTACTCGATCAACATCACCACGCAATCATCCGAACAATCATACACGAAGCAATAAAGATATGATCAGAACGTTACACCATAAACAATAAAGAAGTTTTAAAAGATTATAAAACAGATCTATACTTTACTACGATCACAAAGACGCGAGAACCACGCTAATCGGATCTAAAATGAATAAATTAGAGATTAAACAAGATTTTGAAAAGGGCAAGATTAAAGCATTAAGGAATTAATTTACTTTCATTTTCAAAAGTAATTAACATAGGTGAAATCTATACTACTGGATAGAGCATAAAATTACGGATCTAACGCAACTTGAACGGGTCGATTTGGATTTAAAACGAGCAAATTATGAGCATTTGAAAATCAGTGGCAAAACTGAAAATAGGAATTTTTCTTTTATTTTCGAATTAAATCAGAGTTAAAAGAGAATACGTTTTCCCAAGGGGAAAAGCATATTGCTGAAATCCGCTTTATGGACTGCGGGTTGAGAGGAGAAAAGGGTAGGGGCTCTTTAGCAAGATTACCCGCGAAGGGGTATCTTTGATCCTGAGCCACTGGATCTGAGATGGAGGGCTCAGATCAAAAGGGGGGAAGAAGAGGTGGCACGACGGCGCCATGGCCGGCCGAGCCCGAGGCTCGTCGGCGTAATTCGATCTGGCGCTATGGTGCTCGGTTTTCAAATCCGAGGGCACCGGGAGAACGAGGAAGGGGAGGAGAATTCACCGGCGTGTTCGGCGGGGCTCGGGAAAGCACAGAGGCGGCGGGCGGTGTGGAACAGCGGCGGCAGAGCTCTTCACATGGCGGCGCGAGGTGGTTAGGGGCTCGGGTGCTCAATCCGGCCGGGAAAAGGGTTGGGGAGCGAGAGGAGAGCACGGCGAACTCGCCTAGGGCAACGGCGAGGCTCGGGGATGGGTGTGGACGGCCGGCGACGGTGAACTGCGGCGGCGGTTACTCTGCGCACGGCGACAGAGCCAACCGGCAGCCAAACGATTGAGAACAGAGAAGGGGAAGTGTTTCGCGGACACGCGCATGCGATGCGAGGGTCGGTGGGACTTACCGTGGCCGGAGTTGCGTGGAACGGCGGCTCGACGGCGAGGGCAGAGCGGCGGCAATGGCGGCACTGCTGCAGCGGCTTGCAAGGCGAGGTGCTGCAAGTAGATGGGGGAAAACGGCGTGTTGGCGGCGCTATTTAAAGGAGCCGGGGACAGAGTCCCGTGCGGACACGAGCGCGGGGATTCCGCGTGCGGCGGTTGCGCGCGCGGCGCGTCGCGGCAGAGTCCAGGGCGGACTCGGGAGGAGGAAGAAGGGGGCTGACACGCGGGCCCGGCGCGTCAGTGAGAGAAGAGGGAGAGGGGAGGCGCGGTGCGGGCCTGCGGTTGCTGGGCCGAGAGCGGGGAGAGGCCGGCCCAAGGAGAAAGAAAGGGAGAGAGAAAGGGGAGAGCAAGCCGGGCTGGTTGGGCCAGAAAGGAGGGAGGAAAGGTTTTCTCTTTTTCTTTTTCTTTTTCTTTTCACATTTGATTTTCTAAATTGGTTTTGAAATATATTTCTTTGATTTTTGAAAATCCAACAACACAAAGAAAAATGCAGAGGCATGAAATGCACAATAAGTTAACCCTAACATGATATTAGTTTTAATTTTTATTTATTTAATTCTATGGTTCACAAAATTACTTGAAATAAATCAAATTTAACTCAATTTCAAATCTAATTTACTAATTCAAATTTTAGGGTGTTACAATTTCTTAACACCACTTTGAATACTGGGTTGTCATCCCCAGCATGATGCTAGAAATGTGCAGTGGTATTTATGAATATAAAAGCTCTCTAGAAAATATATTTATTCTATCCGCAAGCGCACAGATAAAATACCAATTGTAGCACTTCACCAGGAAGTAGTTTCCAGGTATCGTTTATTTATAATTTTGCTAAAGGAAAAGCAAAACATTGGTGGCATGAACTAACAAAGGTGTAGACTAGAGATGGATTTGCATAGCATGATTACTTATGAGATACTCAATCACACAGTCACTTGCTTCGGCAGGGGGGAAGTCATAATAATAATAAAGATATTGAAGTGTAAGCTCAAAGATAAATAATACAGAGATTAGAGATAGACTACTCCATATAAATGTAAGGTGACGTCGGACTAGTAAGAGAATAACTTCTAAGTGTATTCTAATCTATTAAGTCATAATCTACTCTAGCACATATACAATCATATATAGCAAATAAAGGACTCTTCATCTATGTATAAGGAACATCGCTAAAGAAAGCCAGGATATAACAAGACTTACTCCGCGATACCAATTCTGCTTGCCCTACTAATGGGGGGTGGACTATATAAGAATCAATGGAACTGTCACTTCCACGAACTACCACGCGACCCGACCAATAGGATACATTTGTAGGTAAATAGCATCTAAGCACCACGCTCACATCTGATCTACCATCTAAGTCCCTCGAGGGAAGAGCTAAGCGCTTTGCAAACTCATACTTAAACTCATTATCAATCATAACTATATCAAGTATAGAACTAGAACAAACTAAGAACATAATAAATAGAAACATAATGATATTAATAATAAAGTCGTAGAGAAAGATACAAGATAATACCGATCTTTATGATGATGATCCGAAATCCAGAGCGCGATGCTCTACTTCTCTAGATCTATCTAATCAATCCTATAGAACTTGAAGGAATTGGGAGTAGCTATTCTAATTCTCTAGTGGAGAGAGGGATATGAAACCTTAGCTTTGATGGCTTCCTCTAATAATGATTTCTCCTCTTCCTCAGGGGTGGCAGGGCCTTCCTTATATAGCCCCCTCAAATGAACGTGGACCGTCGGATCAAACCGACCTTAATCAAGTGGTTTAGATTCATCCTCAAAGGCGGTTAGGCATGATCCTCGAACTTCGCCCTGATTGGCCACAGGGGTAGGGCGACCGCCCCAAACCCTAGGGCGGGCGCCCTGGGTGTGGGCCCTCTCGGCCTCCGGCTTGGTCTAGTCTCTTCTAGAGCCTTCCTGAGTATTCTTTTCTTGTACGGAGGTCCTTTCTCTCTATGTAAACATGACATGTGGACCTTCCTTTGCTCTTTTCCTGATAACTCCCTGTAAAAACATAAACTCACCAAAACTTGTGGAAATCTGTTAGTTGGATCCCCTAAGTCTATGGTGGTGATTCAATTAAGTCCTTTTTATCTCTTGTTGACATATAGAAATTGATACTTAACGACCGTCAACAAACATCTTTTAAAACCACGCCGTAATCAAGGAGTGTTTGTTTGATGTATAAGAATTGTGCACAACATGCTCCCGTGGCTATGTATTCTGCCTCGGCGGTAGACAAAGCCACACTATTTTGCTTCTTGGAAGACCAAGAGATAAGAGATCTTCCTAGAAAATGGCACTCTCTAGAGGTACTCTTCCTATCAAACTTACACTCGGCATAATTCGAATCGGAATAGCCCACAAGTTGTAAGGGAGCGCCTTTGGGATACCAAAGGACAATGCTAGGGGTGTGTCTTATGTACCTAAGGATTCTTTTTACGACACTTAAGTGTGATTCCTTAGGATTAGCTTGAAACCTAGCACACATAAACACACTAAACATGATATTGATATCCAGCCTAGAAGCGGTGAGGTAAAGTAAACTACCGATCATCGAATGATAGAGAGTTTGTTCAATAGGTTTACCCCCCTCATCAAGGTCGAGATGTCCATTAGTAGGCATGGGGGTCTTGATTGGCTTGCTATCCTCCATCTTGAATTTCTTGAGCACATCTTGAGTGTACTTCTCTTGAGATTGAAGGTCCCTTCCCTCATTTGCTTCACTTGGAAGCCAAGAAAGAAGGTTAGCTTGCCAATCATTGACATCTCGAATTCCTTGGACATCAAATCACCGAACTCCTTGCAATGATCTTGGTTTGTTGACCCAAATATAATGTCATCGACATACACTTGGCAAACAAAGATCTCTCCATTAAGCTTCTTGGTGAATAATGTGGTATCCACTTTCCCGATCTTGAAGCCCTTCTTGAGTAGGAAGTTCCTCTTAGCCTCTCATACCAAGCACAGGGTGCTTGCTTCAATCCATAGGGCGCCTTGGATAACCTATACACATGATTAGGACAATTTGGGTCTTCAAACCCGGGAGGTTGTGAGACATAGACAAGTCCATTAATATAACCATTTAAGAAAGCGCTCTTCACATCCATTTAAAATAGTTTCATCTTGTGATGTGAAGCATACGCTAAAAGGGTACGAATGGCCTCCAATCTTGCAACTAGGGCAAAGGTCTCTCCAAAATCAAGTCCTTCTACTTGAGAGAACCCCTTTGCGACCAACCTTGCCTTGTTCCTGACAACTTGGCCTTGATCATCTTGCTTGTTCCGAAACACCCACTTGGTTCCAATGATTCTTGCTCCTTTGGGCCTCTCTACAAGTGTCCACACTTTGTTTCGGGTGAATTTGTTGAGATCTTCATGTATGGCATTCACCCAATCCAGATCCGCAAGTGCATCTTCCACACTAGTAGGCTCAACAAAGGAAACAAAAGAGTGATGCTCAACATTAGAGGCAAATCTAGATCGAGTTTTTACCCCCCTTGATGGACTCCCTATGATAAGGTCTTGTGGATGAGCTTGAAGCATAGGTGTAGATCTTCTATCAATCACTTGGGGAGATGGTTGTGGTGCATCAACATTATTTGCTTGTTCCTCGGCTTGATCATGAGGGATGAAGATATCTTCTTGTGCTTCCCTCACTTGTTCTTCATCAACTTGAGGCGTGTGAGGTGGAGAAGGCTCTTGATTTGCATCATCTTCATCTTCTTCCACCTCTTGTGGGTTGATGGCACCAACAAACATATTCTTCATAGCCTCCCTCAAGGGTTCATCACCTACATCATCAAGATTCTCAAGCGCTCCTTGGGAGCCATTAGTTTCATAAAACTCCAAGTTATAGTTTCTTCATCTAAGCCAGTGGCTTTGTTAAATACACAATATGCCTTGGATTTAAGTGAATAACCAACTAAGAAACCAATGTCACAACGCCTTTAGAACTTGCCTAAGCATTGACACTTCTTGTAGATGTACACTTTGCATCCAAACACTTGGAATAATGATATATCTGGTTTCTTCCCATTCACAAGCTCGTAGGGGGTCTTCTTGAGAAGCCTTTGGACAAATAGCTGGTTGGCCGCATAGCATGCGGTGTTGATTGCTTTGGCCCAAAACTTCTTAGGGGTGTTGTACTCATCAAGCATAGATCTAGCAAGAGTGATTAGAGTCTGGTTCTTTCTCTCTACAACACCATTTTGTTGAGGGGTATAGGTGGTGGAAACCTCATGCTTGATCCCAACTTCATCACAATAATCTTCAATCTTGGTGTTCACAAACTCGGTGCCATTGTAACTTCTAATCTTATTGATCTTCACATCAAATTCATTTTGTGCTCTAGTTGCAAACTTCTTGAATACTTCGGTTGTCTCTCCCTTGTCTTGAAGAAAGAACACCCAAGTGTACCTAGAGTAGTCATCAACTACCACCAAGCAAAAGAGATTGCCTCCAAGGCTAGCATAGGTGGTAGGTCCAAATAGATCCATGTGGAGTAGCTCTAGGACTCTTGAGGTTGACATGAATGCTTTGGTTGGATGGGTGTTTTCCACTTGCTTGCCGGCTTGACATGCACTACATAGTTTGTCCTTCTCAAACATCACATCCTTGATCCCTCTAATTAATTCCTTCTTGACAAGCTTCTTAAAAGTTGACATGCCCACATGTTTTAGTCTTCTATGCCATAGCCAACCCAAAGAAGACTTGGTGAATAAGCATGTTTGCAAACTAGCCTCATTAGTAGTGAAGTCCACTAGATAGAGATTGCTGTGCCAGAATCCCTTGAATATCAATGATGAATCTTCAATCTTGGTCACAACTACCTCATTTGGAGTGAAGAGACATTGAAACCCGAGATCACAAAGTTGACCCACCGATAGCAAGTTGAAGCTCAAAGATTGCACTAACAAGACATTGGATATTATTGATCATTGGAGATAGCCATTTTGCCAAGCCCTTGCACTTTTCCCTTTGAATTGTCCCCAAAAGTAATCTTGTCTTGACTTGCACAATCTTCATCAAGTGTAGTGAACATCTGGGGGTCGCCGATCATATGTTGAGTGCAACCACTATCAATTACCCAATGGCTCCCACAGGTCTTGTAGTTCACCTACACATAAGCAACTTGGAGTTAAGCTTGTTGTTTGGGAACCCACACTTGGCGCAGACCCATAGCCTTGTCAACCAACTCCTTAGCAACCCACAACACTTTAGGCTTGTTCTTCATCTTGGGACCAAGAAACACAACTAGTGGTCTACCCTTGGAATCCTTGTTGATGATGAAGTGTGCATCATGAGAAAATGGCCTTGTGTGCTTGGGCAAGGTCTTAGGAGGTGGAGTCTTGCATTCAAACTCAAAGTGACCAACTTGTCCACATCCAAAGCACTTCTTGGGCTTGGGCTTTGGCTTCTCTTGATTGTAGCCATTGTACTTGTTCTTGTAGTAATTCTTGGCTTCAATCTTGACCTTTTCCTTCATAAGTTGGTTCTCCTTGAACCCAATGCCCATCTTGTTGGTCTTCATCACGGTGTTCATCAAGAGCTCACTTTGAAGGTTGTGGCCCTTGGTGAACTTCTCCAAACCACTTGCAAGCTTGATCTTCTCATTCTTGAGCTTTGCATTTTCTTCTCTAAGTGTGTTGATCAAGGTGGTTGCATCCTTGTCCTCTTCTCTAGCCGTCTTGATGACAATGGGCTTGTTTGACTTGAGGTTGATTAGCTCTTCCTTGAGCTTTGAGTTCTCTTGCCTCATCTTCATGTAGTCATCATACTTGTCGGCCTATACAACTTGCTTTCCCTTGCACTTAGGATTTTGCTCACTAGCAACTTCATCAAGCAAGTCCTCACAAGAAGTAGCTATATCACACTTAACAACCGGGTTAATAGCAACATGTGTAGCAAGATCATGTGTAAGCAATTCATTAGCTACCACAAGTGTGCCATGTTCACTTTTCACTTGGTTGTAGTCATCTTTTAGCAAGTTATACCTTGTGTGGAGCTCTTGTGATGACCTCTCAAGCTTATCATGTTTCTCATTTGCTTGCTTTAGTGAGGCTTTGAGCTCCTATTGACGGTCCTTAAGTACCAAAATCAACCGTCAACTAAACAAGGAAAAGGATCTATATGAAACCAACACCTAGAAATAGGGTTTATACTGACAAAATTCCATGAGTTTTGGTGAATGTCTATTTCTGCAGGGGATATCAGGAAATATGGAGGAAAGGCCCACATGTAAGCATTACATAGAGATAATTATCATCCGTAGGGAAAAGAATACTCTAGAAGAATCAAGAAGGCGCGGGAAGAAGCGAGAGGCCGAGTGGGCCCAGGGCAGGGCGCCCACCCTACCCCCTGGGGTGGCCGCCCTAGGTCTAGCACCAATGGGCCTCTGCTTTGTGGACCCTCTCCCCACCGCCTTTAAGATCTCATCTACACCCTCCATTAAGGTCAGTTTGATCCGACGACCGACCTTCATTTGAGGAGGCTATATAAGGAAGGCCCCCTGACCCTGAGGAGAAGGGCCTCTCTGACCTAATTCATTATTCATCATCCATCTCAAGAGGAGAAGCCCCTGATCAAGCCCTAGAGCCGCCACATCAACTAGATCTCTAGTTTAGCATAGCTATATAGGATTAGAACTAGAAGGAGTCAATCTTCTATTGGTTTCTGGATCTGTCAAGAGGATTATTGGTAATTCTCTCTCTAGTTCTTCATTGTTCATCATTTGTTCTTCAATATTATGAATATGACTTTTCTCTACTTCATTATATTATTTATGACTTTACTCTATTCGTTTATGTTCTCAATTATATTGTTCTTAGTCTATTATGATTATATACTTGGCTTAGTTAGATCTGAATTATATTCATGTTTAGGATCGTATAGTGTTTTATCCATCAGTACTATGGGTAAATGATAGATATTGTGTAGGCGTGGTGCCTAGACCGTATTTATCTGCGATTGTACCCTACATTCTGGATCGAGAGGTAGATCACGGGAGTGACAGTCCTGTTGAGTTCTTTGTAGTCCTGCTCCCGTTTGTAGGGCAGGCATAGCAGTTCTATTACGGGGAAATGATTCCTATGTTTCTCATCTTCCTTAGTAATACTCACTACACATGAATATCTCTTATCTCGCCATGATTGCCAAGTGTAATTGCACTAATCATAGTTGCTAGACTGTATAATTAAGAATGACTTAGGAAATATCTTTGTAGTTCGTCCTAATTCCATGCTAATGTCTTGCTAGAATATCTGTTGAGGTGCTTATCATTATCTTATGTGGCTACATATATGCTGATCAGTATTTATCTTTTGTCACTATTTATTCATTATCTATATCTTATGTGACACTTATCCTGTATTGAGTGAGATAGATGAAAACTCTCCATTACACATGCAGTGATACTCATTAATCATCATTACTCATTCCTCATTTATTCCTTAGTATCCCTTTCCAGTGGTAAAAATATAAATAACGATACCTGGAGTACTCCTGGTTAAAATGCTACTTCGGTATAATCTGTGCGCTTGCAGAAACACATTTATTATTTATTAGAAGAGCAAATGCATATTTCAATACCGCATCTCTCTGTCATGCTGGGGATGACAACCTAGCTTAAGTGACATGAAAGGTGGATAACCTTTTTTGGCGCCGTTATCAGAAATAGAATTTATTCTACTTTTAGAAATGACGTTAAGAAGTATCAACAAGCATTTTTGGTGCCGTTGCCGGGGAAGGTTGATTAACTATCAAAAGGAATAAATGAGTCATCACTTGCATCACTAATGAGATTGAGAAAACATCAATTCTCTACTCGTACAGCCTTACCCTTGATCTTTGTCTATTTTTCCTATCATCTTTATGCAGGGTAATGTATGAATAGATTTGATCTTCCAGACAATTTTGTTGAAAATCCTGAAGCATTAATCAGAAGGACAAAAGCCAAGCTCAAGAAAGTAACAGAATCATCATCATCAACATTTGAGCTTGAAGCTTCATCCAATCAAGAAGATCATCAAAACATCGTTCGGTACTTGACACCAGAGTTCGAAGCCATGGCAGACAAGTCAATCCGTGAGTTCTCATCCCCCACCACGGACAACATCCGCACTGGACCTGCTGCGAACATTGATCGGTCATTTGAGCTCAAGCCTGCGCTCATCAACATGGTGCAAGCAAGCCAGTTCTGTGGGAAAGCACATGAAGATGCTAGTGCTCATCTCCAACATTTCCTGGAGATTTGCAGCACATTCACTATCAAGGATATCCCCAGAGACGCCATACTACTTCGCCTTTTTCCATTCTCACTCTTGGGATGAGCGAAGCAGTGGTTCTATGCAACCAAGGAGAAAAATACTACGTGGGCACTATGTTCCACCAATTTCCTAGCAAAGTTCTTTCCCATGGGAAAGACCAATGCTCTCCGTGGGAAGATTTCAAGTTTTCAGTAACAACATGACGAGTCCGTTCCAGAAGCATGGGAGCGCTTCCAAGATTACATCCTAGAATGTCCCCATCATGGAATGGAAAATTGGTTACTTATGCAGACCTTCTATCATGGGCTCAGCAATAGCACTCGTCAGACCATGGATGCTGCTGCCGGAGGAGCGTTCCTATCACTGACAATACCACAAGCCACAACTCTTGTGGAGAAGATGGCATCCAACCAAGGTTGGAGAGAAGAAAGAACTCAAACTCACAAGAAAAGTGGAGGTATGCACCAGCTCAAAGAGGTAGACATGCTGTCAGCAAAGCTAGACCTGCTCATGAAGAGACTCGATGAAAAAGCTAGAGAGAAGAAAGAAGTTATGCACATTCATGACTCTCACATGACCTTTGAAGAGTGTGGAGACACTGGACACTCAGGCAACCATTGTCCAGAATTGCAGGAGGATGTGAACTACATCAACAACAACAACTACAATCGTCCTCAGCAAAATCAAGGTTGGAATCAACAACAACAAAGACCTAACTACTCAGGTAACTACTCAGGTAATTATCAAGGTAATAATTCTTATAATAATCCTAATTTTCCACCTTTGAGAGAGTTAGTAGCTAATCAAGGAAAATTAATGGATAACATGTCTAAGAAATTAGCATCCAATGATAAAATACTAGAAACTATAAATAATAGAATGGATAATTTTTCTGTTGCCATCAAGAATCAAATTAGCTTTAATAAAATGATTGAATCTCAGCTAACCCAAATAGCTGATGTTGTTCCTATCACTAACCCCGGTATTCCATCACAACCGAAAGGATTAGAATCTGCAAATCTTGTAGACATATTCGATGCAGGTGCTTATTGGAATAACCCCACTGAAGAGTGGTGTAACGACTGCCTACCAACCAAGAAAGGAGATCCGGGACGACCCGTCATCCAAATCTCCATTGGCACCATGGACTTTCCTGAAGCACTTTGCGACTTTGGCGCAAGCGTCAATATCATGCCCAGGGTAATATATGAGAAATACTTTAATTATCCTTTATTAGAAACAACCCTATGTTTGCAGCTTGCAGATCGGACACTATGCTATCCAAGAGGAATATTAAAAGATATCCGTGTCCGAATTGGTACCTCATATGTCCCAGCAGACTTCATGGTGATAGAAATCGGTGTTGATGAGAGGTCACCCATTATCCTAGGGAGGCCACTCTTGAACACCGCTGGAGCTGTCATCTATGCTAGCACTGCCAAGATCAGTTTCTTCATCAAAGGGAAGAAGGAGACATTTACCTTCAAGAACAAAACCATACAAGCTCCTAAACAACCTCAAGATAAACCAAAGAAGAGGACCAATAGAAGGAACAAGCAGAACGCACAGAACAAGAACAAGAACAAGAACAAGAAGCAAGTACGGACATAATCAGCAAAGATGGTCATGGCACTCCACAATAATCAAGATCACCAAATCAGATCCCCTTATTTGATCAAGAAGGACGACCCAGGTGTCCCAACCATTGAATGCACAATCAATAGATGCTCATTCCAGAAAGCAATCTGCGACACCGGATCGGGCGTCAATATTATGGCCAAGTTGACCTATGAGTTTCTGTATGGTACAATGCCTCTACATCCAACATACACCCAACTCCAGATGGTAGATCAGACTTGCTGCGTCGTCGAAGGCATAGAAAAAGATGTCCCCATCCAAATTGACGACCACTTCATCCCTACAGACTTCCTAGTCGTTGATATGGGAGAAGATGATTATGATCCACCTATCATCCTTGGAAGGCCGTTCCTAAGCACCACCAAAGCTATCATCTACATTAGAACAGGAGAAGTTCACCTACACTTCCCCTCTAAGAAGGTACGTCGTTACTTTAATGCTAACTACATTGTTGAAGAATCCAAGCAGAATAGAATGAGGAGAAGACGTCGCTACCGCAACTAGAAGAAGCAGAACACCAAGGACGGATGGGCAGACTATAAAGGAGAAGTGTCAAGATATGAAGAAAGATACCCCGAAGAAGAAGAATCAATATACGCAACTCCACTCTCGAGGACAAACACACCACCAACTCCAAGGTTGGGAAATGAAAGACCATTCTACGACTACCACAAGCACGAGAACAGAGAATCATGGGAAGCAGAAAAGGTATGTCCTTTCAATTATAATGAATATTCAAAAGAAGGAGTTTGTCCTAGGGAGGCCACCACACCAACACAAGTGTGGAGACAAAAATAAATCATACCAGAAGAAGAAGCGCAGCCGAGGCGCCAAGCTACGCCATCCAATGAGCCCTAGGACAACTAAGGACGTGAGGAGTCCTGTTCGGAGGACTTAAACCACCGAACGCCATGCCAAGAGGTAACACTTGGTAATTACCTTTTCCCTTAAGTATTTACTTTTTCAAATTAGTTAATCATGTTTACACCATCTTTAAAAAGAAAATAAAAATGTTTAAAACTGTTAAGCCCTATGTGAATAGACTCGTGGCATAAAACCCATAAGTGTACTCGCTGTGGTGGCATAAAAAAATAAAAAAATAAGTTTTTTTCTTATAAATTAAATATATAAATAGAGAGTTTATGATCCTGCTAAATAATAACATCCATTAGAGAATGCTCGATATGATCAAGGATAGAGATTTATGACTAACACTTAATTAGCTCCACAAGCTTTGTTGTCTATTTGAAGCTTCACAGAATTCAAGGATCAAAGAAGAACAGCAACCAGAGGACACCTCTGCTACTGTCAACTACATCAAAAGAAATTACTTCAAAATCTAGCTTGGGGAGATCACCCCCACTACTCAGCTAAGTATTTCTACCTATCAGTTTTTATATCTATACTTTGATAAATATAAAAAGATGCATAATCATAAAAAAAACCAATAAATATTTTCCCGCTTATATATATATATATGCTTTTGATTAGTTAAGAGTTTGCTAATAAATAAATAAAGAGAATAAAATAAAATAGCTATGCTAAAATGAATCTCAGTAATAAACTCTTAAAATGGAGATGGTGAATAGTTGCTCTACCGTAATTCCTTTCAAGTACCTAGTTTTCAAATTTGATCTCTCTCTCTCAAGTTTAGGCATAATTGTTATGATTTGAAATTTGCTCTAAACCTAAACTTGTGGGAAGAGTACCTGATCTAAAGTCTAAGTCATTGACAGATATGATATGGGAAGGTTTGAGTTGCTATTTATCTGTTCTTAGAGATACTAGAATTCTGGAGAATTTTATCTTTTGAAAACTTTAAAAACACTACATGATGAGTTCCTGTATGACGAAAGTTTAAATTCCTACCACAACCACACAACCATATATACATGCTTACTAGATTAGGAAACCACACAATTTTACATACTGCTTATGAACATTGAGTGTGGTCAAACTGTGTGACCCTCGGGAACTAGTCATGCGATCTGAATCAAGATTCACGTACACTCCACCCACATATGCTACTTCTATCCCAGAAGTACGCATCCACATATATCCACTCATTTCCATCTCCAGATCCACCCACCAAAAAACATTCTACTCCTAATCCGGGAGAGAATAGAAACACATAAATATTCTCCTATTCCTGTTTTATCCTTGTGAAATAAATGCTCCAGTCATGTTTGCTTCATTACTATGTAAGGATGAGTGCTCTTAGTCAAAAAAAAGAGAGACGAGGAAATAAAAATGGGCAAGTGCCCGCCAACCTTGAAAAAAAGAGAGAAAAAAGAAAAGAAAAAAAAATTCGAGCATCTCATTCCCTCCGAAAGGTTTCAAATACAAGAAAGGTATATCCAGGGAGCAAAAGTAGAATTAGACTTTCATCTCTGTTATCATCACCATCACCACTACTATCATTCCATCATCATCATACACCATTCATTCGCCACACATGCACATCTTGATTTGACTTATTGACCTGTTCCTTTGGATCCGCGGTTTGACTATGCAATATATGTATTGTAAGTATGTATACGCTATCTCCCACCTATGAGCTCCAGATATAAGCCTTATAAGTAGGGTGAGAGAGAGAAGGCAATACCACAATGCCTTATACCACAAATACCACATATCTGAGAGAAGGCATACACCATCAAATGCCTTGGTAAGGATCCAGAAATACCACAAAGGAGCGATTGAGAGAGTCATACAAGGAATCTCTGAGTTTTATTTTGAAAAACTATAAAAACTCCGGAGCTATAGTTGATCGAAGAGCAAGATACATGGCGCTTGACTGGACCGTTCTATCTTTCAACTACCCAAGACACAGGTGACAGTTACAAGCCCCATGGTGGAAGGTAAAATGAGTAAGTTTTTTTTATCTTAATAGTTGATCTAATCCAGAGATGAGTTCTTATTTGAAAGCATGTGTACCTGTAAGGCGTGAAGGCATTTGTCGGATACCTCCCCAGCATGACAGAGAGATGTGGTATTGAAATCTGCATTTGCTCTTCTAATAAAAAATAAATGTGTTTCTGCAAGCGCACAGATTATAACGAAGTAGCATTTTAACCAAAAAGTATTCCAGGTATCGTTATTTGTATTTTTACCACTGGGAAGGGATACTAAGGAATAAATGAGGAATAAGTAATGATGATTAATGAGTATCACTGCATGTGTAATGGAGAGTTTTCATCTATCTCACTCAATACAGGATAAATGTCACATAAGATATAGATAATGAATGAATAGTGACAAAAGATAAATACTGATCAGCATATATGTAGCCACATAAGATAATGATAAGCACCTCAACAGATATTATAGCAAGACATTAGCATGGAATTAGGATGAACTACAAAGATATTTCCTAAGTCATTCTTAACTATGCAGTCTAGCATACTATGATTAGTGCAATTACACTTGGAAATCATGGCGAGATAAGAGATATTCATGTGTAGTGAGTATTACTAAGGAAGATGAGAAACATAGCAATCATTTCCCCGTAATAGAACTGCTCTGCCTGCCCTACAAACGGAGGAGGACTACAAAGGACTCAACAGGACTGTCACTCCCGCGATCTACCTCTCGATCCGGAATGTAGGGTACAATCGCAGATAAATACGGTCTAGACACCACGCCTACACAATATCTATCATTTACCCATAGTACTTATGGATAAACGCTATACAATCCTAAACATGAATATGATTCAGATCTAACTAAGCCAAGTATATAATCATAATAGACTAAGAACAATATAATTGAGAACATAAACGAATAGAGTAAAGTCATAAACAATATAATGATGTAGAGCAAAGTCATATTCATAATACTAAAGAACAAATGATGAACAATGAAGAACTAGAGAGAGAATTACCAATAATCCTCTTGACAGATCCGGAAACCAATCGAAGATTGACTCCTAGTTCTAATCCTATATAGCTATGCTAAACTAGAGATCTAGTTGATGTGGTCGCTCTAGGGCTTGATCAGGGGCTTCTCCTCTTGAGATGGATGATGAATAATGAATTAGGTCAGAGAGGCTCTTCTCCTTAGGGTCAGGGGGCCTTCCTTATATAGCCTCCTCAAATGAACGTCAACCGTCGGATCAAACCGACCTTAATGGAGGGTGTAGATGAGATCTTAAAGGCGGTGGGGAGAGGGTCCACAAAGCAGAGGCCCATTGGTGCTAGACCTAGGGCGGCCACCCCAGGGGGTAGGGCGGGCGCCTTGCCCCTGGGCCCGCTCGGCCTCTCACTTCTTCCCGCGCCTTCTTGACTCTTCTAGAGTATTCTTTTCCCTACGTATGATAACTATCTCTATGTAATGCTTACATGTGGGCCTTTCCTCCATATTTCCTGATATCCCCCTGCAGAAATAGACATTCACCAAAACTCGTGGAATTCTATCAGTATAAACAATATTTCTAGGTGTTGGTTTCATATAGATCCTTTTCCTTGTTTAGTTGACGGTTGATTTTGGTACTTAAGGACTGTCAACAAGCCCCCAAGTCTTACTTTTTGCTCGTCCCTGAGCAAAGATAGTCTCAGTGATGGATCAGGAGCTGCTGCAATGCTGTCGGTGGCTAAAATGGCGGGGTCTAGACAGCCAATGAGTAAATTTCTAAGCGTGTCGGAGATCGGATGGTTATGCTTGGAGAACACTCGGTTTATACTGGTTCAGGCACGAACGCCCTACATCCAGTGTTCTGTGGAGTCGTGTTACCAAGCGTGGAGAGGTCATAGAGAGGAGTTACAAGCTATGGTGAGAGAGGGAAGCTGGTTCCCATGTCTCGTGCGTATAGGTTCCTGGTTCTGGTGAGGGCTCGCGTGAATGCAAGCGTAAGTGTGTGCGAGCGAGTTGAGTGGACTCTGAGAATGTCAAGAGAGAGAGACTGGAGGTCCATTCTCCCCCTTTATACGTAGGGAGAGATGGAGTATTACAGTAGAGAGGGAGAGAGAGAAACGTGGGCTCGGCCGAAGCTGTCGACTTCGGAGCACTTTAACTTTTGTTCGCCTTCCTTACCGGGAAGATTATGCCTGTAGGCACGCCGCCCGGGCCCTGTTCGTCCTTGATGGAGCTGTAGCCATGCGCCCCATGACCAAGAACACCACCATTCCCTGTCTTGGCAGCATAGGGCCAGGCACCCCCGTGTTCTGTTGTACAGGGCTGAGAGCGCCCTAATCCCTATGCAAGTGTCCGTCGGAGGTATGGCTCGGGATGGTGAATGTCAGTCGTCGGTTAGGTCGCACAGGACCTTGTACCGTAGGGAGGATACAGGGGCAGGTATGGAGGTTCACTCCTTGGACCCCATCCCTAAGGACGAGGATTACTGTGGACCTTTTGACTATAGGCCAGGACGCCATGGGCCGGTTGTGGCGGCGACTCCTCCGAGGGCAGGTAGCATCACAGATGATGCTTCGCTAGCTCGGACGAGGCGAAAGTGTCTCCGAGGGTAGATGGCGTCACGGCTGAAGTCACCCTGGCTCGGGCGAGGCGGGAGAGCCCCTGAGGGTGGATGACATTTCGGCAGACGTCACCCTGGCTTGAGCGAGGCGGGAGAGCCCCCGAGGGTGGATGACGTCTCGGTGACGTCACCCGAGCTCGGAAGAGGCGGAAGATCCTCCGAGGGAGTGGTGCCTGTCTTGGTTGGTCGGAGGCGTAGAGCCCCTGTGGGTGGCTGACGTCACCCCTGCTCGGACGGGTCGGAGAGCCCCCGAGGTGATTTTGTTTTTGCGAAGTGCGGTGTTTAGGGTACCCTATTCTCAGGTATCCGACAGTAGCCCCCGAGCCTGCGATGTAGTGATGGACTACAACGGAGGCTCCCGAGAGTGGTTATTGTGTTCGGCTAAGTTTGTGGATTCTGGTGGGTGCGCGTGAGCGCACCCGCTGGGTGTAGCCCCCGAGGCCTTAGGAGGATGATTTTTCCTCCTAAGGGCTTATCCGGTAGACTTGTATAGTGCTTGGCCCTTCGCCCTCCCCATGAGGTAGTGGGGGAAGGGAGAGGACTGCTCCGTACATCGGAGCTAGAGCTTTGCTTGCACGCCTGCCCTGCCACGGGGCATACTGTTGGACTTGGGCTGATGTGCATTGAAAGAACGAATCGGCACTGCGCAGTGCTGCCACTCGATTGCGGAGTCGAGTGGTCGGGTCGATGACGTGCGGTTACCCAAAGAACCTGACGATGCCCCTTGTCGGTCCAATACGGGTGCGCCGTGTTTTTCCGTCAGGGTTCGGCACGGGGCGCCGCTCCCTGTTAGTCAAACTCTGAAAGGCGAGCCCTGAACCTCGGGACTGTTTGGCCATTTATCGCCCCGTCGCGTCCCCTCAGAAACTGGCGCTGGCGCGTAGCGTGGTTTAATTGGGGAGGCGAGTGGTGCGGCCTTTGTGGGCCGGTTGCCGCGTAGGTGCCCCGGCGGCTATAAATAGGGACGACCACTTGCGGGGTAAGACACACAACCCCGTATCATGGCGCGCCCCATCTTCTTCCCCCGAGACCTCGTCGGAGGCACCCTCGAACCGCCCTGGCGAGCAGCCTTTCTGAGAGCGCACCGAGATCAGAGGAAGTTCTGCATTAGGGGTGCAGGTGTCCCGACCAGTGGCGGAGGTCAGAGGAAGCTCTGCGAGGTGCACAGAGCCCTCCCTTATTCCGTCCGCCGGCGGGCCGAGAGGTTGTCACCACCCCTTGCATGCATCGCCCCTAAGGGCGGAAGGTGTGGAGTCCATCCTTTCGCCGGATGGATCCTGGTCTCCGCTTTTGGGGAGAGGTGGCGTGCTATTCCTTCCCGGAGGGCAGCCGAGGATGTGTCCACTAGGAAAGCCATGGCAGTTCACCTGCATGGCCCTAGGAGTTGGCTCATCCTTGGCTGTTGGTTGATGGCGATGTCGCCGTCGGCGAGATCGGCGGACTCGGGGCTGCCAATGCATGGCGGGCTCGAAGTCACTCGCCGGCGGCGTCCTTGATCACAGAGCGGCTAGGGTGACCTAGCCGCAAAGTGACCAGCCAACTCCGGGGGAGGGAGAAACATCGTCACGGCCCGGGGGTTCCTAAAGACGAGGCAGCCGTTGTTCTCCCATAGCTGCAGCATGTCTAGTCAGGGTGACCAGTGGGTCGTGACGCCGCCGTCCGACGTGGTCCCGATGACTAGGCAGGCACCCCCCGGGCCCCGCGGCTGGGTTGCCTGACCTGGATAATACAGGTGTCGGGTGGCAGTACCCTTATCGTGGGCGTCCGTGTTGTATTTCTAGCTTTTGGCCCTTCGGCCAGGAATTTCTCTTGAGCCCACCTTGTAAACGTTTTCGTGTTTTTTAGTGTCTAATGATTGGGCTTAGCCCCAGTGGCTCTTAGAAAGCATGTAAACCCTGCAAGGATTAATACATATATATATATATATATATATATATATGAGAAATTGAAATGCGTTTGCTTCGTGTTTACCTTGGCGGACCTCTGACGAGTGAGGCTCGACGCGTTTCTCCCTCTGGTTACCCGGTTGCTTGAACTGGGGCGGGGGCGCGGTGGCAGCCCCCGAGTCCTTACTCGATGCAAGGAATGTGAGCCGAACCATGCTATCCTCGAGGTGGGCGAACCATGGGTGCTCATCGGGTTCATAATGGGTACATCTGAGTGGGGTGTTGGTTCCCGTTCGATAGGGTTCCGGCTAGTGGCCCATGTCGTGGCTCACCCCAGATCGGTTTCATCTAGTAGTCGGGTCCGTTCAATAGGTCCCAGGGGCCTGTTGCCTTCCTTCGGAGAATACCATGAACCAATCATCCGTTAAGACGAACTCAAATACGAAATCTAGGGATGACCTTACCATCCGATTGCCAGGCTGATGACCGCTAGCATGTCCATCCCCTATTCGCCCCTTACTTTGATGTCCTGAGTCATCCATTTCGAACCCCGCTAGGTTGGCCTCCGTATCTCTAGACCGTAGTGGGCCGTCAGGGCGTCTATAGCCCCTATCCCCTGTCTTACCTGGGCCCATGGGCCGTTAGCGCTGGATGTGTTACGTGGCGGTCCTTCCGACATCTGCGCTTGTCGGCCGAGCTCGGACGAGTCAGAAGTTCTCCCGAGGGGCGCTTGCGCTCGGCGAGCGCGTGGTTTGGCTGGGGACGCATAATAGAAATCTACGCATGCAGCGCGGTGGGCCCAGGGTGGATCCTGTAATGATGACAGATACGGGGTGCGTGTATCGGAGCGAGGAAAAAGGCGGGTGGTGTTAGTTACCTTCCGTCATGCGCGCGGCTCTCGATATTCCCGGGGACAGTAGAGAGGACGTAACCGAGCGGACCGCATTTAAGGCGACTCGGGTCGTGCGGTCGTGGAACGGAGAGCCGAGGAGGTGCCATTTCGTCTTCCGGGTCCCTATAAATATTTGCCCGCGGCGTCATCGCCCGTGAGTCTGCACTGTTTGCCTCCTTTGTCTCCCAATCTCGCTCGCATCGCCTCCCTTCGAATCTAGGGTTTGCGCTGCCGCATCTCCGCCTCAACCACGCTTTCCGACGCGCCGCGAGCCGTTCCCCAGGCGCATCCCTCATAGCTGGAGAGTATCCGGTGAGAAGCTGGGCCCGATGCACACTCGAGCATGAGCGGGCGCTCGAGATGGTGGACGCGGGGTTGCTGCGCCCTGAGGTTTCCGCCGACGGACACCTGGAGTAGATAGTGCCCACTGGCGCCGACATGCCGGACCCGCCGGAAGGGTACGTGGTCTCCTTCCTTCCATTCCATGAGCGCGGATTTGGTATGCCGCCGTCTTGCTTCTTCCGCGGAATCCTCCACCACTATGGGATCGAGCTCCATAATCTCAATCCCAACTCCGTCCTCCACCTCGCGGCCTTGGCGGCCATGTCAAAGGGGATGCTGCCGACGGAGCCGGACTTCGTCCTGTGGAAGTTCTTCTTCAAGGCGATGGTGTTCCTTGTCAACAGTCATGGCGCGAGGTACGTGGTGCCATGCGGAGGGTGCGTGCTCAGCCTCCGCTCCGTCAACCTGGGTCTCTACATGCCGACGCGGGCGATCTCCTCCAATCGGGGATGGCACTTGCAGTGGTTCTACATCTGGAACCATCCCGAGGCGCCACTCCCGACCTTCACGTGTCGCCGCTTCGCCGAGGAACTCCCGAGCTTGCACTACGGCCCGACCCCTCAGGAGCTCGCGGGGATACAACCCTATCTCCAGAGCTTGGCGCGGCTTCGGGACTAGGGGCTGAATTTTTCGGGGGTCGTCACGCAATTCCTACAGCGTCGGGTGCTCCCACTGATGGATAGGGAGCGCTGGTTGCACGAGATGCTGCCCGGGGCGTCGCGCGAATGGTCTGCCATGGCAGAGGTGGACTTGAGCCTCGAGGACGCGATCACTGTCGCCCGAAGGCTGTTGGGGAACACTCTGGACGAGAACGACGCCTATCGCTGCCCGCCGATGCGCCCGGACCTCAACTTCATCAAGTTGGTGAGTCCAGATACCACGGCATCGGCTTTTCCCCCCGCATTGTTTCCCCTTGGTCATGCTAACCCGTGCTTCTTCTGCCCTTCCTTCGTAGGGGCCTCATTCGATGGCTCGCCACGTGGCCGCCCCCTTCCTGTTCCACCGGCACAGCGGCTGGCGAACAAGGAGCGGAACGCGCAGCAGCAGGCGGAAGCCGCCAAACGGAGGAGGAAGAAAGCCGACAAGGCTTGGAGGCACACGCAACTGGAGATGTTGGGAGCCAGGCAACGCCAAGCGGGGGAGCCGGAGGAGGAGTCCACCATAGAGTCCGATGAGGACTGGAAGAACCTCAGCGGCGACGACGATGATGATGATGACGACGATGATGAGGACAGGCGTCCTTTATCTGAGGTGGTGCCGGCCCTACAGACACCAGGGGTCCTGCATCACCCCGCCGGGAACGCGCCGACGGCGGAGTTGCCCCTGGTGAGGACACTCGGCGCGCACCTGGCCCCTGGTGGCTCCGGGGGCGGTGTTGCCGGTGACTCTCCGGCCGACCCTCTCCCCGCCCCGTTCGGGGGAGTGAGGACGGTGGACGGAGCAGTGGTTCGGGGACTGCGGGCCGCGGCGCGGTGGAGCCGACGCGGAAATGCCTCCGCATCTTCCCCCTGTAGTAAGCTTGCGTTGTTCGATGTCTTTTTTCACTTTACCAATGAAGAGCGATGGCTCATGGCTTGAACGTGCGTGTTAAACAATGCAGGGCCACCAGCGGCTCCGCGCACGCGGGATGGAAGAGGCTACGCCGGGGGGCGCCGTTGATCGGCCTAGGACAGAGTGGAGCGGCCCCGGCTCCTGGTTCGACGGACGGTGTCGGGACCGGGGGTGACCCGAACCCGAGCGACGCCGCCGCTGCCGCGCCGTTGACCCCTGCTAACGCCGGCCTTGGGGCCCTCGCGCCGTCTTGCCCCCCGGAGGTGGTAGTCGTCGACGACTCTGGGGAGGAGGGCGACCTGGGTGGCCCCATGGCTGTAGACTTCGAGGAGGTTCAGACGGCCACGACACCGGAGGACGCAGCGGTGGTGATGGTGGTGGGTGGCGCCGGCGAGGACGCCCCCGGCGCCACGGACGAGAATGTGGGAGTCGCATCCGTGATGCCCGAGGCCGAGGCAGCGGCTACCGGCGCGAGTGAGGAGGGCCTCCTAGGCAGCCCCCTTCCCAACCAACGTGCTAGCCCAGCACATGGCGGGCCCCCGGTCGTTCACCGAGGAGGAGGTGGCGGCCGCTCGTGCGTCGAAGGTCGTGCTTTCCCAGTCTAACGCGACCTCGTCCGGCGAGGTGGCGGGCGCCGGGGGGAACGTGTCCCCTGGGGCCCTGCGCCGGCTTGGCCCTGACCGCCGTACCTTTGGGGACAGCGATCCGATTGCCTAGGTCGACTTGATGAACTAGGGGGCACCGGTGTTCGTGCTGGACGACCGGCGCGAGCTCTGGCACTAGAACCGCGTGGCTGCCTCTCGCTAGGAGCACGATCATCTCGTCGCACGCGCGGTGGAGCTGATCCAGAGGGCGGTTGCGGCGCTCGGCAATGACCTCTCGCATCACGGCAACGTAAGAGGCAGTTTAATCGTGAGTGTTGCTTGTTCTTTCTCATCGACTGCGTGACGTCTCCCTTCCGGTAGATCCTGATGGCAACGAGCGCCGGGAAGTCCGAGTTCCTCCATCGCGAGCTCGGTCGGTGGGATCCCGGGTCTTGGACATCCCCTAGGGAGACCGACGTGGCCGAGGAGCTCGTGGCGACCCACCGTCGCGCGGAGGAGTTGGAGGGGCAGCTGAGGGCCGCGGAAATAAGGACGGCAGACACCCAGGCGTTGGCGCAGTGTGGCGCCGCTGACCTCGAGTGGATCGGGCGAGAGCGTGACGAGGCTCATGCCGATGCCGAGGCCGTCTGCAAGATGCTAGCGGATGAGCGCACGGCGCGCCTAGCTGAAGCCGATCGCTTGACGGCCGAGCACAATACCGAGGCGGAGGCGCGATGTCGTGCCGTCTCGGCGCTGGACTCCATGGAGGAGGAGCGCAACACCATGCGGTGCCAGCGTGACATCAACCGCTGAGAGTGCGACGATGCCGCAGCTCGCTTCGAGGACCTTTCGGCACATGCGCGCGAACATGGCGCCGGCGCTGATCGGAGGATCCTGGCATTCTCCACCTAGGTCGGCGAATTGACCGGGGTCGTCTTGCAGCTCCGCGCGACAGCCGATGGCTTGTCGAGGGAGAATGCAGGTACGTTTCCTCTGCTTGTCCTTTTGCTCTGGTGTTTTTGCTTTCGAGTTCGGAGGCTGAGGCCCTCCTTCTTGTTGCTTCAGAACTGCAGGCCGGTGCGCAGGAGGCACAGGCGCTGCACGAGGTGGTACACGGGGTGTGCGACCTCTTCAGCGTGCCGGTCGCAGGAGATGGACCTAGATCGATGGCCATTGTCTCCTGCCTCTACGACGCGGTGACCCCTACGCTCGTCAGCGACGGCTACCCCCAGGGCGCCCCAGAGGACATGCTCGACCAGATTGAAGCTGTCGCGGAGGAGCCAGCGGCGATCCTGGCCGCCAAGCTCGATGATGAGATCTTCCCACCGTCAAAAGAGTGACCCTGCGTGGTCAGTGACTAGGGCCGAGGGCCCTTGTAAGAAAGACTTAATCTGTTTCTTGGTACAATACGCCCTGGAGGGCTTTGAACAAGTTTTATTGCTCCTTAGTGAGCTCGTTTTATGTTTCCGCAGTTTTTCCGTTTTGATCTACTTGCTTTACTTTTCCTGGTAAGAGGTCTGGTCTGCTCGAGTGGGCAATCGGGTGGAAGCACTTGGCTCTGGGGAGCCGGAGTACCTCGCGGCCCATTGCCGCGACCCGGTGAGATTTTCTTTCTTGACCGGGAAAAACGAAGTTTTCGTTCAGCAGGAAAAAAAACGCGGGTTTTTGGAGAGAAAAACAGGGGTTCCGCCCTTTCCAGCCCCCAAGCGAGGTGTGCTCTGGCGCACGCCGGGAGTGCACCTTGTTGAGTGATTGGTCCGAGGGTTCCCGCATTTTTATTCCTCGAACTTTTTGTTTAAGGAGGGTTACATGCGTATGTACAATGCTAAGTACACTGAATAAAAGTAGAAAAATGACATAGTTGTGTGTGGTCTGAGCATCCGAGCTTTTCACGCTCTAGGGTTCGACGTCCATCTTGTCTGCGGCCTCGATCGCCGCCACCGGCTCCTCGCTGCGCACCTCGGCCATGGCGTTCTCGCAACAGTCCACCTCACACTGGTATGCCACCTTGAGGTCGGAGGCGACTGTGATGATGCCGCACGGCCCCAACATCTTGAGCTTGAGATAAGTGTAGTTGGGGACGGCCATGAACTTCGCGTAGCACGGCCTCCCCAGCACCGCATGGTAAGTCCCGCGGTAAGCCACGACCTCGAAGGTGAGGTCCTCAGTCCGGAAGTTGTCCGGCTTCCCGAACGTGACAGGCAGGTCGATCTGCCCCAGGGGTACCGTTTGTCTTTCAGGGACGATTCCCTGAAAGGGAGCCCCCGAGGATCGGAGCTTTTCCCTTCGTAGGCCGAGGGCTTCGAAGGCGTTGTAGTACATGATGTTGAGGCTGCTGCCCCCGTCCATTAGTACCTTGGTGAAGCGCACGTTCCCTATGATCGGGTCCACGACGAGTGGGTAACGACCCGGGTGGGGGATGTGGCTCGGGTGATCGTCTCGCCCGAACGTGATGTCGGACTCCGACCAGTCGAGGAAGGCCAGAGTTGCCGGGGCGGCCGTGAAGACTTAGCGTCGCTCCCACTTCTGCCGGCGCTTGAAACCATAGGCCTCCGAGCCCCCGAAGATCATGAGGAACTTGTTGACGTGGGGGTAGGAGTCTTCGCGACCCCCGTCCCTGTCCTGACCATCCGGCAGCTTTGGTTGGTTGTCTTTGTTGGGGACGACCTTGAAGTACCTAGCCATCATCTCACAGTCCTGGAGTGTGTGCTTGACCAGCCCGTTGTGGTACAGGCATGGCTTGGTGAGCATGTCATCGAACTTGCCCCCCTTCTTTCCGCCCTAGGGACAGGAAGTCTTGCGATCCGCCGCTGCGACCACGTTGTTCCTGTTCTTCTTGTTCCTGTTCTAGGCGCGCTTGGAGCCGCCTTCGCCGGCGTCCCCCACTTCCTTGCCCTTCCCCTTGTCGGGGTGGAAGATTGCGCCGACTGCCTCTTCACCCGAAGTGTAGCTTGTGGCGATGTCGAGGAGTCGCTTGGTTGTGCGAGGGTTGCTGCGGCCCTACTCATGGACCAGCTGCTTGCAGGTGGTGCCTGCAAGGAACACCCCAACCACGTCCGCGTCGGCTGCAGTCGGGAGCTTTGTGCACTGCTGGGAGAAGCGATGGATGTAGTCCCGGAGGGACTCGTCGGTCTTCTTCCTGCAGCTGCGGAGGTCCTAGGGGTTCCCTGGGCGTGTGTAGGTGCCTTGGAAATTCCTGGCGAAGGCCTGTCGCAGGGAACTCCACCCATCGATGGTGTTGGGGGTAGGTGCTCGAGCCATGTGCGGGTCGAGTCTGAGAGGTGGAGAGGCAAGTTGCAGATGATGAACTCGTCGTCGTCAGCGTCGCCGGCCTGGCAGGTGAGGCGATAGTTGTCGAGCCAGAGCCCGGGGTTTGTCTCCCCGGAGTACCGGACGATGTTGGCTGGCTGGTGGAAACGTTGCGGGAACGGGGCACGGCGGATGCAGCGAATATAGGCTAATGGGCCCAATGGATCTGGCGAGAGGGACTGATCCTCCTCGCTGTCATATCGACCACCACGACGGACGTGGTAGCCCCTGCTCGTGACGTCCTGCTTGGCGTGCTTGCGCGCGTCGAGTGTGTCACGCACGTCGTGTTTATCGCCTACGCGGGCATGAACCGTCGAACGTCGGCGCTCGCCCGGCGCGGGATCCTAGTGAACTGATCCCTCATGGTCGTTGGGCGCCGGGTCAACCTGATGGCTCAGGTTAAGCCCGTGCCTCCGCGACGCGGAACTCTCGGCCTGCTGAGCCGCGGCGTGCCCCAGGAGGGACTTCAGCTCTTCGTGAGCGAGCTTCCCCTCGGGAGTGTCTGGGACCGGGAGGTTGCAGAGCAGCATCGCCGCTGCTGCGATGTTCTGACTTGCCTGCGGGAACTGCGACGGGTCGTGCTTATCGTTGATGATACGCTGATGCACAGCTCGGGTCTCCCTGCGAGCGCGGGGCTCTCTGGGGCCCTGGTAGTTTCGCGCTCAAGCTGCTCGCGCTCGAACATTACTCGTCGCTACCCTTCCGTGAGCTTCCGCTCCATGTCGTGGAGTTCTTCCAGGTAGTGCCGTTGAGCCTCCGAGGATTGAGGATCGCCCCGCGGGGCGGGTGCCGGTGATCTTTCTTTGTCGACGGGGGTGTGGACGCCATCGCCGTCGTTGTCCCCATCCTCAATGAGGGTGGGGTCGACAGCGGCTCCGTGTGGCGGTGGATCGCACATGAAGCACTCGTAGCCACAGCCCGCGCTGTGGTCGCTCGAGCCGGAGTCGAGCAAGTAGTCGCTGGCGTGCAGGAAACCATATAAGGCCTCCTTATCCCCCAGACCTTCGAAGTCCAGGGGCTCCCAGGGGTCGACGCTGCCGTGGCTGGAGCCGGCGTAGGAGGTGGCCTCTGAACTTGTGGGGAGGTCGGAGATGGACCGGAGATGGTGGGACACAATCCCAATGCATGTCCCCTCCGCGGGGTCGGCACGGAAGCCCGCGGCCACCGCCTCCGAGTAAGACGCGGCGGCATTCCGCATGCCGTGCGGTAGCACCCTCGCGATGGGCGCATTGATGAGCCCAGGGGAGAGCGGCTGTCCTCACGCGAGCTGCGCCGCCACGTTAGCGAACGCGAAGTAGAGGTTGTGCAGGGACCCCTGGGTCGGCTGGGGACCCATCAGGGTGTCAAGCTGGCGCTCGAACTTGGGGTAGTCGGCTTGTGGGACGGCTGTCCCTGGAGCGGTTCGCCCCCTGGAGGGAGGCAGGCCAAGGTGGGCTATGGATGCCGAGATGGCATCCACGGCTACCTTGGAGGATGCCGTGGGGCGACGGAGGACCAAGTCGGCCCCCTGCCCATGGCCCTGGAAGTCCAGGCTACCAAAACGAACGATGGAGCCCGGAGCAAAATCGATGTGGCGAGATACCATCTGATACTCGAAAATACGGGTGACACGCAAAGTTCCCCTACCTGGCGCGCCAATTGTCGGTGTCTAAAATGGCGGGGTCTAGACAACCAACGAGTAAATTTCTAAGCGTGTCGGAGATCGGATGGTTACGCTCAGAGAACACTCGGTTTATACTGGTTCAGGCACGAACGCCCTACGTCCAGTGTTCTGCGGAGTCGTGTTACCGAGCGCGGAGAGCTCATAGAGGGGAGTTACAAGCTATGGTGAGAGAGGGAAGCTGGTTCCTAGGTCTCGTGCATATAGGTTCTTGGTTCTGGTGAGGGCTCGTGCGAATGCAAGCGTAAGTGTGTGCGAGCGAGTCGAGTGGACTCTGAGAATGTCGAGAGAGAGAGACTGGAGGTCCATTCTCCCCCTTTATACGTAGGGAGAGATGGAGGATTACAGTAGAGAGGGAGAGAGAGAAACGTGGGCTCGGCCGAGGCTGTCGACTTGGGAGCACTTTAGCTTTTGTTCGCCTTCCTTGCCGGGAAGATTATGCATGTAGGCACGCCGCCCGAGCCCTTTTCGTCCTTGATGGAGCTGTAGCCATGCGCCCCATGACCGGGAACACCGCTGTTCCCTGTCTTGGGTATGGGCGGGGGTTGGCAGCACACGGCCAGGCACCCCCACGTTCTGTCGTACAGGACTGAGAGCGCCCTAATCCCTTTGCAAGTGTCCGTCGAAGATATAGCTCGGGGATAGTGAACGTCAGTCGTCGGTTAGGTCGCACAGGACCTTGTACCATAGGGAGGATACAGGGGTAGGCATGGCGGTTCACGCCTCGGAGCCCCATCCCTAAGGACAAGGGGTACTGTGGACCTTTTGACTATAGGCCAGGATGCCACGGGCCAGTTGTGGTCACGACTCCTCCGAGGGCAGGTAGCATCACGAATGAGGCCTCGCTAGCTCGGACCAGGCGGAAGTGTCTCCGAGGGTAGATGGCGTCACGGCTGACGTCACCCTGGCTCGGGCGAGGCGGGAGAGCCCCCGAGGGTGGATGACGTTTCGGCTGACGTCACCCTGGCTCGGGCGAGGCGGAAGATCCTCCGAGGGAGCGGTGCCTATCTTGGTTGGTCGGAGGCATAGAGCCCCTGTGGGTGGGTGACGTCACCCCTGCTCGGATGGAGCGGAGAGCGCCCGAGGGTGATTTTGTTTTTGCGAAGTGCGGTGTTAGCTTAAGTGACATGAAAGGTGGATAACCTTTTTTGGCGCCATTATTAGAAATAGAATTTATTCTACTTTTGGTAATGATGTTAAGAAGTATCAACAACTCCCTAGTGCTAGATGTGAGAGTGTTGTTCTCAAGCTTCAAATCATCATTAGCACTAGACAAGGCATCAAGCTTAGCATGCAAGTTTTCTTGGACTTCAAGTAGTTTGTAGTTTTTAGCTTTGTAGTTCCTTATGATTCTTGAGTATTTGTTGCAAATTTTAGTTAGCTCATCATAGGAAGGTGCTTCATCATCACTATCACTACCACTTGAGTCACCACTATCATTATCATCCTCTTTTTGTACCTTCTTGTCACCTTTAGCCATGAGGCATAGGTGTGTAAAGGATGAGCCCGAAGATGGTAGAGGAGGTGGGGGTGGAGTAGAAGAACCAATCACCAATGCAGCCACCTTCTCATCTTCACTTTCATCATTGGATGAATCACTTGTATCTTCAATGTCGATGAGCCAATCACCAACAATGTAAGCCTTGCCATCCTTCTTATTCTTGTGGAAGTTGAAGTTCTTCTTCTTGGATGGTTTTTCTTGCTTCTTCTCATCATCACTTGAGTCATCTTGTGCCCCCTTGTTGTTCTTGAACTTCTTGTTCTTGTGCTTGTCTTGCTTCTCTTCGGGGCACTTATGAGCCAAGTGACCAAGCTTCCCACAATTGTAGCAATCAATTTGGGAGAATAGATTTCTTGAAGAGCTTGTGAAGAATTTCTTCTTCTTTGAGTCAAACTTGACTCTGTTCTTGTTTAGCCTCTTCAACATCTTGGTGGTCTTCTTCACCATGAGAGCGATGTTGTCTTCATCTTCATCATCACTTGAGCTCTCAAACATCACTTGAACTTTGTGCTTCTCTTTGGTGGAGGCTTTGCGATCCAAGTCCCTCTCCTTCTCTTTTTCTTTGTCTTTCTTCTTGGAGGATGATGATGAGGCGCCATCACCAATCTTCATGAACATCTCATGAGCATTGATCTTCCCCAACACTTGTGTAGGATTGGATGCGGAGAGATCGCCTTGGTGAAGAATGGTGACGATGTGGCCATACTTCTCAATTGGCAAGACACAAAGAATCTTGCGCACCACATCGGTGGGTTGCATTTGAGTGAGCCCAAGGCCATTCAACTCCTCTACAAGAATATTGAGTCGTGAGTACATCTCATTAGCTTTTTCATTTGAAAGCATAGTAAAGGAGTTCAACTTAGCCATGACCAAATGGTAGCGTTCCTCACGCTCACATTTGGTCCCTTCGTGAAGCGCACAAATGTTTGTCCACACATCATGCGCGGTTTTGCAATTCCGCACACGGTTGAACACGTCCTTGCCAATGCCACGGAAAAGAATATTCTTTGCCTTGGCATTGTGTTGACACCGTTTTTCGACACGTGTCAAATAAGCTAAGACTTGTGTTGATCGGCAGCCGTTTTCTATCGGCATCAGGAAGTTATGAGTCAGTATTGCCGATGGGAGTGTGCTGTGGAAAGACTAAATGTGTTGCCGATGGAGGCTGGATGATCCTTGCCGACAAGGGTAATTGGTGAAGTCGAGTAGCTTAAGTTATAAAGTTGGTGATACCGATTGCCGATGAGAAGCTGATGCCGATTGCCGATGAGGAGATGTTGCCGATGCCGATTGATGATAAAGGCTGATTGGTGAAGACAAGTCATCAGAGGTTACCGATCGGGAGGTATTGCCGATGCCAGTGGGCATGGGATGCCGATGAGCATAGGGTGACTTAGCATGTGATATCAGCAGAAGATTACTGGTAGTCAAAGAAGGAAGCTGCGGATTGAAGGGATCTGCCGATGGAAAGTTTCCATCGAGGAGAAGCATAAGGAAACTAGTGATTTTGTACTAGTATTATTATGGCAGTTTGAGTCCGACTCTTACATGACTCGTTTATTTTCCTTTAATATAGGTGTGTTTGTTTAGGAAAATAATATTATTGTCTTAGATCCGACTCCTGTGGAAGGATACGAGTCGTGTCTTTGTACAACTCTCCATGCGGGAGTATAAATATGTGCCCGAGGGCTACGTGTAAAAAAGAATCCAATATCAAACAAACCAATTTTATTCTTATTCTACTTTTTATCGCAATTTATCTTTATTGCATTAGTTATAGATTATCAACGAGTTCTTCAAGCTTCGACGGGCTGCATCAGCTTGATCTCCATCAAATCCTTGTAAGTTCCGCGTGGGAGTACCTCTGAGCTTTGGCATCCGGGCGCATCGCTGTTGCCTCGTTCAGCTCTGCTCTAGTTATCCTGATCAAGTCTCAATCCCAGCATCCGGGCGCATCGCCGTTGTCTGGATTGGATCTTGTTCTAGTTATTGTCCTTGTCGATTAATTGGTCAAATCGACTGGCACGCCTCCGGATATCGAATTTCGGGTATAAGCCCGAGGTGTTCGCAAATCCTGACGCTTTTTGTGTCAACACCTCTTTTGGCACGCCTAGTGGGACCCGAGTATACAAACATACATCTATCATGGGTGATAACGCCGACGTTAACCAGAGGAACGTCATTGAAGTCTCCGAGGCCGACCTGAGAGATGATCAGAAGCTGGCCATGGAGCGGGCTATGGAGGAGTACAAGCAGTTATATCTGAAATCCTTCAGCCTAAGCAAGAGCGGCGAGGCAATCCAGAAGCAAGATCCGTTGTTGCCAAGGCAGGTCACGTACGACGCCAATCCTGGTAAGCTACAAGAGATGGTTAATTCTGGTCTAAGCCAAGCATTAATTAGCCACTCCGGCGTGCTGTCCAATACTGTCTACAATGCTGTCATGCAAACATTAAAAGAAGGACATGCACCTCAGTATGTTGGTCCAGCGTATCATCAACTTGGATCGGCATCTATAAGTCCATCGGCAGCCCCGCCGACATCCTCTACTCCTATGGAGCCGTCTGCCGATGTGACTATACCGTCAAGGCCGAACCCTGAAAGCGTCATCAGGCTCAATACAGATTCAGTGGCGTCGGCAATTTCAGGACCTGCTATCCAAAGTCAGCCAGCCCTTACTAACTGGTGGGGATACGGTATGCCTCCAAATCTATTTGCTGGTTCTAATCTGATGCGGGGAGATAGCTCGGCTTGGAAGGGCTCTATGGCATCGGCAATGCACTCATAGCCGGTGGCCCCTATGATGCATTACTCTGCGCCTTCTCCAACTGTGCGGGTGCCATCAGAAGATCTTCAAGTAATTCCCAAGATACCTCTGATGCCACCATCGGCAAACCCTATGCCGATGCAACATATTATAGCAGTTGGCAGTCAACCTGGTGGCAAATCCTCAAGCTAGAGTGCTAGTTCCCTAAGGTAATCTGGTGATTGATTGCTCCAGAATACAAGAGCCACACGCTCCAGTCAGCTATCAGCCATCAGTAAGTCATATGCCGATGATTTATAATCCTAGATGGGTCAACCAGCCGCCAGCTCAACTGCCTGGCGTGTCGATGCATCATTATGGAGGCCCAGCATACACTCAAAGCAGACCATCGGTACAGCAACCGATGAATACAATGATTCAACCTAATCTACCAACTGTGCAAAACCATCAATCGGTACATCAACCGATGCATAGTGTTCAGATGACTGGTGCTGCGCCCGTGACTACTTCGCATCATCTTCAAGAGGCGCATCAGCCGACTCCACCAGTCAACAACCAGCCAATGAGTCGGCAAGAGCAGGATGCATATTGGGCCGATAAGATTGTCGAAGTTATGAAAGAACAATTCGGCATTAAACCCAAAGTCAATACGTACTCTTATCGGACTCTGTATCCTCCAGCATATGACTTGATTCCTCTCCCAAATCAGTATAAAGTGCCTGATTTTACTAAGTTCTCCGGCCAAGACGACACATCGACAATGGAGCACATCAACCGCTTCATTATCCAGTGCGGAGAAGCTGCCAACAGGGAGGAATTGAGGGTGAGATTGTTCTCTTCGTCATTGTCTGGATCGGCATTCACATGGTTCATATCGCTGCCTCCAAATTCTGTAATCACATGGGCCGATCTAGAGATGCAATTTCATAAATACTTCTTCGCTGGCATACATGAGAAGAAGCTTACCGATTTGGTCAAGATGAGGCAACGCAATGATGAATCGGTAGAGAGCTTTGTTCAAAGGCTGCGGGACGTGAAGAACAAGTGTTACAGCCTGGTGCTTGATGATCGGCAACTAGCAGATTTGGCCTTCCAAGGATTATTGCCGCACATCAGGGACAAGTACGCGTCCCAAGAGTTTGAAAGCCTAAGTTATCTGGTGCAAAGGATTGCCGATCAAGATATCAAAACCTTTGAACCCAGGAAGACTTGGAACAAGAAAGTGACCTTCATCGGGCAGGAGGAGGATTCCGGGTCAGATGAAGAGCTAAACATCAGTGCGGCCGAATGGGTGAAGGATAAGAAGCCTATGTCTTGTCCGTTCGGCCAGAAAGAAACCGAAAGGTTCACCTTTGACATCACCAAGGCCGATAGGATGTTTGATTTATTACTTCAAGAAGGGCGAATTAAGTTGGCGCCTAACCAAGTAATTCCATCGGCTGAAGAGCTCAAGAAAATCAGGTACTGCAAGTGGCATAATGCAACTTCGCATAGTACTAATGACTGCAAGGTATTCAGGCAGCAGTTGCAGTTAGAGATTGAATCTGGACGCATCAAATTTGAGAATTCTAGAGTCCAGAAACCGATGAAGATTGATCAGCACCCGTTTCCAAACAATATGATGGAAGCTAGCAGAAAAACAATATGGTTGTTCTCATCGACATATGGCCACTAGAGCCGCTCTAGAGCAGGGATTCCATTGTAGAATTTCTGAAAGAACAGGCCAAAATTGCTCTGTATCAGCATCGGTTCCAGGCAACATTATGATGGCCTCTCCAAAGTTGAGTGGAGGGCGAGTTGCCGATTCGTCATCTCTGTATTGGTGGTTTTCCGATATTTCCCTTGGGAATTGTTGAGCAAACAAGTCGAACTGAAGTGCTTTGTGCATATGTGCGTTCAGCCACATGTTGATGAACCACCAGGGACCCCCAAGATTGCCAATGGGTTCACCTAGCAGTAGCTTCTGGGATACTTGATGTAAAAGATGGTATACCGATCCGAGAAGGTACCTTCCTAGGGGAAGCCTTGTTCCATCGGCAAGGAGTTCAACTGTCGGAAGGTGCATAATAGTAGGTCCGACTGCCCTGCCGCAGAAGATGAATTTTTCTAGCCACATATTCAGAAAAGTGGCGTGCTCCCACTGGTTTACCGATCCTGTCTTCTGGTACTCATGGATATAGCCTGTCCAGCCGCCGATGTTCCGGGTGTTCACTTTGTACTCAGCTTTTCTGTTGAACAAGGTGAAGGTATCGGCAGAGGAGACGTCCAAGTCGGTCAACATATGGACATCCGCAAGGGTAGGGGTGGCTGGTCCATGTCGGAAAAGGAAAGCGTTCATAGTGTCTGACCAGAAATAAGAGGCAGCCATCAGCATGTTTTCGTTCTTTTCCATATCGGCAATGGAAAGCCTGATGCACTGATCCAAGTTGCGTTCTTGCCAATAGACTTGTTGCGTCCTAGCAACCCTGAGGTACCAGTTCTTCCACCCCTTGGTAGGCTTGGGCCATGACCGGAAAGCATCTTTCCATAGTCCTAAACCGAAACATTCAGATCTAAAAGGGATTCGGTTGGTTTCTGCGTTGATTATATAACTGGGATCCGGATTCCCCATGGGGCCTAGACAGCTGAAGTTGGACTGAGCAAGGGGGATCACTACCTTGTTGTACAGTTCCTAGGGTTCGAAAAGAAAGGAAAGGAAAGGAAGAAATCAAAGGAGGAAAAGGGAAGATTATGGATTCGTACGGGAAAAGAACCAGCAGGAGATTGGATGAGGAAGAGAGTGGATTTACCTTAGGGATGTCGACTTGGATCGCCATTAGAGCTGAGGAGTTCTTGCGGATCGTGCTTGGCTTGAAGGAGGAACTGTTGCTCGGGCTTGAACAGGTGCTCTTCGAAGGCGCCGCCGAAGGTTGAAGACGAAGGCGGAGTGTGAAAGTGAAAGTGGACTCAGGGTAAAAAGGCAGATTGGATCCTGGTAACTTTTATAAGCTTACTCAGGGGTATTTTGGGGTTTCGGTTCACACTGTGCAGGAATGTGGAGAGGCCTGCGGTGGATGCGTGCGATAATCAAGGAGATTTGCAACTGTTTGTGCTACAATCGAGGGATTTTATTATTAAATTGCGCTTCCGCGCACGGGGATCGAGGAAGTTGTGCAGTTATCTCGAAGGTAACGGCTACGGCAACGGCTACAGTAGAGAGAATTTCGGTGCGTAAATATTATACGCTCCGAAACTGGGGGGGCATGTGTTGACACCGTTTTTCGACACGTGTCAAATAAGCTAAGACTTATGTTGATCGGCAACCGTTTTCTATCGGCATCAGGAAGTTATGAGTCAGTATTGCCGATGGGAGTGTGCTGTGGAAAGACTAAATGTGTTGCCGATGGAGGCTGGGTGATCCTTGTCGATAAGGGTAATTGGTGAAGTCGAGTAGCTTAGGTTATAAAGTTGTTGATACCGATTGCCGATGAGAAGCTGATGTCGATTGCCGATGAGGAGATGTTGCCGATGCCGATTGATGATAAAGGTTGATTGGTGAAGACAAGTCATCAGAGGTTACCGATCGGGAGGTATTGCCGATGCCAGTGGGCATGGGATGCTGATGAGCATAGGGTGACTTAGCATGTGATATCAACAGAAGATTACTGGTAGTCAAAGAAGGAAGCTGCGGATTGAAGGGATCTGCCGATGGAAAGTTTCCATCGAGGAGAAGCATAAGGAAACTGGTGATTTTGTACCAGTATTATTATGGCAGTTTGAGTCCGACTCTTACATGACTCGTTTATTTTCCTTTAAAATAGGTGTGTTTGTTTAGGAAAATAATATTATTGTCTTATATCCGACTCCTGCGCGAGTCAGTTTCCTTAAAGTTAGGAGTTTGTTTTAGGAAGGATACGAGTCATGTCTTTGTACAACTCTCCATGCGGGAGTATAAATATGTGCCTGAGGGCTACGTGTAAAAAAGAATCCAATATCAAACAAACCAATTTTATTCTTATTCTACTTTTTATCGCAATTTATCTTTATTGCATTAGTTATAGATTATCAACGAGTTCTTCAAGCTTCGACGGGCTGCATCAGCTTGATCTCCGTCAAATCCTTGTAAGTTCCGCGTGGGAGTACCTCTGAGCTTTGGCATCCGGGAGCATCGTTGTTGCCTCGTTCAGCTCTGCTCTAGTTATCCTGATCAAGTCTCAATCCCAGCATCCGGGTGCATCGCCGTTGTCTGGATTGGATCTTGTTCTAGTTATCGTCTGTGTCGATTAATTGGTCAAATCGACTGGCACGCCTCCGGATATCGAATTTCGGGTATAAGCCCGAGGTGTTCGCAGATTATGATGCTTTTTGTGTCAACACATTGTTCAACTTAGCCATGACCAATGGTGGCGGCTTTGTGCACACCGATATCCACGGCCTCATGGTAGGCCTCCATCCGCACTTTCCAATAAGGAAAATCATCCCCATCAAACATGGGTGGCGGTCCATCTCCATGGGACATCTTTCTCTAGGTGGTGAAGCCTAATTTAGAACAACAAGACTCTGATACCAATTGAAAGGATAAAGATGCCCAAGAGGGGGGGTGAATTGGGCTTATTTCAAATTTCTAAAGCAAATATGAAATCCTAAACAAATGTCAATCACCCCCTAGTGCCTATAGGTAGTGTGTCCTAGCTAGAAAGCGGTAGAAAGGCATAGAAAGGTAGAAGACCCTACACAATTCTAGTTACAAAGAAAGAACACCCTACATAATTCTAGTATGGAATGAAAGAACAAGTGTGGAATGTAAAGAGCTAAAGTTAGAGATTCTTGACACGACGACGTTTTGTCGAGGTATCGAGGAGTCGACACTCCTCCCTAGTCCTCGTTGGAGCACCTCGCAAGGTATTGCTCCCCCTCAATCCAACACGAGGATTGAGTGCTCTTTACGGGCTGGTTCTTCACCACTCCGGCTCGGAGAACCGCCCACAACCAATGCACAAGTCGATGGAGAAGGGCCGCCGACAATCCTTCCGGCGATCACCTTCCTCCGAGCACCACCGGACCGTCTAGGTGATGTCGATCACCAAGACTAACAAGCTTGGATCTTCATTTGAATCAATCAAGCTTCACAACTCGAGTGGATGCACACTTGAACTCTTGGATGAACTAGAGAGAGGATTAATGGATGGATTCACAAATCTCTCTCACTAGGGCTCTTGCTCTCTTCTCCAACCTCACAAGGTGTTTCTCAGCTATCCAAATGAGCAAAGGCAGGTTGGGAAGGCAAGTGGGGGAGTATAAATACCCCCACACACAACCATCCCACAAGCACAAAAAACATACAGTTTAAGTTGGCATCGGACGCTCTGATGCCTAGGCAACGGACGCTCCTATGCCCTGCCCAACGGCTAGTTGTTGTTCAAAACATCGGCCGACGGACACTCCGTCACTTGGTGATGGATACTGCACCCCAGCGTCCGACGCAAACTCACTGCTCTCGGGAAACCGGGAAAGTCACTGAAATAAATCCAACGGACGCTCCTTAGCGTCTGATGGCTTGTCAACGGACGCGTCCGTTGCAAGCTGAGCCTCTCTAGAACTCTATGTTAGCCCAATGGACGCTCTGAGGAATAAACCCTAGCGTCCAACGCCAGCGTCCGTCGCCTAGGACTCCAGCGTCCGATGCCCAGAGAAGGGCTCTCTCAACTCTGAAACTTGTCGCGATAAAAACGGAAGTTGTTCTAGGCTATCTTACTATCACCATAGGCTTGCTTAGAGCTAAGGTTGTCAAGTGTGCACCACACCTAAATCATGAAGCTCTCCTAAGTCAAGCTACTCATCCAAACCCCCCTTACTAGTACGGTCAAAGATCAAATAAAGTCCTATCTATACTAACTACCCTTCATCTTCTTATGGCACTTAGACCTATCACTCTAGGATCTTCATCGTCTCTCTTTGAAAGCCGAACGATATCCATCTTGGGGGCTATAGATAACCATTTGATGTCCACTCATAATTGTCACTATGTGTCACTATGGCTAAGCTACACATAGCCTCTGCAAAACACACATTAGCCATAATAACATTCACTTGTCGTTAATCACCGAAACCAATAGGGTCATGATTCTTCACATATTTAAATTATATTTTTTATGAGTGAAAATATACATCGATTCTATTAGCCATTCAAAAAATTAAAAAGTTTGGAACCTAGATTATATTTTTAACCGGAACCCCAAATTTCTAGAGATGGCCCTACGTACATCCAGCTATGTTTGGTTGCCTTTATCGCTAGTCTAGTATAAGATAAAATTATGTTTGGTTGCATGCATGCATGAGAGTTTCCATGACACATGGCATGGACCAATACATCGTGCATGAATAAAACCATCCCGAGTCGTGAGAGACGACCAGATCCAGAAAGACGGAAGCATGTGGGATGAAGGAAAAAAAATGAAATGGAGCAGACAAATGGTGCGATGTAGGAAACCAAACAAGGTCCAAGTGCATCGTTGCGGTGCTGGATGGGCTTCTGGACATTGCGAACACGGCATCAATCACTCTAAAGTTCTTATTTGGCCCGTCGTCTCGGTTATCTAGAATTTCTGTGAAATATTTCTTTTCCTGACATCATATACCTATAAAAAAATCGAGCAGTTATGTACTCTAAAAAAAATTAAAATTTTTTCCATAGAATTGAGGTTAGCTGTTGTTATCCACCGCTAGAAAAAATCCTCCATGGATCATAGACGTTCTACACCTTTTGCACAACTAATCGGATAGGCACCGGAAGGAGCACGGGAAGAAACCACAAGCTGGTATTCTGAAATTGAACACTGATGGCGCTTTCAATGACCAAAGTAAGAAGGGTGGCTGGGCCTTTGTCATCAGGAACAATGAAGGTCGAGTGGTGCGATCAGCAGCTGGGAGGGTGGATCATGTACTGGACGCATTCCATGCTGAACTCTTGGGATGTCACAGGCTTGCAGGATGCGGTAAGTATGGGCATTGCACAGCTAATACCGGAGGTGGACACATCCCTAGTGAAGGAAGCCTTGGAGAACAATGACTCATTACTGAAGCGAAGTTGTTGATGCACACTGAATTCAATAGTTGTAATATAAGTCTTTGTCGTCACAGCTAATACCGGAGGTAGACGCGCCCTAGTGAAGGAAGCCTTGGAGAACAATGACTCATTACTGAAGCGAAGTTGTTGATGCACACTGAATTCAATAGTTGTAATATAAGTCTTTGTCATCACAGCTAATACCGGAGGTAGATGCGCCCTAGTGAAGGAAGCCTTGGAGAACAATGACTGTTGCTTGTCCACAATATGATGGGGGTGTCATTACTGCGAAGCTGCTGATGCACGCTGAATTCAATCGTTGTAATATAAGTCTTTGTCGTCGTGAATGTAATAATGTAGCACACGCTCTAGCTGCCATAGCTTGTAAGTTCCCAAATGATCAAGTGTAAAACCTCTTGGGATGGTGTACCTCACGAGATTGAGGTTTTGGTGACCGGTGATGTAGCCGGGTCAGATGAGTAATATAAAGTTTGAAAGATTCAAAAGAAAAACTCAATGTTTATATTTTTACTGTCCAAGCAAACAATTTTTTAGAGCCACTTTAGAACGTAGGATTATGAAGATATAGAAATAAAAAAACATATAACATAATATCCTTATAGTAGTGGTGACCTTTACTGCCATAAGAGCAACTTTGGAGCATCTTCGAGAGTTTCTATACTCGCTCTCTAAATCATCATTTGGAGAATCATTTGTGTTGGTGTTTCGACCCAGGGGGTCAATCACCAACTAGTAAATTCGTATATTGCGTGCTCCCACTCCCGGATGTGATGCAAGAAGAACACAGTATTTATCCTGGTTCAGGCAAAGAAGACCCTACGTCCAGCGGGGAAGGAAGAATTGTATTATCTCGCACCGAAGTGCTCGTACAGGGGGGAGTACAAGCTGGTTTACACGGGGGTGCTCGGAGTGAGCTGAGGCCTAGGACTAGCTGGGCTACCCTAGGTGAGTCGATTGATTGCTTGAGATGTTGATCAAGCCATCACTAGATTGTCTTGTGCTCGGAGGTGACCCTCTGTTGCGTATGCTAGGGGGTTTGTGGAGAGTGCTAGTGAGTGTTGTTTGGATGGCAGCAAGTGTGAACCGATGTCTCGTTGTTCTCTCTCTGTCCTACTATCCCAGCGTCCCCTTTTATAGACTAAGGGGAGGCTTGAGAGTACAGGAGCCCTAGTTCGTATCGGTATGGGAGATGCGTCCGTGGCACCATGCTTGCGATGGGACGTTGATTGCTGTAGCGGCATGCTCTTCCTGTCCTTTCGGTGCTCCGGGGCATGGTGATGGCGGACTAGTCGCTACCGAACGGCATGACGTGGAACGATTGGTTTCCTGCAGACGGGTGCGAGCTCTGCGGTTGGAGCGGGATGGAGTGGACGGGTTTCATGTCGTAGTGGTTGGAGATGAGGGTCGAGCTCCCGGATCGAGGAGTATCGAGGCCTGCATGATCCTGATGCATCCCTGAAAACACGGTTGAGTGTTGTCCCATTCAAGATTCGAGGGGGTGCTTTCGGCCTCCGTACTCAAGGCGTGGCTACAGTGACCGCACGATCGACGGATTAACCCGGGTATGGTTGACGAGTTGATGGATTTGACCGAGGTACCGGGTGCCCATGGCGTTAGGCGGAAGCAGGTAACAGCATGGGATCCCCTTTACCCCATACTGGGAGTAGGTGAGCCGATCGGGCCTCCTGATCGTGGGGCATTCGATCGACCCCCTGTCCGTCACTCGAGGGGTTGAGGTCGAGGGGGATTCGATCGACCCCTCTTCCGTCACTCGAGGGGTCGAGGTAGAGGGGGATTCGATTGACCCCTCTTCCGTCACTCGAGGGGTCGAGGTGGAGGGGGATTCGATCGATCCCTCTTCCCTCACTCGAGGGGTCGAGGTAGAGGGGGATTCTATCGATCCCTCTTCCGTCACTCAAGGGGTCGAGGTAGAGGGGGATTCGGTCGACCCCTCTTCCATCACTCGAGGGGTCGAGGTAGAGGGGGATTCGATCGATCCCTCTTCCGTCACTCGAGGGGTCGAGGTAGAGGGGGATTCGATCGATCCCTCTTCCGTAGCAAATCCTGTTCACTGTCTCTCCAGTACTGGGCCAGCCCATGACCGGTCATGCTTGATGGGGAGGTAGGATGGCTTTTGGATTTTGCCTGAATATTAAGCACTAAATCGCTAGGGATTAGGGTACCCCTTACCTTTGTACCCGACAGTAGCCCCCAAGCCTCTATGCGGATAAGATGAATCCGTATAGAGCCTGTTGCTGATGATCTGTGGGGTTTGTTAACATGAAGTGGAGTTGAAGTACCTAGTCTCGAGGCGCAGGGTTCTGTTACGTTATCTCACCGTGGGGGGCGCGCGAGCGTCGCCTGTGGGGGTAGCCCCCGAGGCCCCAGAGGAGTGATTAAGAATTCCTCTGGGGGCTTTTGATTTGTGTCTTATCGAGGGGGGTTGGTATTAACTGGAGTCATAGTGCCCCATCGAGGGGTCAACTTTGTCTGCCAGGCTTCGAGTGTTTTCGACCCTCTTTCGTCGAGGGGTGTCGTGCGTAGTCTAGCCCTCAAGCCTCGTGTGGCTGGGCTTTTGCTACCTCATAGCGTCCTTCCCACGGGTCATTGCACTCGGATTGTGGGGTGAAGAGCATCGTGCTATCCTCGTTCGGACGGGCCTCAAAGTCCTTAGTGAGCTGGTAACGGGGAGATCCAAGTGAGAACTCGTGCCCCCTTCGACAGGGGTCGACAGAAGCCCTGAGGCGTCCTCATTATGCAAAACCATGTGGATTACCTAGGTGCCAACTCTGTTCGATGAGAGTCGGTGGCTCGATGCCTCCCGTCGTATGGATCCTTGGGTATTCCCTGGTTATGCCTTGGATATGTCCCGGGGGACTCGAGAGTTCGTTCTCGAGCTGGGCTTCGTAATGGCTCCCCCTGGGTCATCCCTAACTCGGGTACTCGAGGGCGGCTGTCAAACCCTGTTCGAGGGCCAGCCTTTGCCCCCTCGGGATTTGGGGGTGGACCGGAGTCCGTTTTACTTCCCTAGGAAGGAACTGCTCGAGAGCGGCTGTTGAAACCCTTTTGAGGGCTAGCCTTCACTCCCTCGAGAGTTCAATGGACGGGTCGACGCCCATTGCTTACCTCCGAAGACAACGCCCATCATTGCCCGTCGTCCGGCGTAAGCGCGCCTTTTTAGGAGGTGTCCGTTCGACTGCAACCGTAGCAGGCGTAGAGTGCAGCGAGGAGTGCGGTGACGTGATAGGTGTGCCTTATCCTATGGAATCTGAGGGGGCGGTAGGTAGGTGCATTAAATGCGGAGATTTACCTGCCTTTTCGATGGATCCGCCCGTTGTGCTTCCGGTTATAAATACGAGGGCAGGGGTTCGGCTTCCTTACGCTTGCCTTTGCCTTCCTGGCCTTCTTTCTCTCGCCATTGACATCGTCGCCCTCTGAGCCCGATTTCTGCGTGCACGAGTAAGGAGAGGAAAGATCGGGAACGCACCTTCAACCCCTACTTCCGAGAACATCCGCTTTCCCACTGCCATGGCCAGCTACACCCTGCGCGGCCCCGACGCTTGGCTCCCTTCGACAGCGACCGTGGAGCGGCTGGGAGACCTGGTGGAGAGCGGCCTTCTCCAGCCCGTCACTTCGGTGGACTGACCGGAGTGGATGGTTCCGTCGGAGTCGGATCACCAGCCCAACCCACCGGAGGGCTACGTGATCAGCTTCGAGGCCTTCCACCGGGCGGGGCTGGGATCTCCCCCTAGCCGTCTCTTGTGGGGGATCCTCCACCATTACGGCATGGAGCTCCAACACCTCTCCCCCAATGGCGTCTCCCATGCGGCGGTCTTCACCGCCGTGTGCGAGGGGTACCTAGAGATGGAGCCCCACTGGGAGCTATGGCTCCACCTGTTCGGGCGGGCCTATTCCATGCTCTGGCCGAGACCGGCCGTCAGAGGATGGTCTAGGCGGGGTGCTGCAACATCGGCCTCAAGAGGCTGGAGGACTGGATCTCGGTGAAGATCAAGTCGAGCCATTCGGGGTGGCACTCCGGGTGGTTCTACCTGAGGAACTACGACGACTTGTTTCCCCCTTAAACCGGGAGGACAATCAAGTTGAAACCCTTCAACTAGAAGCACGGCGTCCCGCAGAAACAGCAGAAACGCCTCGAGCACCTGCTTAGCGCGATCTCCCGTCTGAAGCGGGAGGGGTTTATGGTGGCGATCGTCACGTCGGCCTTCCACCAGCGGCGAGTCGTGCCGCTGATGGCTCGCCCGTTACGCCTTGACGAGATGCGCCCGAGGGTGGATCTCACGGGGTGCCATCTCATGGAGGACGAGCTGCCCCTCAGAGGGTGGTCCGTCGAGTCCACGCCTCCTTCGCCGGCACGTTCGAGGAGAAGCACGTCGCCCACGTCCCCATGGTGTCGGAAAAGGGCCACGTCCGGCTGGTACGACACCTCTTTCTCCGTCAATGTCCTCTTGTTTGTCTTGTTTGCCTCCTTTGCCTGCCTCCTAACCGCCTTGCGTTCCTCGGGGGAACGTCGTCTTCCAGAAGTCGCTACCACCGGTGAAGGAGGAGAGGAACGACTCCCAGGTGAGACGCCTTTAGGACGAGCAAGACAAAAGAGACAAAGATAAGGCCAAGGAGGAGAGGGGCAAAAAGGCCCGAGAGAAAGAGGCGTGTGACCAACGCCGGTCACGGCAGAGGCAAGCCGGCCTCCTCGAGGAGGAGTCCCCCTCAGAGGAGGATGAGGATGAGGGATCGAGTAGTGATGAGGTTATTAAGAACAATGGCATGGCGTAGTGGTATCAGGTTAGGCCTATCGCTTCCGACCTGACGGGTATCGTCCTTATGTAGGGAAAGGAGCAGGAGGAGGAGGTCAAGCCGCGGCGAGGGCTCGAGGAAGGAAGAGCGGCGCCCGAGCGGCAAAGGGCGGCCGCCGGTAGCAGAGGGGAGAGGGGGTCGACATCGAGGTTGGCCTCGACCGCCGGGGTCGAGTCGGGGGGCGAGCGCCCCACGGCTTCTCAGGGTGAAGTGGTGCGGCCGACGCGTAGCCGTTCGTCGAGGTAAGTCGAGGGGTGGGTCGAGCACGTCGTTGGTGGGTACTCGGCCGAGTGTACGGGCTTCGGGCCCGGGAGGACGCCGTCGACCCCTGCCATGACCACGACGCCGGGAGCACCACCAGCCCCCACCGCGGCCAGTACTGGAGGGAGAAGCAGCTCCCGGGGTGGCTCGCAGAAGCCCCCGAGCGGCTCGAGGCCCGCTGGTCGGGCCCCCTTGATTCCGCTGGGGTAAGTTCCTTTCCTTCTGGTCTGTTTGTTACAACTTGCGCTTACCGTCGCGCATGAGTTCCTTGTTCAGGATGAAGCGCTCGTTGGAGGATGTGTCCCCCACCCCGGCCAAGAAGCTGAGAGTGGAGGTTGTGGCTAAGATGGCGGCCGGAGCCAGCCCTGCTACCCCGTCCCCCTCGACCCACGCCTCAGGTGTCGCAAGGGCGACCAGGGCACGGGAGGCGATGGAGCGCGGGCAGGCGCAGTCGGCCGCGGAGCGAGCTCGGGCGGCGGAAGAGGTGGGTCAATCTGCCACGTCGACTGGGTCTGCCGGCCAGGTGGGCGGGGCTATGCCCACTGCCTAGTCGGGGGAAGGCACGGTTGCGGCCTCGGAAGGCACGAGGCCGGCATCAGCTGCGGCCGTGGTGGAGGGGTCAACCCCCAAACCTCCATAGAGGTGGAGGTGGTCGACCTGAATGCCACCGGTGAAGGGGAGAAGTCGGAGCAGCCGGTGCCATCGCAGTGGCCCGAGTGCCTTGTGTCGCTGGAGGCGCGCCAGCGGCTCGAGCGCGAGGAGAAGGCGCGGCAAGAGGGAGATGCGCGGGCGAGCCCTCCTCCCCCGCAGACGGCGTTGTCTGAGGAGGGTCGCGCCCCGACCCTACCCCTCGAGGCGCCCATAGCTTCTTCGCCGGGCGGGGAAGCGGCTGGCGTTGTGCCGGAGGTGCCGCCGTTGGTAGAGACCCCCGTCGAGGAGGAGGGACGGGCCAAGGGGCTCGAGGCGACACCCGTGGCGGAGACAGCGACGATGGCGGAGACGACGGCGGAGATAGCGGTGGTGACGGAGATGGTGGCGGCCCCCCGACCCAAGTCGGAAGGGACCGCTGCGGCGTTGGAGGAAAGAGGCGCACCGGACGTAGTCATGTCTAAGGCGGCTGCTCGGCCTCACCTCGAGGTCGGGCAACCGTCTTCTCGAGGTGCTCCACCCCCTGGCTTGGTTGAGGTGGAGGGAGGGGACGTGTTGTCGGATTGTGGCGAGCCCACCGCATTTGAAGCTAACATGCATTTCCTCTACCGCCAGGACTGTTCCCGCGGTGGGGGCCTCCTCCACCTCGAAGCGATGACCCGGAGGGGTCGATGGCGGCCCTACAAGACCGCTTCGAGGCCAGGATCGCCCAGCTCGAGGGGGCGACCTACTTCCCCAACCTCGCAGAGCGGGTGATGGCCCATGGGGGTACCATCGAGATGGGTCAGTCCATCATGGATGAGGTGATGGGAAGGGTCGACCGCTCCAGCGATCTCTGGGGGCAGGAGGTGCTCGAGCTGCCCGACCCCAGAGACCCAGGGCGCAGTTTCTTCAAGCTCGATGATCAAGCCGAGCTCGGAGAGTGGGAGCACCTGGAGGATTTTCGGGCGTGGCTCGACCACGTGACACGCGTGGCGGTGGGAGTCGCGTCCGAGGATATGTACAAAGGGATGATGGTAAGTTCCGTCCTCTCTTTCTGATTTATCTCGGTTGTTTCACCGTCCTTTTTGTGACTTTCCCTTTTATCCTTGGTAGGCGCTGAGGGCGAGGTCACATGACAAGTCCCAGTTCATCCTACGGTCACAGGAGCAGTGGAGCCAGCTCCCCGTCCTCCGCGCGTCGTTGGAGAAGGCGGAGGCCGAGGCTGCCCAGGCGAGGGGTGAGGCGGCCACCGCGCAGGGGGGGCCAAGGCCGCTCAGGAGGAGGCCTCCCAGGCACGATCAAGGGCTAAAGCCACCCTCAAGGAGGCTGCCGAGGCTGGGCAGGAACGGGACGCCACCCGGGAGACCCAGCGTAAGGCTGAAGAGTAGGCCGCCAAGTTGAGGGAAAAGCTGGCTTAGGCGACAGATCGTGCCCGGCGGGCCGAGGACGACCTGGCGCAAGCGGCTAGCGATCGCGCCTCTCTCGAGGAGCGGGTCCGGGAGCTCCAGTCGGACATCGACACCGTCTCCCGCGACCACGATGCGCTGAACATCGCGGAGCAGAAGGCTCGGGCCCGAATCGCTACTCTGGAGGAGGATGTGGCTGCCAATACGAGGGCACTCGATGGCACCGATAAGCTTATCGAGGAGCTCCGGGGTGTGAAGAATGACCAAGCTGCGACCCTTGTCGACGCCAGCCGCCGACTACAAGAGGTTGAGAAGGCCTACGCCACCCTGGAAGCGCACGCCCAAGGTGAGTTTTTTAGAAACATTACTGAGGTTGCTTGGTCTCGATCCTTCCCTTGTTTTTTGTCTTTAACGGGATTCTCTATTTGTTCCGGCAGTCCTCGAGGAAGACAAGGCTCGAGCCCATGAGGATCTGACTAGTCTCCAGAACCTCCACTGGGCGGAGGCGACCCTGAACAAGAGGCTCGAAGACACCATCTCCACCTTCTGCGATGGCATGGGGGTCAAGCCCGAGCTGGCGGTTGCGGGTGACGTGCGCGGGGACTCCCTTGTGCGCCTCTTCTTCGTCATGACTCGTGATATGACGGAGCAGGTTCGTACTGCTCTTCATATAGGCGTGAAGTGGGTGCTCGCGGTTGTCCGCTCGGGCTACACCTACGACCTCAGCGTCGTGGCCCGCGGCTTCGTCGTTGACCCGGAGCTGAGCGATGAAGAAAGCATGGCGAGATGCCACGAGCTTATCGACGCCGCAGAGGTGCCTGGTGGTGAGCTGGCGAAACTCTTCGAGCCTGAGGTGCTTCCCTCGACGGATGGCGATGGCGACGGGAGCAATTGAGGCCTGTGAGCCAAATCTGGACAAGAAGCACCACGTAATAGATTAGTTTTTGTGACAGTTTGATGTCGAGCCCCTGGGGGCTTCAAAACCTTAATGCATTTTATTCGGGGTGCATCTGGGTGTTTTTATTTCTCGAGCCATCTCTATTTCTCTTTGCCTGAGTTGTTGCTTTTATACTAAGTGTTTGACGCGCGCTCGTATCCCTCGAGGGGGGAAGCGAGTGGGGGTACCATAGCCCGGAGGCGTAGGAGAGCCCCCGGCTCGACGACCCTCGACCCTTAGGGAGTTTGAGGCATTTTTTACTTAGTTACGGAGCGTACTCGGGGCAAAGATGGAAAGAGAAGCGTCGAGTTTCGAAAAAACTATCGGGTTTTTAAGGGACTTAGGGAGGGGGGTCCCCCCCTGTCAGTCCCTGAGGGAGGCTCAACTTTGCAGGAGCAGAATCGAGGCTACCTCAGAGTCATGAATGAACATGAAATGTATTTCGAGAACATTTTATTCATTCAAGATGTGATAAATGTACATAATGCAGAGAATGTACAAGGCCTCAAGGCCCTAGGGGTAAAAGAGACGTAGCTGTTCGATGTTCCATGCATTGGTAAAGATCTTGCCCTTGTTGTTCTTCAGCTTGTAAGTCCCTGGCTTTAGCACCTCTGCCATGATGAAGGGTCCTTCCCAAGGTGGCGTCAGCTTGTGACGACCCTTGTTGCTTTGTCGGCAGCGCAGTACGAGGTCGCCGACGCCGAGGTCCCTTTTGCGTACGTGTTTATCGTGGTAGCGCCGCAGCATCTGCTAGTACCTTGCCGACTTGAAGAGGGCCATGTCTCGGGCTTCCTCGAGCTGGTTGAGGGAGTCCTCTCGGGCTGCTGTGTTGGCTTGCTCGTTGTAGGCCTTTAATCGAGGGGACCCGTACTCGAGGTCAGTGGGGAGGACGGCCTCGGACCCATAGACCAAGAAAAATGGGGAGAACCCTATGGCTTGACTTGGTGTCGTTCTGAGACTCCATAGGACAGAGGGCAACTCATCCACCCATCTCTTGCCGTGTTTATTTAGTCGGTCGAAGATCCTTGGCTTGAGGCCCTACAAAACCATGCCATTGGCACGCTTGACCTGGCCGTTAGTTCGAGGGTGGGCAACTGCAGACCAGTTTAGCTTGATGTTGTGGTGGTCACAGAAGTCCAGGAACTTTTGGCCGGTGAACTGCGTGTCGTTGTCAGTAATGATGACATTGGGGACCCGAAGCGATGGATGATATCTGTGAAGAACAACACGGCTTGTCGAGATTGAATGTTGGTGATGGATCGAGCCTCGATCCACTTTGAGAACTTGTCTATGGCCACGAGGAGGTGGGTGAAGCCGCCTTTTGCTTTCTTCAGGGGGCCGACCATGTCGAGCCCCCATACTGCGAATGGCCAAGTTATGGGTATCATCTGAAGAGCTTGGGCCGGGAGGTGGGTCTGCCTGGCGTAGAATTGGCATCCCTTGCAGGATGGAACAAGTTTGGTAGCATCGACGACGGCCGCCGGCCAGTAGAAGCCTTGTAGAAAGGCGTTTCCTACCAGAGTTCTTGGCGCCGCGTGGTGGCCACAAGCCCCCGAGTGTAAGTCTTTTAGCAATGTCCTTCCCTCCTCGAGGGTGAGGCATCGTTGAAGCACACAAGTACGGTTGCGCCGATACAGCTCGCGGCCATCTCCGTACAAGACGTAGGCTTTTCCGCGTCGGACTATGCGTCGGGCTTCGGTGCGGTCCTCCGGGAGCTCGCCTCGTATCAGATACTCGAGGTAGGGCGTGCGCCAGTCCGTCGTGGGGGTTTGGGTCGCGTTTGTTTCGTCGATCTCCATGACCTCTTCCCCGTTCGAGGGGGGAGCGGTTGAGGGGGAGGGTTCAACCCCTTGCTCGAGGACGGGAGCCCCCGAGCCTAGGTCGATAGACGGCTTGTGAAGGTCCCTCGAGAAGACATCGGGAGGGACCGTGTCTCGAGTGGATGCGATTTTGGCTAGCTCGTCAGCGGCTTCGTTATGCCAGCGGGCGACATGGTTGAGCTCGAGGCCGTAAAATTTTTCCTCAAGCTTGCGGACCTCCTTGCAGTAGGCATCCATCTTGGGGTTGTGGCAGCTCGAGGCTTTCATCACTTGGTCGATTACCAACTGCGAGTCCCCTCGAGCATCGAGGCGTCGAACCCCGAGCTCGATGGCTATGCGCAGACCGTTGACAAGGGCCTCGTACTCGGCTACGTTGTTGGAGGCGGGGAAGTGGATGCGGATGACGTAGTGCATGTGGACCCCTGAGGGAGATATAAAAAGCAATCCGGCACCTGCCCCCGTCTTCATCAACGATCCATCGAAGTACATGGTCCAAAGCTCGGTCTAAACTTGCGTCGGTGGTAGTTGGGTGTCGGTCCATTCTGCAATGAAATCTGCCAATACCTGCGACTTGATGGCCTTCCGAGGGGCGTAGAAGAGAGTTTCTCCCATGAGCTCGACCGACCACTTGACGATTCTCCCTGATGCCTCCCGGTTTTGGATTATCTCCCCGAGAGGGAAAGACGAGACTACAGTTACCGGGTGGCCTAGGAAATAGTGCTTGAGTTTTCGCTGAGTAAGAACGACGGCGTACAACAGCTTCTGAATGTGGGGGTATCTCACTTTGGTTTCTGAGAGCACCTCACTTATGAAGTAGACGGGCCTCTGCACCAGCAGGGAGTGTCCCTCCTCCGCCCTCTCGACTACTATAACCGCGCTGACCACCTGGGTAGTTGCAGCGACATAGAGCAAGAGGGGCTCGGTCGGGCTTGGGGGCACCAAGACAGGTGGCGAGGTGAGCAAGGCTTTGAGCTTGGAGAGTCACTCCTCGGCCTCGACGGTCCATGTGAAGTGCTCTGTTTTCTTAAGGAGGCGATAAAGGGGAAGTGCTTTCTCCCCGAGTCGCGAGATGAACCGGCTGAGGGCAGCAAGGCACCCTGTGACCCTTTGTACCCCCTTAAGATCCTTGATCGGGCCCATCCTAGTGATCGCAGTTACCTTCTCAGGGTTGGCCTCGATCCCGCGCTGGGAGACTATGTACCCTAGGAGCATGCCTCGAGGGACCCCGAACACACACTTCTCAGGATTTAGCTTTATATGATTTGCCCTGAGGAACCCGAACGCAATTTCAAGGTCCCCGACCAGGTTCCTGAATTTTTTGGATTTGACCACGATGTCATTGACGTAGGCCTCGACGGTTGGCCCTATATGCTTTCCAAGGACATGGAGCATGCATCGTTGGAATGTGGCTCCAGCATTTCGTAATCCGAATGGCATCGTGAGGTAGCAAAACATGACAAAGGGGGTGATGAAGGAAGTCGCGAGCTGATCGGACTCCTTCATCTTTATTTGGTGATAGCCAGAATATGCATCAAGAAAGCAAAGAGTTTCACATCCCGCAGTGGAATCTACTATTTGATCGATACGTGGTAATGGAAAAGGAACCTTAGGACATGCTTTATTTAGACTAGTATAATCTACGCACATTCCATCCTTTCCATTCTTTTTCTTAAAAAGCACAGGATTTGCTAACCACTTAGGATGATGAACCTCCTTGACGAATCCGGCCTTCAAAAGCTTGTCGACCTTCTCCCCGATGATTCTGCGCTTCTCCTCGTCGAAGCGGCGCAGCCGTTGCTTCACCGGTTTGGATCCGGCTTGGATGTTCAAGGAGTGCTCGGCGACTTCCCTCGGAATGCCCAGCATATCCGAGGGACTCCACGCAAACATGTCAGTATTTGCGCGGAGAAAGTCGATGAGCACGGCTTCCTATTTGGGCTCGAGGGAGGCACTGATCGTCATCACCTTCCCATCCGCGTGGCTGGGGTTGAGCGGGATGGTCTTGGTGTCCTTCGCAGGCTCGAAGTTGCCGGCGCACGTTTAGGGTCAGAGATCCCCTTGGAGAAGTCGTCGAGGGCTGCGAGGATGGCCGATTCCTCGACCGCCTCAGCTCTTTCCACGCACTCGACGTCGCAGTCATAGGCGTGCTCGTAGGAGGTGTCGACGGTGATGACACCCTTGGGCCCTGGCATCTTCAGCTTGAGGTAGGTGTAGTTCGGGATCGCCATGAACTTGGCGTATCCAGGTCGACCAATGATGGTGTGGTAGGTGCCGTGGAATCCGACCACGTCAAAGGTCAGGTATTCCCTCCTGAAGTTCGAGGGGGTACCGAAGCAGACAGGCAACTCGATGCGACCGATCGGGAGTGCCTTCTTTCCTAGGATGATCCCTTGGAAACCCCCCCCTCCCCCGCGCTGGGCAGGAGCAAGGTCCTTGGGATCCCCAGGAGGTCGAGGGTCTCGGCGTAGATGATGTTGAGGCTGCTGCCTCCATCCATGAGTACCTTGGTGAGGCGGGTGTTGAGTATGATGGGGTCAACGACGAGGGGGTAGACCCCTGCGTTGGGGACGTGCTCGGGGTGGTCGTCTCGATCGAAGGTGATCGGTATGTGAGACCAGTCGAGGTATCGGGGGGCCTGGACTCGAACGGAGAAGATCTCTCGACGCTCCCTCTTGCGCTGACGCGCACTGAGTCGGGTCGAGGGTCCCCCGTAGATCATGTAGCAGTCGAAAATCTCGGGGAAGCCTTCCTTCTTGCCGTCGCCCTGTCCTATGGGTCCTCCCTCTTATCATCTTTCTTGAGGCCAAGAGAGTCGAAGTACTTCTTGAGCATGCGACAGTCCTCGAGACTGTGGTTAGCCACTCCCTTGTGATAAGGGCAGGGCTCCTTCAGCATCTTATTGAAGACGCCCCCCTCTGGAGGGGGACCTCGAGGATTCTTTCGGTCAGCCGCAGCTACAAGATCGTCGGGCTCAACGTTGCGTCGACCCTGCTGGTTCTTCTTCTTGTTGTTGTTGTTGTTCCTCTTGGGCCCATTGTTCGAGCCACCGGGCTCGTCCTCCTTGGCCTTCCCCTTGTCTGGGGATCCACAGAAGAACACACCAACGGCCTCTTCACCTGCCGTGTAGTTGGCGACGATGTCCATGAGCTCGTTGGCGGTCTTGGGGGTGTTGCGCCCCAGTTCCCGCACCAACTCCTTGCATGTCGTCCCGGCGACGAACGCCATGATGACGTCGTGGTCGGAGATGTGGGTTAGCTCGGTACGTTGCTTGGAAAACCGTCGGGTGAATTCACGGAGGGTCTCCCCTGGCTTCTGCTTGCAGCTGCAGAGATCCCAGGAATTTCCCGGCCGCACGTAGGTTCCCTTGAAGTTCCCCTCGAAGATCCTGACCAGGTCGGGCCAGCCATGGATCAAGTCTGGGGGGAGTTCTTCGAGCCACCCTCGAGCGGTGTCGGAGAGGAAGAGCGGGAGCTGTTGAATGATGACGTGGTCATCGCTGGCTCCTCCCAGCTGACATGCCAACCTAAAATCAGCAAGCCAGAGATCCGGCTTGGTCTCGCCGTTGTATTTAACCAGGTTAGAGGGTGGACGGAAACGACTAGGCAAGGCGGTCTGCCGGATCGTCCTGCTGAAGATTCGTGGCCCTGGTGGTTCCGCGGATCGACGTCGATCCTCATCGCTGTCGTAGCACCCACCTCAATGAGCACTATAACCGCGAGCCTCCGCATCACTGCATCGGCGTCGTTTGTTGTCGTTGATGTCGTGTCACGCGTCACGCGGCTGTCGATTGTCGAGGATGCGTTCCTGGGCTGGTTGCCGCTCTGCTTGGCCCCGGGGTGCCTTGTCTTGGTGGACAGATACCTCTCAATTTTGTTGAGGGGGCACGTCCTATCGCTCGGAGGTAGCTCCCCTACGCCTCGAGGCCGAGCTCTCCGCCTGTTGTACGGCCGCGGTTTGGAGGAGCCCCTGGATTTCATCTCTGATACGTCGCGCTTGGGCATCGATGGTGTTGGCATGTCACAGAGCAGCATTGCGGCTGCCACAATGTTCTGACTAGCACGGTTGTAGATGTGGTGCTCGTTTGCTCCTTCCTCGACGATCTGTTGATGGACTTCCCGGGCCCGGCCACGGGCTCCTCCACCCTGTGGCCGCCCACGATCTTGCTCGAGGGAATGCTCGAGCTGTTGAAGTCGTAGGCGCTCCTCCTCGAGCTTGGCGAGCAGCTCTCGAACTTGCGCGATCTGGGCGTCCTGAGGTGGATCGGCTTCGTCTGGAATCGGGGGGACGGCGTCCCGCGCCGGGGTAGCGTTGCCCCATCCTCCTGCAGCCGCGGCATCGGTGGTGTCATCCTGGGATCCAACCGAATCGATGAGGTGGAAACACTCCCGCGTGGGATCGTAATCCTCATCAGGGGAATCTGGATCGGGGCGACTCTGGTAAAAGTTGGGGAAAGATCCCCTGCGCTCCTCCTCTAGTCGTTGTCGTATCGTGCCCAAGGTGTAGTACCAGGGATCAGGGCTTGTCGCAGCTCCGGGCACTCACCCAGTGGAGGGGTGGTGATGAGGTTCATCATTGCACGTAGCAAATCCCCTGGGGACCCGTATTGTGCCCGCATCCGCGAGTCTACGAAGGCAGAAGAGAGTCTGGCGTTGTTGTAGAGCCCGTGAGGAAGTAGGTTGCGTAGTGGAACGGCCGAGTGTGTTGGAGAGGCTATGGGGGCCCTCCAAGATGGCGGCATGGCGAAGCCAAAGTCATGCTCGGCGAGGCGCCCTCCTCCGACCCCCAAGCGTGGGTCAAATAGGCTCCTGAAGGGAGGAACTGTGTCGCCAGCTGATGCCGGGGGAGTGGCGTCAGGTGTCACGTTCGCGCCTCCTCCTGGTCGCGGGCGAAAGGCGTGAGTGGTGGGACCGTCGCGAGGTCCCCCTTGGCCCCGGCGTACCGGAGCTGCTGCCACCCATACCACCTGTGGACAGTAGAACCATATCATGGCTGTGGCCAAGGGACATGAACTCTAGGCTCCCAAACCAGATGATGGTGGCGAATGGAAGTGGTGGGATAGTGGATTCCATCTGGAAGAGAAGTTGGGAGCTGATCGACACGCAAAGCCCCCCTACCTGGCGCGCCAACTGTCGGTGTTTCGACCCAGGGGGTCAATCACCAACTAGTAAATTCGTATATTGCATGCTCCCACTCCCAGATATGATGCAATAAGAACACATTATTTATCCTGGTTCGGGCAAAGAAGGCCCTATGTCCAGCGGGGAAGGAAGAATTGTATTATCTCGCACCGAAGTGCTCGTACAGGGGGGAGTACAAGCTGGTTTACACGGGGGTGCTCGGAGTGAGCTGAGGCCTAGGACTAGCTGGCCTACCCTAGGTGAGCCGATTGATTGCTTGAGATGTTGATCAAGCCATCACTAGATTGTCTTGTGCTCGGAGGTGACCCTCTGTTGTGTATGCTAGGGGGTTTGTGGAGAGTGCTAGTGAGTGTTGTTTGGATGGCAGCAAGTGTGAACCGATGTCTCGTTGTTCTCTCTCTGTCCTACTATCCCAGTGTCCCCTTTTATAGACTAAGGGAGGGTTGAGAGTACAGGAGCCCTAGTTCCTATCGGTATGGGAGGCGCGTTCGTGGTGCCATGCTTGCGATGGGACGTTGATTACTGTAGCGGCATGCTCTTCCTGTCCTTTCGGTGCTCCGGGGCATGGTGATGGCGGACTGGTCACTGCCGAATGGCATGGTGTGGAACGATTAGTTTCCTGCAGACGGGTGCGAGCTCCGCGGTTGGAGCGGGACGGAGTGGACCGGTTCCATGCCGTAGTGGTTGGAGATGAGGGTCGAGCTCCCGGATCAAGGAGTATCGAGGCCTGCATGATCCTGACGCATCCCTTAAAACACGGTCGAGGGTTGTCCCATTCAAGATTCGAGGGGGTGCTTTCGGCCTCCATACTCAAGGCGTGGCTACAGTGGCCACACGATCGACGGATTAACCTGGGTATGGGTGACGAGTTGATGGATTTTACCGAGGTACCGGGTGCCCATGGCGTTAGGCGGGAGCAGGTAACAGCATGGGATCCCCTTTACCCCGTATTGGGAGTAGGTGAGCCGATCGGGCCTCCTGATCGTGGGGCATTCGATCGACCCCCTGTCCGTCATTCGAGGGGTTGAGGTCGAGGGGGATTCGATCGACCCCTCTTCCTTCACTCGAGGGGTCGAGGTAGAGGGGGATTCGATCGACCCCTCTTCCGTCACTCGAGGGGTCGAGGTGGAGGGGGATTCGACTGATCCCTCTTCCGTCACTCGAGGGGTCGAGGTAGAGGGGGATTCGATCGATCCCCTTCCCTCACTCGAGGGGTCGAGGTAGAGGGGGATTCTATCGATCCCTCTTCCGTCACTCGAGGGGTCGAGGTAGAGGGGGATTCGGTCGACCCCTCTTCCGTCACTCGAGGGGTCGAGGTAGAGGGGGATTCGATCGATCCCTCTTCCATCACTCGAGGGGTCAAGGTAGAGGGGGATTCGATCGATCCCTCTTTCGTAGTAGATCCTGCTCACTGTCTCTCCAGTAATGGGTCGGCTCATGACCGGTCATGCTTGATGGGGAGGTAGGATGGCTTTTGGGTTTTGGCTGAATATTAAGCACTAAATCGCCAGGGATTAGGGTACCCCTTACCTTTATACCCGACAATTCGCATAATAATTTTCTATATAATTTCATTCTTCAATGGTGTTTTTATATCATGTTGCACTCTAGAGAGTTATTCTTGTTTTTCATTTTTTGAGTAGGAGAAATCTGTAATAGAACATGGCTAGATTTGGATGAATAATAGAAAAACTACGGCAAATTTTGCTGGAGGACACCGAAAAAATACGTAATTGGCCGACACACCGCAACGGCAATAGTTTGCTCAGTACCATTACAAATTCATGGTTCTTTATTATAACACACCCCGTCTATTACTATATTTATTTCTCAGGTTTCAAGAGAGAGGTGGGAGAAATGTCGTTTGTACCCATGTCTTCAACCTCCGGCTATTTTACTGATTTTTTCGTATTGCGTCATTGTCGCCTTCTCATCGCCGTCTTCAACCTCCGGCATGCTCAAGTGGCGAGGATCCCCTCCATCCAGTAAGCTCCTCTGGCAAGTCCCTCTCCTCTGACAAGCTTCGCTGGCAAGCATGGTGAGTGTGGTGCGACATCTTGGCCATTGCGGTTGGGAGCACGACCACCTGGGGCGGGGCGCTGCCTCCCTAAGCAGCATGGCTGGTGGTGGCATGACCTCCCTAGCTAGTGCGACTAGGGCGCGGCCACCAAGCTTGGTGCGGCGGGGAGGTGTAGCCTCCCTATGGCCAGCGCGGCTAGGCGAGCGGCCATCCAGGGTGGCGAGACTGGGGTGTCGCGGCAACCCATGGAGCGCATGGCCTTCCTAGATAGCGTGGTGGGGGCGCAACCACCCAGGATGAACGATGAGGACATTAGGGGGCGTGGCTGAGGACAACCATGGTTGATTGCTCGAAGGTGGAAGAAAGTCTATTTGCAAAAAAACCCATCTTTCTCTTTCTATATATTTTACTGTTCATTGAGTCTATTAAGTCATCCCAGTAACCCCTTAAGAATCTTTATGTATTTCAATAAAATCCTAGCCAGACATTTTTGCGTGATGATGTGTTATGACAAATTTCAGTGAAGAGGTGGAGGTTGAAGACAAGGGTACAAATGACATTTCCCCCACTTTCTCTCCCTAGAAACCTAAACAATGAATATAATAATAGACGTTGTGTGTTATAGCAAAGAACCACGAATTTGTAATGGTACTGGGCAAGCTATCATTGTTGTGGTGTGTGTCGGCCAATTACGTCTTTATGGTGTTGTCGGATACCTGAGAATAGGGTACCCTAAACACCGCACTTCACAAAAACAAAATCACCCTCGGGGGCTCTCCGCCCCGTCCGAGCAGGGGTGACGTCACCCACCCACAGGGGCTCTACGCCTCCAACCAACCAAGACAGGCACCGCTCCCTTGGAGGATCTTCCGCCTCGCCCGAGCTCGGGTGACATCACCGAGACGTCATCCACCCTCGGGGCCTCTCCCGCCTCACCCGAGCCAGGGTGACGTCAGCCGAAACATCATCCACCCTCGGGGGCTCTCCCGCCTCGCCCGAGCCAGGGTGACGTCAGCCGTGACGCCATCTACCCTCGGAGACACTTCCGCCTCGTCCGAGCTAGCGAGGCATCATCCGTGATGCTACCTGCCCTCGGAGGAGTCGCCACCACAATCGGCCCGTGGCGTCCTGGCCTATAGTCAAAAAGTCCACAGTACCCCTCATCCTTGGATGGGGCTCCGAGGCATGAACCGCCATGCCTGCCCCTGTATCCTCCCTACGGTACAAGGTCCTGTACGACCTAACCGACGACTAACGTTCACCATCCCCGAGCCATACCTCCGACGGACACTTGCACAGGGATTAGGGCGCTCTCAGCCCTGTACGACAGAACGCAGGGGTGCCTGGCCCTGTGCTGCCAACCCCCGCCCATACCCAAGAAAGGGAACGGCGGTGTTCCCAGTCATGGGGCGCATGGCTACAGCTCCATCAAGGACGAAAAGGGCCCGGGCGGCATGCCTACAGGAATAATCTTCCCCGGCAAGGAAGGCGAACAGAAGCTAAAGCGCTCCCAAGTTGACAGCCTCGGTTGAGCCCACGTTTCTCTCTCTCCCTCTCTACTGTAATCCTCCATCTCTCCCTGCGTATAAAGGTGGAGAATGGACCTCCAGTCTCTCTCTCGACATTCTCAGAGTCCACTCGACTCGCTCGCACACACTTACGCTTGCATTCACGCGAGCCCTCACCAGAACCAAGAACCTATACGCACGAGACCTGGGAACCAGCTTCCCTCTCTCACCATAGCTTGTAACTCCCCTCTACGAGCTCTCCGCGCTCGGTAACACGACTCCGCAGAACACTGGACGTAGTGCATTCGTGCCTGAACCAGTATAAACCGAGTGTTCTCCGAGCGTAATCATCCGATCTCCGACACGCTTAGAAATTTACTCGTTGGCTGTTTAGACCCCGCCATTTTAGACACCGACAGGTGTCCTTCAGCAAAATTTGCCAAAAACTATTAGAGCGCATTTTCTCTAAATCATCTCTGGAGAATGATTCACATAAAAATCTTCTATATCTTTTCCTTCTCCAATAATGTTTTTACATCTTGTTGCACTCTAGAGAGTTGCTCTCATTTTAATTTTTTGGATAGTGAGAAATCTGTAATAAAACATGGCTAGATTTGGATAAACAAATAGAAAAACTATTGGAGAACATTTTTCATCAAAATATCTCTTCATAGCAATTATAAAGGATATAGTCTCTTAGAGTTGCTCATAGCAGCTATCCAAACATGTCTCTACTCTATTTATGAACAGTGGAGTAAAAAAACTCTCTCCAACAAGTTACCTATTTGGCCCTTTAAAATTTGTTGACCACTCAAAATCTCCTCCTACCCATTCCTATTATTCTAGCAATTTTTTTGTTCCTCAGTCCACCCCCTCCCCTATGCATGCTAACAGATACCCCTTGCCCACGCGCCTCGCCCTCCATCGGCACCTCTCGCTCAATCGTTGTTGACCCCTTCCACGCTCGCCTCTCCACTGGCGCCTCGCTCGCACGCTTGCCACTGAACCCTTCCACTCCTGCCACTAATGCCTCGAGTTCCAATGGGGCTCATAGCGGGTAAATCTGGACACTGCCTCTATGACTGTCGGCAGCTCCTCTCTATGCAGGTCTCTCCATGACCAGTGTCGTCCCCTCCTCCTTGCCTCCACAATGTGGCCCCTCCTCCTTTCCTAGCGCCGCATCCCCTTGCCCGATGTCGCCTCCACACCAATGCCCCTTCCTTTCTACCTAGGCAGCGCCTTCCCACCGATGCCCTTCATCCTCCTCGCTTGCCTCCATGATGCCTCCCTATCGACACCCCTACTCCAACTAGTTATGGTACCCAACCCACACCCTCCTTGATAACAATTGTATGAAATTGTGTGAATTTCATATATAGTATGGCCATTTGTAGGTGATTTTGTGTGACGGTGATGAGGAAAATATTTTAAACCAATTCTTTGAGGAAGAAAAATAGTTTTGATGATGATGCTCTTATGTTAAGCTTGGTTGCACAGGAAGGACATGAGAGAAGAAAGAAGAGGCATCATGGATCAGTCCATGGTTGACAAGTTTCATAAAGACATTCATGAGCACGTTAGGGTGTATTGTAGTGGTTGCATTTGGTGGAACATTTGTGGGCATGTCATGGTGTGTCATAACATGCATATTGTTTTAGTTCTGTTGTTGATGTGGATAATTTGACCTTTGGATTTTGAAATTTAAATTTATATTGTGTTGTAGTACTATGTTAACAATGTTAGTTTAAATTATGGTAATACTATGTTTTTGTTTAATTATGGAGGTGAAATGAAAATCATACAGTTTCGACGTCCTGCAACTTGTGAGCTAATAAAATAGGGGCTCTATTTTATGTAGTCCTACTAGAGATACTAACATAAAATAGACCTCTTGAAAAAGTTTGGCTACCTAAACAAGAAAGCAGGGACTGGTTTTAGATAGTCCTGCTGAAAATTCTTTGAAACTGAATTGATAACCTTCAACTATCTAAGATCTCGTGCTGCAAAACTAGACTATCCAAAAATTCCCATACATATAAAATCGGTACTAGACACCCAGCCTTGATTATGAAGAGCATGGCTTGGGAAACCAAGAGTTTCAAGGTTGTGTAATACCATGGCAAGGCTGCTCAAAACAGAGTTAATTAGGACTAACCAACCACCATAAGACAAAAGCATTCCTTTCCAGCTAGCCAATTTTTTTTGAAAACGTTCTTCAACAGCTTTCCAATCCTTTTTCATAAGCCTTTTATTATTCATTGGAATACCCCAAGTATTTAAAGGAAAACACCCTATGCCACATCCAAAAACTTGTGAATACTCTTCCATATAGTCCTTTGCCTCACCGTAATAAAACAACTCATTTTTATGGAAATTAATTTTCAATCCAGAAAGTTGCTCAAATGCGCATAAAAGGATTTTCATATTTTTTTGCTTCGTCAATATTATGTTCCATAAAAAGGATTGTGTCATCAGCATATTGTAAGATGGAAAGTCCAGCTTCCACCAAGTGCGGGATAAGACCTTGGATTTGTTGGTTCTCATCATGTAGAGCATAGAAAATTTTATAGTATAATTTTCAAGCACTTATATGATTTTATATCTATTTTGTAACGGCTTGAACCGGGACGCGGTATCCGCTGGGCCAATTACACAAAACCGCGGTGTCTTATACCAAATATTAAAAGTGGATGTGTGCACCAACTAATTTTTGTCTTTCATGATCCTAGGGCTAATTCTCCCTATTTATATTTTACCTTAGGGAAGGACATACACCATAAATATGATAAGAACTCCACTTATGAGATGGATGAGTCAAATCAAATTCTAGTAATCTACTCATAATAGGCGTAAGTTACAAAATAAATAATAGAGTATAAATATTGATCATCAGCAATAAGTATTTAGAGCATTCCTTTCTATGGCAACAGTGTAATTTCTAGTAGAACATCAAGAGTTATCCTATGCTATTCCTACATTGAATAGTGTAATTCTACCTATTAGTCATGGGGATATTCTACTTTGTATCTACTCATGAGGTACATTAAAAAACAAAGATTAAGAACAAAGCTTGTCTCCCACCGCAATGAGGACCTACTTGGCCTATATTCGGGAAGTAGACTATATAGGACTCAACAAGATTGCCACACCCATGATCTACCTGTTGGGAATATTCCCTAGAGGCAATCATAGAGATGATTGTATTTCCTTGTATCCATGACATATTATGAATTCATTGAATATCTATTAAAGACAACTTGTATTGATTAACAATTATGTGAATTGTTTGTGAAACTCTTTTACTTGTATGGTTCTTCTAAAGCAGTCCCTGATCGGAGTTCATGTGAGGACACATATGAATACTAGATCAGCACATTATTAGTTGATGACTATGTTTCTTAAGTCATAGACATAGAGATGTCAAACTAATAATATGGGCACATGTATGACATGGGGCTGGACTGACCCGACGTGAGATTGTCTCTATACACATCGTGTACTCTGTGTCCTTAGACCTGAGATTGTCGTATGTACTCAAAATGTGAAACGACCTACTTAGGGACTACCAAACACTACTCTGTGATTGGATAGCTATAAAGGTGGCTTTCGGGTTTGTCGGGAAACATGCTATGAGACATAGTCAATCAAAATGGAATTTGCCACTCTCCATATGAGAAAGATATCACTGGACCACTCGAATAATTAGATCATGAAATGCATGGCCGTGCTTGGGTTAAGTGTTAACCTACGAGTTGGACCAAATATCATAAGGCAAAGGAATAACATGTATATGGTTTTGTGGTGGTTCATCTGATATGATCGTAGCGTATGCATAGGAGTTGACACGCCTTACTAGAGGCTGCTATCAGCTATTGGTTGAGTAAGAGTACTTGGGCCATGTGTATGTGTGCGTGAGCCCATAGGGTCACACGCTTAAGGGGTTGGAAGAAAAATTCGGGTTGGACCCGAATTAGACTAGATTTAGGGATACTAACGGGCCTCCAACATGGAAGCTCGTTAGGATGCCTATATAAGCAAGGGGTGGGTGCGGGGCAAGTTAATCCCATGCCTTTTGGCAGCCACTGTCGCCTCCCCATGCTTGTGCCTTCTGCTCCTCACGGACCTAGCAGTCCGGAGGCGCAATGCTTCCTCCCTGCACGTGTGGGATACCTCGGAGGTGCTACATCTGGAGCACAAGGACGAACCACATGAAGGGGACGTTAAGACGGACGACCTTGCAACTGCATGGCACTGCTGCGACGCACATGACTACATCGAGTCGTTTCCGCTGTACCTACGCGTCTAGTGGTACTCTTGTGATCTATAACTAGCAGTAGTTCCTAGGTTATGTGGTCGAAAATTTTTGTTTTCCGGCTAGCGTAGCAACATCATATCCCTTTAGGGGTATCAGAGCCAGGTTGATGCCTCGTTATAGATTCGGGTATGTGCATATGGAGATATGTGCGGTTGTAGATCAGTCTCTGATCATGGCTCGTGATCTTGCCACCTTGGTATTGTAACGATCGACTGATACCCGTCGAAATTCCGCCATTCGAGTTAAGTGATACATGTAAACCCAATTACGGTGAATTGGAGATTAATAAGATTGATCGAATCAAACCTAGGTCAAGTTCCAAGCGCACGCGATGCACGGTGGTAGTGAATTGGATCCACCATCGGAGAGGAAATTTGCAAGAAAAGTGACGTTCGGTAAAACAACCATAACTTTTGCATACGACCTTGGATTCAGACGAATTTTATATGAAAATTGATCTACAGAAAATTTCACATCCGTTCGTCAGCGCTTTGTTGCTTTTGGCAAAATCATATTTGCGAAAAACAGCTTGGAAAATTATGTTTTCGGCGTTTTAAGTTTAGACATCACAATCGGTTAACTCTGCTTTGCAGGAATTCATGACTGGTATAGCCCTTATGTGTATGTGATGCATGTATGTAATTAATTCATGGCTTGCATGTCATGAGTATGATAATATGGTTGGAGTCACATATATTGTTCACTCATATGTAATGGCCTACGTGCCAATTTATGATGATCCCATCTGCGACTATGTAATTTTATTTCACTATGTTGCATTAGTGATAGATAGTCTTGGTGGACTAATCACTGAAGGATGGCATATATGAATCATGGAGATGGAGATCACCATGATGAACAGTTCAATGGAGATGGAGATCCCCAAAGAATCAATGGGCTATATCAAGTCATATTATGTTAATGTCGTTCTTATGATGTTCTACTTTCACGTACGATAATGTTTTTGTCTACATATGCGATAGTGAAGTAGAACGATCCCTCAGTAATGTTTAAGTTATAATGCTCCTCCAAACCTTGCACTGTCACGTGTCTTGTACAATCAGTGGTGGGTCTATAAAATTACGGTGCCACTGGTTTTCCTTGACTAGATAGGTTCGTATCGGATACTTACCGCAGAAGGTTTGGTTACTTGAACAAGGTCATCTTAACAGTTAGGGACCTTGGAGCATTAGTTGTTGGCAACACAAGCATAGAGATGTCACCCAACAACAAGAGTCATATGTGATACGATTAGCAAGGAGTTGCTTACCAATCTACCATGTCTCCTAGCGGTGATGCTAAAGCTCACTAGTAGACTTGTTAGTTGTGGGTTTTGAATCACTAAGTTTCAATCGCGGGATATTGATTTTAGTGGGAGTAGATTATATTAAAATTTTAATATGATTTACTCTGTCTTGGATACATTGTCTTAGTATTTTGCATTACTTTTGTTGTAGATGGCTCCCAGCAATCAACCATTTACTTCATGTTTAATTCTTGAGAAAGATAAGTTGAATGGAACAAACTATGCGGATTGGATACACAACCTGAGAATTGTTCTCAGGGCTGAGAAAAAGGAAGATATTCTAGACACCCCATTACCAGATGAGCCTGCTGATAATGCACCTGCTGTAGAGAAAACCGCTTACAAGAAAGCATGTGATGCTGATCTTGAAGTGAGTTACCTTATGCTTGCTTGTATGGAACCTGATCTGCAGATGCAGTTTGATAATAACCATACAGCGTACGATATTATCGTTGCGCTTAATTATGTTCCAAACTCAAGCCAAGACTGAAAGGTTCAATGTTTCCAAGGCTTTTGTCGAAACCAATCTAGCAGAGGGCGCAACAGTTGGCCCACATGTGATCAAGATGGTTGGTCACACTCAAAGATTGGAGAAGCTAGGCTTCCCAATGAGCCAAGAGTTGGCCACTAATTTCATACTCGCGTCTCTTCTGCCTAACTATGGAAAGTTCATTTCGAACTACCATATGCATGGGGCGGAGAAGGGCTTGAATGAATTGTATGGCATGCTTAAGGTAGCAGAAGCTGATATCAAGAAAGGTGCTGGTAGTAGACATGTGATGGCGGTCCAAAACAAGCCTAACTTTAAGAAGAGGGCTTGGAAGAAAAAGAAGGCGAAAGCTAAAGATGAGATCTCTAAGCCAAACCCTCCTGCGCCCAAGGCCACTGGAACAGCTATTGAAGCTAAATGCTTTCATTGTAAGGGGATAGGTCACTGGAAAAGGAACTATAAGTTGTACTTGGAATCCTTGAAGGATGGCGGCAGTAAAGGTTCTCCCGCTGCTTGTACACTTGTTGTTTATGTTATAGACATTTTTCTCGCTGATTCTTATATTAATTCTTGGGTATTTGATACCGGATCAGTTGCTTATATTTGCAATACGATGCAGAGAATGATAAGAAGTAGAAGCGTGAAAAGAGGAGAAGTTGATTTCCGTGTGGGCAACAATGCAAGAATTGTTGCGTTAAATGTTGGGACGATGCAACTTCACCTCCCATCAGGATTTATCATGGAGTTAAATAATTGTTATTTTGTTCCTAGCTTAAGTTGAAACATTGTTTCACCTTCATGTTTGATGAAGGATGGTTATTCATTTGCGAGTAAATACAATGGTTGTGTGATCTCAAAGAATGACATGTTTGTGGCTTTTGCATCCATTGTGAATGGGTTACTTATTCTAAATCTTGATGATGCACCTATCTATAACATTAATGCTAAAAGGCCTCGGCTTAATGAGTTAAGTCCTACCTATATATGGCATTGTCGTTTAGGTCATATAAGTGAGAATTGTATGAAGAGGCTCCATTCTGATGGGCTTATAACTTCGTTTGATTTTGCATCATACGAGACATGTGAGGCTTGCTTACTTGGAAAGATGACCAAGTCGTCTTTCACAGGTTTTCCTAAGAGGACGGTAGACTTGTTGGAACTCATACATACTGGTGTATGTGGACCAATGAGTATGATAGCTAGTGGCGGATTCCAATACTTCATAACCTTCACTGATGATTTTAGTAGATATGGATATGTCTACTTAATGAAACATAAGTCTAAGACATTTGAAAAGTTCAAAGAATTTCAGAATGAAGTAGAGAATCAACGTGGCAAGAAAATTAAAGCCTTGCGATCTGATCGTAGAGGAGAATATTTGAGCCACGAGTTTAGCAATCATCTAAAGAGTTGTGGAATTGTTCCACAGCTTACGCCACCTAGAATGCCTTAGAGAAACGGCGTGTCTAAGCGACGTAATCGGACTTTGTTAGACATGGTTCCATCTATGATGAGCCAGTTAGACCTACCACTATTGTTTTGGGGATATGCTCTAGAAACAGCCGCTTTTACATTGAATAGGGTACCGTCTAAGTCCGTAGTTAAGACACTATATGAGATGTGGACTGGTAAGAGTCCCAGTTTGTGTTTTCTAAAGATTTAGGGTTGTGAAGTTTATGTCAAATGACTTATGTCAGATAAACTTACACCCAAGTCAGACAAATGCTTTTTCATGGGATATCCAAAGGAAACTTTAGCGTATTACTTCTACAACCGATCAGAGGGCAAAGTGTTTGTTGCTCAGAACGGTGTTTTCTTAGAGAAAGAGTTTCTCAAAAGAGAGAAAAGTGGACAAAAGGTGTATCTTGAAGAAGTTCAAGATGAGAAATAGGGGAGAACTCTTCGAGTGATGCTAATGTAGCAGAACAAGTTGAGATACCTGTGGCAATAGAAACACTGCCACAACCACGAAGGTCAGCAAGAATCTGTGAGGCACGTGGGGAAGTGTTATTGTTAGACGATGATGAACCTGCAACATACGCGGAAGCAATGATGGACCCAGATTCTGAGAAATGGCAAAGTGCTATGAGATTCAAGATAGATTCCATGGGAGATAATCAAGTTTGGAACTTGGTTGACCCGCCTGATGGGGTTAACCTATTGAGTGCAAATGGGTATATAAAAAGAAAAAAGGATTTGGATGGAAACGTTCATGTCTATAAAGCTTGACTTGTTGCAAAGGGTTTTCGGCAAGTTCAAGGAGTTGACTACGACGAGACATTCTCACCGGTAGCGATGCTTAAATCTATTTGGATCATTCTAGCAATAGCTGCTTATTTCGATTATGAGATTTGGCAGATGGATGTTAAAACAACCTTTCTAAATGGAAATTTGGAAGAGGACGTGTATATGATACAACCCGAAGGTTTTGTTGATCCTAATAATGCTGGAAAAATATACAAGCTACATAAATTCATTTATGGGTTAAAACAAGCATCTTGGAGTTCGAACATTTGTTTTGATGAAGTGGTCAAAGGGTTTGGCTTCCGTTAGAATGAAGAAGAACCTTGTGTTAACAAGAAGGAAAGTGGGAGCGTTGTTTTATTTCTAATCTTGTATGTGGATGACATACTATTGATTGGGAATGACATTCCTATGTTGCAATCCGTAAAGACTTCACTTAATAATAGTTTTTCTATGAAGGATTTAGGAGAAGCAACATACATTTTGGGCATCAAAATCAATAGAGATAAATCAAAAAGGCTAATAAGATTAAGCCAAGATACGTACATTGACAAGGTGTTGAAATGGTTCAACATGGAATAGTCCAAGAAAGGGTTCTTACCTATGTCACATGGTACGCGCTTTAGCAAGAAGCAGTGTCCTTTGACAGCTAATGAGCGGTAGCACATGAGTAAGGTTCCATATGCTTCGGAAGTTTGTTCCATCATGTACACCATGATATGTACTCGCCCAGATGTCTCATATGCTCTAAGTGTTGCGAGCAGGTACCAAGCTAATTCAGCTAAGAGTCACTGGACATTTGTTAAAACATCCTTAAGTACTTGAGAAGGCCTAAAGATGTGTTCCTAATCTATGGAGATGAGGAGGAGCTCGTTGTAATTGGTTACACCGATGCCAGCTTCCAAACTGGCATAGCTCATTCACAGTCTCAATCAGGTTTTGTGTTCACAATAAATTGTGGTGCTGTAAGTTCAAAAACCGATTCTACAACAGAAGTCGAGTACATTGCAACATCTGGTGCTGCAAAGGAAGGTGTTTGGATGAGGAGGTTCCTCATTGTGCTTGGTGTGTTTCTGAATGCATCCAGTCCATTGAATCTACATTGTGACAACAATGGGGCGATTGCGCAGGCTAAGGAGCCTAGGAATCACCAAAAGAACAAACATGTACTGTGGAAGTTTTATCTCATTCGAGAGTTCATTGGTCGAGATGAGAGAAAGATGTGCAAGATAGATAGGATTTGAATGTCGCAAATCCTTGACAAGGGCTCTTCCACAGCCTAAGCATGAGTGTAAGGACCTGATAAACCTAGAGGGAGTGAATAGGCCTATTTCAAACTTTTCTCAACACACTGTTAGTCACAGGCGCGGCACTGCCGCTCTACAGCTCGGCACTGCCGCGCTGCCTGGCACTGCTGGACTCTGGGCCGGCAGTGCTGGTTAGCTGGACAGATTCAAGCACAATTCAAAAACTATAATGAATATGGAAAAACCACTTGAATCAAAACCTTCCTAGGAGTGTAGAGAACCTCCAGCACCACTTGAAAGTGGTAGCAACACACCCACGACGTAGATCGGGTCCAAACCCTAGAAATCAACTTGAGAGCAATATATATCAAAGTAGAGAGACAATCACAAGTTGACACAAGATTTAACCCATGGTTTAGCTTGCCACCAAGGCTTGCCTATGTCAACATTGTTGAGGTGCGCCACACAAGGCTCGAGCTCACCACAAAGGTTAGCTCTTTCCTCGGTCTCAAGTCAAGAGAATGAACTCTTGAGATGAGGGGAAATGTATTAGCAATATGGGGTGTTACAAACCTCCCTATGCTGCCACACGAAGGAGGCAAGCTCAAGGGTGACGCCTAGCCGGCTAGGAGCAAAGCTTCAAGAGTAACAAACTAAAACCGCCAGCCACCACGCGAACCAAATGTTTGTAGGAGTTGAAGATCCGAGGGAGAAGCTTCTTCTCAAGCTTGGAGGATCAATCTCTCAAAGATTTGAGTGGAAATCAATGGAGGAGAGAGTTGGAGCAACCAAGGGAGAAGGAAGAGCAAGAAGGGAGCTTCTCAAGTCTGTTCTCGAAGTGTGTCTGAGTGAATGGAAGAGTTAGCCGTTGGGGAAAGTGAGGGGATAAGGTTATACCCCTTCACTGTCCAACGGGCAGAATAAGTCGCGGCAGTGCCGGCCAAAGGCACGGCACTGTCGGCCTGGCACAAACAGCAAAGATAAAAGAACTGAATAGCTGGCTGTTTTGCCTACTATGTATATGGAGGTGTATGATGTATGGATAGATATAGCATTTGGTTCACTTGTTGGCATGCGTGTTGAATCCCTCTTAATAGTACGACATACCTAACTAAAATTCAAAATATAAAATGAATTAAAGTCCTTTTGAGCTTGTTGTCATGTACTTTTGTAATTGGAGGGGTCCGCCAACCTGTTCATCAACCTCCTTTCTTTCAACCTGCTTGTGATACTTGAAGATTCTCACTAGTTCTCTTAATATGTTGTCATGTCACCAAAACCCACTTTAGGGCTTGATTGCACTTTCAATCTCCCTCTTTTTGGTGATTGATGACAACACACTTAGAGCTTACAAAAGTGAAGTAATAATCTGAGGCAATGCAAGTCATGGGTGTAGGAGCTCCCCCTAAATATGTGAATGGGAATTTGAATTTCTAATTTGGCATGAAAAGTCAAAATTCACACATTGGAATGAAATAGGGCTCCCCCTACATCCAAGGCTGTTATGGGGTGCTGAAACAGGGTGTCACAAATATATACGTGATGCACACAAACCTGTCTCCAACAAATCAGAGTGTTTGCTATCAGCAGCAGAGCGGCACTGCCATGCCTAGGCCTGGCACTGCCGGCCTAACTGCCAACAGCAAGGCAGCGAAAGCACAAGCATGACCACACAGCAAAATATAAAAAAATTAAAGGCACACAGAGACAAGCATGATATATATCAGAGAGAACATGTCCACAAATAACACAAATCAAGTAATAAAGTGGCAATATTACAATAAAATAGTTTTTTGGTGCTCTCTCATCTCACGCCTAGGCCTGGCACTACCGGCCTAACTGCCAACAGCAAGGCTGTGAAAGCACAAGCATGACCACACAACAAAATATAAAAAAACTAAAGGCACACAGAGACAAGCATGATATATATGAGAGAGAACATGTCCACAAATAACACAAATCAAGTACCAAAGTGGCAATATTACAATAAAATAGTTTTTTGGTGCTCTCTCATCTCACAAACTAAAATAACTAAGGTAGATCAGGGTGCCCAACAACTGCTGCTTCTCTATGACCGACGAAAATTGTTGTACCCCCTTCACTTAGTAATTCTCCCCCTTTGGCAACAAGTCACCAAAAAGAAGAGAAAAACATAGCAAAAGGAATACAAGCTAGTCGTTATCCTCATCCATATGGTCATCATCGTCGTCATCGTTAGGAGAGCCGGTGAAGTGAACACTAGGAGCTCTAGCACGACCACTGCATCTCGGTGGCTGCTCCTCTTGAATCTCCTCCTCATCATCATCATCATCATCATCATCATCATCATCCTCACCATCTGAGCCAAAGCTGGACTCATCACTAAGATTTGGTGGAGGAAGAGGTGGAGATAGCTATCTAAGGCCCTGCTCCTATCTGAGCTCTCTGATCTCAAGTCTGGCCTTATAATCAGTGTCATTGGCATAGCATATGTCAGTGAAAATCTTCTTAAAGAGCCTACCAATCTTGCTCTTCTTCTTGCCTTTGCGAGCTACTACACTAGAGGACTCAGGGCAATCTGAGGCTGCTGCCCTGGTTCTAGTGGAGGTCACCTAAACTGTGGAGTTCACTGCCTTCTCACCTCTGTAGGGCTCATCGACAGTGTCTGTCACACCCCAAAATTTCTATTTTGGGCTGTGAATAGAAAACACTAAATAAAATGAAAGGATTTATGATTTTCCTAAAAATGATAAGATTTAATTAGGCTTTTAGTAAATTAAAATGTGCAAAATATGAATTTTAAAATTGTTTTCAATAGAATATGAAAGGGGTGTTGCATTCATGCCTTTGCATTTAATTTTATTGAGTGAAAAACAATTTTGTAAAACTCGGTTTTGGTCCAAAGCGATTTTTGATCTATTTATAAAATAAATAAAGTTTAAAAGTTTTTCTTAAAAACAAGTTCATAGTTTAATTTCAGAATTAATAAAATATTTGTAAAATATTTCAAAGTGTTTTGATTTCAAAGGATTTGATTTTGGTCTTCAAAAGAATTTACAAAACAAAAAGAAAAGAAAAGGAAAAAGGGAAATCTCTCTTTGCTCTCTCTCTCTCTTTCTAGCCCAGCTTGAAAGTCGGCCCAGCCTTCCCCCTCTCTCCTGCACTCCCCCTTAGCCCAGCAGTCGGCCCAACCAACCGGCCCACGCGGGATCTCCCTCACCCGCAACCCCTCCTACTCTCTCTGTCATGCGGGGCCCACATGTCGGCACCTTCCCCTACCTCTCGCCATAGCCTCCCTCCCTCTCTGCTCTCCATTAATGGAGCACCCGAGCTCCATCCCGAGCCCCTCCTTTACTCCAGCAGTTGTGGCCTCTTCAATGCACTCCATAACACCCTCCCTTCACTCCCCCTCTTCAACCGCAGCAATGAAGGCCTCTAATGGCCTTAACCGACCGGCCCCAATCCTACCGCCTCCGAGCTCCACCTCCCCCAGTCCCTTGCTCAATCCCCGACCCTATAAATTGGAGTCTCTGGCACCGCACATGCGCGCGGCTCCTCCTCCACCCCTCCTCGCACCCCATCTCCCTCAACAGCGCCCGTTTTAGCCACCGTCTTCGCCATGGCCGAGCTCGCCTGGAGGTCCCTGTTCTCGGTGCTCCGACCGTCTCCGACCTCGTCTCCTCCTCCGTCGACTTCGTTGTGGCATGGCGAGTCTTCGGCACCACTCTATGACGTGAATTCGCGCCCGCAACGGCCTTCCCCAACCTCACCGGAGACGCCGACCGCCTCGGCTCGGCTCCCCGGCTCCCTAGGCCACCATCGACGATGAGGACCCCTCCGTCGAACTCGCGGTGATCCCCTCTTCCTCCCCGAACCCTCGCTTTGTCCGTTTTGGCACTGTAGTCGGGTCTCCATGTCACACTGAGGCCACCCTCAATGGTGCCGCCACGAACACACCATCCCGGCCACCCAGAGGCTCACCCGAACCTACCCACGCACTCGCACGAGCTCGAGGAGCACTCCGGTGCGCTCGGTTGTTTCCGAGGTGGTCGGGAACGCCTTGCCCGCGTTCGCCGGCGAGCTTGGCCCTCTGCCGGCCATGGCACCGCTGAGCACAACGCCGCCCCGATGACCACCCGCCCCCAATCCTCTCCCACCGTCCGATCTGTGGCCAACGGTCACGATTAGACCCCCTCCGAACCGGTACGCACCGGTGTGGACTCGGTCCACCGAGCACACGCACATGCGGGTCCACACCCATGCGGTGGACCGCGCCACTCGCGCAGCGCCACGCGGCACCCAGTCAACACCACGTCAGCCCTGCGTCAGCAGTGACATCAGCGCCACCGCCACAGCCCTGCTCTTTTGCGATCTAGCCCCTGTCTTTTTTAGTAATAAACTCGCAGTCCAATCCAGTTCAAAATGATTCTTTTTAGGTCATGTTTTCTTCTAATCTAGCCCCTGACCTTTTGGATAATAGTACCCGCACTCCGGAGCCCTTTTCTTTTTCTGTTTTATTTATTTTAAAATCTGAAAATGAGTTTATTTATTCACAGTTTTGCCCTTAAACTTCAAATGCTTATAACTTCTTCATTTTAACTCCGTTTTGATTCAAACAAATTGCATTAGATTCATAAAATTATAATCTACATGATAAAACTATAATGCATTATGTTTTGTAACTTTTAAAAGTATTTATTTGTTTAATGGCTTTAAAATGCATGTTTAATCTTCAAATCTTGTTTAAATCATATCTCTTTTGTTTTAAATCCAAATTGACTCGTTCAAATTGCGTTAGATTCGTAAAACCATAAACTACAGTATAGTATCCTTTAATACTATGTTAATAGCTCTGTAATTTCATGGTAAATCCCTAACTTGATTAAAGACTATGCAATTCACTTTATAAAATATGAATAACCCTTTTACTTTAGTTTTCAAATTCAAATATAAGTTTGACTAAATCCAACTTAGGTATTTCTCAGAAGTACCTTATTCATCCTTTTACATATCTAAAACCAATAAATCCATTAGCTCTCTTTTTAAGGCTAATCTACCGTTATTAGCTGTATCTTTTTATCTGTAGCTCCGTTTTTGGTGGTTTTGCGCTCACGAGTTCGTAGCAACACATAGAATACGTTAGTTACCTTAATAATATGCTTTTGTAATGTTTGGTGTACTATTTTAGGTTCTTTTGTGATGCTTGTGACGTTAGATGTGGAGCTTTGCAAGGATGTTTCAAAGGGAAAGTTGGAAAGTTTGAGCAAGTATAGCATGAGACTCTCCTTGTTACCTATACACTTTAATGTCACTAAATTCATATGCATGTGTCTACCTTGTTACCCCTAAGGACTACCTAGAATTGATATCCTATACCTTGTCACCTTTTGGGATGCATATGGGTAGCTTGTGCTAGTGCTCATAAAGAATAACCATGATCGTGGAACTTGAATAATGTTATATGCAATAACGATAAAATATGACTTTTTAGCAATGTGGACTATAGGTGAAACATCAGGAACTCACACCTATGTTCTCACTCATAGGAATATCTCGGTAATCCGATAACCCCGGAAAACAGTGTTACCATAAGCCAATGGGCTCTGGCTTGACTCAGTATTAGGCTTCTACTAGTTTGTGGCAGCTTACCCGAAAGGGCGCAAGAGGGGCTCTGGGGATATGGGACTTGCTCTGTCGCAGAGGTGCACAATTTTTGGGATGTGACCTCTGGGAGGGGAGTTGCTATATCACAATGAGGAAACTTGTAGCGGGTTGCTACTTATTAGTGGAACCTATGAAAGGTCTCGTAGTGAACCCTGCCGACCCACCTTGGAAGTGGGTTAAGAGACTCATGACCTCGGGCGAAAGGGCAATTCACGACTTGTGGGTAAAGATGTACGACCTCTGTAGAATGTAAAACTATCATGATAGCCGTGCTCACGGTTAAGAGCGGCTTGGGCTCATTACTATGTGATGTTCTTATGTCATAGTTCATCAGCTATTATTAATCATGTGTTATTGTTATTTGTTCATATACGCATTATATCTTGTTCACTTGATCATGTGGTTATTGGGCTTATGTTGAAACTTGATGCTACACAAATGCTAAAATTATGACTTACTAAAAACTAATGCAGTTAAACCCGTGTCTATCCTTTTTTAGCCTCATAAACCCCATGTTATATTTGGTGAGCATGGTGAGCTGACGCTTGTTGTCATCACCTTTATATGAAAATCTCAGATGGGTACCAGATGGTGGTGCAAGTAAGGTGTTACCAAAAGAGTACTAGGCGAGTGTACCCCCAGTCAACTGTCCCTATGGAGTATGGAGACCCGAAGATAGGACATATAGAATAGCTTCCACGATGCTTTGTTATAGATGTAAGTCTTGTTGTAACTATGTTTTGATATATAATAAAGCATTGTCTTTTGATAATCTCCATATTTGTATATATGTGATGTGTGGACATCCTGGGCACACATATACATAGCATTCGGTATTCTCTAGAAAACCGGGTGGTACAGTGTCCTTGTTGTAGACACGTCTAGTCACCCTTTCAATAATAAACATGATATAGGGAGCATATGGAATCCCCTTCCTAGCATCATTAGCTGCAATGAATAGTTCATTCCAAATGAAGCAGGATACTGAGAAAGCTTGCTTACAACTCCTCATCCTTCGCAGCACATTCTTTGCTAATCCATAAAGGTTGAATGCAGATCCCACCTTGGGATAGAGACTGGTCCTGAAGAGGTTGTTAAGGATGTAATACTTGCTCCTCAACCCCTTCACTAACCCATCGGCCGCCTCAGGCTTCACATAGAGAGGAGCAATCTCCTCATTGGTCAACCACCTCTTATCATGAATATCAGGACAGCTTCTATCATCTTCTCCAAAACCAAGGAAACGAGCAAAAGTCACATAGTCCAGTTTGTAATGCATCCCTTCTGTCATCCAATGGATATGATTCTCTTTGTCAAGGTGATAGATAACAAAGAACTGATAGATAATTTCAGTATTCTAGTCATACCAAAAACCCATCCAATCATACATGCCTAGTTGCTTGCAAAGATCAATGACTCTGTCAAACTCTGGATCCTTCTTGTTCTCAAGATGTTCCCAATCAACAAACTTCATCTTGATGATCTTGGGATTCTTGGCATGAAGGAGAACATAGGAGTAAAAGTCTGAGTGGAATGTGTTCCAAAACCTGTAGTCCACTCCTATATCCTTGGGCACCTCATAGGGAAAGATTGCCCTTTGCTCCTAGACAATCCTGTACTGATTTTGATAATTGACTCTTTCTCTTACACGAGTGTTTTGTGGTTCCCTGATCATCACCTCCTCAGCATTTGGAGTAAGATAAGATCCATCAAAAAGCTCAAGGTTTGGAGGTGTCCTAGGGAAAGCACCCTCCCTGATGGTTCTTCCAGTCATCTGCAATTCACTCTCTTGCCTGATCCTTGCTCTTGGACTCAGGCCATCATCAACTCCTCCCTTGCCTCCTCTACTAGCCCAGGCCTTTGTCCTTGGCCCCTTTTCTCTAGCACTGCTCAATCCACTGGCGTCCATCTATGCATTTAAAAGAGAGAAGGTTAAGTTGTTGCACTTAGAATAGTGTCTAGACACTCTAGTAGAAAGATTTAAACAAAAATGAGAGTCAATAGTCGATTGAATGAGCAATTTCAGCATTGTTGTTGCCCAGTGCCCGGCACTACCGGCCTCTGGCCCAGCACTGCCGCACTGGTGCAGACAGCACCTATGCATGCTTTTCCAATCCACCATTGAATCTAGGTTTTGATCAAATCTAGCTACTGGAGGTACATCACCATACATAATGCAACTACTAACAACCTAAATCCCATCTCAAAATCCACACATTGCATAGATCGAACTAGGTTAGGGTTTCATGTTATTACCTTTGAATGAGAGGGGTGAGGATGAAGAGGGACTGTCTTGAATGGAGCTTGACGTAGGGAGAAAGATCCTCCACACCTCCTCCAATGGCAGCACCATCAGAGAGCGGCACCGCCGGGAAGAAGAGGAAGACCTTCGGGCTCCTAGGTCACCTTGAGGGAGAGAGAGGAGAGGGAGAGGGTTGCTGGTTGAAGAAAACTACTTGGGGTAGAGTCCCCTTGGGCCTGGGTGAAGAAATAAAGGAAGGCCCAAGAGACAAGACCCGAGACCCAACTGCTCAATGCAGTCAAGTCGCGGCACTGTCGCGGCTTAGCCCGGCGCTGCCGCGAACCCCAGCACTTCCGTGCTAGGGGCGGCAATGCCGGCCTACCAGGGCAGTGAAGAGCTATGCCACTTCTATACTTTATTTTTATGTATTGTAGACACATACCACTTGCCATATGTTGGTCAGTAAGCAGATCAACAGTACATACAATCACCAACACACACAAGTTTCTTTTGAAATTAATTTTCAAACACATAATTGAATATTTTCAAAGTTTTGCCTAAGTCGCTAGGTGGAAGAACAAATTGTGTTTATAGTTCAAACCACGTTATGAGAATCAAGTATATTTAGCTCACAACGCAAAGCACAAAACCTTGTCTCATTTAGAGGCTTGGTGAAGATACCGGCTAGTTGATTTTCGGTGCTCACATGACGAATTGCGATATCTCCTTTGATTTTGTGGTCTCTCAAGAAGTGATGACGGATGTCTATGTGTTTGGTTCTAGAGTGACTAATTGGGTTATTTGCAAGTTTTATGGCACTCTTGTTGTCACACAAGAGAGGTATCTTGGTGAATTGACACCCGAAATCTTTTAAGGTTTGCCTCATCCAAAGTAGTTGAGCACAACATGCGCCGGCTGCAACATACTCGGCCTCGGCGGTGGAAAGGGCTACACAATTTTGCTTCTTAGAACTCCAAGACACTAGGGACCGTCCAAGGAATTGACACGTCCCCGAAGTACTTTTTCGGTCTACCTTGCAACCGGCGTAATCGGAATCTGAATACCCAAGTAGATTGAACTTAGAGCCCTTAGGATACCACAAGCCAAGGTTAGGAGTGTATACTAAATATCTCAAGATTCTCTTAATAGCCACCAAGTGGCACTCTTTCGAGTTAGCTTGAAATCTAGCACACATGCACACACTAAGCATTATGTCCGGCCTAGATGCACATAAGTAAAGGAGAGAGCCGATCATGGAACGATATACATTTATGTCCACGGATTTCCCTCCTACAGCAAGATCAAGATGTCCATTGGTTGGCATGGGAGTCTTAATTGGCTTTGCATTCACCATGTCAAACTTCCTTATCATATCATGGGTGTACTTGGTTTGGCATAAGAAATTTCCTTCCTTGAGTTGCTTGATTTGAAAACCGAGGAAGAACTTGAGCTCACCCATCATAGACATCTCAAATCTCTTAGTCATGATCCTACATGCTCTTGGTGCTTGCTTGAGCCCATAGAGCGCCTTATGGAGCTTGAAGACGTGATGTGGAAACTTTGGATCTTCAAATCTCGGTGGCTGCTCAACATAGACTAGCTCTTGGATAGGGCCGTTGAGGAATGCACTCTTCCCATCCATTTGATATAGCTTGAAATCATGGTGGGTAGCATAGGCTAGAAGCATTTGAATTGCTTCAAATCTAGCCACCGGTGCATATGTTCCTTCAAAGTCCAAGCCCTCCACTTGAGTGAATTCTTGAGCAACCAATCTTGCCTTGTTTCTTATCAACACACCTTGTTCATCTTGCTTGTTGTGAAAGACCCACTTGGTTCCAATCACATTTGTATTTGGTCTTTCCACCAAGGACCAAACTTGATTTCGCTCAAAGTTGTTGAGCTCTTCTTGCATAGCCATCACCCAATCCGGATCATCTAGAGCTTGCTCAGCCTTGAGAGGTTCCAAAGAGGAGACAAAAGAGTAAAATTGATAAAAATTTGCCAAATGTGAACGAGTAGTTACCCCCTTTTGAAGACTCCCAAGTATGTTATCAACGGGATGATCTCTTTGAATTGTTTGCCTCAATCTTGGGTATTATGTGGCTTCTTGTTAGTCTGCTTGGTCACCATACTCATAGTCTTCAAATATAGGTTGTAGGTTCATTGAACTTGCTGGAGAGCAGCTTGCTGCTGCCTCTCTGTGGGGAGCGGCAGTGCCGCTGTCTGGTCTGGTAGTGCTAGGGTCTGGCACTGCTGCTGGACCAGGCAGCACTGCTACTCCACCTTCTTCAATCCTGGGAGCAGTAGCTTCAGCATCTTGAGGTTCCACCTCTGTGGCCTTGACTTCTTGTGGTTTAATGTCACCAATGGCCATGTTCTTGATTGCTTCACATGGTATTTCCTCATTACCTACAACAACTTGATCAATTTGCTCTACTTGAGAGCCATTAGATTCATCAAATGTCACATCTATCGCAATTTCAATTTTCCCTAAGGTCTTATTGAATACGCGGTAGGCATGCTCATTTGATCCATAACCAAGAAGAAAACCTTCATCAACTTTAGGTGCAAACTTAGAGGTTTTGGGTTTTTTGTTAAGTATGAAACACTTGCACCCAAAAACTCTAAAGTATGATACCTTTGGTTTGTTACCGGTTAACAGCTCATATGAAGTCTTCTTCAAGATCTTGTGTAGATAGAGTCGGTTGATAGCATGGCAAGCGGTGTTGACAGCTTCGGCCCAAAAAAATATCTTAAGTCTTGTACTCATCTAGCATTGTCCTTGCCATGTCAATGAGTGTCTGGTTCTTCCTCTCTACTACACCATTTTGTTGAGGGGTGTATGGAACTAAAAACTCATGCTTGATGCCCTCATCATCAAGAAACTCCTCTACTTGAGTGTTCTTGAATTTGGTTCCATTGTCACTACGAAATTTCTTGATTTGGAAACCAAATTCTCTTTGTGCTTTTCTAATGAAGGTTTTCACCTTTTCTTGCACCTGTGCCTTATCATACATGAATAACACCCGAGTGAAACGAGTACAATCATCAACAATAACCAAACCATGTTTGTTACCGCTAATGCTTATGTAGACCACCGGTCCAAAGAGATCCATGTGTATTAGCTCCAATGGTTGCTTGGTGGAGACAATGCTCTTTGGTGGGTGAGGTGTTCCTACTTGCTTTCCGACTTGGCATGCACTACAAATTCTATCTTTCTCAAAATGAACATTTGTTAGTCCAAGAATGTGTTCATCCTTTAGGAGTTTGGCCAAGTTCCTCATCCCAACATGAGCTAGTCGGCGATGCCATAACCAACTCAGGCTAGATTTTGCCACTAAACAAGTCTCAAGCTTAGCTTTACTTTTGTTGAAATCAACAAGGTAAAGCTTGCCCTTCAAACGATCCATAAAGACAATAGAGGAATCCTCCCTCTTAACGACTTCCACACCCTTATCCGTAAAGAGACAATTGTAGCCCATCTCACACAATTGTGAAACGGATAGCAAGTTTTAACTCAACGAATTCACATGTAAAACATTTGAGATGGAATGATCAAGAGTTATAGCAACTTTACCAAGACCAATCACTTCCCCTTTAGAGTTGTCACCAAAGATGATATTCTCACTTGAGTTGGAACTTGGGGAATACAATGAGAACATACTCTTCTCTCCGGTCATATGATTTGTACATCCACTATCAAACACCCAACTTGATCCACCGGAGGAGTATGCCTACAAAACAATTTAGTTCCTAGATTTAGGTCCCCAATTAATCTTGGGGCCTTGCATGTTAGTAACAACAATTTTGGGAACCCAAACATTCATGCTTCTCTTATCATGTTTCTCATCACCTACAAACTCTGCAATGACTTTACCACGGTCATTGCATTTCAACACATAGCAAGAAGATAAGCTTCCTTTGGGTGACCTTGCCTTTGGTTGATATGCAAACTTGTTTTTGGCCACCCAGATTGAATCCTTGGGTTTCTGAGCAACCTGCTTTTGCTTGGGCACCCTCTTGGCATGGACTTGAGCTTGATCAGGTGAAGCACTAGTAGTCTTCCCTTTAGTGGGGCGCAGCACTGCCGGCCTGGAGCCCGGCACTGCTGTGGTCTGTGCAGGCTAATCTGCACCAATGCTTCCCTTCTTCTCAAACTTGACACACTCAATACCTTTCACTATTTTTCTCCATTGATTTTACCTCCTTGAGTGTGCCCAAACCCATCCTTGATTGATGGATGTCTTCCATCCTTGTATTGAATTTTCTTTGGCTCCACTTTGTCTTTGTCATTTTTGCTAGAGACTGAAATGACATTGTTGAGCCTTGCTATCTCTTTCTTCATGGCCTCCATGTTGGCAAGGTTAGTGGAATAATCGTTCAAATCAATATTATAGCATTTTCCACATCCTTGACTAGTGGATGGAGAAGAGGCATCATTTGCCTTAGTGAGATGTGAGTTTCCCTCCCAAAGAAGATTGTATTGTGCCTCAAGCTCTTGATGCTTTTCAGTTAAGCCACAATGCTTTTGCTTGGGGTCACTATACTCCTTAGTGAGAGCATGAGATTCTTGTTCCTTGGCCAAAGCCTTAGTCAAAGAGCTCATCTCACTCCTCTCTAATGCAAGGGCTTCCTTGCTAGCAATGTAGAGATCCTCTTGTTTGATAAGTGTCTTTTCTCTAGATGCCAACTCAGCCTTGGTTGCCTCTAATTCATCCATTATATTAGCAATGAAGATTTTGGTCTTCTTATCCATGTTTTTAGTTATTTCATTAATTTCTTCATCACTAGAGCCATCATCACAAGAGTAATCACTAGAATCACTACTAGAGATATCATTAGGGAGAGGAGTTTTGGGTTTCGGTTTTGGTTGTACCTTCTCACCCTTTGCCATGAAACAAATGTGAGGGGAGCATTTATCATCATCGGACATGTTGTTGAAGAGCTTTGGTGAAGTGGATGACTTGTGAATAGCAATGGTTGCCATCTCTTCATCTTCACTTGAGCTCTCTACCGTTGAGTCTCACTCATGCCCAATGTGTGCTTCACCCACATATCTCTTGCTCTTCTTGTGGTCACCCTTGTCTTCTCTCTTGCCTTTGTCAAATTTGTTACCTTTCTTCTCATTTGAACAATCGGCAATGAAATTCTCGGTGCTACCACAATTGTAGCAAGTTCTTGATTTCTTGTTTGGGAACCTTCTCCTCATGAGCTTGTACCCATTTCCCTTTATACCCTTGTTGAATCTCTTCATGAAAAGAGACATGTCATCTATCTTTTTGGATTTCCCATCTTCACTTTCATCATCACTTGATGTTGTAGCTTCGGGTTCATGCTTGATGGCCTTAATTGATTGAGCTTTTCTTGATGAAGCATGCTTGCTGTTTTTGGAACAGCTAGGAGCTGATTTTCTTGTGCTCTTGTTGGCTTTGAGAGCCACATCTTTAATCTTCATCCCTTCCATCCTTGCATGCAACTCACCAAGCTTCTTCCTTTCAAGTGCTTCTTCTCTTTGTAGATCAAAGGTCATTATTCTACCAAGCACATCACTTGGTGTGAAGTACTCAAACTTCTTCTTGTCTGTAATCAATGTCACCACGGTCTCATTTCTTGGAGAGTAGGCTTCAAGCATAATCTTGACTACCTTGTGATCATTTACTTCTTCACCACCAAGCCCTCTAATCTTGCCAACGATAGTCATCAATCTATCAAACATTTCTTGTGGTCCTTCACCTTCATCGATCATAAACCGGTTGAGCTTGGCCATCAATAAGTCAATCTTGGACTGCCTCACTTTGATCACACCCTCATGTGCAAGGTGCAATGTGTCCCATATTTCCTTGGCAACCTCCAAGCCCATCACCTTATTGTACTCATAACCATCCAATGCACTTAGCAACACACTAGTTGCTTGCGCATTGAGTTGTATGCAGTGAAGCTCGGTGATGGTGAGGCTTGTAGGATCCACTGGAGGCTCACATCCTCTATGGACTATCTCCCAAGCACCGGGGTAAAGACCTACAAGATAAGCTTTCATCAAGTGTTTTCACTTGACAAAGTTAGTCCCATCAAAATGGGGCAACTTGCCCACGGGAACATGGAAAAGAGGCTTATGCTCATGGTTAGAGATAGATGAATAGTTAAAGGATACGGCAGAGTATTTCTTGCTGCCATCATCCTTCTTCTTTTCTTTCTCCTTCTCATTTTTGGAGGCTTGGTATGATGCATCATCATCACCATCGAAGCTGCTAGAATCAACCTCCACTTGAGAGGCTTTTTCTTTGCTTTTCTTTAGCTCCTCCTCCTTGGCCTTGAGCTCCTTCTTGAGCTTTCTCACTTCTCCTCTATGAAGCTTCTCGGCAAGCTTCAAACTCTTAGCTTCATTGATTGCATATTCTTCTTTTTGCAGTCTTTTTCCTTCTCTTCTAAGTCTTCTTTCTTCCTTCCTTTTTGCTACTTCTCTTTCAGACATGCTAGCGGTGGTCAAGTATTTGTCCGTTGCCACACTTTCATCACTACTGTCCGTGGAGTGCAAATCCACATCCTTGGGGTCAACATGCTTCGCACTTCCCTCTTCAGCCATTACCTCACACGGTTAAGTTCTTAATGAGGTAACCAAGCTCTAATACCACTTGTAAGGACCTGATAAGCCTAGAAGGGGGTGAATAGACTTGTTTCAAACTTTTCTCAACACACTGTTAGTCACAGGCGCAGCACTACCGCTCTATAGGCCGACAGTGCTGGTCAGCTAGACAGATTCAAGCACAATTCAAAAACTATAATGAATATGGAAAACCCACTTGAATCAAAACCTTCCTAGGAGTGTAGAGAACCTCCAGCACCACTTGAAAGTGGTAGCAACACACCCATGACGTAGATCGGGTCAAAACCCTAGAAATCAACTTGAGAGCAATATATATCAAAGTAGAGAGACAATCACAAGTTGACACAAGATTTGACCCGTGGTTCAGCTCGCCACCAAGGCTTGCCTACATCCACGTTGTTGAGGTGCGCCACACAAGGCTCAAGCTCACCATAAAGGTTAGCTCTTTCCTCGGTCTCAAGACAAGAGAATGAACTATTGAGATGAGGGGAAATGTATTAGCAATATGGGGTGTTACAAACCTCCCTAGGCTGCCACACGAAGGAGGCAAGCTCAAGTGTGACGCCTAGCCGGCTAGGAGCAAAGCTCCAAGAGTAACAAACTCAAACCGTCGGCCACCACGCAAACCAAATGCTTGTAGGAGTTGAAGATCCGAGGGAGAAGCTTCTTCTCAAGCTTGGAGGCTCAATCTCTCAAAGATTTGAGTGAAAATCAATGGAGGAGAGAGTTGGAGCAACCAAGGGAGAAGGGAGAGCAAGAAGGGAGCTTCTCAAGTCTATTCTCGAAGTGTGTCTGAGTGAATGGCAGAGTTAGCCGTTGGGGGAAGTGAGGGGATAAGATTATACCCCTTCACTGTCCAACGGGTAGAATAAGTCACGGCAGTGCCGGCCAAAGGTGCGGCAGTGTCGGACTGTGCGGCACTGCCGGCCTGGCACAAACAGCAAAGATAAAAGAACTGAATAGCTGGTTGTTTTGCCTACTATGTATGTGGAGGTGTATGATGTATGGATAGATATAGCATTTGGTTCACTTATTGGCATGCGTGTTGAATCCCTCTTAATAGTACGACATGCCTAACTCAAATTTGAAATATAAAATGAATTAAAGTCCTTTTGAGCTTGTTGACATGCACTTTTGTAATTGGAGGGGTCCGCCAACCTGTTCATCAACCTCCTTTCTTTCAACCTGTTTGTCATACTTGAAGAGTCTCATTAGTTCTCTTAATATGTTGTCATGTCACCAAAACCCACTTTAGGGTTTGATTGCACTTTCAATGAGGCACACATGAGAGCTATGAGTATTAGATATCTTCGAGATTAACTCTAGTGCAAGTAGGAGACTGTTGGGAATATGCCCTAGAGGTAATTATAGATATGATTATATTTCCTTGTATCCATGACATGTTATGAGTTCATTGAATATCTATTAAAGACAACTTGTATTGATTATAAATTATGTGAATTGTTTGTGAAACTCTTTTACTTGTATGGTTATTCTAAAGTAGTCCCTGATCGGAGTTCATGTGAGGACACATATGAATATTAGATCAGCACATTATTAGTTGATGACTATGTTTCACAAGTCATAGACATAGAGATGTCAAACTAATAATATGGGCACATGTATGACATGGGCTGGACTGACCCGACATGAGATTGTCTCTATACACATCATGTACTCTATGTCCTTAGACCTGAGATTGTCGTATGTACTCAAGATGTGAAACGACCAACTTAGGGCCAAACACTACTCTCTGACTGGGTAGTTATAAAGGTGGCTTTTGGGTTTGTCAAAAAACATGCTATGAGACATAGTCAATCAAGATGGAATTTGCCACTCTCCATATGAGAGAGATATCACTGGACCACTTCGAATGATTAGATCATGAAATGTGTGGCCGTGTTTAGGTTAAGTGTTAACCTACGAGTTGGACCAAATATCGTAAGGCAAAAGAATAACATGTATATGGTTTTGTGGTGGTTCGTCTGATATGGTCGTAGCATATGCATAGGAGTTGACACGCCTTGCTAAAGACCGTTATCAGCTATTGGTCGAGTAAGAGTACTTGGGTCATGTCTATGTGTACGTAAGCCCATTGAATTCACTACAAGAGATGTTAGGGTTTGTGTCGTTTTGTTTTTGTCATAATATCTGCAATTTTTATCATAAGTTAACATTTATGACACCTAGTTGACAAAAATGCCTGCGTCAAAAACCATGCGCCTTAATTCATGGTTTATGTCATTTTGATGTCGGTGTCATAAATCTATGACGTTGGTTTGGGAGTCATAAAAGTTTATGACATTTGATTTTAAGTCACAAAATAAAACCATGGCCTGCTAAGCCCATATAAGAAGCAGCCTTATAGTGGGCTTATTGTCGCAAAAAATTAGCCCAACTCACATGATCTATTTTGGGCCAGCCTAGTTTTTTTCTGCTATTTAGAGCCCATACTATTTTTTTTATCAGCCCACTTTTTTTTTACAACAAATCAGCCCATTTTTTTGTACGTTGTTGAGGGCCTACCCAATACTTATTTGGGCCAACCCAAACAACTTTTAATTGGGCCAACCAAACAGTACAATTTGTAAATTAAAAAAAACATATGCATTCCAAATACAACAGATCTTGTAATTCAAATACAACCAATATACAAATCTGGTGTTTCAAACATCCATTCCACCAGCAAATATAATCATCAATATTACTTTCACAATTACCATAAGTTCACAACCAGAAAATTACCAGAATGGTTCACATGACCAAATTATTACAGGACCAGCCACATGTAGGCTTTTCAGTTCTCACATAATATGACCAACCCAAGTTATACATGCTAATCTGAAGACAAATTACCATGGTCACTCCAAAATCACATACATGGCTATAACTTCGGTCACAGGTCCATGTCCATCTCAAAAAGACAGCCAAGATACTAATCTAAGAAAGTTTCGAATCTTACTGTGGTGCATTAGATGGTGCAGAGTCATTAGCAAAGAAAGAACGGAAGAAACCATGCATCTCACTTATTTGTTTTGTCAGCCTAGCAGTCTCTTCCTCCACCTTCTTTCTTGCATCCCTCTCCTCCACTACTTGATTCTTTAGATCATCCATCTCAGCACGAACTTCTGCTGATCCTTCCTTCTCAGCAACTAGTTCACTCTCAAGCTCCTGTATGTGCTTGGCAACTTCAGCGGCTTTAACACTTCTCTTCATTGCTGCAGACTCAATGCCAATATTTTCGAGAAATTTTTAGTTTGACAGAACTTGAGCTACAGCTTGGGATGGAGTCTTTGCAACTTGCCCTTCCTGTGGTGTTGGAGTAGCGATGGTCTCCATTTCAGCCTAGCAGGGGAAAAAAGAAGTCAGGTTTCTCGCATTCCAATTTGTGTCCATCATAGTAGAAAAGAAAACAGGAAGATGTACTCACAATAGCTTTTAGTGCATCCTCACTATAACCTGTCTTGCTACCGCAATGTGTGGCCTTGAAGTAGTCAATTGCAGTGGGTGGGTCATCCTTAAATTTAGACTTCTGAAATATGTAAACAGTAGTTTAAACATTTGAAAATGAAAGTTAACAGCAACTGAAACAATAATTAGTGTCCTTGCTATCAATCAGTACTTCACTACCAGTAATGATTATCTATTTGTGACACAATGCATTTAAATTTATTAGTTCTACAGATAATTGGCAACCATCCAAGAAACTCCAGGAGCAATAAGAAAGTGAACATGACCGATTTTAATTGATACAACTCTGCAGAATATTCGCTAGTAACTTGCACTTATAAAATGACACTTGCACATATGGCTGATCATGTAGAAAAGAAACAACCCAGATCTAACATGTTATATGCATTCAGTCATGTATGCATTTATTTGCTAGTTACGAGTTCATAATCTGAACATGCACACAAGAAACAACCCAGATCTATACGAGTTAAATGAAATAACAATTTAACAGCAATAATATGTATCCTTGTTGTTAAAAGTACTATTAATGGTTAGCTACTTGAGGCACAATGCAATTAATTATTTACTAGTTACTAGTTCATCATCAGAACATGCAAAAACAAAAAGATCCAGTTGTGTGCATTTGCTGCCTACTTTAAACAAAGATTAATGGCACTATAGGACTGCATTTGCAATCAGGTTCACTGAAAATAGCAATTTGAAGAGCAGTAATTTACTTCATTGACACCAGAAAATATAAAAGTAGCTTACCGTGACAAAGCACTGAGCAATATAGGACCGAGATCCTGTCTTCTGCTGGTACTTTACTAGCCCATGGGTATCCTTAGCTTTCAAACATTTTTCCTATAGAAAGGCAAACATTAATGGAAGAGGTGGTTTTGTTTAAGTAGACATTTGTAAGAGATGTTTAGGAAGCATACCTTGTGCTTTGGGTTCGACCCACATGTCCACTAGTGCTTTCCATTGCTCATCTGTCATAGTGCTCGATGGTGAAGTGGTTCTGACCTGGTTAGCAGGTATGCCATTAAAGTATTTCTTCTTCAACAAGTATCTCATATTTCGTTGTCCTTTTTGAGCAAATCAACACATGCATATTCCACTGCTTTCGTATTGCTTTCGTCAATAGAGAATTGACTCTGGACAAGAGCACATGAACATATGGTTACAAGGCGCACAATCACATAATTATGCTATGAGAACTAACATAGCATCCATATTTGAGAACTCCACTGTGAGAACTAGCATAACAGCTTGAGATAATCAGCCTTTTATACGATCTGTAGTGCATATATACTAACAAGTTACAGAATAATTCTACACTGCTTATCATCTACAGAAATAATTAAGCAGTTACTCAACATATAAGGCAGACTATATCTCATCTACTTGAATAACAGAAATACAACAGTTTGAATAGTCCAGCCAACACTTAAGGTGACCAAGAGGCCAAAGAGATCTAGAATAGGCCTACCTTACTTAATATTAGGCCTATCTAATTTGGATTACATTGTTACTCAGCACATATCTATTTAGTATGCAGAAAGAATATGTAGTGGTAAGAACAAAAGGACACATTCCACTGATGAAATTTTTCAATAGCATATAACAACACAGCTGGGTACTTACAGTAACTTTTCCCTTGTAATTGGCTAAAATGCCCTTATTATTCTCATCCTTATAATCTTTCCAGCGTGGGAGGATGGGGATATGGTCCCGCAAAGCAAAACCAACCTCTGATGCTAGTTTTGCAGCTTGCATAGGTGCCTCTGGCCGGCGTTTTCCATCAGCAACATGCACTGGGAGATGGGTGTTTAACCCTCTAGAGATCCTATCCAACTCTTTGCCCGCACGGCGCATTTTCATGCTTCCTTGACCCATCATGGCATTTTAGAATCAATTAGTTGAAATCATAGACCCACTAATATGCAGATATGAAAATCATTAATCATGAACTAGAGCTACAATAACTTGCCTTCTACAGCCATGTTGTTGTGATTCTCAGATTGAGTATCAGCATCCAGAGCGATCAACCCATCCTCTGTGGGACCATCTTGTTGGTCTGATGTTGGAACAGGGCAAGATTCATTAGCTGATGATATTTCCTTTGTCCTCTGCCTTGTCATTCTAGCTGGTTGGTCTTCCTCCTGATGTGCCATCACCCGCTTTGATGTTGTTGATCCTCCAGTGCATGGCAAACTCTTGCGATGTTCAGGGTACTGCATGGTAGAAGAAATTAAAAGAGGAAAAATCATTTTTACATACTGAACACAATGAGTAATCATAGTGCAACATTGCATATATATATATATATATATATTATATATATATATATATATATATATATATATATATACCTTTTCAAGTAATCCTTGTTCAGTGTCACTGTCTCCAGGTTCAGTGTCCTCTCCAGGTTCATACAATGTGTCAGATTCTTCACGAGCAGCAACCACAGGCTTGGCGCTCACAAGTTCACGTAGCCTTCCTAAACCAAGCCGCTGGAACATCCGATTTTTCTCAAGAATGTTTTGCGCCCTTTGCAGCTCATAGTCAGTCATTGGCGATTCTATGGTTGCACAATAGTAAAAGAGCACGAATCAGTGGGAATGGTGTATATGTATTGAACTGCAACAAAAGCAAACAATTGCTATCTGAACTACAGATGGGGCTCTATCAACGTAGCCTAGGCTTACTACAAATTAAGGCATTAAAAATCCAGTGACGGGCAAACAAAAATCGTATGATTGGCCTGACTCCTATGAAATTCATACTGCCTAGTCTTTTTTTAAGAGGAACACAACTGCACCTGCTTATTAGCCGGCAGGTGGGAACAATTAAGTTACAGGTTGTCGCTCACACAAGATGGAAGCAACGGCCCTGAGCCTGGCGAGGTCCGTGCTGGACGGCGTCCTGAGCGACGCAAGTGTGGCCGTCTTTGACGGGCCAGGCTTTCCTCCGCTCAACCCCGGATCCCTCCCTCTCCTCCATCGATCTCAATTAAAAATCATGCAATGAATCTATAAACTAGTTTTGGATTGCAGACAAACAGATCCATACAATCGATTGCAGACAAACTAGCGATTCAGAATGAGCGGAATCACTACCAGAAGCTAGATAGATATTCCGTGAGAGGAATGAGCAGAATCACTACCAACAGCTAGAACGAGCGGAATCACTACCAAAAACAAACGATTGCAGACAAACTTACCTATTGGATCACGAGTAGTGGACTTCTGGTTCCCGGCCTTCCTACCAGGAGCCATGTTGATACGGGCGGCGTCGGAGGCGATGGATGCGGCTACGGACAGCGTCGACTGGAGCTCGGGGCCGGACGTCGTAGGTTGGTGTGGACGGCCCGCGACCTCTTCTGCAGCTGGTAGAAGTTAAGGTTTGCAGAGTGGCAGTAGTGGAGGATTCTGTGGGAGGCAGAGAATGAGATGTGGATGGGTGGGTATAAGGCAGTTCTGGAATAGACGTGAACAAAAGGATCATTTTACAACCAAAATTTCGCGTTGGCGGGAACGCACGCGCTCAGAGCCAATTACAGCGAATTCTGAGGGAGTTAACACGGCAACATTACATAACACCTTACATATTTTAGTAATTTTGAAGATCTTTTTTGTTTCTGGGTATACTACACTTGAACCCCTGTACACATGTTTATAAATTTATATATGCCCTTATATTCTTATTTGGATCATTCAAGCATAGTTTTTCATGATAAAATAATTTCAAATTAAAAGATTATGAACTACAAAGTTCTAGACCCCATCAAGATATATAATTTTTATTTTGGTCAAGTTTTCGTATGACTTGGTTTAAACAAACTATATTTAGAATTTTAAAATAAAATAACTTCAAATAAGATTTTGAAATAGAAAATGATTTCAGCTGAAGAAATCATCAAAAAAAATTGTACAACTCATCAAGATCTACAACTTTTATTTTGATCATTTTTTATTCGACAAAGTGGTAATAAAACACTTCTCTCAAACGACACATCTTCATATAGAGATGTGTCATTTGTGAATAGTATTTTATTATCACTTTATCGAATCAAGATATGATCAAAATAAAAGTTGTAGATCTTGATGAGTTGTACAATTTTGTTGTTGATGATTTCTTCAGCTGAAATCATTTTCTATTTCAAAATCTTATTTGAAGTTATTTTATTTTCAAATTCTAAATATAGATTTTTAAACCAAGTTATACGAAAACTTGACCAAAATGAAAATTATAGATTTTGATGAGGTCTAGAACTTTGTAGTTCATAATATTTTAATTAAAAATTATTTTATCATGAAAACTATGCTTGAATGATTGTAGATCTTGAATAGTTCTATAATTTGATGTTTCGAAATGCTATTTGAAGTTGTCGTTTTTTGTAATTCAAAATCTAAAATATTCACGACTTGTTATAAGTTTTAACCGGAGATTAAAAAGATAAATTAGAGTTCTTTAACCATTTAAAAATTGAATTTCACATAGCATTTTGAAGCATGGAAATGAATTCAAATGGAGAAGTTGTAAACAACAAAGTCTTATAACTTTTTGAGACCTGCAAATTCTATATTTTTCATTTCTCCATTTGAGGTCATTTGAAAAATTGAAATTTTACAACTTAACTTTAAATAGCATTCTTTTTTTTAAAAAAAAGCACGATTGTTTTCAGAAATATGAGCAATATGATTATAATATTTGATAGAGCATTACATATTCACATTCATGAGAAAAATTTGGAAATAGTAGATAGTACAGTTCACACGCCTAAGTGAAAGTTCACACATAATTCATCAAGTAGCTAACTCCAACGGTACAAGTCACACACATCAACTAATGTTATTTTCTGAACTTCAGAACACATGGTAACAGATATGATAACTTCATAGCATATTTTCTGAACATCTGAACATGCCACCAACTGCCTTTATCTCTAGATCCGCTTGACAGTAACCTCACCCTCCTGCTTGGACATGATTACAACCGAGATACATATGGCCTAACATTCAGTTTCTTAGACACACAGAATTACCACTATCTAGGCACCAAAGCTGCCACTAGACATCTTGGTCCGACCTGCACATTCCATGCCCTCTTCATCAGCTACAGGCATCTTGGTCCTTCGACCTGCAAATAGTTATAGAATGAATTAATTTAGATAAAAGTTTTAGTGTGGAAGAGGTTACGGAAATACAAAGGATTCAAGGTTACAAACAAGACAGAAATCAGAGCAGACTTAGTTCCAAACTACATGATCAGGATCCCTCAATTCAGCATACAACTATCATCCATGGATCATTTACAAAATTTGCACTCGTCTTAAGGCACAAGTACCATCCATCCTTTACAGTTCAATGATGTTCTCATTCTGCACAATTGGACATGCAATCCTCTACTCCACATACACCATTGTTGTTCCTTCATAAACCATGTAATTTAAATAGAAATTAAATAGAAGCACTAAATCCATCATCCTGGAACCTAGCAGCCATGGATCTAGTAAATTCTAGAACCTAGCAGCCAACTAGCAGCCATGAAACCAAGTTCCTCTCATCCTGGAACCTAGCAGCCAACTAGCAGCCATGAAAAATAGCAAATGTCCATGTGTAGAAATAGGCCAGGGTAGTTCACTTACCTTGGATTTTGCATTGGTTATTCGCACTCGCTATCATCGTCATCATCCTCAGGAGGGTTTGTTGGAAATTCATTATCACTAGCATATTGCAATATAGTTTCATCATCCTCGTCACTTGACTCAATTTCTTCAACTTCCTCTTCTCTTTGTCTACGGAGCTCATCAACTATGGTAGCATCAACAGTATGAAAATCTTCATTCACCGGCTGTTCATTTTCCATAGTTCCCTCATTAAGTGCCACCTGAACACCACCTTCACACTCCTCATCTTGGTAGGACAATGCCACACCATTGGGTATATCATATTTTTCATTTTCAGCCACATTCCACAAGTGTCTATGTGCAAACTTCTGGACAACTCGCCACTTTTCGCGGTACTTGGTGTCTTCTAGGTAGAAAACCTTTGTTGCCATGTCTACTAGAATGAAAGGGTCATTTTTGTACCAGAAACTTCCATGGTTTATGCTTCTAAAAATCCCATCATCCTTCATTCTGAACTTCTTGCCATGAGTGTCAAACCAGTCACATCGAAATAGAACCACTGTTCGGTCATCATTAGAATCTGAGTTGTACCTCAGTTCAATTATTTCCTTCAAGCAACCATAAAAGTCAATATCCTCGCTGTCATGTGTACCCTCAGCCAAAATTCCGCTATTTTGCGTTCTTCTATATTTCTCATGGTCTACAGTGTGGAATCGCATACCATTAACAAGACATGCTGAAAAAATTCGAACTCGCAAATTTGGCTCACATGACAATGCAAATAACTCATCATTTATGTTTTCTTTATCCACATAAAGACGTCTTGCAATCTGCTAAGAAAAAATTAAATCAGCTTGACTAAAACCAAAACAAATTGATACTAATAAAATAAAGGGACAACAAACTCACATGCTTCTTGAACCATGAAGAAAACTGTTTTTCAATGATTTTTTGAACATCATGACATCCTTCATCCTCTAGTTCTCTCTTATATTTTCTGTAAATGATAAGGACTTCAAATATTAGGTCCAAGCTAATAATCTAGTTATATGAAACCACTAAAATTGTAAATGACTTGACATACTCAATATATGGCTCCACCTCCTCGCAGTTGGTTAGTACAAACCAAACCATTTTTTCATAATCACGTTCAATATATGTAATTTTTGGTGCTCCAAGAACCTCAACTCCATGGTTGAAAACAGAAATGTCACCTTTTTTGATATCAACACATTATCTATTCCTGCCCTCCCGATTGTGTCGTGTCTCAACGTCATCACCAAAGTACCTTGAGCAAATAGTCAAGCACTCTGCAGCGACATATGCTTCTGCAATAGACACTTCAGGCCTTGCCATGTTCCTCACAAACCGTTTCAATGTCAACAACCTTCTTTCAACTGGGTACATCCACCCATATTGTACTGGGCCTCTAAGAATTGCCTCTTCAGGTAAATGGACAGCCAGGTGTAGCATCACATCAAAGAAAGAAGGAGGGAATATTTTCTCAAGCTTGCACAAGATGATTGGGATGTCAGCTTTCAGTTTTCCCAACACTTCTAACTTCAAAGTTTTTGCACAAAGTTGCTGAAAAAAACTACCTAATTCAGCAAGTGCTTCCTATATGTCCTTGTGCATGATTCCTCGAATAGCAGCAGGTATAATCCTTTGAAGAAGAATGTGACAATCATGGGTTTTCAGTCCTTGGAGGTTGCATCCATCTGTAGTAACACATGTTGCTAAGTTGGAAGCGTATCCATCTGGAAATTTTACAGTCTTCAAAAAGTCACAAAATTGCTCCTTCTGTGTTTTAGTCATTGTGTAGGGGGCATGAGGAGTTCTATATGAATCTATATCATGGATCAAGTGTAAATGCTTCCTAATGCCCATATCTTCCAAATCTAGCCTAGAATTTGTACCATCCTTTGATTTAGCTGTGCCTAGAAATGTACCAAGGATATACTCACATATATTCTTCTCAATGTGCATCACATCAAGATTATGCCGCAACTTCAAACTTGACCAATATGGCAAATCCCATAAACATGACCTTCGCTTCCAACATTGGCCCTCTTTGTCCCGCTTTCTTTTTTTGCTTGGATGCTTTCCTGGTCTGGCATCCTTGACTCTCTCTAGTTGCTCCATCAGCTCATCCATGGTAAATTTCTCTGGCTTCTCACGGTTTTCAACATTACCATCAAACACCTTGCTCCTCCTCCATGGATGGTCCATAGAAAGGAAACGCCGATGGCCAATGTAACATATCTTATTCCTTATCCTTTTGGAGTAAGGGTTTTTGTCACAATGCACACAAGAAAAATAACCTCCTGTTACTCTACCTGACAATGTGCTCAAAGCAGGATAATCATGAATGCACCATATTACAGCAGCATGTAGATTAAACTTTTTCCCAGTAAGTGCATCAAAAGTTGAGACACCTTTCCAAAGCTCTAGCAACTCCTCAATAAGTGGTTCCAAGAAGACATCAATATCCTTCCTTGGGCATGCTCGACCAGGGATAAGTAGGCCCATGATGAAGTTGGATTGCTCCACACATTCCCAAGGAGGGAAGTTGTACGGGATAACAAACACTGGCCACATGCTGTACGAGGAGCTCATTTTGCCAAATGGATTGAAACCATCAGTAGCAAGTCCAAGTCTAATGTTTCTTGCATCTTGTGCAAACCACCTATAGTTTTTGTCAAAGTCTTTCCATGCCTCACCATCTGTTGGATGGCTAAGCTCATTCTCCACTGGTTTCCTCTTCAATTTGTGCCATTGCGCCTCCTCTGACATTTTCTTGGAAGAAAAGATCCTCTTCAACCTAGGAATCAATGGAAAATGTCGCAGTACCTTCTCAGGAACCTTCTTTCTTCCATCATTGTCTTTCCATCTTGATGCATTACAAACTGGACAAACATCTTTTTTTGCTAACTCCTTTCGAAACAAAACACAATTATTCGGGCACACATGGATTGAATCATATCCTAACCCTAATGCACGAATAAGCCTCTTTGCTTCCTCGTATGTTGCAGGAATAGAGCAATTCGGGAATTCTGATGATAACAATTTCAATAGTGTTGTGAATGCAACATTTGAAATTCGGTAAAATGACTTGATATGAAGTAACTTCACCACAAAAGAAAACCTTGTACTCTGACCACCAGGTTGGAGTTGCTGCTTCATCTCTTCCAATATAATTGCAAACATAGACTTTTTTCTTTTACCTTCATCTTCAGCTGTATACAACTCTTGCACCATATCATTAATTCCGTCATCAGGGTCATCTTCTTCATCCACATTCATGCCAAGATCCCCATTGATACTAGTCTGTTCATCTTCTTCATCCACATTCATACCAAGATCCCCATTCATACTAGTTTGTTCATCAGCATGGTTCTCATTTTCATGTAGCATAACCTCCAATGATTCTACATGATTTATCCATCTAGTATAAGTGCTAGCCATTCCATTAATATACAAATCATCCTGCACTTGTCCTTGGGGTTTGCGAACTCGATTCAAACACTCCCGACATGGACATAACATCTCTTCACTGTCATTAAATCTCTGTGAAACAAAGGTCATGAACTCCTTCACCCCATCCACATGTTCCTTGCTAAACCTCCTACTATTGATCCATGATCTATCCATCTGCACCAAATTATGAGTTACATTGATTCAAAAATATTTTACATTATTGTAAACAGGCTACTATGTGCTGATTGCATTGTAGTAATATTTATGATTTCTCTTCTTTGGTCTCTACTTTTTTGCTCAAGAAGTGACTAACCATGGACTACATATACATAGAAAATGGCACATCGTAATATGCAAATTCACAGATTCAGACTACAACTTACAGGGAGTTGCTCACAGCACAATTCAGAGTTTCAGACTAAAAACTGCTTGCTCCCATCACCAATACACTACACTCCACACTACAAGCTGCCCCCCCCCCCCCGGATTTAAGTTGTTCTCTCTCGTCCCCCAGCTAGCTAGCTCTTGCTGCTGCTTGTTTACACTTCATATTTTTCTCTGAGAAAAAAGTTTACATTTCTGACTAGCGCATACTACGCCACACGCGCTACCCCCCTTGTTTTTATATGTACACCGTCTTCTATTCTCTTTTGGGGAACATAATTATTTTTTTATTTTAGTATATATGCTAATAAGCTTGCTTCCCCATCTTCAGAAAGACACACTGGAACCCGAAGATACAGTTCAATCTGATTTTTCATGGCGCATTTTAATTTGTTCCCCATTGATCCCCATTCTCCTACCTGTTTCTAATTTTCTCCAGCATTTCTTGATAATCTTGCTGGATAGGATTTATACTGTGTATCTAATGCTAGGTGTATCCAATGCAAGGAGCTCAAAAACTAACTGAACCCTTTTATATTGTATTTTTAAAGTTAATATTTTCTTAACTAACATCACATTAATTCAACTTTTTGTATAATACACCTTCAAATTTACATTGATTGGTATTTTGGAATATGATTCAAATTAAACAGCTGCTTGTAGAGTAAGCAAAATTAAAGCATAAAGAGACCTACAGTACAGTTTCCATCAGCCCAAGTTCATGTAGGTTTTTTCAGTGCCCCATCTTTCGGACTAAAAACTGTTGCTCACCTTGCAGCCGCGTAGTCAGGCGGCCTTGCTGTTGTAGTGCCGCTAGTCCATGCCTGGCTCCTCCGTTGTCGCTGGCGCCGGCTCACACCAGAGGTCTCTCGTGCACAGGACGCCCGGCAGCAGCGGCACCGAGCACGACGGCCGGCCGGTGGAGTGCCGGAGCGCCGGAGGAGCACGCAGCGCCACCAGAAGCTGAATCCGGACGCCGCCGCCGCCGCCCCAATGCCACGCGTGACTGAGTCCGTGAATGAAGATGCCGAGCAGAGATTTTTGTTGGGTTATCTTTTTACCTCGGCTCGTTCGAGTTCGGTTTAACAAAATTACGTTGCAAATAGTTACACAACAACACTCGTTGTTTAGTGGTCTTACTTGACAGTTTTCTCCTTCAGGTCTGGAGATCAAGCCCTGTTTTTGACATTTTTTTATTTTATTACAGTCTGCCCGGCTGTGTTTGGCATGTTTTTTTTATATTTTACAGTCCGCTGGGAGGCCTGATGTCTGCCTCCCAATTGGTGGGTGCGTCGGTCCGCTGGGGCATCATTTTTGGCATTTTTTTAATTTTATTATATTCTGCTGGGAGGCTGTGTTTGGCATGTTTTTTTTCATTACATTTTATAGTCCGCTAGGAGGCCTGATGCCTGCGGCCCAATTGGTGCGTGCGTCGGTCCGCTGGGAAGCCTGACGCCCGCTGCGTTTATGACACGATAAAGATGGTCATAAAATGTAATTTGACTACTTGTAAGACGTTTTTTGTGACTTTTTTAGTTATATCAATAAATTGGAATGCTTCCACAACAAACGTCACTAACAAATGGATTTAGTGACATTTTGATCAAATGCCAAGTCATAAACGTCATAAACCAAGATATTTCTTGTAGTGATTGCACGCTTAAGAGGCTAAAAGCCTAATTCGGAATTAGACTAGGTTTAGGATTAATAATGGACCTCCAATGTAGGAGCTCGTTAGGACACCTATATAAGCAAGAGGTGGGTGCGAGGCGAGTTAATCTCATGCCTTTTGGCAGCCGTCGTCACCTCCCCACGCTCGCGCCTTTTGCTCCTCGTGGACCTAGCAGTCCGAAGGCGGAACGCTTCCTCTGTGCACGTGTGGGATACCTCGAGGTGCTGCATCTGGAGTACAAGGACGAACCGCATGAAGGGTACATTGAGACGGACGACCTCGCAACTGCACGACACTGCTGCGACGCGCACGACTACATCGAGTCACTTCCGCTGCACCTACGTGTCTAGTGGTAATCCCGTGATCTATAACTAGCAGTAGTTCCTGGTTTATGGGGTCGAAAATTTTTATTTTCCGGCTAGCGTAGCAACCTCGTATCCCTTCACTACCACATGGCTTAGAATATAGGGTGCATCCGCAGGTAAATAACATATAAGCACCACACTTACACAATGTCAACCACTCACCTATGGATTCTTATAGTGAACACTATGTGATTCCATGAATAAACATAAAGATAGACTAACTATACTAAGCATATAATCAAAGTAAACTATGATCATGATAATTGTGAATAAGAAGATAAAGAACAATGCCATATGAATTGTAGCAAACATATAATGTAAGATATAAAGATGAGAGGAGATACATAAACTATATCAAGCCATGCCTCTGACAAGATTTGAAATCCAAGAGAAGTTTGTCTTTTTCTATTTCAAACTAGCTAGCTATGTACTAGAAGGATCTATGAAATTTAGGGTTTATGGCTGATGTTATGACTTCTCTGAATTAGGGTTTTATTTTCTGATATGATGGATTCTCTGGGGGAGGTTTGAGCCTGATTATATAGACCCTCGAGATGAGCAGGAGCCCTCGGATCAAACCGACCTTAATCAATGGGTTAGATCTAACCCCTAAGTCGATGGGAAGACCTCTCTCGAAGACGGCTCATAGGTGGGGCCAGAGGAGGCCAGTTGGCCCCACCCTGAGGCAGTTTGCCCTCCGCTTCGGTGGGGTTGCCCTCTGGTGCCTTTTAGAATCTTCTAGAGTTGGAGTCCACGTTTAATTCCAATATGTGGGTCCCACTTTGCGTATTTCTGCAGAAACACGGATTCACCAACACTTGTAGAATTATGTCAATTTAAGCGCTAAGCGTATGTTGGTGATTGCATTTATGCTCATTTCCAATGGCTGAATTAGGTAGTTATCTACTATACCAACCTATCACACTTTGAGACAACAATTTAATACTTGAGGTTTCATCAATTACACGAAATCAAAATAGGGCTTTGGAACTTTAATATCTACTTATATAATTTTTTTGTAATTTAAAAAGATTGATAAAGTGAAACAACTGCTTGTTGCCTACTCCCTTAGTCCCAAATAGATGACACTTGTCCAGATTCATTGCTAAAGTATTACTTGACCTATTATTTTATTAAATACTCTGTATAATTTAGTTCACTTTGATGTCGAAGATCATTACAAGTGTATTTTGATTTTATTTCATTTTGGTTGTTGATGAATTTAATAATAAAATCCTATTAATGTAAGTTAAATTTAACAATATACACCTTGAGTTGAACTGAGTAAAATCTACATTGAAATCACAAAATACAAATCAACTAATCTTATTTAGGTAGATATTATATCATATGATAGAGGGTTTTGATTTTTTATATAATTTATATAGTATATTAATCAAATAATGTATTGAAAAAAGACTACTTCTTGTGGTTTTAGATAACAAAATAATAGAATAAAAAAACTAATTTTTTTGAGACATTTGTTTTGTATAAGTATTCAAATTCAAGTTTAAATTTAAATATAATAAAAGGTGATATTCAGAGCTGATTCTATACAAATCTGATCAAAGTCACCGTGCCAAGCTATGAACCTAGGCAACGCTAGGCCAAACACCATCGAGCCTGACCACAACAATCGTATGTATATATGTCGCCACATGTAAGATTAATGGTTCATTTGGATCCTAAGAATTGATAGTGATTCGATCAATTAGATTCCATTATGAATTTTGAAAAGGATTGAATTGGTCAGAAAGTGATGCAAATCTAATATTTTTTTATTGAATTTTAGTTAATGGAATTTAATTTTTACAAAGCTAGGGTAAGATGTAAGAAGCAACGAATAGATGAGGGTTTATTCAACCGGCCTCCCATCGCCTTCTACTATGAGTGGACGACGATGGAGATTCGAGAAGATGCAGAGTGCCTAAAACCATAACCACCGGTTCTCCGCCACCCCGGGACCGGAGAGGTGTGCTCGTATTTATGCTGCCACTGTTGTACTGCCTCTCGGCTGGGCTCTCGCGGCGTCCTCGTCGCCGTCGCCGTCGCCGTCCCCGTCCCCGTCCCCGTCCCGTACAGCGCAAAGAATAACAATATACTGTAATATAATATTGGTGGCCAATAAACAGTTGCTCTCAGCCTTTCGTTCCGTGGCCCTGGCCCCTTTCCTTTGTTCGCCCCTGCCCGCCACGACCGCGTCGCGCGCTCGCGCCCTTCACGCCCTGCGCTTGCCTCGTCGCGGCCACGTCCACCTACCTGTCTCTCTCTGACCCATCATCCCCTTTCCCAAGATCCGAGCCGCGGCCATGACCTGATCCTCTCCAGGTACGAGTACCTCGCAGGAGCAGATTGCAAGGAGACAGCCACTGCTGCGAGTTCCTGGCGATGGTGGCCGTTGCGGCGGGAAGGCGGACAGGGGCCGCAGGCGGCGTTGGCGGCCGCCGGCGCTCGGGCTGCGGCGCGGGGCAGGCGCAGCAGAAGCAGCTACTGGCGGTCGCCGTCGCCGCGCGCTTCGCTGAGGCCGGGCCGCCCCCGTCCGCGGAGGCCTCCGGTGCCGGCGGCTGCTGCGTCGAGCTCCTCGATTGCCTCCTCGGGGCTCTGAGCGTCAGAGTGGCCGCTGTGACCCCGGCGCCCGCGCAGTACAAGCGGACCGTGCGCTCGATCCGCCCCCGCGGCGTCGGGTCCGCCGAGGACCACCACGCCGACGCTCCCTCGGGCCGCATCGCGGGCAACGGCGCATCCGCCTCCGCTGCCGCCTCGCTCTACACCATGCAGGGCAGGAAGGGTGTCAATCAGGACGCCATGGTGGTCTGGGAGGTACAGTAGATGCCGTCATCAGCATTTCTCGTGTCCCGTAAATAATTTGTTTATTACAGTAGTTTTTTTTTTCATCTTCCCGATTGCTCTGTGGTCTGCCGATTCATCTCCGTGATGTGAAACTCGTTTCGCGGATGCTCTAGAAGCATGTTCCGATACAGCTGCGAAAACGAAACATTTTCATTGGTTTCCTGAGCTCTGCTTTGGCCAGATGTGATGTTAACGTGCAAAAGCAGCACTATCTGGCCTTTTGTGATTTTTAAATAGGAGTTCTTAATAGGTATGTTTGAGCTGGCATAGACAACGAGAGATTTAAACTTTGACCCAGGGCATACATGTGTCATCTCCTCGTAGAAGCCTGCCTGACCCCCTCCATCTGGATTAGAATACCAATTCGATTCGTCTCCTCTTGCTTCACATGGATTGCCATTGGATATTGCCGGTGTAGAGTGTTTTATTACCCAGTACTAGTTTAATCGGAGCTTAATAATTGCTCTCCTGATGAAGAAACCTGGACATAGGGAAGGGCTCCACATGATTCTCATCCTTATCCTTAAGTTTCCACGTATGGACGATCTTATCTGCTTCATATACTCCTTGAGTTTAACAGTTGATACCTGCCATTTCCATTTGCTTATGTAGTTATTTTGGTACTATCTGTCCAGATAAGGCATTCTTGTCTCTTTAGATTTAGTTCTTGTTACTTCACAGTTTACTGATTTTGGCTATCTATCTGTAGACTCCACATAAGTTATTCTTATCTCTTCGGATCTAGGTTTCATTAGAATCTTCTTCACAGATCGCTGAAGTTTAAATTACTAATTTGTTGTTTGTTCCTGTGGCTGTCAGCTTACCACATCAACCATAGCATCCTAACGATTCAGCTGGTAAAATAGCACAGCTCATTGCACCCATTACTGTTTAAAATTGCCGTCCATTGAGGGAAACAAGTGTTATTATTGTAATACATTTCCACTCTCTCTCCCCCTTGCTTTAATGATGTGAAAGTGGTAAACTGATTTTAGCATGCCATATTCATGGATTTCTAGTTAACTTTTTTTTCTTAAACTTAGCAGTTATCACTTTCTTGGTGTGTGTGCACGATGGCTGTGGAGGGACTATATAGGCTTCTTAATTATTACTTGACTATTATAAAATACAAACAAAATGATTTTCCCATCTCTGTTCCCCCATTAAGTATATATTTTGATACATGTATTGTGTAGTTGTTTCCAAGAATAATGCTTGTTTTCTACTTGCAGAATTTTGGTTCGAACGATGATACCGTTTTTTGTGGAGTTTTTGATGGCCATGGACCAAATGGCCATTTGGTTGCCAAGAGGGTCAGAGATCTTCTCCCTGTAAAATTGAGTGCAAATTTAGGAAAGGGTGAATACAAAGAGATTTCTACTAGCAATGTCAAGAGTGGGACAACTGAAGGAGTTGCAACAGAACACAGGGTTCAAGATACTGATGCTTCCACAGGAAAGGAAGAGAATGGCGAGTACCCAGAATTTTTCACGGCACTGAGAGCTTCATTCTTGAAGGCGTTTTATGTTATGGACAGGGATCTGAAGGCACATCGAAATATTGATTGTGCATTCAGTGGTACAACAGCAGTCACAGTAATCAAGCAGGTAGAACTACTATTGTGTTTATCAAAAAATAGTTTTGTCGTATGATGTTCCATGATGTCCTTTCGTTACTGTAAGCTGCAGTTAGTTTTTAATCCAGCCTGTTTATCTTGTTTTTTTCTAAAGGGACAAAATCTTATAATTGGCAACTTGGGAGATTCAAGAGCTGTCTTGGGCACAAGAGATGAAGATAATCATCCAGTTGCTATTCAGTTGACAGTGGACCTCAAACCTAGTATCCCAAGTATGTTTCATCTTCATGTATTTTTTATTTCTAGAAGTCTAATATACGATGATGGATTTCTGCTTTGTTCTTTGCTGTCTATTGCTATGTAGTTTGTAACTAATGGTTCCTGCATCTATATAGTACTATATGCTATTATAAGCCATCCGTGGATTGACCCTCTAACTTTACAAGAATTTCAATTCGGAAAAGTGGATTTGAGTTTTTATAGTTTTGTAACAAGTGAAATTTCAGTTCTGCTACGGTGGTGTTTGGATCCAGGGGCTAAAGTTTAGTCCTTGTCACATTGGACGTTTGAATCTTAACTAGGAGTAAGCATGAGCTAATTAAAAAACTAATTGCATAGGAGTAGACTAATTAGCAAGACAAATCTATTAAGTCTAATTAATCTGTCATTAGCAAATCTTTACTGTAGCACAACATTGTCAAATCACAGACTAATTAAACTTGATTCATCTCGCAAAGTAGCCTCACTTTGTGTAATTAGTTTTGTAATTAGCCTATGTTTAATACTCCTAACTGGTATCAAAGATTCGATGTGACAGGGCTAAACTTTTGCCCAAAGGAAACAGGTGCATGTATCTAGGATTTTTAGGAAACTATTTCATGAGACGCATATGAAAGGAGATTTATGAAATAAACTAATACAAGTTAATGGTTGTTGTTAAATTGATCCATATCCTTTTGGACATTGTAATTAGTAATGACCTTCTCGTGCATTAAACCTTGAAATCACCTATTTGGACTTTGAGGGTCAGGATATATAAACTTAGTTAAAGTTCTAAGTGCCCTTTTAGATCATGTTAACTAAATACCTCCTTGCAAGATAAGTATCCAAAAATAATCGTTGTATGCATTTGTATGGCTTATGTCTTCTACCTTCATATTGATTTAAGTAAATCATGATAGTGTATACTTTCTGCCACTATGATATGTTTATACATTTTTTGGAATGTCAATATTTTACATTGCCTAAAATTGCAGCATAATTTTCTGAATAAGGAAAGCTGCAAGTTCTTCAAAATTAGTGCTTCCATGAAGTGTTGTTGGTTGTAGCTACTCCTATACTTCCAAACTAAAAGTTATTAGGCCGACATAATTTTCCTCTCTCGTATAAATATATAGAAATGGACCATGCTTTTATAAGCATCCTACTCAGGCTGTTAATGTGCTCGGCATTTATCTTCTGCAAAAGAATATTTCTAAAACCAGTGTTCATGAAACTCCTTACATTGATGTGTTAATTACATATGGATATATGTTACATAGAGCTTGTGTAAAATGATGGTGAGCGCAAGTCAACGCTGTTTCCAGTTATAAAAAAAAGGTTGTTTCCTTCTTTTGTTGTGTAACTTTTTTTGTATATTTTTTTGTTGTGTAACTTTGTTGCATGAAATGGCTTTGGTGTTTTGATTTGTAGATGTTACCCAAAATAAGAAAAATGAATCCTTTACAGGTGAAGCAGCACGAATCAGGCAACGAAGGGGCAGAGTATTTTCTCTTCCAGATGAACCAGACGTTGCTCGTGTGTGGCTTCCAACTTTCAACTCACCTGGGTTGGCCATGGCAAGATCATTTGGAGACTTCTGTCTGAAGAATTATGGAATAATTTCTATGCCCGATGTTTCCTACCACCGCATCACCGATAAGGATGAATTTGTTGTGTTGGCGACTGATGGGGTGAGCACAGAGTAACTCAAACATCTTGGTTGTTTAATACGGAGTACTTGTTAAGTGCCAGGGAGATTTTTGCTATATGATCATCTGGGTCTCTTTGCTGGCTGTAGGTGTGGGATGTGCTTTCCAATGCTGAAGCTGTTAGCATCATCAGCAATGCTCCTTCGCAGGCCTCAGCAGCTCGATTTCTTGTTGAATCAGCTCACCGGGCATGGAGGACACGGTACCCCACATCAAAAACTGATGACTGTGCTGTTGTCTGCCTCTTCCTGAATACAGAAGCAGCAAGTACATCCTCCAGTTCTGTAACCAATGATTTGGTGAAGAACAGAGAAGTGAGCAGCGGTAAGCACTCATTGGCTGTTAAATCAAGCACCGGGGTTCCTGCTAATCTTGTTACTCCCAAAGATGAGTGATGTTTTCTTGATGGTTCCTCTGGGTGTGTTACACTGCCAACTTTACCAAATCCCACTTCAGTTGTGACAGATAGCTCAGAAGATTGAGCTTGCCTACCAATTGAGATGGCGTAATTTTTGCTGGAAATTTGTTTGCAAGCTTTCATGCATCAGATTTGTTGTGACGTGAAGATAGTGCCAATTTCATCGGTGAATTGAGTGGAAGTATTGGGTGCTGGAATGGATAGGTGTGCAGTTTTTTTTTCTTTTTGTAAAGTATTCATCAGTTTAGTGAGATCAGTTGGTAGTAATGATAATTGTAATAATACTGTGCCGATTATTGATGGATGGGGTGATCAGATCCATGCATAGGATGAAGTTTCTCCCTTCTTTTGTAATATAAATAATTGCTTTGGTTTCTGCAGATATAGGAAGTTCTTTTTATAATATAAATAATTGTTTTGTTTTTTATTTGTGTTAAGTTATATAGTTTTGCTCTGTCCAATTAAATAGTATACGTCCTGTATTATGATATGTCGGTGTTATGACCCAGGGGGTCAAGACCACCAACTAGTAAATTTGTATATTGCGTGTTCCCTCTCCCAGATATGATGCAAGAACACAAGATTTATCCTGATTTGGGCAAAGAAGGTCCTACGTCCAGCGAGGGAGGATGGATTGTATTATCTTGCACCGAAGTGCTCGTACAGGGGGTACAAGCAGGTTTATACGGGGGTGCTCAGAGTGAGCTGAAGCCTAGGACTAGCAAGGCTATCCTAGGTGAGCTGCTTGGTTGCTTGGGATGTTGATCAAGCAGGCAAGAAGTGGTGTTGCGAGTGTGAGCAGATGTCCGAAGATCTGACCCGCTGCTCGGCTTGGAGGTGGAGTTCTGATTCCCCTCTTTTCTTCCACTATCCCAGCGTCCCCTTTTATAGACCAAGGGGAGGCACGGGAGTACAGGGGTCCTAGACTGTAGTGTAACACCCTAAAATTTGAATAGTAAATTAGATTTGAATTTGAGTTAAATTTGTTTTAATTCAAGCATTTTTGTGAAGCATAGAATTAATTAAATAAAAATAAAATCAATTTCATGTTAGGGTTAACTTGTGTGATGCATTTCATGCCTCTGCATTTTCTTGTATTGTTTGAAGTTGCAAAACCCTAGAAAAATGATTTCAAATCCATTTTGAAATTCAATTTGCAAAAATCAAAAAGGAAAAAGAAAAAGAAAATAAAAACCCTCCCTCTCTCTTTCGGCCCAGAGCCACCCGGCCCGGCCTGCCTCTCTCCCCCTTCTCTCTTTCCTCGAGTGGGCCGCCTCCCTCCCTCGGCCCAGCACCGCGCCACGTCCCTCTGTCTCCCTGACATGGCGGACCCGCCTGTCGGCGCCTTTCTTCTCTCCCTCCCTTTCACTGACATGACGGTCCCTCCTGTCAGCTCTTTCCCCCTCCTCCCGTGTCCGTTCCGGACACTGGCCACGACGCCGCGTCGACGCCGCGTCCGTAACCGCCACCCCGCGCATTCCGCGCCCGCGCTCGAGTCCGAGCGGGACTCTACCTTCGGCCGCAATAAATAGCGCCGCCCCGCGCCGTTTTCCCCCATCGCAAGCGCCTCGCCTCGTCTCGTGAACGCAGCAGCGCCGCCGCAGAGCTCCGCCGCGTTCCGCCATCGAGCCGCCGTCGTTCCGTGCGTCCTCGACCACGGTAAGCCTCCCTGACCCGCGCCACGTCTTCGCGACGCTTCCGAACACCCTATCTCCCTTCTCTCCCTCTCTGTTGTGCACTGGAAGCCCACGTCGTCGTGCACCGAGGTTCCGCCGCCGCGCTCTCTCGTCGTCGGCCACCCTCGGCCCTTCCCACGCCTCGCAAGCCGCACAGAGGAGTTCACCGCGTCATCCTCTCGCTCCCCGCACCTTTCTCGGTCGGATTAGGGCATCCGAGCCCCTAACCGCCGTGCGCAGGGCGTCCACCGCCGTTGCGCTGCGTCGGCGGTGTCTCCGTCCGTCCCCGAGCCTTGCCATGGCTCTGGGCGAGTTCGCCTTTGCATCCTCGATCTCCCGGTGCTTCCGGAATCGAAAACCGTGCACGACAGCGCCCGATCGACCTCGCGCCGCCGTGCGCCGGCCGCCGGCCATGGCGCTCCGCCGTCCTCTGCCTCTGCTCCGGCCACAGCGCCGCCTCCTTCCTCCCCCTTCTAATCTGAGCCTTCCATCTTGAATCCAACAGCTCAGATCGGCCGATACCCCTTCGGGTGGTCATTTTCTTAAAGAGACCCTGAGCTTTCTGACCTCTAAACCCGCAGTCCAAAGCGCCTTTCCCTGTTGCGCTTTCCCCTCGGGAAAACGTATTCCCTTTATCAGATCTGTTTTATTCGAAAATAAAATAAAACCCCTAATTACAGTTTTGCCACTGATTTTCAAATGCTTATAACTTGCTCGTTTTAAATCCAAATCGACCCGTTCAAGTTGCGTTAGATCTGTAATTTTATGCTCTATCCAGTAGTATAGATTTCACCTATGTTAATTACTTTTGAAAATCAAAGAAAATTAATTTGCTAATGCTTTAATCTTGCCCTTTTCAAAATCCTGTTTAATCTATAACTTCTTCGTTTTAGATCCGATTAGCGTGATTCTCGTGTCTGTGTGATCGTAGTAGAGTATAGATCTGTTTTATAACCTTTTCAAAGTCTCTTTATTGTTTATGGTGTAATGTTCTGGTCATGTCTTTATTGCTTTGTGTATGATTGTTCGGATGACTGCGTGGTGATGTTGATCGAGTACAGCCGGTGAGATCTTCGGTGAACAAGAGTTCTTTGCAACAGATCAGGATCACCAGGAGTTTTGTGATCATGGCAAGTTTAACATGGGATCATCCTTGTTACCTATTCACCCTAAATCATCTAGTCATTATTGCATGTGTCTAATTTGGTCCCTAATAGATCTATACCATAGCTTTGTTATCCTTTACCTTGTCACCATGGGTTTCATGCATATGGGTAGCTTTGCTATGCTTTACAATAATGGATCTTGAGATGAATCTTGATTAATGATATATGCAACAATGAGATAAAATTGGATTTTATAGCAACATGGAATAGGACCCCACTGTAGAGCAAAAGCTGGGATTTCTAATACAACCACGAGTGCTATATGGCTCTGGCTTTAGTTGAGTATAAAGTTTGGGCTAGCATGCTTGTGGTTCGTGAAAGGCACCTTTGCCGAGCTGGTTATGGGGTATAGCTTGTGTGGGGACCGCTGCGGTGTGGTACCATCGGGGTGTCCCATATTCCCCTTTGCATTGGGTCCGTAGGGTCCGCTACATGCTAGAACGAGCTTTTGAAAGACTTCATAGTGTTCCCTGCCCACTCACCTTGGAAGTGTTATGGGAGTTATAAACCCAGGCATATGGGTAACATGGCTTGTGGGTAAAGTGTATAACCTCTGCGGAGTGTAAATCTATCATGATAGCCGTGCTCACGGTTACGAGCGGCCTGGAAAACTCACAGTGTAGATGATCATGTTGTTTAATTATTAATGTTGTTTATTATATTTATATCATGTGGTTATCAATTGGGTTATGCATAACTAAAGCTAAGTGTTGGTAAAACTTGACCAAGATAAAAACAACCGCAGTACAGACAGTGTCAACCCTTTGAGCTTCATAACCCTATGTTACTCTTGCTGAGTACGTAAGTGCTCACTCTTGCTTTCTCAACCCCTTCAGATGACTATGAAGACTACCGTGAGGAGTACTAGGCTAGTGGTCAACCAGTCGACGTTCCCTGTGAAGTGGAGCTTCGTCGCGAGAGTTATCTTTATTTCCCGCTGTTATGTTTAATAAATATTATTCGTTATGTAATAAGCACTCAGTGATGGTACTATTTAAAGATTTGTCGGCTGATGTGTGTGATTGATCTCTGGGCACACATGAGTTATTCATATTCAATTTTATCCTTAAAATTGGGTGTGACATGTAGCGGCATGGGAGGTGTGTCCATGGCGCCATGCTTGCGGTGGGACGTCGACCGCTGTAGCAGCATGGCCTCCCCGTCCTTCCGGTGTTTCAGGGCATGGCGATAGCAGACTGGACACCGCCGTACAACATGGCGCAGTACGGTTGACCTTCTGTAGATGGGTACGAGCTCCACAGCCGATGCAGAGCAGACTGGATGGGAGCCATGCCGGAGTGGTTGGAGGTGACGGTCGAGCCCCTGGGTCGAGGGGCATCCTGGCCTACGTGACCCCGACACATCCCTGGAAACACGGTCGAGGGCTGCCCCATTCAATATTCGAGGGGGTGCCTTTGGCCTCCGTACTCTAGGCATGGCCACAGTGGTCGTACGATCGTCGGAGAGTCCGGGTATGGGCGGCGAGTTGATAGATTTGACCGTGGCAGAGGGTGCCCATGGCGTTAGGCGGGAGCAGGTAGGCGCATTGGATTCTCCTTACCCATACTGGGAGTAGGTAAGCTAATCGAGCCTCCTGCGTGCGGGTCGTTCGATCGACCCCCTGTCCGTCATTCGAGGGGTTGAGGTCGAGGCGGAGGGGGAGGGGTCGTTCGTTCGACCCCAGTCCGTCAGTCGAGGTCGAGGCGGAGGGGTGTCCTGCCTACCATTTTTCCAGTAATGGGCCGGCCCACGACTGGTCACTGTTGTTGGTGAGGTAAGCCTTCGTTTGATGGGCCTTCTCCCACTGATTGGGCGGCTGATCGGATTCTGCCTCAAAAATGGTTGCTATGTTAAGCATTAGATTATCGCAGGTTAGGGTACCCCTTACCTTTGTACCCGACAGTAGCCCCCGAGCCTCTATGCGGATAAGAAGAATCCGCATAGGGGCTTTTGCCATTGATCTGCAGAGTTAGTAAGAGGTTCGATTCTCCGCGGGGTGCGCGCGAGCGCACCCCGCAGGGGTAGCCCCCGAGGCCCCAGAGGAGTGATTAAGAACTCCTCTAGGGGCTTTGATGTGTGTTTTATCGAGGGGATTAATATTAACTGGAGTCATAGCGCCCTATCGAGGGGTCAGCTCTGTCTGCCAGGCTACGAGTGTTTTCGACCCTCTTTCGTCGAGGGGTGCCGTGTGTAGTCTAGCCCTCGAACCTCGTGTGGCTGGGCCTTCACTACCTCATAGCGTTCTTCCCACGGATCCTTGCGCTCGGATTGTGGGGCGAAGAGCATCATGCTATCCTCGTTCGGACGAGCCTCGAAGTCCTCTGTGGGCTGGTAACGGGGATATCCAAGTGAGAACTCGTGCCCCCTTCGACGGGGGTCGACAGAAGCCCTGAGGCGTCCTCATTAAGCAAACCGTGTGGATTACCTAGGTGCCAACTCTGTTCGATGAGAGTTGGTGGCTCGATGCCTCCCGTCGAAGGGATCCTTGGGTATTCCGTGGTTATGCCTCGGATATATCCCGGGGGGACTCGAGAGTTCGTTCTCGAGCTGGGCTTCGAGCTGGCTCCCCTGGGACATCCCTGACTCGGGTACTCGAGGGCGGCTGTCGAACCCTGTTGGTGGGGCCAGCCTTCGCCCCCTCGAGATTTGGGGGTGGACCGGAGTCCATAACCCTAGGTCCTCCCTCACCTCAGGTACTCGAGGGCGGCTGTCGAACCTTGTTCGAGGGCCAGCCTTCGCTCCCTCGAGATTTTGACGGACGGGTCGACGTCCGTTGCTTACCTCCGAAGATAACGCCCACTGTTGTACGTTGTCCGCCATAGGCACGCCTTTTTAGGAGATGTCCGTTCGACTGCAGCCGTAGTAGGCGTAGGGTGCGGCGAGGAGTGCGGCGGGGAGCCCGATGACGCGATGGGTGCGCCTTATTTTACGAGGGGGGCGGTAGGTGGGCGTATTAAATGTGGAGATTTACCTGCCTTTTCGTTGGATCTTCCCGTTGGGCTTTCGGTTATAAATACTAGGGGTGGGGAGTCGGCTCCCTCACGCTTGTCATTGCCTTCACTGCCTCCTTCTTCTCGCCATTGCCTTCATCGCCCACCGAGCCGGATCTATGCGTGTGCGAGAGTAGGGAGAGGAGAGATTGGCAACATACCTTCCACCCCTGCATCCGAGCGCATCCGCTTCCCTGCTCCCATGGCCAGCTACAGCTTGCGCGGCCCTGACGCCTGGCTTCCATCGTCGGCGACCGTGGGGCGTTTGGGAGATTTGGTGGAGAGCGGCCTCCTCCGGCCTATCACCTCCGAGGACCGCCCGGAGTGGATAGTGCCACCGAGGGAGGATCGTGAGCCCAACCCGCCGGAGGGTTACGTGGTCAGCTTTGAAGTTTTCCACTGGGCGGGGCTGGGGTCCCCCCAACCGTATTCTACGCGGGATCCTCCACCACTACGGCGTGGAGCTCCAACACCTCTCCCCCAATGGCATCTGTCACGCGGCGGTCTTCACCGCCGTGTGCGAAGGATACCTGGGGATGGAGCCGCATTGGGAGCTGTGGATCCACCTGTTCGAGGCGGGCCTGTTCCACGCCTTGGCCGGGAGCGGCAGCCGTAGGATGGTCAGGGCAGGGTGCTGCAGCATCTCCCTCAAGAGGGCGGACTGCTGGATCCCAGCGAAGCTTACGTCGAGCCACTCAGGATGGCACTCCGGGTGGTTCTACCTAAGGAACGACGACGGTCTGTTCCGCGCCTACACCGGGAGGACGATCGACTCGAGGCCCGACCACTGGAGGTACGCCGTCGAGCAGAAGAAGCAGAAGCGTCTCGACCACCTGCTTGGCGCGATCTCCGTCTAAAGAAGGCGGGACTTACGGCGGCGATCGTCGCGTCGGCCTTCCACCAGCGGCGAGTCGTGCCGCTGATGGCTCGTCCGCGACGCCTCGACAAGATGCGCCCGGGGGTGGATCTCACGGGGTGTCGCCTCGTGGAGGACGAGCTGCCCCTCGAGAGGGTGGTCCACCGAGTACGGGCCTCCTTCGTCGGCGCGTTCGAGGTGGAGAACGTTGCCAGCGTCCCCATGATGCCAGACCAGGGCCATGTCCAGCTGGTACGACACCTCTTTCTCTGTCAATCTCCTCTTGTCTATCTTGTTTGTCTCCTTCGCCTGCGTCCTAACCGCCTAGCGTTCCCTCAGGGCAACATCGTATTCCAGAAGTCGCTTCCACCGGTGAAGGAGGAGAGGCACATGGCCCAGGCGAGACGCTTTCAGGCCGAGCAGGACAAGAAGGACAAGGACAAGGCCAAGAAGGATAAGGGCAAAAAGGCCCGAGAGAAGGAGGAGCGTGAACAACGTCGGGCACGATAGAGGCAGGCCAATCTTCCCGAGGAGGAGTCCCCCTCGGAGGAGGATGAGGATGAGGGGACGAGTAGTGGCGAGGTTATTGGCGGCATGGCACAGTGGTGTAGGGTTGTGACCATTACTTCGGTCCTGACAGATATTGTTCTTTGTGCAGGAAGAGGAGTCGGAGCAAGAGGAGGAACAGGAGGAGTAGGTCGAGCCGCGCAAAGGGCTCGAGGAAGACAGAGCGGCACCCGGGCGGCAAGGGGCGGTCGCCGGTAGCAAAGGGGGGAAGGGGTCGACATCGAGGTCGGCCCCGACCACCCGGATCGAGCCAGGGAGCGAGCGCCCCGCGGCCTCTCAGGGCGAAGAGGTGCGGCGAACGCGCAGTTGCTCGTCGCAGTCCCCGTCGAGGGGTGGGTCGAGCACGCCGCCGGTGACTGCTCAGTCGAGCGCACGGGCCTCGAGTCCGTCGACCCAGGAGGAGACTAGGACGACGGCGAAGAAGACGCCGTCGGCCCCTGCCAAGGTTACGACCCTGGGAGCAGCCTCGACCCCCGGTGGAGGAAAAAGCGGCTCCCGGAGTGTCGGCCCGAAGCCCCCGAGCGGTTCGAGGTCCGCCGGCCGGACCCCCCTGATCCCGATGGGGTAAGCTCTTTTCCTTCTGGTCCTGAACTCCCTTCTGCTTGGGTTGCAACTTGCGCTAACCGTAGCGCATGCGTTTCTTTTTTCAGGGTGAAGCGTTCGTTGGAGGCCGCGACCCCCACTCCGGCCAAGAAGCTGAAGGTGGAAGTTGCGGCTAAGATGGCCGCCGGAGCCAGTCCTGCTGCCTCGTCTCCTTCGACCCCCGCCCCAGCTGCGGCGTGGGTGGCCAAGGCGCGGGAGGCGATAGGGCGCGGGCAGGCGTAGTCTGCCGCCGCGTGAGCTCGAGCGGAGGAAGAGGCGGGTCGACCCGTCGCATCGACAGGGTCCGCTGGAGTGGCAGTCGAGGTCGTGCTCACCGCCCCGTCGGAGGGGGGGTACGCCAGCAGCCTCGAAAGGCGTGGAGCCGGCGTCGACGACGGCCGTGATTGAGGGGGTTGAGCCCCAAGCCGCCGTAGAGATGGAGGTGGTCGACTTGACCTCCACCGACGAGGAAGAGATGCCGGAGCGCCCGGCGACGATGCGGTGGCCCGAGAACCTTGCGTTGTGGGAGGCGCGTCAGCGGCGCGAGCGCGAGGAGAAGGCGCAGGAAGAGGAGGGTGCGGTTGTTGTTGCGCCAGAGGTGCCGCCGTCGGTGGAGACCCTCGTCGAGGGGGCCTCGGCGTCGCCCGCGGCGGGGACGGCGACGGCGACGGAGTTGGCGGAGATGGTGGTGGTGACGACCCCTCGGCAGGAGCCGGAGGGGACTGTTGTGGTGCTGCGGGGTAGCGGCGCGCCGGACGTGACGATGTCCGAGGTGGATGCTCGACCTGTCGTCAAGGTCGTGCGGCCGTCTGCTCGAGGTGCTCTGCCCTCTGGCTCGGTCGACGTGGAGGGAGGGGAAGTGCTACCAGATTGTGGCGAGCCTACCACGCTGGACGCTAACATGCGCTTCCTCTACCGCCCAGGGTTGTTCCCACGGTGGGGGCCTCCTCCGCCTCAGAGCGACGACCGGGAGGCGTCGATGGAGGCCCTCCAAGACCGCTTCGAGGAGAGGATCGCCCAGCTCAAGGGGGCGACCCACTTCCCCAATCTCGCAGAAAGGGTGATGGCCCACGGGGGTACCCTCGAGATGGGTCAATCCATCCTGGATGAGGTGAAGAAGAGGGTCGACCGCTCCAGCGATCTCTGGGGGCAGGAGGTGCTCGAGCTGCCCGACCCTAGAGACCCAGGGCGCACCTTCTTCAAGCTCGATGATCAGGCCGAGCTCGGAGAATGGGAGCACCTGGAGGAGTTTCGGGCGTGGCTCGACCACATGGCGCGCGTGGCGGTGGGAGTCGCGTCTGAAGATATATATAAGGGGATGATGGTAAGTCTCATGCTCTCTGACTTACCTTGGTTATCCTGGCGTCTCTTCTTCTGACGACTTTTTTCTATCATGTTTGGCAGACGCTGAGGGCGAGGTCGCACGACAAGTCCCAGTTCATCTTGCGGTCGCGGGAGCAGTGGAGCCAGCTCCCCGTCCTTCGCGCATCATTGGAGAAGGCGGAAGCCGAGGCCACCCAGGCGAAGGCCGAGGTGGTCACCGCGCAGGAGGGGGCCAAGGCCGCTCAGGAGGAGGCCTCCCAAGCTCGGTCGAGGGCCAAAGTCGCCCTCAAGGAAGTTGTTGAGGTTGGGCAAGAATGGGACGCCGCCCGGGTGGCCCAGCGTAAAGTTGAGGAGGAGGCCACCTCGCTGAGGGGGGAGCTGACTTGAATGGCGGAGCGTGTCCGGCAGCTCGAGGCCAACCTAGAGGAGGCGGGCACCGACCGCGCCTCTCTTGAGGAGCGAGTTCGGCAGCTCGAGTCGGATGTCGACGTCGTCTCCCGCGACCGTGACGCGCTGAACGTCACGGAGCTGAAAGCTCGAGCCCAGATCACCACTCTGGGGGAGGTGGCGGCTGCCCAGAAGAGGGCCCTCGATGGTACTAGCAAGATCATCGAGGACCTCCGGGCTAAGAACAGTGACCAAGCTGCAGCCCTCGTCGACGTCTGCCGCCAACTGTAGAAGGCTGAGCAGGCCTACGTCACCCTGGAAGCACGCGCTAAAGGTGAGTTTTGTAGGAATGTTATTGAACTCGCTTGGTCTCGACTCTTCCCCTATTTTTTGGTTTTGATGGAGCCCTCTATTTGTTCTGGCAGAACTCGAAGGGGACAAGGACCGAGCCCATGAGGATCTGACCAGTCTTCAGAACCTCCTCGGGGCGGAGACGACCCTGAACGAGAGGCTTGAGGACACCATCTCCTCCTTCTGCGACGGCATGGGTGTCGAGTCGGAGCTCCCGGTTGCGGGAGATGTGCGTGGGGATTCCCTCCTGCGCCGGCTCTTCGCCGCGACCCGTGGAGTGACGGAGCGGGTCCGTGCTGCCCTTCACATAGGCGTGAAGCGGGCGCTCGTGGTCGTCCGCTCGGGGTACTCCTACGACCTCGACGTCGTCGCCAGCGGCTTCGTCGTCGACTCGGAGCTGACCGATAAAGCGAACATGGCGAGATGCCATGAGCTGATCGACGCCGCAGAGGTGCCCGACGGTGAGTTGGCGAAGCTATTCGAGGCTGAGGTGCTTCCCCCGGCGGATGGCGATGGCGATGAGTAGTCGAGGCCTGTGTGCCAAATCTGGACAAGAAGGTCCATGTAATAGATTAGGTTGGTGACAATATGATGTCGAGCCCCTGGGGGCTTCTTAACTTTAATGCATTTTATTCGAGATGCATCTGGGTGTTTTTATTTCTCGAGTTATCTCTATTTCTCTTTGCCTGAGTCGTTGCTTGTGGACTAAGTATTCGACGTGCGCTCGTATCCCTAGAGGGGGGAGCGAGTGGGGGTACCATAGCCTGAGGCGTAGGAGAGTCCCCGGCTCGACGGCCCTCGACCCTTAGGGATTTCGAGGCGTTTTTTACTTAGCCATGAAGCGTACTCGGGCAAAGGTGGAAAGAGAAGGCCGAGTTTCGAAAAAACGTTCGGGTTTTTGGAGGACTTAGGAGGGGGGTCCCCCCCTGTCAGCCCCCGAGGGAGGCTTGACTTTGCAGGAGCAGAGTCGAGGCTACCTCAGAGTCATGAACAAACGTGAAATGTATTTCGAGAACATTTTATTCATTCATGATGCGATAAATGTACATAATGCATAAGATGTACAAGGCATCGAGGCCCTAGGGGTAAAAGCGGGTTTCGGGGACTTTTTAGGGGTACTCCCGGTTAGCCCCCGAGGGAGGCTCGACTCTGCGGGAGCAAGGTCGAGTCTACCTTTACGACCATGAGCGGTGATTTCTCGAGCCATTCTTACTTCTACCAGCCTTGGTGCTCCACTTTTTGGTGCAGTTGTTGAACGCACGCCCGAGGCCCTCGAGGGGGGGAGCGAGTGGGAGTACCTTAGCTCGGGGGCGTAGGAGAGTTCCCGGCTCGGCACCCCTCGACCCTTGTGGGTCTCGAGCGCGTTTCCTACCCTGCGCTAAGCGTGCTTCGAGGGGCAGAAGAAAGAGAGGCGTCGAGGGGTAGAGTAAAATCTACCTCGAGTCACGAACGAGGATGAAAGCACTAGGATCGCGGACTTTCTATTCATTCGAGATGTGAGAATTGTACATAAATGCGAAAATGTACGAGGCCTTGAGGCCTAAGGATAGAAACGACGTAGCTGTTCCATGTTCCATGCGTTGGTGAGGATCTCGCTCGAGGGCAGGCTCGAGCTGATGAAGTCGTAGGCGCTCCTCCTCGAGCTTGGCGAGCAGCTCTCGGACTTGCGCGATCTGGGCGTCCTGAGGTGGATCGGCTCGATGAGGTGGAAACACTCCCGCATGGGATCGTAATCCTCATCGGGGGAGTCCGGATTGGGGTAGCCTTGGTAGAAGTTGGGGAAAGATACCCTGCGCTCCTCCTCCAGTCGTCGCTTTACCATGCCCCAGGTGTGATAGCCTGGGACCGGGGCTCGTCATGGCTCTGGGCGCTCATCCGGTGGAGGGGTGGTGACGAGGTTGATCGTTGCACGTAGCAGGTTCCCTGAGGGCCCGTAACGTGTCTGCATCTACGAGTTTACAAAGGCAGAACAAAGTCTGGCACTGTTGTAAAGTCCGTGCGGAAGCAGGTTGCGCTGCGGCGCGGCTGAGTATGTTGGAGAAGCCGCGGGGACCTTCTGATATGACGGTATGGCAGAGCCAAAGTCAGGCTCAGCGAGGTACCCTCCCCCAACCCGCAAGCATGGGTCAAACAGGCTCCCGAAGGGAGGAACTGTGTCACCAGCCGGGGCCAGGGAGATGGCGTCCAGCGTCTTAAAATCCGCGCGGTGAAGAGTGCGGTGGTGTCGTTCATGCCTCCCCCTGGTCGCAGGCGAGAGACGCGAGTGGTGGGACCGTCGTCTCATCCTCCTTGGCCCCGACGTACCGGAGCTGCTGCTATCCATGCCACTACCTGAGAGTAGAACCATGTCGTGGCCGTGGCCCGTGGACATGAACTCTAGGCTCCCAAACCAGATGATGGTGGCGAATGGAAGTGATGGGATCGTGGAATCCATCTGGGAGAATAGTTCGGAGTTGATCGACACGCAAAGCCCCCTACCTGGCGCGCCAACTGTCGGTGTTATGACCCAGGGGGTCAAGACCACTAACTAGTAAATTTATATATTGCGTGCTCCCTCTCTCAGATGTGATGCAAGAAGAACACAAGATTTATCCTGGTTCGGGCAAAGAAGGCCCTACATCCATTGGGGGAGGATGGATTGTATTATCTTGCACCGAAGTGCTCATACAGGGGGGTACAAGCAGGTTTATACGGGGGTGCTCAGAGTGAGTTGAAGCCTAGGACTAGCAAGGCTATCCTAGGTGAGCTGCTTGGTTGCTTGGGATGTTGATCAAGCAGGCAAGGAGTGGTGTTGCGAGTATGAGCAGATGTTCGAAGATCTGACCCGCTGCTCGGCTTGGAGGTGGAGTTCTGATTCCCCTCTTTTCTTCCACTATCCCAGCGTCCCCTTTTATAGACCAAGGGAAGGCACGGGAGTACAGGGGTCCTAGACTGTAGCGGCATGGGAGGTGTGTCCATGACGCCATGCTTGCGGTGGGACGTCGACCGCTGTAGCAGTGTGGCCTCCCCGTCCTTCCGGTGTTTCAGGGCATGGCGATAGCAGACTGGACACCGCCGTACAGCATGGCGCAGTACGGTTGGCCTTCTGTAGATGGGTACGAGCTCCACAGTCGATGCGGAACGGACTGCACGGGAGCCATGCCGGAGTGGTTGGAGGTGACGGTCGAGCCCCGGGGTCGAGGGGCGTCCAGGCCTACGTGACCCCGAACACATCCCTGGAAACACGGCCGAGGGCTGTCCCATTCAATATTCGAGGGGGTGCCTTTGGCCTCCGTACTCCAGGCATGGCCACAGTGGTCGTACGATAGTCGGAGAGTCCAGGTATGGGTGGCAAGTTGATAGATTTGACCGTGGCAGAGGGTGCCCATGGCGTTAGGCGGGAGCAGGTAGGCGCATTGGATTCTCCTTACCCATATTGGGAGTAGGTAAGCTAATCGAGCCTCCTGTGCGCGGGTCGTTCGATCGACCCTCTGTCCGTCATTCGAGGGGTTGAGGTTGAGGCGGAGGGGTCATTCGTTCGACCCATGTCCATCAGTTGAGGTCGAGGCGGAGGCGGAGGGGTCGTTCGTTCGACCCCAGTCCGTCAGTTGAGGTCGAGGCGGAGGGGGAGGGGTCGTTCGTTCGACCCCAGTCCGTCAGTCGAGGTCGAGGCGGAGGGGTGTCCTGCCTACTGTTTTTCCAGTAATGGGCTAGCCCACGACTGGTCACTGTTGTTGGTGAGGTAAGCCTTCGTTTGATGGGCCTTCTCCCACTGATTGGGTGGCTGATCGGATTCTGCCTCAAAAATGGTTGCTATGTTAAGCATTAGATTATCGCAGGTTAGGGTACCGCTTACCTTTGTACCCGACATGATGGTTATATATATTGTGTGGTATGTTGATTGTTGAGTACCACTATGATGTAAGAGCATCTCCAACACCACCTCCTATTTAGCCCTCTACTCTGGATTTAAGTGGTTGGGGTCAATAAAATCAACTCCGTCAGACCTTCTACTACATCCACTACTTATGTCGCCTCTTGAAAGGAATAAGATGCCCAAAAGGGGTGAATTGAGCTTTTAGAAAATCTAAAACAATAATTAAGTCCTAATACGAAAAACTAATCACTCCTTGTGCCTAACAAAGTATTCTAGTGTTATATTGCACAAAGTTTAGCAACATAGTTTCATTCATAAGCTAGCAATTAATTCTAAGTATGGAAATACGAGAATTAATATACTCAAAGTAAATTGCACAATGAAAAGCAAGGAAATGGGTAAAGCGATGTTTTCCAGAGGTATCGAGGAATTGACACTCCCCTAATCCTCGTTGGAGCACCCGCGTAAGGATGTAGCTCCTCGGTCCGCGCAAGGACCAAGTGCTCTCTCCAGACTGATTCTACACCGCTCTGGCTTGGTGAATTGCCCATGACTGATCACAACTTGAGTTGGGTCATTCACATGCTTCTCCGGATGATCACTAAGCTCTCAACCGCCTCCAAGCCATCTAGGTGATGTCTATCACCAAGAGTAACAAGCACAATTTCTCACTTGACCAAGACTTGGCTAATGAGAATGGTGGATGCACATTTGCTACTCCCTAGACACTAATGAGGTCTTTAACCTCGGATTCTCAAATCTCAATCACCTCACTAGGTTCTTGCACTCCCTTGCACTCACAAGTATTTCTTCAGCTGAAGAAGGGTAAGAGAGTTAGTATGGATAAGTTGGTGAAGTATAAATATCCTCAACCAACCAACTAGCGATTACTATACTTTTGCCTATCTACAAAGCTTTGGACCGGACTCCCTATAGTCACTCCGGACCAAAGAGTCAGAGTCCGCACCTCACAAACAGTTCAGTGAGCACAATCATCTCACAGTTTTTCTGGCGTCCAAACCATCGACCCCCTGTCCGGACCAAATCCGAAGCCAAAACCCTCACTTTGAACCTCTTTGGATCCATCCGGACCATCACATTGGTCTGGACAATCCCTGTTCACAGAGTCCGGACGCTCTTCTGAGCAAGCCCTAACCGTCCGGACTCCTAGCCATTGGTCCAGACGCTACACTGAGAGGAGTTCAGAGCAGCATCAACATTGAGGCTCACTCTGTTGTTGCCACGTACCCTATGGACCATCCCCATTGGTCTGGACCACTTTGAGGACCAGAGCCCGGAGCAACTTTGAAGTCCCAAATCACTTTCAATTCAACCACTTTGTGAATGGGAGTTGCTCTACTTCATCCAAGGAATGTTTATGAGCTACCTAGAGTTAGGTTTGATAAATATGCACCACACCTACAACATTAGTCGCTTCTAGATCAAGCTACTAGATCATACCCCCTTAATAGAACAACCAAAGGAAAATAAAGGTCCTAGAACTACTCTAAGTGTCATCTCTCCAACTCCAATCGGCACTTAGACCTAGTCTATGGTCAACCTTATCTCCAATCCTCTGAAAATCAAAACGATTCCATCAATAAGGGGCATGAATACCATTGATCGTCCATTAATATTCTCCATTATCATGACCTAACTTTCAATTTGTCTCTACGTTAGTTATAATAATCTTGCATTGTCGTTAATCCCTAAAACTGTAGGGGCCTAGATGCTTTCACCCCCCTATTTTTTCTTCTTCACCCCTACTTCTGTTGGCCCTCTACTTCAACCCCTACTTTTTCTCTCTCTGTTGGTTGATAGAGATGATATGTGGACCTCGAATGTCAGTGTCTATTAAAAGGATTTAAAGGGTCTAATTTGAGGGCTATTGTTGAAGTATGAAAAAAAATTAAGATCTCAAAAGTAGAGGAAACCTTCAAACTAAAAGTAGAGACTCTGATTCGAGGGCTACTACTAGAGATGCTCTAAATAACCAAAAGTTGTATGACTAAATTGCGAGAGGTCATATGTACCGCATGCCAAGAAATGGAGTAGTTATGAACTTGATTGGCTAGGTTGCAAAGAAGTTTTTGAAAGGCAGAAACAAACGTTGATCATATGATGGTTAACAGGCGATTGGAAAGGGGAATAAATGGGGCGAACTTTGCAAACTAGGACTATTTTTTTATTTATCAAGGAAAGGAAAACGACAATTGATTAACCAAGCTATCGCACGATTGTGTGCTCTAAGATGCATTATCAGAAGGGCAATGTGTTTCTTAGGCCATGTTTGAAACAGCTAAAATAAGTTGCAAGCTATAAAAAAGCTTAAACCGGTCCAAATAAGCCAGCTTATAATATATTCTGTAGCTTTTTTTAAGCTATTTAACCATCCAGATTATAAAAAGATAGTATTAGCTAACTTTGCCTAGCTATTGCAGTTTATAAAAAAAAATAGCTGATCTAAATAGAGACTTCGTGTCAATTACGTGTACGTGCAGCTGCTGAGCAGGTGATCGATTGTATTCGGCTTCTTATAATCACACAGATGGACACTACAAGTGTGCCTATGTGTTACTACGGATTTGCAATCCATGAAAACCAGTGGACACTACTAGAAACAGATGCATTTTAGCTGCCTTATGAAGCCTTAGAGTTTCAGATCCTCTGACCCTGTTTTGAGCGAAGATAAGCGAGGCTGCAATGCATGGATTATGCATGGTCAAAAGAATAAGCTCGGAAGCAGTGTGATGTCTGACAATGTGCTGGCAAAATTAAAGAGCAAGCAAGAACTTGTTGAGATATCTGCAGAATGTCAGAAACCAAATGGAGTTTTCAAATCCGATGGATGCAGAAAGAACAAAACTAGCTGTACTACTGTTAGCTATGGATTACAATGTACGTACGCAAAAAGCAGCAAGCAATCCGAACAAATGCGATGACAAGGTGACAAAATGAGTAAAATGTAATAACATGCTGCCAAGAATGCAAATGTAACATGCTGCCAAGAATGCATGCTACTAGAAGCTTAGAACAATGAGGCTCTTCAGTTGCAATATACTCGCAAGATCTGCTCTCTCTCTCTCTCTCTATTATCTACATCTGATCTTCAGTTCCAGGATATGAACAAAAGCTAGTTAGCATCAGCAAAGAAAGAGTAGTATCCTTCTCTTCGTCAGGTCAAGAAGGACGCGCATCTATCGTAGCAAGAAGCAAGACGCATGCAAGAAAACCGTCAGGTCAGGTCAAGGGAGCCACCAGGTTGGGGGGCCGATGTCGGAGCTAGATGGGTGACCCGGAGGCCAAGGCTTGGTGGCCATCGCTTCCATGGAGTACCTGCCCGTGTCGGTGAAGGAGTACAAGCTCCTGCCGTCCGCCGATGGCACGGAGATCAAGCGGTCCTCCAGGAAATAGATCGTCGACTCCTCGAACTCATTGTAGTGAGCGACCTCGAAGGACCTGGAGCAGCCAGGCCCCAGGAACAGCATCCGGCCATCCAGTTGGTCGCCGAGGTGCTCCCAGGCCGCGCGAGGGCTCTCTAGGAAGCAGTTATCCGGCGGAGGCACGACGCGGAACGCGAAGATCCGGATCACCTCGGTGCCGCTGCCCTGGTCGTAGACGTACCTGACGACCATGAGCAGGCGCCCCCGGGACACGACGAGGTAGCGCCTTCTCGCGCCCATCCCTTTGACGAAGCCGATATCGAGGTCGTAGTCCCCCCGCGGCTCCATGTCGTAGTCCACACGTGTCAGGTAGAGACCACTGCCGTCCCATCCGTACCACGGGTGGAACGCGATGACGTCCTCGCGGGACGTGACGAAGAAGAAGGCGTTCCCGTGGTAGATGACGTCCTGCGGCCTAGCCGTCAGCGTGCACCCCGTCGTGAACCAGTGCTCCCTGCCCTGGGTCCAGAAGGCGGCGGTGGAACGTCTGCCGACGAGCACGATGGCGGCGACCATGTACCGGTCGGGGGAAGGCGGGGCGGAGAAGGTGGCGACGCGCACGACAAGCGGGAAGTCTCTCCCCTCCTCGGTGGTGAAGCTCGGCGGCAGCAGGATGCGGCGGCCGGAGTTGAGGTTGTAGAGCGCGTAGGTGTGGCGCGCGTCGAGCGCGAGGACGAGCCAGCCGGCGTCGCCCGAGCCGCAGCAGCGCGCGCGGCGGACGTCGTCCGGGAGCCCGCGGAGCCGGTGGTAGCGGCGGGTGATCGCGCTGTAGAAGGTGGGCGCCGCGGTGCTGGGGAAGATGAGCCACGGGAGCTGGGGCGGCAGCGTAGGAAGTGGGGGCAGCACCGGTGGCGGCGGGCGGCGCAGCCCCCGCACGGCGGCGTTCCACACCCGGTTAGCGGAGGCCATGTGGACGCGGTCGGCTCGGCAGCGAAGGGAGACGCAGATGCCGACGATGATGTTGTCGGGGACGTCCCCCCATGACTGCGGCTGCCGCGCCGCCGCGTCCCCCTGGGAGGTGTTCCGTTGCGGGGTCCCCGTTGCGCCGCGCTCTCGTGCCGCCATCCTATCCGCTCTCCGGACCGGAGTCTTCAAGGTCTGAAATCTTCGCGTGGGGTGGTGGCCCTGGCCCTAGAAACGGTTACGGGATTACGGTTACGGCTGCTTGCTGTTGGTTCGAGAATTTATAAAGGAATGGCAGGGATGTCCTCGCCAGGACCGGGACGGTTCCACGGAAATGGTACTGTACGCCAGTCCAGCAACACTTTCCTGGCCTTGTCGTCTGTAAAGTTGGCAACGGGGACATGCCCGACGGACATTGACAGAACGTTCTCTTCCCTGCGAACTAAAATTTATCCCGTCCCCATCTCCGTGGGATTTATTTTCCCGTCCCCGTCCCCGACCGGGAATTTCGTACCCGCCGGGTACCCATACCTGACTACAAACATGTGTACAATCAACAATCCATGATACAATAACACAACAAAGTATCCTGAACAGCAATACTTCTAGCTTAAAAAATAAAATAAACAGAGAATAGAAGTCTGTATCATAAGGTCTTAACTGATTGATAACAAGTTAACAACTACAAATTCAATGCCACATAGCCTACAGTTACAGATCCATAGATGTTCGATCCCATCAAGGAATTCAAGGCATCAACAATTCAACATCAAAATACAGACATATTTAGAGCCCATTGGTTGACGCTCACAGTCATAGAAGCAGCCAGTAGACATATGCCATCAAGTTCTAAGCAGCAACACCAGTGTTATCACACATTACAAACCAGACTATTACATAAATAGTTAGTGGTTGGGTTGTGTGAGCACATAACAAAATGCACTTACAATTGCATGCCTGCTTGAATGCTTGATTGTTGATCCTGCAGTCCTGCCAAAGGGAACCATCCAGTGAAGATTGGAGCGATGGACTCAGAGTTCAGCTCCTACATAAGTATGACAAATGAGTGGTTGAGTAGGCATTCTTGAAGTATATGCAATGAAACAAAGTAAAAAAGCATAAATGTAATTTTTGTAGTCCAAAACAATTACCTGAAGTCCCTCTTGGACTTCATTGAGACAAGACCAGAAGCTAGTAGGTTTTCCTTCATATGTGAGGACTCCTGCACAAAAGTTTGTTATTTTCATGTTTTTTACTATAAAACATTAAATTGCATGAGAACGAAACTATAAAATGCTCGACAAACAGACCTTTATATTTGTTTTTAATCCAATCCTGTGAACACATTAGAGCCTCTAGCATTTGAGAAGTTATCCTGCTACGATGATCACTTAGTACTCTCCCGCTAGTGCTGAACACAGATTCTGAAGCAACAGTTGTAATAGGAATTGCAAAAATATCCTGTGCTATCATCCTCAAAGTAGGATAGCGAGTTCCTGCAACTTTCCACCAGTCCAAAACACTGAACCCTTCAGTCTATATGTCCACCATCTCATCCTCTAAGTACCGATCTAGTTCAGATTTAAACCTCAAGGCTGAGGGTTGTGTACTTGCAACACGTGCAGTGAAGGATGACAGAAATCCTGAGTTCGCTACTGTGGGTTTGATGGTACTGCTACTAGTAGCTACATCCTCATCTGTGTGATACTCCAGCATCAAATCACTCAATGCGTCCTTCACTTTAGCAACCTCTTCATCAGGGTTCGCCACTTGCAACACTTCAAAATAGTACAGTAACATGTGATGTTTAAATCTAGGGTCAAGAAGGGTGGCAATGCCCATCAGACCTTGGATTTCTGTCCAATATTTCCTGAACTTGGCTTCCATGTTATCTGAAATTTCTTCTATCAATGGGTTGCCACAAAATAACCATTCCCTAATTTTACTTCTAACCTCACAAATCTTGTAGAAGAACATGTTTGCAGTAACATAGTTGGTTCCAGAGAACAGGACAGAAATGTCATTAAATATTTTAAGCCTTGCACTCACATCAACGACAAACTGAAATTCTTCCTCAGTGGGGCAGCAAGTATATTGCCTATCTACATGGCTTGCTCTCATGAAAACAGTCTTGTAGGGCAATGCAGTACTAAGTATTATGTAAGTCGAATTCCATCTTGTCTTACAATCCAATGCTATCTTCTTCTCAATTTTAACATGCACATACTTAGCTATCTCCTCAAACTTCTCTACCCTTTTAGGTGTGGTTGTCCAGTAAGCTATGCTATCACGAAAGTTTTCAATAGCATCTTTCAGTTTTTCTAGCCCATCCCGAACAATTAGATTAAGGATGTGAGCACAACAACGCATGTGTAAAAACTTTCCATCAGCCAGAAGCTTAGTTTTGCCAATCTTTCTAACAAGGTAAGGAATTGTTGCATCATTTAAACTATAGTTATCAAGTGTGATGGTTGATACCTTCTCATCAATATTCCAGTCAACAAAAGAGCCATAAAGTTCATCACCAATGACTTCATGAGTATGTGGACTTGGCACATAAATAAACCTGTAAAAAGGCAAGAAAACTTTATAAGCAACATGCAAAAATATGTAAATTATAACACTATACAGAGTTGCAACCAGATCCAACAACCATTATGCTCACCTCATGATAATGTTTCTTAGAGTCCAAGCCTCATCGATAAAGTGTGTTGTGATAGCCATATATCCTCTTTTCTGGTTATCAGAAGTCCACATGTCACTAGTGATTGCCACCTTAGACTTGATTCCAGCCATATATTGAATGACTTTCTTCTTCTCTATTTCATACTGTTCAAGTATGTACTTCCTAAAATTAATAAATTATATGCACACAAGATTAGAAAATTGATTGTAATTGGTATAAGAACACTACATACAAATCATGCACAAAGTCATAATATATATACCTTAATGTGTTTCTGGTGCCAATCTTGAACAAGGGTTGGAGAGCATGCACAAATCTTCTAAAACCAGCATGGTCAACCATGCTCAAGGGATACTCATGCAACACAATCATAGCAGCAAGTTCCTTTCTAGCTACATCTTGATCAAATGTGTAGTTCTCTATAGATACTGTCCCTGCATCAGTGGCACTAAACCTCAATGATGTTTGAGACAATCTCCTATTTCCTCCCAACTTAATCTTCCTAAGAGTGCATGATTTTAAGTGATATTGAAGGTGCTTAGTCCCACTCCTTGTTTCTCCTCCAAGCTTGGCATTGCAGTAAATGCATTTTGTCTTTATTTTTCCATGCCACCTAACTCTCTTGAACTCTTTCCAAACAACAGATGTGAGCTTTCTCTTTGACCCAACCTCAGCACCATCTTCCTCTTCTGATGGTTCAATTTCAATCTCCTCTTCATCGTCATCTATCTCAATTGCTTCAGATTCGTTCACAGATTCTAGACGCGATTCAGACTCAGGCTGAGAGCCCTCAGACATAGGAGCCTGGCTGCTGTTTGTACTAGCTTCTGACATTTTTTTCAGCCTGTGGTTAATCACATGAATATTTAATCGGTACCCAATATATAAATCACAACACCAACGGATAAAATCTCAAAGATTGCTAGCACTAGCTGCTAACTTCTAACACTAAAATCCAAAATAGTATATAAATCAGTCAATATTTTTTTTTGGTCTACTGAGTATTGCTAGCTGGTAAACTATTAACACTAAAATCTAAATATTGCTAGCCGCTGACAATAAATTGGTATGTGCTAAAAATAAACTTGCACATAATAATGAGAAAGAATATCTTCAAGTAGATAAATCAATCAATATCATCAAGTTTAAAGCTTCATGTACTGACCGTGGAGAATTAAAAAAATGCCGCTAGGCTTCTCAGTAGATATCTTCAAGCGGCGGCGCTTCGGGTCAGAACCTTTTGTCGGTGGTGGTCGGAGAAGCCGTTTGGGGTCACCAGCTATGAAGGCGGCTTTGGTCGACGACGGTGACGGAGCGTTTTTCTTCGTGGCAGCAGGTGCAGGGGGAACTTTCTTCTTCTCGGTTGCAGGTGCAGACGGAGCATCCACCAAGTTCTTGGATGCGGCTGCAGCTTTGTTGGTGACGTCGTTGGTGATGACGGGATCCAGCAGCAGCGAGTCGGTGATGACCGGATCTGATAGCACGGAGTCGGCGATGAACGGATCCGGCGGCGGAGACGGCTCAGCAGCAGCAGCAGCGTCCCTTGAGGGACGGGGTCAGTAGACGAACACTGCAAATGAAGGGCTAATTCGTCGGTGAGGAAGAAGGGCTTCACCGAGCAACTTCCATGGCGGCGAGCGGCGAGCGGCGACCGGATCTGCGACTCTGCGCAAGGCAACGAGCTGACGGCAACGGGAGGGAGACTGGCCGACTGAGAGAGGTAGTGAGGAGTGAGGACTGAGGGACTACGGGAGGAAGAAGGAGTGACGAGTGAAGTTGTGATGTCAAGCAGTGAAGGTCTGAAGGACCGAGCGACGGGAGTACGGGACGGGAGGGATGCGGCGACGGGAGGGATAGGGATTAGGGTTACAATTCCTTTTATACGGACCTAACTGGACCTGAGCCGAGATATGTTCTTGGGCCTATTTGATTGATCATATATATCATATATATAAACACCATAGCGGGTTCCCCAACGGGTAACGGGGACGGGTATACAAAGAACGTTCCTAAACCCGTCATACCCGTTGGGGATAGATTATTACCCATTTTCATACCCGCGGGGAATCTCATCCCCGCCCCCTAATGGATCAAATACCCATCGGATATCGGGTATCGGGTCCCCGTTGCCATCTTTAGTCGTCTGTCGCTGCTTTTGCGTGATGACTTCGTTCCACCGCCTTCCCAAGTCCTGACCGTCAGCGGCGGCATCCGTGCTTAACACGCTGCCAAACAGCCAGGTGTTCGACGAAATGGCGATGCGCGCTTCTGTCGATAGAGTAGTCCTCTGCTCTGGCCTCCGGCGTGGCGCCGAAGCCACCTGTGTGCCTGATTCCGGTTGGGGACAAATAAGCATCCAAACAAAATTATCCCCAAAAAATGGTTTGGTAATCTTTTTCAATAAATGTTGGAAAGGAAAAAACAACTCTCCAATATATATATATATATATATATATATATATATATATATAATATTTAAAAAGATAATTGCCGCCACATATTGTCTTGGACGCCCTTCTTGCGGTTAATCCTCTTCCCTAGTCCAGGGTAAAATACTCGTTACCCAATATTCAAATCCAAACCTGATATACATGATCATAAATTCGGATATCAAATCTAACCCCCCACCAAAAAAAAAATTTGGGTAGTTCCGGTAATGTTTTCTAATACCTGAACTACCTAATTTGTCTAGTCTCGATCTTCATGCATACATACAGTCCAGCCCAACAAGCTAGCGAATTTCGAGTATCTATATCTTTTTAATAAAACGACACATCCCTGCCTGGGTAGTTAGTCATCTCCATGACCTCGATACAACACAACTTCTCGGCTTCTCCCGAGACTCAACTCTCAACACCGCTGCCCCCATTATGGAAGTGAGAGGAGACGCGCCAAACCATCCTCACATGTCGACGTTAGACCACCCCCCATCCGCCGCCGCCACACACACTGCCCTCGCCCAGTCGCGCCTCACCTGCGGCCACGAGCTGCCCTCACCTGCCACCACCCGACGCCATGAGCCACCCTAATGCCCTCATCGGCTGGACATCCTCACCGACGCTGCCATCACCGGCCACGAGCTCATCGGCCAACTCCTTTCTATCTAGAAGACTTCACCTCCCAGAGTAAAAACACTTCATTGAATGCTTGAAAAGATCACAAGTGCTCAAGGATGAGATTGCTCTCTCTCTCTCTCTTACTCTCTATCACCCAATCTCTCAATAGATGTCACAATAATCAATCAATCCTCATAAAGAGGGAGATGGGATATAGCTTCTTTAGCCTAAAGAGAGGTGGTTTTCATGGTTAGAATCAACATTGAGGATAGAATGGATGAGGGAGTATATGTACTGTACCCAAAACTCGACTGATATGTCACTTTTCTGCACATAACCGAAAGTTGAGGTTAGGATCATAATTTTTGGAATCTAAAACCAATGTTATCCTATACACTAAACGGAAAAATATATTATCCTAGCATTTATACATATTTATGTAACTGAATAATCAATTGTTTTAGTATGCATAATATAGGACTGCGCTAATTGGTAGCCTGGGTACTGAATAAGTACCCGACCCTATCCACGCGCGGCCGGCAGACCACACACTCAGACGCCTGTTGATTTTTCATCGGCTCCCTTTTTTTTCTGGCCGACCTTTTTCCGAGCGTTTTTTTCCATCGTTTTTTTTGTTTCCCGACATTTTTTTCGGGGTTTTTTTTGTTTCCGATGGAATTTTTTTCCATCGTTTTTTTTGTTTCCGAACATTTTTTTCGGGGGATTTTTTTTGTTTGATCCGATTAATTTCTTTTTGTTTCTTGTCGATTTTTTTTGTTTTTGATCGGTTTTTTTGCCTAACCAATTTCTTCTAATTACATGTCAACAATTATAGTTCATTATCTAAATTACAAATATTATTTTAATTGTTTTAATTTGATCATTACAAATATATCTTGTCAACAACAATAGTAATCACAACTTTAGGACAACTTCAACCAAAAATCTGTAGCAAAAAGATAAGAAATGAGATAGTTTATGAATTCGATGGCTTGATTCTTTCATGAAAGAAAACTCCGCAGCATGATCACAACGAGGACACCTCAGTCGACGAGAGAGGCTAACTTAGTTTAATTCCACTCCAATAGGCAATACACTTGAACACTCGTGGATTAAAATGAATACATAGGTCATACACGTCCAAATAAAATACGATCACTTCAAATATCCAGCTTTAATTTGTAAACCATAAATTTTCACTATGAGTCCACACTAGAATTGCAGCAAACATTTACATGACTTAAGAGCACCCCAAGGTCCCTTGCCCAGGCAGCATAAACTGTTACTACATCTTGAAGGTAGAGATGCCATTGCTAGTCATGAAGCACTGCAGCCAGTCAACCAAAACAGCTACCCGTTGTAGTAAACACTTTACTGACTGGTACAATAACCATAAATATGATGATAATATACTAAAGATAAGGTTAAACAAAAATCACTCTGAAGCATGTGTAGAAAAATTCTTGATTTAGTAAACCACTATTCCTAGGAAAATCTGTTAAAACTTCCCAAGCTTACTGCAAGCTGCATGTAGAGAACAAATAAGGACGATGTTTTGAATGGCATAGATGTCCCTGAATCCCTTTACTTCTACATGTCCACCTTTTCTAAAATTTCATCTACAAGAAAACCATAAAAAAGATGATAAACTTACTTGTGAGTTGTGAGCTATCAACGTGTCTATCTTGATGAAAAGTTGTAATTTTGACCACATGCAGAACATGAGTAAACAATTTGAGCTGCCATTTTGAGTTGAAATTCAACATTGACACTTTGAGTTGAAATTCAGCATTGGAAGCAAATTGGATGAACCGGAAAAAAAGGGTCTCACTTGATATTATCCAAACAACATGATGTATATTCTTCCAGCTCAAACAGGGGGTCACTCCAAACTAAAAAAAATGCACTAAATCTAAATCAATGAATGTAGCTATATCTGACAGAATGTAGTGGAAAAGGCTCTCATAGCTCGCTGGTGGTTAGTGCTAATGAATAATGCAACATTATTTATTTTTTAAAAAACTTACAAATACCTGCAAATAACCTACCTAGGATGTGTGCATGACCAACAATAATGTGATGTCTGCTTGGGAACCAAAATAGAACACGACTGCGGACTAGAATAATGATTCTAACAGCAATAAGTTGCTCTACACTTCTACAGCCTCCGATCTGCAGACTAGAACAATGTTAATTGTTGTATGAAATAGTTGGAGCTCCTACTGAAAGGAGGAAGACACAATTACCTGGGGCACACAAACATGGACAAACTGATGTCTCACTTGGCCATCAGCCCACAACCCATTCTCATTCAAAATCTTAACTTCACAGCCATCAGCTCCATCACTACAAAAACCCACCAAGCATAAGCTGAATAAATGAAGTCTTCGGCACTACAAAATTGACCAAACTCTAGCCACAGTGCTGATAGCCCTAGCCAAGTTAGTGGACAGTGACACCATGGAGATAGCCCTAACCATCACAAAGACACTAGATCAAAAATTGACCAAACCTGGGTCTCATTGTCAATAATATGACCATAAATCACAAACAATTAAAATACATACATGAGACTAGATCAAAAAATAATTTGATTCTTCAAAATCTAAGGATAACATAATACAAATCAATAATTCTTTAACTCATGAGAACTTGTATGAATTCAGAATTCAGTTAGCAATAGTATCCAAAGCACGTAATGAACTGAGCTGCGACACTGACCCATCATGCTCACTTCTTGCCAACATAAGCTGAACAAGAATTCCTGCAAGAGCAAGACAATGGAAACAAGAGCTCAAGTTTACTAATAAGATAATCTTTTGAAGCATCAAATGCAAATTAATTGGAACTGGAGAGATGGCCATCTAACATAGGGACTTGGGCATAACAATTGAAAAATTATCTAGTTCCCAGAATAAAACTAAAAATTAAATTACTGAATCATCTTGTGTTGTGTGAGCCTAGAAATTTTAGTGTCATCGATCATCACAATGGTTCTCATCTACTTTGGTATCATTAAGAGTGTCACCACAAACACAAGAACATGCATGCATCAACAGTGTAGGCAAGAAACAATGGTGCACTCCGACACACACACACAATTCTGTATCGCCTCTATATAATAACAACAGTGCATACCAGAAAAAAATTAGTGCACTCCACCAGACAGCGGCCTCTAAATCCAGCCATGGCTCACCTTACATTTCTTCCAACACCACCTGCAAAATTGATGAATTGTCTAGGTTCTGGTTGAAGCTGCCCCCTGAACATCCGACCGACTGTACGTCAATGTTCCAAATCTGAAAAAGAAAGTGAGCAGGAATCAAATTGGAAAGTGCAATGCAGATGAATTGTTGGAGCATAAAAACTCAATATCACAACGTATACAAATTTTGAAGTAGATGAGATTTTGTGGCCACTGTTGTTATAATCTAGCATCGCGTGGGCACACCAGCCAGCTCTAATCACAAAGCCATGGGCCCCAGCAGCCAGCTCTAATGGGGGGGGGGGCGGTCGGCGGCGACCTAGGCAGCGCCCAGCGCCAGCATGAAACAAGGGCGGCTAAGCGGGCTGCGGGCGGATTTACCCGCATTCGCTAGCCCAGTTCGCCGATGGATGCCTCGATGGAGAGGCTGTGACCATGCCCCCAGGAGCCGCCGCGCCGCTCACAGAAAGCTAGAAAACAGAGGATCTGCTCGAGGGAAGGGGAGGAGAGTGAAGCCGACGAAGTGGCGCCGAAGCTGGGCCGAGGTGGGGACAAATATCTCGCCGGGAAGAGGGGTATACCCGCTATTGTTTCGGTGACGGAGCCAGCGCCGAGGCCGGGGATGGGACCAAAGCTTGTTCGGAGATGCAAACTAACCGACTACGGAACTTTGTCGGAGATGCAGCGGAGCGCTACCTTGCCGAGAAGCTTGGCGCGCCCCGATGAGTGGTTTGAGAAGCCGGCGACACGACGGAGAGCAGGACCGGAACTGCAAAGGACGTGGGAAGGGTGGGGGATTGGGGGCTCCTAGTTCGGGGAGGGGTTTAGGGTGCGGTCGCCGCTCGGTTGGGCTGGCCGTCTGGGCCTAGGCTGAGCGGAATTAGTGGGCCGTGTAGCCTGACTGACAGTGTGTTGGGTACTGAATAACTATTTGGTACCCAGGGCAAAATATATATATATATATATATATATATATATATATATATATATATATGTGCGTGTTACAAGAATCAAATATACGTATTTATGGATGTAACAAATTAAGTGTATATATTTTTGAAACATGAATATAATAACTTAAGTATATAATTTTATGCATGTAAAATTGAACTAGATTTACCTGGTGTTCGCTAAACGCCGGTTTAAAGCATTGTTTAGCCCGTTTCGTAATGTTTATCTCCGTTCCATTTAGACTACGTTCTCCTATTCTTTGACCGTTCGTTTAAACACTCAATCATTTATTACGTCCAAATAAAACAGTTTACCTTCGTTTATTATTTGGGGTCCATTTAGACGAACACTACTATAAAAATGTATTTCACGACGAATCTAATAATATTTATTTAGCATTATAAATATGAATCTAAAATGGTTTGACTACTACTTAAATTATAATTTTACCGATCCAGGAAGTAATCCACCCTAACAGCGTCCTATCGGAACATTTTATCTTGGTAGGCACAAGTTATTTTTTTTTTTCGAGACAAGTTGATTTTCTTGTCGCCGTCATCTAGTGCACTTTTGATCACATGATCTTTGCGCACGGAGGATGGGCGGTTGTGGGCCCTAGGTGGGTGGCCCCCACAGCCAGCTAGAGGCAAGTCGCCGGGACGGCCGCGACATCCTGGCCTCAAAAGCAGCTCCGAGCTCTCCAGCTTGTCCAGGACGGTGCGACTCCCCAGCGACAGCGTAGCTATGCTGTGCGCCTGTGCCACACAATACACCGAGGGGGTAGTTTCGTCATCGTCGCGAGCAAAGACCAGCGCAGCACGCAGCCGGAACGGCAGCGGCCGGTGGCCGAAAGGCCCGCCGTCCCCACGGGCAAGGAGCGAAAAAAATATAAGCGGATAGGCGGGCAAATTACCTGTTCACATAGTAGTTATGTTTCCATTTGAACCCTTCATGTTACATGTATGTACTACATGCTACTACAACATTTGTCGGAAACTCTAATAAAGACCATTTTGTACAGATAATTGCACTAGATGCCAACTCCTTGGCTGTTTTAAATCTCACCTCACTGATTTGGTAGATATTTGATGAGAAGTCTGAACCGCTTCTTCTCTCTAAAAACTGCCAATTTCGTTTTGTATTTTCAAGCACTAATTCAGGAGGACTTGAATGTAGTAGTAGACTGTAAAATGTTCTAGTAGTCGAAATTTAGCAGAACTATAGGTCCTCGAGGCAAAAGTGCAGCTATTTAAATTCCTTTTTTCCCGTCGGAAGCTGCGCATTTCAGGACCAGAGCAGAATTCCTAGATTCTTTCAAACCGCAAGAAAAATAAGCAGTACGTAATTACCATTTCTGCCCTCCGTCCCCTCTCCCCTCCCCTTTCTCCAATTCCGTCGTCGCGACCGGCCGCGCCGTCATCGCCGGCGGCAACCAGCACGTGCGGTGGACCAGTAGCGAAGCAACCGCGCGGAAGAGAAGGGTAAAAAATAGGACTGGTGGAAGTCGAGTCGAGAAGCAACAGCAAGCAGCAGCTTGCGGGGTAGGTGGGGCAACGGAGCAGCGACAGTCCTATTCGCCGCCTCGCCGGCTACTGACCTCGCCGGCGGCGGGGTCCCCTCTGTTGGAGCCGACGGATCCGTTGTCCCCTCCGATCCGAACCTGATCCGCCCATGGTACTGTTCCGGATCCTTTGCTTGTTTAGCCCTTTGCTTTCCCAACTACTGCTACTGGCTTGTGTGCTGGGCGTGCTTCGCTTCGCCTGGCTGCTGATCGAATCATGTTTCTCTGGGATTCGTGACTCTGTATTAGTTCAGAATTCAGATGGCTTAATTGAGATGCGAGTTGCTGCTTGCGCATTTGGAAGCCTTAGTCAATGATAAAATTTTCAACCCTAGCCGTATAAGATTTCTTGCACAGCATGCTCTGCTCTCGGTACAGTACTTATAAGAGGGAGCTTCGCTGCTATTTTTGGAGTTTGCTAACTTCCTGTGTGTGCCGATTTAAGAGGAAGCCCCCACTCCCACACAACCCTTTTTGTCTCATTTGGAACATGAATAGACAGCGTAATTAGATTTCTTGTACAGTGTGGTGTATTCACGTAGCAGTATTGGTATTCTTACTTCACTTAATAGATGAAAGCATCATGTTAATAATAGAAAGCCTAGCTTTTGTTTGCAACAAAGTTTATTTAGCAGTAATGTCATGAATGCAGAATAAGATATATATTTAGAAGATTATATTCAGGCCCCCCCTCTGATTTATGACTAATGCGAAAGAAACCTTAGTTTGAGTTTGGATGAGCTTCTTCAAGTTTGCTAGCAGTGATGTTAGGGCTGGAAGTAGAACTACAATTTTTCATAGGTCAGTATGCACATTTCTTGTTGGTTGTGTATGAAAGACGTTTTATATCAAGTAGGCAACCAAGGATGTTCCTTAATAAAGATCTAACTAGAGTTGTTGTAGAAAACATTAATGCTTTGATGAGACAGCAGTAAGGACTAAATTAGTTATTGATGGTTTCAGGAATGAACTTGCTATAAATTTTATGCCATGATATTTTAAAATTAATACCAATTCTTGTGGTTTAAAGCTCAAATTGCATTTTTCCTATTCCTTTAGTGGTTTGGAATCTTACTGATCTCTCAAGTTTATTGATTGATACTTAATGCATAGTTGCTTCAAGAATATATCATTTACAGTTAGTATGCCGTTCATATTTGTATTACCTACCTGCTATCCATGTACTTATCATATCGAGGGCCTGTTTAGTTCCTCTCAAACTTTACCAGATTCTTTGTCACATCGAATATTTGAACGCATGCATGGAGCATTAAATATAGGTAAAAAAAATAACTAATTACACAGTTTGTCTGTAATTTAGAAGACGAATCTTTTGAGTCTAGTTACTCCATAATTGGACAATAATTATCAAATAGAAATGAAACGCTACAGTACTTACCTATACGAATTTTGGAACTAAACAAGGCCCGGAGTGCTTAGCAATCTGCATACCGTCTGTAGAGAAAACCTTTCTTTGGGGGCCTTATAAGTCATAAGAGACCCTTGTAATTGTACTGAAAATTGCAATGCTTTGGATACCTGGCAGTGCACCTAATCACTGTGTTAGTTGTAACATATCGCTACTGTACTTCAGAATTTGGTTAAGCGCTGAGATACATAATTAAAGCATAAATTGGAAGCACAAATTTCCATTCTTACTTTCATGCATGGCTGGGTAACATATTGCATAAGTAGGGTTTAAATCAATCATCACAAAGGAACTACAGAATTTATTTTTTATATATCACTATAAAAGATAACATCCAGCCTCCTCATCTGTCTGGGGATAACGAAAACAAATATTTTTCCATGAAATTTTGTTGCATCCCAAAATATATTTTGTTAGGCCTAGGACATGTTTTGTTGGTAGTAAGTCTGCTCTGGCTGTTTGCCAGATGCCTTGTGTGCTATTTCCTTGCTTACCTTGTTGTAACTTCATTCCGCTGGAAGTTGAATTCTCCATCTTCTTCCTCTCTTTCCCTCTAAATGATGCTCTGAAACAAATTGGTTTCACTTTTTGTCCAAAATGTCACCCTCTGTACCTTGGAGGCCTGGTAAACATACTCACCAGGTTCAAAGCCTGACTCGTTGTGTCATTAGAATTCTTAAATAATTTCAATCACAGTATCACACTCAATAAGTCACCTCTGTAATAATTCAACAAAATGTATTGAGTTGATGAACATAGTGATATGAGAAGCAAGGGAGGGAGAGGTAGACAATGCTTTAAACATAACCTTAGCTGTTTTCCTTGACATTTCATTGATTATTGAACTATTTCTCTCGCAGGGAACTCCAGTTAATATCATCGTTGGTTCTCATGTTTGGGTGGAAGACCCAAATCTAGCTTGGATAGATGGGGAGGTTGTTAGCATAAAAAACAATGAAGTACATGTGCAGACATCGAGTGGGAAAAAGGTACCATTTTCTGTTTCTTCTCATGTGTTCTGCATAAGGTCTCCATCTTGCTATGAATATGAATTCGAATTATGTTTGTGTTTTCCTGCTTACTATTGCCTTAGGAATATTGGTGTTATTCTAGAAAGGAAGTTCTACAGTTCTGTTCCAGTATTTTATATCAACTGGACTCAGGATATAGTCTGTACCTTTTTGACATAAAATGGATTCTGAAAGTAATGCTTTTGCACAGGTTACCACAGACAGGTCAAAAGTTTTTCCCAAGGATATGGAAGCTCCACCAGGAGGAGTTGATGATATGACAAGACTTTCATACTTACATGAACCTGGTGTTCTACAGAATCTTGCTACCCGCTATGAACTGAATGAAATATATGTGAGCTTGTTACCCTTTTTGCCTAAAAAATCTTACACCAAATAAATTACATAAGTTGCTCATGATAACAATTCATTTGCAAGCTCAGACTTACACAGGCAGCATTTTGATTGCTGTAAATCCATTTCAAAGATTGCCACATCTTTATGATACCCACATGATGGAACAGTACAAGGGTGCAGACTTTGGGGAATTGAGTCCCCATGTCTTCGCTGTCGCAGATGTTGCTTACAGGTGCATTCTTGTTGTATAAATGCTCTATTTATATATATATGGCAACATGCCATTCATGTACTAATTTACATAACTGCATTACTCTGGTGCAACTTGTCAATGTGAACCAGGGCAATGATGAATGAAGGGAAAAGCAACTCTATATTGGTCAGTGGTGAAAGTGGTGCTGGGAAGACTGAGACAACGAAAATGCTTATGAGATATCTAGCCCACTTAGGTGGGCGGTCTGGAGTAGAAGGACGTACAGTGGAACAACAAGTTTTAGAGGCAAGACCATTTAACCTCATTTATTTATCTGCTTGCTATATGCATCATTTAGATGAAAACCATATGTATTGGCCTATTGGTTGATTGCCTTATATTTCTACCATACATAATTTCAGTCCAACCCAGTTCTTGAAGCTTTTGGTAATGCTAAAACTGTGCGAAACAACAACTCAAGGTAAGTCTTTGATTGGTTGCTCTCTCTGTTTCTCCCATTTGGATACCATCAAATGGTTGTTTGATGTTCCCATTTGTCTTCAATTTCCGGTGAAGTCGCTTTGGCAAGTTTGTTGAGATCCAATTTGACAAGACTGGACGGATCTCAGGAGCTGCTATCAGAACTTACTTGCTCGAAAGATCACGCGTGTGCCAAATTAATTCCCCAGAAAGAAATTACCATTGCTTTTATTTCCTTTGTGCCGCACCGCCTGAGGTACATTTTCAAATTGAATCACTTGTGCTATGTGGTTCTTGATATTTCAGCATGTAACTCAACATGGTTGAAAAAGGTGTATATCTTACTATGATCTTTCTAATCTGCAGGAAACTCAGAGGTATAAGCTGTCTGATCCTAGATCGTTCCATTACCTCAACCAGTCGAGCTGTATTGAGGTGGATGGAATCAATGACGCTGAAGAGTATTTAGCAACAAGAAGAGCTATGGACATAGTTGGAATCAATGAGGAAGAGCAGGTGTCTGTCTTGTTATTCTGAAGCTACTAGAATGTTAGTTTCAGGATTAATGTCAACCATCATAATTTGTTTATCTTACAGGAAGGTATATTCAGGGTTGTAGCTGCTGTACTTCATCTTGGAAATGTAAATTTTGGCAAGGGAACAGAAATTGATTCTTCTGTAATCAAGGATGATAAGTCCAGGTTCCACCTTAATACCGCAGCAGAACTTTTGAAGTGAGTGCATGTTTCTTCTTGATAGAATGCTTGATTTTCTTATCTGTTCAGTTTGACCACAAAATTCTAAGCACTAAAATTTCATGCAGATGTGATTGCCAGAATTTGGAAAAGGCATTGATAACACGAGTTATAGTCACACCTGAAGAAGTTATCACTAGAACACTTGATCCTGCTTCTGCAGTTGCTAGCAGAGATGCATTAGCTAAAATAGTATACTCCCGATTGTTCGATTGGTAATGACCCTTCCTCACCTGTCTAGAAAATCACACTTAGATTTTAGTGTTCATAGCCTAACATCTGTTATTACTGTGATCTTGTGCACAGGATTGTGGAAAAAATTAATGTCTCAATTGGACAGGACCCAAACTCAAAACAATTAATTGGAGTTCTTGATATCTATGGTTTTGAGAGCTTCAAAGTTAACAGGTTAGTGTTTTGTAACTCTTCGGAGCTAGATAAAACATCTGCATAATAGAATGAACTAAACAAGGTTGTTGAATTAAATTATTGAACAGTTTTGAACAGCTATGTATCAATTATACAAATGAAAAGTTGCAACAACACTTTAACCAGGTATGTCATGACTTTACTCTCGATTAGACGATGATATCACTTTATTCTTGAGATTCCTGACCTAAAGTAATTATGTGGCATTTGTCATGTAGCATGTGTTCAAAATGGAACAAGAAGAGTATACCAGAGAAGAGATAAACTGGAGTTACATCGAGTTTGTTGATAATCAAGATGTGCTAGACTTGATAGAGAAGGTACACACTACATGGCACACTAAATGTAAGGTCGCCGGTTTGCAAAAAAAAGAAAAAAAAATGAAAAGAAAGATTGTCATAACATATCACCTTTTGAAAGAGTATAGATACTAAAAAAAAAGCAAGACTTGGGGGTCTACAGCTAAAAACTCCCTTTTTTATGCTTTGATATTTCTAGGATGAGTGGGTTGGGTGAAGCAAAATTTTAAGTATTTGGCAATGAAATTTCTGAGAGAAACAGTGTTGTTTCAAATTGTCTTCGAACTATGTATGGCACTAGTAACATTTATTCCCATGTTTTCAGAAAGGTGGATTGATTGCACTTCTGGATGAAGCATGGTATGTTTTGGGAATTCCCACTTGCAAGCGACATAGTTCTGAAGTTCTCCAATACTATGGCAACCTGTTGTTAGTTATTTCAACGCACTGTTATCTGTCTGCTTGTAATTTGATGACTTCTTTTCCTAAAAACTTCTGTGCAGTATGTTTCCTAGATCAACACATGAGACGTTTGCACAGAAGCTTATATACAACATTTAAGAATAACAAGCGGTTTGCCAAGCCAAAGCTTTCACGCACTGATTTTACAGTAGTTCATTATGCTGGCGATGTAAGTCTTCTTTGTAAAAGGATATGCATATTCTTGGTGAAAAATTGTGAGTATCTTACCAAGATATTTTTTGGCACCATCCACAGGTGACATACCAGGCTGATTATTTCTTAGACAAGAACAAAGATTATGTAGTGGCTGAACATCAGGATCTGCTGAATGCTTCTTCATGCCCATTCGTAGCTGGTTTATTCCCTCCTCTCCCACAGGAGACAGCAAAGTCTTCAAAATTTTCATCCATTGGATCACGTTTTAAGGTGTGAAATTCTGTTCTATTTTTAAAATCCTATTAACTGTATGCTTATTCAAAACATTGCACTACGTTTTCACGATATTCAATAATAGATTTCTTTAGTAGCTATCATTTCCTCCTTATCTGTATTCTTGGAACTTGGAAGCATCAGTTGTGAAAAATGTGTATTCCCCATTGCATATTTCTGCCCTTAAAAGAACATTTGATGCCAATGTTGAAACATGCTATCCATGTTGTTCTGTCACTTTCAATCCATGCCTGGAACCTGATTCCACATATTAGGCTTTGATCTATCAGTGTCAAATTTCCCTATTCAACATTCCCCAATACATAAACAGTTGAGGGCTTGAGGCAGCTTTTAACATGCTTAGCATGGCATCTGATGGCATTTTATTGCAGACAATTTGATATGCTAATGTTAGCTAGAGTGGACCAAATCTCTGCTTTATTTGGGGGCCTCCTTCATCTAGACCGAAATTAAATGCTAGTTCCTCTCTTCATTGTGCTTTCAGCTTGCTTTTGATGGTGTTTATCCACAATGTATGTAGTAGTGTACAAATAGTACATCGCACCTGGTCAGCTTGTTAAACTACTTGGGCTGGATGCTTTTTCTTCGTTTTTTCAAAAGATCATATACTGGTCTGGGATATATATGGCCTCCTGGGTTGCTGCCTTAGCTGAAAGTTTAGCTTGAAGAGAATCTGGGCATTGAGTTAGAATTTATCATGTAGATTGGAAATAAATAATAGGCTTATTCTTCTTTGCTTCATTCTGAAGTTCACATCACCATCCCTATCAAAATCTGCTTATTGTTCCTAAGTCACACAAGACTATTTTACTGACTAATAAACTCTGCACTAACTTTGTCTTTAGATCAGCAACTCTATTTTTATATTTTCTATAATCTTGTCTGATGCTTCTGAATATGATTCCGCAGTGTGTGCCATTGTAGTTGCATGAGGTGGTCTATATGAAAAGAATGTTTGGAATGCATGCAGTTTTACTTGTGACATCGTGCCTGACATGTGGATAGAAGATATAAGTTGATAAAGCCTTTTTAAAATGCACCATGGTCCAACTTAAGGCATGTGTCTGTATGCTTCCTTTGGTATGCGTTGTGCTTCCTCCAGATGGTGTATACAGTGTATGTACATGGTTTCTCTCTGTGCTACTAGTGACATAGTAGTGTGGAGATAGCATGCCATCATGACTATAATGAGTGCTTTACCCTTTTTGAATTTTTCTTGGTTTTACCTTTGGTAAGCATGTAACGGATACATTTTTTTTATATTCTGGTACATTAGAATAGTAAAGCAAGCTTGTTCATTCTCCTTAATGTTCTCTCTACCTATTTATTGTTGATAACTGATATTCTTGTACAATTTTCAGCTGCAACTTCAATCTCTCATGGAAACTTTGAGCTCTACCGAACCCCACTATATTAGATGTGTGAAGCCAAATAATCTCCTTAAGCCAGCCATTTTTGAGAATACAAATGTTATACAGCAACTAAGATGTGGAGTAAGATTCTTAAACTCTATCAGCTTAATTGTTGTTTGCTAGTGTCAGTTGAACTAAGATGTACCACAGGGTGTTCTTGAAGCTATCAGGATCAGCTGTGCTGGATACCCCACAAGGAAAACATTTTATGAATTTGTCAATCGTTTTGGTGTCCTTGCTCCTGAAGTTTTAGAAGGGAGGTAGGAAATCCAGAAAGAATGCAAATGGACTTTTCTGCCCATTTTCCACATTTATTTTTGGCATTTCAATATATTCATTTGCATTTTGTTTTTTCCCTTGTGCCTAGCAATGATGATAAGATTGCGTGCCAAAAGATTTTGGAAAAAGTTGGTCTGGAGAATTACCAGGTAACATCTGGAACTGCTACTGTGATCCCATAGCTGCTGATTTTTTCATGTTCTTTCATATAGCATTGTAACCTAATACAAGACATCTAATCACAACATAGTATTTCATGATCTGAACTATAATTTTCCTTACCTGATTTCTTTTGCAGATTGGAAAAACAAAGGTGTTTCTGAGAGCTGGACAGATGGCTGATTTGGATGCTCGTAGAGCTGAAGTATTAGGAAGAGCAGCAAGAATCATACAGAGGCAAATATGTACATATATTGCAAGGAAACAGTTTGCTGAGCTTAAAAGATCAGCAATGCAGCTACAATCTTTTGTCAGAGGTACTGTTTCCTCTCTCTATGTTGAAGTGTTAGGCAGAAGTATTACTGATGTTGATTTTCTCTTCTCAAGTACATACACTGTTGAATGCATGTAGCTTTGGAGGCATTCTTCTGACTTCACACCTACCACTTTTCCTCTTGAAATCTAGGAACCTTGGCCCGTAAGTTGTATGAGTGCATGAGGAAGGAAGCGGCAGCAGTGAAAATACAAAAGAATATGCGACGCCACAAAGCACGAGAATCTTATTTACAACTGCAATCAGCTGCAATCACACTGCAGACAGGCTTAAGGGCAATGTCTGCTCGCAAAGAATTCAGGTTCAGAAAGGAAACGAAAGCAGCTGTCCATATCCAAGTATGATCTTTTCAATTAAGCTGCTATTCAAATTTCAGATTTTTGTAGTACTGTTTCCTTCTGCAATATTTCTTTTCGTTTAATGATTATTTGATCGACATTCTATTTCGAACACAGGCTCAATGGCGTCGCCACAGAGACTACTCACATTACAGGAATCTGCAAGGAGCAGCTCTTACTTACCAGTGTGCCTGGAGGCAAAGGCTTGCAAGAAGAGAGCTCAGGAAGCTCAAGATGGTATATTGTTAACTCTTACCGTATGCGGTCCTCCAGTCTTCCATACTATGGCACAGACTTCAACACTTTATTTGATGAACAATCTGCAGGCCGCAAGAGAAACAGGGGCCCTTAAAGAGGCCAAGGATAAACTTGAGAAGCGTGTTGAAGAACTAACCTGGCGCTTAGGATTGGAGAAGCGATTAAGAGTAGTGTACCTGCACTTTCTTTATTTCTATTCTTATCTTGACACTGGTTTAAATTTGATTATTGTGGGCCTATTCTTATGTTCTTAATTTGCAGACTGATCTTGAGGAAGCAAAAGCCCAGGAAATTGCTAAGCTGCAAGAGACATTGCATGATGTGCAGCTTCAAGTGGAGGAATCAAAGGCCATGGTGGTTAAGGAGAGGGAAGCTGCTAGAAAGGCAATTGAAGAAGCACCTCCAGTAATTAAAGAGACTCCTGTGCTAGTCGAAGACACAGAAAAAATTAACTCACTGACAGCCGAAGTTGAACAACTAAGGGTATGGTGGCAGCTGATCTTTCTGTGACCCTTTGGATCACTTGCTGCTTATTATGAATAAAACACTGTTAATCATCTCTATTTCATAGTTTGTGAAATATCTAGAATAAGATAACGATCATATGAATAAAATGTCAATCATCTCTGTTTCACAAATTGTGAAATGTTCAGAATAAGATAATGATTGAACTAAAGGATGCTTTGTGCTTGGAATTTGAAAACATATGCTTGTTTCATGATCTAGTTGAAGTTATACCTTTTTATTATTATTATTGCAGGCTTTGCTGCTAACTGAAAGGCAAGCAACAGAAGCTGCAAAAAGAGAACATGCTGAATCTGAACGGAGAAATGAAGAACTGATTAACAAGTTTGAGAGTGCAGAGAAAAAGATTGAGCAACTTCAGGACACTGTCCAGAGGTATAACATAAATAAAGCTTTAGAATGTCCTCTCTCATTCCATATTATAAGATGTTTTGGCTTTTCTAGATACATAGCTTTTGCTATGTACCTAGATATACACTATACTATAGTCTAGATGCGCAGTAAAAGCAATGTATCTAAAAAAGCCAAAACATCTTATAATTTGGAATAGAGGGTGTTTAATTAGTCTCACCTATCTCGTATGATTTGTCACACTGTTTTCATTAAGAATAAATGCCATTTATATATTTTTGCATTGAAACAAACACAGGCTGGAGGAGAAAGCAACCAACATGGAATCTGAGAACAAAGTGCTCCGTCAACAGGCTGTTGCAATTTCTCCTACGGCAAAGTCATTAGCTGCATATCCTAAGTCTCCTTTCCAGGTATGCAGGTTCCTTCATTCTGCAGGCATTCTGTACATTTATACTTACTTTTGTTGCAGTGACATAATATTTTAAACTAATGCTACTTTGTTAGCTGAAAACTCCGGAGAATGGGAATGCTCTTAATGGAGAAGTGAAGTCATCGCCAGTAAGTGAAAAGAATGGTGTAAAACATTTCACATACAATTCTGAAGTAACTTGTATTAAATTAAATGATAACCTTTTTATGTCCTGAAATATTTACATAGGATGTCACCCCTATCTCACCAAACCCCAAGGAGCTTGAGGCTGAAGAGAAGCCACAAAAATCACTTAATGAGAAGCAGCAGGTTTGCTATTTGTGACTACTCCTTTGCTCGTTCTATCGTGGTTCCCTAAAACCGTGCACTTACTTAGGTTTGATCCTGAAGTTATATCAGTTGCGATTTCTCATCATATATGAATTTTGTGCTTCAGGAAAATCAAGACGTGCTGATCAAGTGTGTATCACAAGATCTGGGATTCTCCAGTGGCAAACCTATTGCAGCTTGCCTTATCTACAGGTGTCTTCTACACTGGAGATCATTTGAAGTTGAAAGAACTGGTGTTTTTGACCGTGTTATTCAAACAATTGGCTCTGCTATTGAGGTAGTTAACTGTGCTTGTTTGTTTGACTTACTCCCTTTTTCTTGGAGAACTACGCTTCACAATTTGATTGCCTAGTACACTCTGACTATTGAACTGATATATTATACTTTCGTGATATCACTGGAACCATGTAAACGTAGCTATAGTTCATATTAAATTTTTTGAATACCATAGGATGATAGGAACAATGGGGTAAAAGTTCATTCTTTGTAGTTGTGTTTTGTGCTGTTGCTATATATTTAAGTTCAAATTCTGTCATTCCAAAGTCCCAGGACAACAACGACAAGTTGGCATATTGGCTCTCAAATTCATCCACATTACTGCTGCTGCTGCAACGAACACTGAAAACAACTGGAGCAGCTGGACTCACTCCTCAAAGGCGTAGGCCATCTGCTGCATCTTTTGGGAGGGTATTTTCGGTAAAACATTTTTCTTCATCCCGTTTTTTTGATTGGCATTCTAGTTTTCTAGTCAGCAAAAATGCTTAATTCACTGTCTCTGAAATATAAAGGGGATGCGAGCCTCACCACAAAGTGCTGGGCGTGCTTTTCTGGGAAGTCGCTTGATTGGAGGGCTAGGTGACCTTCGTCAAGTTGAAGCCAAGTACCCAGCCCTGCTTTTCAAGCAACAGCTTACAGCTTTCCTTGAGAAGATCTATGGAATGATAAGAGACAATTTGAAGAAGGAGATATCTCCTTTGCTTGGTCTTTGCATCCAGGTATCAATGATTGTCACTATACTATTTGTTATTTACAGAGTTGACACCATGGTTTATTTGTTTACTTGATTTTTTTATTTTTTCAGGCACCAAGAACATCCCGTGCAAGTCTAATTAAAGGATCACGTTCCCAAGCAAATGCCTTAGCTCAGCAAACTCTGATAGCCCATTGGCAGAGCATTGTGAAAATATTGACAAATTACTTGAATGTTTTAAAAGCAAATTATGTATGTTACCTAAAAATATGCATTAACATGACTCGCATTCCATTTTTTTTTAAAAAAAGAATTTGCATTGATTTGAATCTCATTGATATTGACAGGTCCCTTCATTCTTAATCAGCAAAGTGTTCACTCAAATCTTTTCATTTATTAATGTTCAGTTGTTTAATAGGTATGATTCATAGTTGCTCTATCTGTGCTACATTAAGTTCTCGTTCTGGTTTTAAAAGAATGTCATTGTATTGTAGTCTTCTTCTTCGCCGGGAGTGCTGTTCATTTAGCAACGGAGAATATGTGAAAGCTGGATTGGCAGAATTAGAGCAGTGGTGCATCTATGCAACTGAAGAGGTAAAGACTCTCTCTCTTTTACTTTAGACAATATTAAATTTATATGCTAATGTTATGTTGCACGGACAGTACGCAGGTTCATCCTGGGAAGAATTAAAACATATTAGGCAGGCTGTTGGGTTCCTTGTATGTATTCTATGCTGTTTGATGTTTTATTTTATTTATAACTTTCTATATTGAAAAATAGATATTCTAAAAGTTTATATTATAGGTAATTCATCAAAAGCCAAAGAAAACATTGAAAGAAATTACCAACGATTTGTGCCCTGTAAGTATCTTTGAACTCAGTTAACTTCAGCAGCTCATCAACATTTGTAAGTTTTGACTTAACAGCTTGTCACATGTTTTTGTTAATTTCAGGTCCTTAGCATACAACAGCTATATCGAATCAGTACAATGTACTGGGATGATAAGTATGGCACCCACACTGTTTCATCAGATGTAAGCTTTGTTCTACTTGATTTAGTTGTTATTCGGCTCAAATTTCTTATGCTATTGTGTCAAGATATGGCGCAATTGGTTTCTGATGGAAAAACAAATTGATGTTAGGTCATCTCAAGTATGAGAGTAATGATGACAGAAGATTCTAATAATGCAGTGAGCAGTTCGTTCTTGTTGGATGATGATTCCAGGTTATTATTTTCCTTATACCTACTCAGATATGTTGTTGACTAGAGTTACTTGAAGTCTGACAGTGTACTCCTAATCACAGCATTCCATTTTCGGTGGATGACATCTCGAAGTCGATGACAGAAATCGAGGTAACAGATGTCGACATGCCACCTTTGATCCGGGAGAATTCTGGCTTTACTTTCCTACACCAAAGAAAGGACTGACAGGGTGGTCCTTCCAGCTGCAAGTCTTTTTCTACATTCTTTTCTCCGCTCAACCTGTGCATAACTCATGTACATAGGCTCATGCCTTTTGCTCTCTGGTCAGGGTAATTGTTAGATTTATTTTTGTCTTTGGTTTGATTGATTGGTTCTTTCCTCAATCCTCTCCCAATTTTTTTTGGGCGAAGGGTCCGAAATCTATGTTATATTGTAGTGAAGGGGTCGGATGCCCCTGGTCAGGTCCCCGAGCTGCTTTTGGAAAAGCTCGTGGTCATTAAGCAGTTCAAGCGTGTGGAAAAGGTTTTCCACATCTACGAGTTGCTATTGTGTCGCCTTTTTCACATGGAACATCACCATATTGTAAATTGCAAAGAAGATTATAGTTGGAAAAAAAAAGAGATTACAGTGCTAGCAGTGTTCTGGAGTTTGGATCTCATGAATATTCTGCTGTTCATGTTGGTCACAGGAAGATCATTTCCCCGATAAAGTTTCTTTTTTTTCTTTTTCTTTTTTTTTTACCAAAAACCCAAAGATTATTACATTGAGATGGTAGGTTAATCTTGGAAGCACCTCCAAATTCTGTATATCGGATGTATAATGGCGACAAATGTTTTACAAGAGTTAGGAGCATCTCTGACAACTCCTTAAAATAGTTTTGTATTCTTATAACTTTGGTAAAATTATAAAAAATTTCTCTAATAATTTCTTAAAATAACTTTATATTTATCTAAACTTGCTATCGTGGTTGATGGCGGAAGAATGCGCGCGCATAGAGGGCTATCGCGATTTTTTTCCCACGCTGGCTCGCTCCTGTCCCGCGCTCGCGTCGCGAAGGAATCCACGCCGCCGACCTGATCGAGAAGTCCGTCAAGGTGCCCGCCAAGCGCATCATTGCAGCGCGCAACCCTGTGCGCTACAACGGCCGCCCCAGGCTCAGCACCGTCGTCGAGCTATTGCGTGCCACTGACGAGCTGACCAAGCGCCGCGTCTGCGAGACTCCTCCCCGCGCAAACCGGCAAATAGGCAAATCGGCAGGAAGGGACAGGCTACCTGTCACACGATTGCAAACTGAACTGGCCGGCAAATCGGCAGGAAGGGACAGGCTCGCAGTGCTTGAGTTCCTGGCCGGCTTAAAAAAATTATACTTGCTGTCGTATGTATGTATTCGGCGGAGGAAGGTGGCCGGTTTTTTTTTTTTGGCGGCGTCGCGGATGGGAGCGGGGCAAAATCACGGCGGCGTCGAGTAGGCGGACGGCGGCGTCGAGCAGGCGGAGAGGCGCGCTCGTGAGATGGATACCTAGTGCGTCTTCTTTTTTCAAGTTTGGTAAGTTGGAATAGTAAATTGTTAGAGAGAAGTTTGATAAGTTGAAATAGTAAATTGTTAGTGATGAGGGTATGGGTGTCCCGATCTTTCGGTGGAGATAGATAACTACGATTTGACTGGAGAGACGTTCACGATCCGACTACAACCATCCAAGGACGCTGCGCCTTAGCGATCGATACACCAAATCCAGCGGTTGCTCACGATCTTGCGGATCACAACCAACCAAACCACTAGGGTTATTCCTGCAAGCAATCGAAGAACAAGCAAGAACAAGTAGAACAAGCACTCAATTGCAAATAAGAGATGAAGGATCAGATGTGATACACATGAAGGTGGGGTTCCGAATCAAGTAGAACGGATGGTCTAGTCGACACACGCGTCTACAAGGAAGTAGCAGCAGCTAAACTTTCATCTAAACAAAACCCAATCTGTTTGTGGCGGCTCTAGGGGGATATAAGGAGGAGGGAGGACGACCACAAGGGTCCTAGTGTCGTCCTACAACCCTAGGATGAGTCCCTAATGGACTCAACTTGATACACGGGCCATCGGCGCAAAATAGGGTGACGCAGCACCGTTGGCAGAAAAGATCTTGGTATTAAATTGTCTACTGCGCACGCATCTGATAGGGTACAGGTATGAGTCCGGACCCATTGGAAAGTAGACTTGATAAGCTTTCCAAAAAGTCCTATCACGTCCCAATCGGAGTCCGTATGAAGTCGTGGCAACCGTCGCAAGTTTGGACTCTTCTGCAGTCCGAATTGAACTTTCCAAAACGTGTTGGACTTGGACTCTTTGTTTCCTTGGATCCAATATGACGTGGTGGCCTGGTGGAGAACGTTAGGAACACTTGGATTTGGTCCCCAATCAACTTCATTGACCATCCATGCTTTCCATATGCAATCTAACCCTTCCTTGATCCATGTAAGCAATTCTGAAAATGAAAACATACACACTTCATAGTGCAGCACCCATTCATCAAATGTAACAATGATAAACCTCATATAGAATGGTTTCACCTTTGGTATAGAAGTGGTTGGCATGGTCATATCTAAGCCGGTGATGTCCTCATCAGTTAGAGAGATGATTTTTTCTACTTGCCAAATCATAAGATTTGACAAGTCAATTTTTTTAAGTTATTGAAGATGTAACAACGGTTAATACAAGACTAGTTCGCAATCCATGTCTGTCTCGACAAGAATGCCATTACCAATTACGTTAAAGTTGGCCTTGGATACACGTCACAAAACCTTAGGGAACTAGAAATACCCTTCACAGAGGAGGAAATCCGGGGTGTGATCACCACGATGCCATCAGACAAAGCCTAGGGCCCTGACGGTTTTACTGGAGCTTTTTTCAAAGCTTGCTGGGAAACCATCAAAGAGGACGTCACAATCGCCATAAATAAACTATTTGAAATGAACTCCCAAGGCTTCGAGCTGATGAACTTGGCGAACATCGTTCTTCTCCCAAAAAAAGAAGACGCATTAAGGATCACAGATTATAGATCCATCAACCTCATACACAGCTTTGCTAAACTCTTTGCAAAGCTTCTAGCCAACAAGCTCGCCCCACTCCTCAACTCCTTGGTCTCAAATTGCCAAAGTGCATTCATCAAGAAAAGGAGCATCCATGACAACTTCTTATATATGCAAACCACTGTTAGAAAATTGCACAAGCAAAAGACGCCGACCCTTTTCATGAAGCTCGACATCCATAAAGTTTTCGACACAATAAATTGGAGCTACATGCTAGAAGTGCTCCAGGCTTTGGGTTTTGGACCGCGCTGGCGGGAATGGGTGTCCATACTATTTCGCACGGCCACTTCGAGGGTACTACTCAATGGGCAGCATGAACCTACTTTCGATCATGCCAGAGGAGTACGACAGGGTGACCCTCTATCGCCCATGCTCTTCATCCTTGCCATGGACCCTTTGCAACGTCTTCTCGACTTGGTGACCCAGGACGGGTCACTCTCTCCCCTTCCCCGACCGCTGCTACCTTATATGCGGATGATGCAACCATTTTTTTAAACCCGCGGAAAGAAGACCTAGAGGCGGTCAAAGCGATCCTGCAGGCATTTGGAATTTTCTCAGGCCTCCACATCAATCTAGAAAAAAGCTCCATCCACCCAATTAGATGCGAGGAGGTCGACTTGGATCATGTGCTCTCCTCCTTTGCAGGGGTCAGAGGCACCTTCCCTTGCCGTTATCTTGGGTTGCAACTTCACACACGTACGCTTCGAAAGATCCACGTGCAGCCCCTCATAGAGCGCATCAGTCAAAGGCTCCCCGGATGGAAAGGAAGATGGCTCAATAGAGCTGGCTGCCTCACTTTAGTCTCGTCAGTCCTCTCTTCCATGCCAACTTACCACCTCACGGTGTTCCCGCTCGCAGCTTGGGCAAGGAAAAAAATTGACAAAATTAGAAGATCCTTCCTATGGAAAGGGAAGAAAACGCAAATGGGGGACACTGCTTGGTTAATTGACCAACAGTTTTGTTGACACAAAAAGCGTCAGGATCTGCGAACACCTCGGGCTTATACTCGAAATTCGATATCCGGAGGCGTGCCAGTCGATTTGACCAGTTAATCAAGAAGGACGATAACTAGAACAGGATTCAATCGAGACAACGGCGATGCGCCCGGATGCCAAGATTGGAACTTGATCAGGATAACTAGAGCAGAGCTGAACGAGACAACAACGATGCGCCCGGATGTCAAAGCTCAGAGATACTCGCACGCGGAACTTACAAGGATTTGACAGAGATCAAGGTGATGCAGCCCGTCGAAGCTTGAAGAACTTGTAGATAAACTATAACTAATGCAAAGAAGGGTAAATTGCAGTAAAATTAGAATAAGAGTAAATTGATTTGATTGATATTGGATTGATTCTTTACACGCAGCCCTTGGGCACATATTTATACTCCCGCATGGAGAGTTGTACAGAGATACGACCCGCATCTTTCCTAAAACAAACTCCTATCTTTAAGGAAACTGACCCGCACAGGAGTCAGATCTAAAATAACAATATTATTTTCCTAAACAAACACACCTATTTTAAAGGAAAACAAACAACTCATGCAAGAGTCAGACTCAAACTGCTATGGCGGCAGAGGACCCGTTCAACGAATGGAGGGACCCTACCCCTAGTCCACCTACTTCAACTGAATACGAGAGCCAGGTGTCCATTACACCACCACGGGCAAAGAATCTCCGTACAGAGGAGGACGATGATCCAGACTACGATGCAGAAGCTGAGGGTGTTGCTCACTCTGATTCACAGAAAGGGACCAAATGCGAATATAAAAGAAGAGTTCCACGGATTGAAGGAACAACAGCCGACGTCAGGCGTGAGGTAGAAACCTGGTCTACGGCGTATTTTGGCATGTTGAATTCAGTTTGTGAGGTACTTAATGCTAGTGCCCCTGAACAGATTCCAATTTCGCCTCGTCGGTTGGAGTTCAATGTTGAAGAAGGGGTCAGGGATGAAGAAGGCCCCGCTCCCGCTCCCGTTCCATCAATGACCTCATCCTCAGCGAAATCTAAGGGGGTGAAACGGAGGAGGGGGAACATGGGAGGCACCAGAGGGAGTTGACTGACGATGTCCACATCATCCTTGTGGTAGGGCCAGAGGGAAACCTGTTGATGCCGCTTGAGGTCATCGGACGATACAGCAACCAGGTGGGTTGCATAGTCAGGGAGAAGGTGCTCATCACTTGGCCGACCTGGCACGCTGTCCCAGACGATATCAAGGAGAATGTCTGGGGCGAGGTGACTAGGAAATTCTCCTATCTAGAAGGCGCCGACATGGCCAAATGCAAGGAGTGGGCATTGCATGTGGCGTCTAGTTCATGGCGCAACTTCAAGCCCATGCTTGCTAGGGATTTCCTGAAGAAAGAGAAGTCACCCGTACACAAATACACCATGGTAAAGGCGCACGTATGGGACAAATTCGTCAGGATGAGGAGTACCCGTGAAGCTCAGGAATAGAGCGCCAAGTTTAGCTTGCTGGCGAAGAAGAACAAGCATCCCCACCACTTGGGCATGATTGGCTTTGCTGGTCATAGGCCCCGGTGGCGGGCACAAGAACAAGCTAGACAAGAGGCAGGACTTCCCGATCCCTACGAAGGGGTTGATCCTAGGGCAAAGGACTTCATTTTTGCTCGTATTCCAAAGAGGTTAAAGCCTGGTGCGACCAAGTTCAACGAGCCTTAGTTCGAGGCGGTGGAGCAGGCTGTCATCGAGGCTACCAAATCCAAGGACAATATCAAGGTCCGCAGAGGACACGACATGTTGACCGAGGTCCTTGGAACCCCTGAGCATCGTGGTCGCGTTCGTAGAATGCAGTCGAAGATGAGCTGGTTGTCCGTTGAGACTGGCAAACCGACTCTACCAAGTACCGATCAAGGGATAGGTACAAGAAAGAAATCTTTCAGAAAGGATACGAGGAAGGCATGGCCGAAATGATTAGCCAAGGAATAAAGAAGGCCTTCACCAGCAACGACCTCGAAATGGTGGCTATGAGGTCACATATGTTTCGTCAGGCTGGTCTTTCCGCGCCTCCGACTCAAGTTCTAGAAAGACGATTGGTGCAAAGGCTACAAGACATCAAACAAATCCTACATGTCTAGCTCCAGATCCCGTTCGGGCGGTCAGGCAAGAAGATGTTTATCGTAGAGGGAGTTGTACATCCAGTCCACAAAATTGTGGAATTCAACATAGATGACATCCCTGAGAACTATGTCGTCGTGACCCCCGCCTGGATTGCGCCAAATAACGAAGATTATGAATTGGATCATCCTAGCTTACAGCGACACCGAATTCTAGGAACAGCAATTGAACACGAAATCTTGTGGAATCAAGAAGACGTTGAGATCGTCCCGGAGACACCAACTGGAACGCCGACCACCGGCGGATCACAACCATCAGTTGCCGGATCTTGTCCCCCTGAACCGGAAGATCCGAATGACAGCGGAGATGGTGACAAGGAAGATGGCGAGGACAAGGGCAAGGAAAAACCACATTGTGATGGCGAAGGCGGGGAGGAGAAGGGAGGAGGAGATGGCGGGGACAAGGGCATGGACATGGGTGCAAGCTCAACCCCTCCTCCAAGTAATTCACAGACGGATCCATTGAGTAGTCTAGCTGCGGACCCACCTCCGGACCCACCGGGAAATGCAGAGGCACCTATGGAGGACCCACCTGTGGACCCACCGAGAAGTGTAGAGGCACCAATGGGGGACCCACCTGTGGACCCACCAGGAAGTGCAGAGGCACCAATGGGGGACAAGGAAGGGACAGAGGGGCAACAAGGCATGGAGGATCCAGGCATGAGCGCCAAATCGTTGCCGTACACTACTACATTCGAAAGGTACGGTATCATGATGCATAATATCATGTTCAACTTTCTATCCTATAAAATGGTAGTAACCTTTACTAAACTCTCTTAACCGTTCTCTAGGCCTCCTAATACTAGCCAACAACTATTTTCGGAGGACAAAGACTGTCCTGACATCTATGAGCATGGGAAGTTCTTGATTCCTAAGGCACAGCTCATAGATGAGGAACTATGGGAAACAAGAAGATTTCATAGGTGGTATATGGAAGCGGCAAAAGCTGAGATGTCAGGTTTTACAATCAAGATTCCCCCGAAGTACTTTCACTTGGCCGAAACTATTACTCTTCCTGTAGACTTCCGTGACATGTGGCACCTATTCCGGGAAGAAGACCTTGACATTGTCCAAGTCACCCTATTCAATTTGTAAGTCTCATTGGCAGTTTCACAGATTTTAGCAATACTAATGGTCAACTGTATACTTAGTATGGCACGATAACTTCTCCGTGCAGGACGTCGGTGATAGTAAGCAACAAAAAGAGTCATCCTGCTCTCTACCTCTCTCCAATGCATATTGCTGAGAGAGTCATCAAAGGGTATGAGATAACGGATCCAAAGTTAACCGTGCGACAGAGAAAATAGAAATATGAAGATAATATGAAAGATGAGAAGAAGGCATTGTCAAGGTACATAAACGAAGTGATGAAGAAGGTCCACCCGGATGGGCCGCACTGTATCAAGGTGGCTTACCACTTTGGGTAAGTCAAAATTGTACATAGAGCTAAGTGGCTAGGATCATAAACTTAGATCGTCGTCGTAACCTGTGTTTTGTTTGAATTGTGTAGCAAGGGCCAAGTCGATGGCCACTGGGTTGCATTTATCATCTATCCTCAAGATGATAGGGCATGCATATTTGACTCATTGTGGGTACCAAACAAACCAGGGTACAAGGCATTCGAAGATTGCTTGAAAACGTAAGTAACCAAGCTTATTGATCATTTACGGTTATATCGTACGTATTCAAATTGTTGCTAACTAACACTAATGCATTTCGTACAGTGCTTACAGGGCATATCTAAAGGAACCCCAATGGTGGGATCGAAGAAGTGACAAGTTTAAGAAGAAACATTCATACCACTTAAAGATCCGATGTGAATTTCCCGTAAGTATTCCAAAGATTCATTCATGTTTTCTTATTGTTTTTGTTCTAATGCTTATGTATCGATCGTGCAGTGCGCTAAACAACCTTATGAATCAAAGACATGTGGCTTGTACACCTGTGCACACCTAAGACAGTGCAAGGAGTACACCAGCAGCTGTAAGAAGCTCAAGGCGGGAGTCAAGGAGTGGGAACGCATTACGAAAGACCCTCTTGCTTTCAAGCAACTCAAGGTAGACATCTATAAGTTCCTACTAGAGAACTATGTGCTCGAAGGGCAAGAATTCTTCGACGATGAGGGTGATCTGGCGGTTCTACCTGAGTTCGAGAAGTTCAGGAAGTGAGACACCATGCTCCGTCCCACGGATTACAAACACCAAGTAGAAATTTGAATTTGAAATGCAATCCTTGGTTTCATTTGTGTATGAGGACAACAAATGTGTTTGTGTATGGATGTTTGTATATATATATATATATATTATATATGTTGTTTATTTCTGATTTGAAATCTGGATGCAATCTGTAATTATATAATTCAGTTTCTGAATCTGTATTTTTATTTTTTTTTAATAAAAAATATTAATAGTAGCGGCCGTTATAAACAGTCCGCTTCTGTAATTATATAATTCAGTTTCTGAATCTGTATTTTTATTTTTTTTTAATAAAAAATATTAATAGTAGCGGCCGTTATAAACAGTCCGCTGCGGTTAAATCATTTACTACAGCGGGCACTGTAGGGTGCCCGCTGCGGTAAATAACATTAACCGCAGCGGGCGTCTTATGTTACCCGCTGCGGTTAATGGGTTTTTCGCAGCGGACACCAACGACCACCACGGTAAACGCTCTATTTACCGTGGTTTTGTCATCGCAGCGGACGCCATTGCCCGCTGCGAAAAACTGATTTTGACCGACACCAAAAATCTGTTTTGACGTAATGCGTGCACCGGGGAGAGCAACCCCCGGACGCTGCCGACCACCCTGTCCACACCCTCGGCTCCCACGAATGCATCCCATTCTTGGAGTTCCAGCTCTACACGAGTGGTCGTGTCCCAGACCTTGGAAAGCTTCCAGACCCAAGGCTCTTCGCCACGCACGTCCCGTTCATGGCGCTGCCGAGGTCCGTCGTCGCCATGCCAGGTTGCAAGGTAGTCTACGTGTGCCGCGAACCCAAGGACACATTCATCTCGCTGTGGCACTTCATGAACAAAATCAGGACCAAGAAAGAGATGGAGCCCCTCTCGATCGAGTTCGCGGCCGAGCAGTTCTGCGCCGGCGTGTCACCGATGGGCCCGTACTGGGAGCACGTGCTCGGGTACTGGCACGCGCACCTTGCGCGGCCTGAGCAGATGCTCTTTTTCAGGTACGAGGAGATGCAGAGGGATCCTGCAGCGCACGTCCGAAGGCTTGCGGAATTCGTTGGCCTCCCATTCAGCGCTGGAGAGGACGGCACCGCAGACGCCATCGTCAGGCTATGCGCGTTCGAGCGCATGAACGAGCTCAAGGCAACAGAGTTGGTGATCGGTGCGGTGGACAACAGCGTCTTCTTCCGCCGCGGCGTGGTGGGGGACTGGATGAACCATCTGTCTCCAGAGACAGCGCAGCGCATCGATGCCATCACCCGCTCCAAGTTCCAGGGCTCCGGACTCACCATCGTCTAGCGTTTCAGTGTGCTCACTGCTCATGAGCCTCAAGCCACCTTTTAATTTGTCACCAGTACAGGGTACGCACAGTTTGTAATAAATTAAAGATGGAGTTATCATTTCTTGTTTCCCCAAGTTTCGTAATTCACATAAACTCTTCTATATAATCGATGTTTGAATGATTTTTCTGAGATTTTTGGCTTAAGAAAGGTTTACTACTTTTTTACATCTAAGTTAATATTTACTCGTGTCGTGTCAAAGAGCAACTGGCCGGTAACTGTTCCCTAGTTACACAATCAAAATTTATAAGTTGTCATAGTAAAGTAGAGTTCTAGTGTTTTCGTATTCAAAATCTAGTATAAACTTTCACTACTAAATGTCTCCTATAGAGGATTTTTATGTGCAGTGGTAGTGTTTTACTACTACTTACAAATACAAATAATAAGAGAGACTATCATTTTGGTGGTGTCACCTTAGCGCAGTGGCGGACCTAGGATTCTATTACAGGGTATGCCACACAAATTTTTTCATATAGAATTCGATAAAAATCATTTGCCAATTCGATAAAACCATTTGTCAATTCGATAAACAATTACAAATTAGCAACATACTTTGTTATACGTGTACAATAATAATATAATCTTAAATTTACCAAATCACAATAAAAATAGTTAAAATGCAATGTTGATAGCTTGAAATATAGGCACAAAAGAGACTTAGTCATCCGAATTTTTTAGCAGTCGTTTCTAAAAGGACACAGATGTCTCGATTATAATATAAAAAAACTGATAGCATTCTCTGTCCTTTCAGAAACGACGGTTAAACCTAAAGGACATGATTCATTCATGACATCAATTATAAAAAACCTAAAAGGACATGATTCATGGCAACAATTACCAACCTGTGATAGCATCTGTGCGTGAGATCGATTTGCACTTAAAGTCTTCACGGCGTGCCGGAGTGAGGCAGTAAGCAAACACACACGACAGAGATTACCGATGTGCTCTGCCCGTGCATAGACCATGCATGGGGGCCTGCTAAATGGAGAACAGCAGGACAGCTCGGGTTGCAGGGCAAGAACTGCAGAGAGCAAACGGGGAGATGACGACAGAGCCCAGAGGGAGACGAACGGGACGTTGTGCCGCTACGGCGCTGCCCCAGTTTTCATCGAAACCAAGCGAAGACCAGGCCCGTATATTGACAGGAGCAAGGTGGGCAACTGTTCAGGGCCTCTAAAATTTTAAGGCCTTCAAATTTGCAGTAAGTACTAATTAATAATAGCTAATCTTTTAAAGAGAAAAATAAAATGTAGCATATCGAAAAAGGACTTGCAAGTGGTAATTCCTGGTGTGTTAATTGGATCAACTCATCAACCTCCTTGGCAACTTAGCTTCCCTAATCTGTTCATTTTTCTCCTTGCCATTTTGCTTTCTCGTGCTAGCTGCTAGGGATGCTAGTTTGTTACTTGAGTACTACCTTTTACTCTTTTAGCATTAGGATTTGATTTGTTCTTAGGAGTGTAAGACCCATGTATATTCTGAAGCTTTATATTTAAGTGAAAGTATGTTTAGATTTTCTCGATTGGCGTAAGCCCCATCATGTATTTTGTTCAGGGGCCTCTAAATTGTAGGTATGACTTTGCGAAGACGTGCATGCAGTTTGCGGATTTCCGAAGCATCAGCCAATAAGGCAATGGACGAGAGCTTCTGAGCGAGTAGAACGGCGGCAGATCGAAATTTTTTACATACATATAATACTACACTGACAGCTGGGCCAGGGTATGATAGACTCTTATTTCTAACATAACGTCCGTCACTGCGCTAAGGTAATTGCCATCCATAGTGACATGGATGGCAATTACACCGGCGGGCGCTGCACCCATTAGGGTACGTGTGTGGGTGTAATCTTAGAGCAATGGGTGTATTTATATTGAGGTTCACGATGGTGTTAGATTAGATACGGGTGTCATATTTCACCCGTGGGACATGAAACACATATGTTTTCTATAAAAAAAATCTCCTTTAATAAGGTCTAGAAATAATATATTTGTCACAAACGTTTATATCTAAAACTTAGTATGATTTATATAGATTATGTTGTCTACATAGTACTAACGGAGTATTATTTAGACTAGATTATCCATTGGTGACGATAAATTAATAATTATGTGTTACTTTCCAAAAGTTTTATAGTTTTTTTTGTTAGTGTCATCGTCTATTAGTGGTGGTGTAATGGTACTAGAGCAGTAGAGTTTTGTAACTAAGATAACACTGATTTCTGGAGTGGAGAGGAACGAGGAAGAGGAAGAAGAAGAAGGCAGCTGGTCCTGAAAAAAAAACAGATGGACACCTCTTTGATTATAATGGACCCGGCTCCCCTCAGCCCGGCTCAGTATCGTTTTCAACAAACCCTGGCTAGCCACGGGCCGGCAGTTGTTTCTGTACCATTCTGTATTTTGCCATATCCAGGCCCATCGGACAGAGGCAACCGTGAGCCACTCCAGCTGTTCTCTCGCTCCGGCCTCAGCCCCACCCTCGCATTTGGTCCAAGGGCCCCACTTTACAGAGTGTGCGTATAGCAGGCTGCACATTGCTCTCCCTGCTAATTAACTAATCTCGCAATCAATCATCACATCCATAATCCTGTTTACAATACAAAAGAAAATTATTTATTCCAATGCCATCCAGTTGTTGTAGACGATGTGAGGCCTACCTCTCCATCCAACGCAGTTTTAACATTTTAAAATGTTTTAGTTGAAATGCATTATTTTCTCCACTGACGAGCAGAAGAATTGGTCAGCCATCGAGACCGAAACAGATCTTTTTCAGCACTTTATTTTTTTGTCTACTCCCTCCATCTCATAATAAAAGTTGGTATAGAATATATCAGATCAAACTCTTTTAACTTTAACTAGGTTTATAGAAAATACGTATAATATTTATATCTTCAAATAAATTTATTAATAATATATTTAATAATCTATCTAATAATATTAATTATATATTACAAATATTACTATCTTTTTATGTCTTTTTATATATAATTGGATTTCTCAGAAAGTGAAAACGATTTAGGTTACGGGACAGGCTATTACGGGGACGGAGGGAGTATTTACAAAATTGTGCTAGCCTTTTAATTTGCCGTGCGTACTTTACACATATACTCCACATCTGGCCCTGCGATTTTGCTGTCGGTACCATTAATTGATGAAAAATATTATTTTTCTTTGATGTAGATGACTACCATATATTGAGTGTCTGAATTTCTTTCTTTCTTTCCAATGTCAGTGTCCATCTAATCTAATACTTTGAAGGTGGCATGTCCTTTTTAGGCTAAAAATCAAAAGGGGAGACAAGGAAAAAGACAGGGCAAGAGAGGGGAAAGGACCTAGCCAGCTCGGAAGCAAGCAGGAGGAGGCAGAGATGCCAACCGCAATGTTCTGCATCTCTGTACATGAGCAAAATCGGTAACAGCTTGATCATGCCTCTCTTCACTGATCTCTCTGTGATCTGATTCCAGCTCGTTTCTCCTTCAATCTGATCCCAAGATTTCACATACGTTCGCTTCTCTGGGTATGCTACTATAGCGACGACCATCTTTTATTTTCTATAACTAAAATCATGACCAGAATCATGTTCGTTAACTCGTTTGCGATTAGATCACATGTGTACAAATATGTTATTAATATTTTTCTAGATTAAGTATACTTAAATTTGCCTAATTTCCTAACAGGATATTGGTTTTAAACCTTTTTGATAGCATGCCTTTTTTGTTTGGTTCACAATACTATTGTCATGAGGTAGATATGTTATTTCTCGTAGATATTAACATGCCTTGTTTGTTTGATTCACAATACTATTGTCCTGAGGTAGATATGCTATTTCTCGTAAATATTCATCATTATTATATAAATTATTTGTAGCAACATGAGTATGTCTAAGCAGAGACGGCTCTAGAAAAGGAGGCACTTGTAACAAGAGCCGTATCTACTAATGTATCTGATATAAGAGCCACGACTACTAATGTAACTGGAGCCTCCTCTTTTCTCCTCGGGATAGAAAACCCGTGGAGGAAGAAAGGGGGAGCTTGATAACTTTTCAAAAAATACAGAATCTAAGGGGTGTTTATTTTTTATTTATTTGGAGTAGGAGACTCTTGAAGGTAAGTAAACGCTATTCCTACATGTTCTTGAAGGTTTAGTGGTATATTACTTGCTTACTTAGGTTTGTAGTTTTTTGTATCTTGCATGGTGGTTGAAGCATTTATGAAACAAAATAGATCAAATCTTTGAAGGTACTAGGTCAAATTTAGTTGGGAAATAAGATTATAGCCTTATTTAGTGATCATTTCTTAGTTTTTTATGGTCTACTAGTTAGTTTTTTTTAATAAAGATTAGATATAGATCTAGGCCTAGATCTAGGTCTAGATCTCCATAATGTTTTTGTCATAGAAAGGTGATTAAGTGCATGAATAATGGGTCTATTAATAAGTTAGTTTTATGGTCTATTATTACTTGTTTTCTGTATAGGGATTAAGTTTGCATGAACAAATGTGTTAAATATAATAGTTTTCAACTAATTCATTTTAATTATGGTTATTATAATTTTAAAGTGAATATTAAATAATTGATTCATTAGGGATCATTTTGTATATTAGTTATTGTTACTTATATTAATTAAGGATTTTTTTTTGGTTTGATGTCTTAAAAGATAAGACATGAACTCGTGGATGTATGGTTCAACAGGAGGAAACCACATTTTCATGATGAAGCGAATAGATACATTAAAGGGCAAAAAAGCATGTAATTACCAAGAATGAAAACTTTTGTAGAGGTCTTTTTTCCCTGCCACCCCCTCTAGAAATATATTTTTACGTGTGGTTTGGGCGGTCGCCTCTAGAAATTTAGAGACGTGGAGTTAGAGGCTTCCCAACGGCATCTACAAACCTTTTGAGCGATACTCCATTCGTCTATGAAAGAATGCAGCTATGTATTACATACTCTATTCGTCCAAGAAAGAATGCAACTATGTATTGCGTATCAGTTAAAGCGATTCACAATTGATCAAATTTTTAATGATGATATTTACATTTATGACTTCAAATTAAATTATTAAAAAAATACATTTTATAATTAATTTAATGATATTTATTTGATATCATGAATACTGATACTTTCTTATCTATAATTGATTAAACTTAAGATAACAAAATCTGATACTGTGTAGAATTGTATTCTTTTTTGAACAGAGGGAGCAATATGTTTTGTTTGCTTTACCTGTCATGATTTAGGTTACTACACCATGGATTGAGATAAACCAGAAAAACCTACTTTATCTATCAGCATGTGTGTCCACACAGAGACGTCCGTGGTTATTTTGTTAATTAAGATACGATAGCCTAACCTCATGTAGGATGTAGGCATTTACATGTTTGAGTGCTAGCATGTGCGAGTGCTGTGTTTTTAATAAAAGAACCTAAGCTTTCAGTTGCACTTTTACTTTCTTTATGTGTGAGGTGCTAACCCCAGCTTTTTACTTTGTGAACCTTGATTGCTTTCAAAATTTCAAAAAAAAAAAAGCACAGGTATCTCGTTTCCAAAAAAAAAATGAAAATGAAAATAAAAATAAAAAATAAACCGATACATATCGCTAGAGCCGGGCAATTCAACCTTACATTGTTTTTATATATATAATATAATCATCTACTGAACCAATACATATCGCTAGTCATCTGGGACGCCACCAGTCCGCCATGTCCTCGTCCTCCTGCCTGCAAAGCGTTGCCGAGCATGGTGCCGAAGCCGGTGATGCGCAAGCGGAAGCCAACCTACAACTCTACGATCATTTCACCAACCTGGTCTCCTCCTTGCCGAGCTCGATTGGCCTGGCCTCCAGTCAGCTCTTCCTCCACACTGAAGGCTGGCACGCCATCCAGGGGTCCATGGTCGGCGCCATGGTCGCTGGTGCCTGCTTCTCCGCGCGGCCCACGGACATCATGGTCGCCACCTTGCCCAAGTCTGGTACGACGTGGATCAAAGCACTCCTCTACGCCATCGTGCACCGGGGAGAGCACCCTCCAGACGCCGCCGACCACCCTGTCCACACCCTCGGCGCCCACGAGTGCATCCCATTCTTGGAGTTCCAACTCTACACGAGTGGTCGCGTCCCAGACCTCGGAAAGCTTCCCGACCCAAGGCTCTTCGCCACGCACATCCCGTTCGTGGCGCTACCGAGGTCCGTCATCGCCACGCCAGGTTGCAAGGTAGTCTACGTGTGCCGCGAACCCAAGGACACATTCATCTCGCTGTGGCACTTCATGAACAAAATCAGGACCAAGAAAGAGATGGAGCCCCTCTCGATCGAGTTCGCGGCCGAGCAGTTCTGCGCTGGTGTGTCACCGATGGGCCCGTACTGGGAGCACGTGCTCGGGTACTGGCGCGCGCACCTTGCGCAGCCTGAGCAGATGCTTTTCTTCAGGTACGAGGAGATGCAGAGGGATCCTGCAGCGCATGTCCGGAGGCTTGCGGAATTCGTTGGCCTCCCGTTCGGCGCTGGTGAGGACAGCACCGCAGACGCCATCGTCAGGCTATGCGCGTTCAAGCGCATGAACGAGCTTAGGGCGACCAAACATGGTAAGACGGAGTTCGTGGTCGGTGCCGTGGACAACAGCATCTTCTTCCGCCGCGGCGTGGTGGGGGACTGGATGAACCATTTGTCTCCAGAGACAGCACAGCGCATCGACGCCATCACCCGCTCCAAGTTCCAGGGCTCTGGCCTCACCATCGTTTAGCGTTTCAGTGTGCTCATCAGCCTCAATCCTGTCATCAGTACTGGGTACGCACAAGTTTGTAATAGAGATGGAGTCCATTTCTTGTTTCCCCAAGTTTTCGTATTTCAGATAAAGTCTTCTATATAATCGATGTTGAAATGATTTTTCTGAGATCCTTGGCTCCAGGAAGGTTTACTACTTTTTCTCCGACAACTAAAAAACACAAAACTAAGACCGTCGTTACCTTTGGTTTTGGGTCTGCCGTGGACCCCGTGCGCCCCTCGTTTGCGAAAGAAAGGAAGGAAATAAATTTGTTTCTACAAGCAAGGAAAGAAAGAAATCCGGGAAAGAAACCGGGCGGTGCCGCCCAATTGTCGCCCACCGTAATCTACGAGCGCGCCGCCGCCACTCGCGAGCCGCCGGGTCCCAGTCCCAGCCCCAGCCCCCAGGTCGAGCCGCCGCACGCCTGATGCCCGCATCTGCGCATGGCCAGGCCGCCCGGCGCTCCCGTCCTTCGGCCTCCGCCCTCCGCGGACCGCGGCTGTCCGGTGCCCCGCTGCTGCTCGGCACCTCGCTGGCTCGCTCCGCCGCCGCCCGCCGTTCCGCGCCCCGCGTGTGAGCAGTGAGCGCGTCTGCTCCGGCTGCCTGCTGCGCTCGCCCGCCTGCGCTCCGCCCTTGGCCGGCGCCGGCGACCGGCGTTCAGCGCTCAGCGGCCACAGCCAGCAACTGCGCAAGCCGCAAGCCAGTGCCTGGGGACTACTGCTGTCGGCCTGCCTGTACTGTACTGAGGTGAGTACTGAATGTTCTTGTCTTTTTTTGTTTTCAAATTTAATACTTAGATACAAGATAGTTAGACACTTAGACTTACTGATTCATGTTGTAGGGCATAAACAATGGAAAGATATTTTGGGAAGAAGGAGATTTCAAAGGTTTCAGTACATTTCATTTTGGGAAACCGCAAGATAAATTTGCCACGTGATGCCTCAAGGTGTGTATTGTTTCAGGTATTGCCATGAGCTGCTATTGGTAATATTGCAAAAATCATATCACTAGGTCACATAGGTAATACTGACTCCTAACTTTCTGTTGACATTTTATTTGCAAAGATAAACTAATTTACATAAAGCAATAGTTTTAGTTAACCAAGGTTCATTGTATATTAAGTATGTTTCACAACTGCAATGATGAGCTAGCACACTGTTTGGTTCACCAATATGTATTCTTTAGTTTGCGATATAATTAAGTTGTGGTTCGGTCATGAACATTTATAAATGAACATTTGTGAAAGGATAACATCTATCATTTATGTTGGCACAGGGAGCAGCGAGAGGATTGGTACCGGGTGGTCGGAGTACACGTAGTGAAGCTACTGTCGAGCAGGTGTACTGCCAGGTTAGCTTTATTAATGTTTAAATAGGGTGAGGCAAATTTTGAACAAATTTGGTCTCAGCTGAAAATTGATGGTTTTGGGATCTTATCGTATATATTCATTTGAGCTGAAACTTCACTTTCATGCTATAGGTTTATGTAATAGAATCCTCTCTAAACACCGAGCCCTCGCTCACCAGCCTGCTCGCGATCGACCAGCGCGCCGTCTGCGCCCTCGCCTCTCGTCGTCGACCAACCCGCCACCGTCAGCACCCTTGCCTGCTCGCCATCAACAAGCGCACCGTTAGTGTGGTCCTCACCTGCTCGCCATCGACCATATAGCATTGGTACAGGTAGGCACTATTTCTCTGGAGCTTCCTTATGGATTTATCTGGTTTTGGTGTTAGATGAATTTGCATGACATAGTACTGTTTTTTATTCAAACTCTTGAATGGTTGAACAGAGGTAACATCAATTTCAGAGTAATTTTAAGTTCAGAAAGATCAAATAGATATTGCTTCAGGTTAGTAATTGGCTACCTATTCTCTTAACTTATTCCTCAAATATAAACATTGCAGTCAATTTTTTTCTTTGCTGAGATGGAAGAAAGGTGGTGACATGATCTGTAATATATGTACTTGTACTCTGTAGTCTACCTTGTAGTCTGCAGTTTTCTTGCATAGTAGTAGGGTTAATTTTGTGTAGATTTTCATTTGTACCGGGTTAATCTTGTAGCTGTACTTTTCTAATATTTTTTTTGTAGCATCTTCGTTGTTTCAGAATTGTGTTATTTTCGTTTTGTCATTCCTCATTTGTAGCTTCTTTTTTTGGGATGAGACAGAAACAATGCTTGATCACTTTGAATCAAACATATAGAAGTTACTTCCTCTATGGCTCCATTGAAGATCGAATCATGCTCAAGACCGGTGATCAGGTCATCCAAACATGCATTATGTTGATTTCTTGTCCTATATTAAATGTACTTTTACACCCTTTGAACTTGTCCTGTGCTTAGCTTATTGACTTATTTTGTCAATAGGACATCACTTCACATGATCTATTATTGAACACGACAATAATCTTTATGTTTTATGAGGGTAAGATATTGACTGTCTACTTGTTCCTGATTACCTAACCTTTTTTCCCTTATCTACTTTTAGAGAATGAAGCTTTTTCCAACTGATAGAAAGAGTTCTCTTGCTATTTTCACATACCCCTCAGTTGTAAGTATTGTTTAAAGTATTGACTGTAGTTTTTTGTTGTTAAATTTTGAAAGGATATGCATTGATTTTTCTGCAGTTACATTTTGCAAGGATAAGTATTGATTTTGTCTTGCTTGTCTTCTTTTCAGTACAAGCCTGAGTAATGTACCCTGCAAGCAAACAAAGGAGACAAAATTAAGAATCATTATCGTGTAAGTATATGATCTCTGTACTTTTAGCCAGCTGTATTTTTCACAAAGTTTTTTCAGTGATTTAGCCCTGTAACGGATTGCTCTCACATACAGATATATACCTTAACTCAGACAATTAACATAAATATGCAGAAGACCTATGCTAATTGCTTGGCAGCATGATCACTACTTTTTCATGTGCTAATTGTCTCACCGATGGATCAATTTTGATTCTAGCTATGACAGTGGTGGCCATTTGAATTTACTCTTTGAAATGGCCAAGTGATAAAAAGTACTCAAGAAAGAACTTGATATATTTCGATAATGATTGCTCCCAGTAGGATGCATGGGATATTTAGACACATTTAGGTGCCATAAGTGCTAAACAACTTATCCAAATTATCAGCAGAAATTGGTAAATTAGTAAGCCAGTAAAGTACTTTGAGTATGATTGAGCTGTGTAGGACCATGATCTTTTTTAGGCTGTGTGATCTGTAAGTGCTACTGAGCCTTTATGCTACTATGTTATCTTTTATGCCATTGCACATATATAAAATCCTGAAGCTAATCAGCATGCTGCATACATCCATAGTCACTTCAGTAAAATCCATACATTCCTGCTTTCCTGTTGGTTCATACAGCCTACTCTTTTGGCTCCATTGGGCAGACCGCACAAGCGGATGGGCTGTCGAAGCCATGGCTTTGAGAATATCCACGGTTGGGACAACTTTCAACTACAGACGATCAACATACTGCATCCTGAGTCTTACCTAATTAACCCTAGAAGATGGATCCTTTACCATGTCAGTGATTTCATCATATTGAGTTCAGATGAGGTGACGGAACTCAAGTTCTCTATGATGCAGATTGATTGTATGCATACAAAACAAGAACTGTGTTGACTCAGTCTATATATATATTCTGCCAAAAAATTTTGTATGAGTGCTTGAATTCCTTGGCTAGCCTATTTCTTTTTTCGGGTCATCCTTGTCCAAAAGGGTAGCGTGCATATTCTTTTTCTGAGAGTTGTGCAGGAGCAATTTTTTTTTGTAAGGTCTTATTCTGTATTTACTTTTTGTAGTGTTAGTCAAATAAGTAGGGAGGTCAGGAAGTAGATGTAGGTATATGATTGGAGCGCTTGACACAAGCGTGTGGAAACAGATGTTTCATTACAAGATCTTGTGTTTATACATTATTGGAGACATACGCTTCCAGAAAGTTTCACTTAATCTAGCCTCTGCAAGTATTTGTGTCTCGATGTCAGGGAGTCCTGGTTTTAATCTGAACACAATTAAAGTCACTGTAGCGTCAACAAAGGTTGCATATGGTTTGTGACAAACCTGAATTGAGGTCAGTTGTCGAATGGCTCTATTATTGTACTGTTTTTTCGAGGTCCTCCCTTCAATTGGATTAGTGATGATTTAGGAAAAAAATAAAAACTAACAATGTCTCTCCATCACATGTTTTTTTTGGTGCTTAGTCAACAACAAAAATTAATAAGGCATTACCTATCTGTTAATTATCTGAGTCAACAAAAAATGTGAAAATATCTATACAGTACAGTCAATAAGCCTGTGATGCTGCGTTCTTCATGACCGTTGTAATTTTATAAACTTTGCCTTTTAAACTAATGTCTTTTTAATATGGTACTAACAAAGTATTATTTAGACTAGATTTAAGGTGTTTATCCATTGGTGACGATAAATTAATAATTATATGTTACTTTCCAAAAGTTTTATAGTTTTTCTGGTTAGTGTCATCTTCTATTAGTGGTTGTGTAATGGTACTAGAGCAGTAGAGTTTTGTAACTAAGATAATACAGTATCATGCCCGTGCGTTGCTACGGGATAACAAAAGATCTATACTAAAAACAAACGGATCGCATCATAAGATAACAATATTGTGAAATTAAACACCGACATTAAAATAACATTTATTCTAAAAAGCAAAGTTTGTGAAGTTAACACAGATACAGTGGCATCGCAACCGCACAAATTCTCCAATATAATGCTCATGTGTTGCTATGGATAACTAAACTTTTATATTAAAAACACTCCTTGCATCACTGGACAAAATTAACAAAAAAACATAAAAAGAAAATGGCACCATGAGATCAGTGGGAGGATTCATTTGTAAGAACAGATGGTATTGCCATGGTTTTCTCAAAATGAAATCCTTTTCCCTTTCGAACCCCAACAAATTAAACAAAAAAGTATATAAGACCCCACAAATTAAACAAAAAAAATATAAGAGATCATGGAAAAGACATATACCAAGAGGTTGGATCTTCAAGCTATCATCCTTCCATGTTAGTTTTACACGTACTTATGCTATTATGAGCAGTGAACGATCATTGACAGAACCTTGCATGACAACAAAATGGAAGAAGCATCAGTTGTTGATTTTATTGGGAACAAATCAATGGAAGAAGCATCAGTTACTACTTTTACTGGAACAAGTTAAAATTATTGTACACAAAAAGATAAAGAAAGCAGATAGTATTGCAAGACATGACTGCTATTTATATGCATTAGAATTTAAACAACTATTTCTTCACTGCAACAAGAAAATAAAGTGAACAAAAAGTGTATGGATGGTTCAGCTAACCAGGAAGTGGCAATGTGAAACTGCACCAGAGGCAGGACCTTAACGACGTACTCCAACCTTCTGGTACCAATCCTCTTTAAATAAATATTAACATGGAGTATAATTGATTGAACTAAATTTGTTTTATAAAACAGGAAGCACGTCATGGCTTTGACCATCCACACCTCTTTTGTTCCCATATATAGGATTAAGAAATTAAACTGAAATACATTGCAAATCTGGACAAACCATATGTTCAAGAATCATCTTTTTCGAAAACCCAAAACTCATCCCCTGTTTAAGAATCAATAAGCTGATTTAACATGACAACATATTTTAATTTTAAAACTGCTCAAAGTAAATAGACAATTCACAATTGGTTTGACACTAAATAGATAAAAGGGTTTAAATGAGACAAGGTGAAAATTTATGATCTAGAACACGTTAAGCTTCAAGAGCAGCAAAAAATCACCCAACCATGAAGATTGGTATACAATTCATAAAAGAATAAGACACAACTTGTTTCTAAGAAACATTATCACAGAGTATTGCATTAGTAAATTAGTAAAGGGATTAAAATGATATATGTAAATGTCTATTTTAAAACCATACATTTTAGCTAAAATTGTGACTTGTACTGTGATGTTAAGAGTGCCGAAGAACGTGGTTAGTGGCGTGGTGTCCCATATGATCTAGCTGGAATCTTGCTCATAAAAAATGAAGGATGGAATGGATGGCACCCCCGGAAGATTGTTACAAGATGAACTCTGATGGAGCTTTCCAGCCTGAAACTGGAAAGGGTGGGTGGGGGGAACTCAGATCATGGACTTCTTTGCTTGTTTATTCCTGAATAAAATAGTGTCATTCAGATTTCGCTTCTGGCACCCCTTAAATAAATTAAAAAATCACCAAACACATTCCTACATCATCTATATCGCTTACCTTTTCGCATCAAGGCAGATCCTATGGATATCGTCTGTGATCCTTAATAATACACCTACTATGATCAGATCCTTCCACAGTGCTTAAACATGTGCATTTTATTGCAGTTTACCTCATTGACTATTAATAGAAATACCGATTTTATCCAGGCTTATAATTTTATACGAAAAAATTTAGGATATATTTTGCACTGCTGAAAGCATCTGATTGTCATGGGCGGATCCAAGGGTATTCCCCTGTTGTCCTAGGAATACCCAACTATTTTGGTACACTTCTATGTATACATATGTATATACTTGTATAATGTATGTGTATAGTGTCATATTTTATAGTATATTCACTCATTATAGTTCAAAATAGTAAAACTACGATCTCTCAATATGAATCTATCATATTTTGTGTATTTTCACTCATTGCAATCCAAAAAGAGCTGACTTTTTTTTGTTGATGTGAATGTAGGAATACCCAAGTTTGGAATCCTGGCTCCACCACTGCTGATTGTTTGGTTATCTCTGCAGCAGTTGCGGCCATCATCAGCGATACCTTGGTCGCTGACTGTTACTAACATGATTACAAGGAGTCAATATATTATGTTTGTGCACTTGACTAACCCTTGGCCATCTCAACCTCAAGTAAAGAGTAGAAGCGTTCATCTATCTCACAAGACATGTTTGACTGCATTGTGCATGCAAGAGCCCAAACCATGACACTCTGTACCGCTAAAATCTGGGGGCAGCATCTGACATACGAATGAACAACACCACAAGCATATCCTATCAATAAACTTTCAGATCAAGAAGGGGGCACAAATCGTGGTTACCTGGGGAGCGTCAGGGGCGGCACGGGGCCGGCGACAGTTGGGGTTGCGCGTGGTTGTTGGCGGTTAGGGCGGCGCACGGGGCCGGGCCGTCAGCGTCTGGGGCGGCGCAACGCCTTCAACGTCCGGGTCGGCGCGTGGGTAGTCGTCTGTCCAGGGTGGCGCCGGGCTGTCGGCGCTGGGGCAGTCATCGGCCGGGTCGTCGTGGCGCGGCACGGGGGCAGGGCCAGTCCTGAATTTTTATAGACCTAGAACAAAGCAAAATTTTGGACCCTATTACATAAAAATGATAATCATACTCGTACCACACGCATTGCTAGTATATATAAATATACATATATAATTTCATAATTAAGCCATCAACCTATAAGAAAGCAAAAAAATTTATCTTTTGATAGAACGACTAAATAATACAAATATCTGTTGCACAATTCCAAAAAAAGATGACAATAAAAAAAAGAAATACACGATGAGCAGATGCAGATCACGTCAGTCCTCACTCGTCAAGTGCGAAAAAGTTTCAGGAGTGTGCTGCGCCGTGGTCGTGCGCGCGGACGTGCTCGGCCGGCCGGCGGGCGGTCGGCGATTTGCTGCCTCGGCAGGGAGAAGGAAAGGAAGTCAAATTTCCTATTGTATTGCCTAATAACCGGTGGCGGGGAGGAGGCGTGGGACAGTACTGGGAGCAGCAGATGCACAAATTGGCCGTGATTCGTATTGTTTCCATATTTTCATATGCATCACATCGCATGGGGCGGTTCCTGGTGTGGCGAAAATTTTTATGGACGAAAGGAAGTTTTTTTACTTGTGGGAGACCAGTTGAATGCCCGTGCGTTGTTACGAGATAACTTATTTGTATTAAAAAGACATAGATCGCACGATAATATAACAATGTTCTCCATGAGAGTAGACATCATTGATTCGTGTAAATGTAAACGTGTTACATGTCAATTATTGACATTAGATTCAAACATGTACAAATGGTTTTGCAGTATGCATGTAGTGTGTATACATCATCTCCATGTAGAGCCCGATAAAATACATTTAAATACCTAGAAATGGTAACAAGTATAGCGTTACAAAAATAATATTTATTATACAATACAAATGGAATGAAAAATGCATTGTATTAGTGAAGTTATATTATCTCGTCATAGCGTTAGAACCTCCTTAAATACAACATTCTTCGTGAAAGTTCCTAACATTATTTGGGCCTTCTTATCCTTAACTTTTTTATTTGATGTATTTTTCTTGGCATTCTTTTGAGCATTTTTTGTTGCCTTCTTGTTCGCCTCCTCTTCCACTGCCTCCACATCAGGAGGTAAGGCAAGGACCTTAATATTCGTTCTTGCCGTGGCTCTAGACCTCGCAACATACAACTGTCCATGAGAGAATACCGGCGCGGGCAGGTACACACCGACGTTCGGGATAGTCTGACCTTGTGACTTGTTTACCGTCATGGCAAAGCTCAACCTGATAGGAAAATGTTTCCTTTTAAATTGGAACGGAAACATCTCATCATCCGAAGGACATAGTGGTATTCGAGGAAGGAATACCCGCTTTCCAGCGTGCTGCCCCACCACAATTTCCGCGTCGATTGTATTTCTTTGGAATCCCCGCACCACCAGCCTTGTACCACTGCATAGCCTGTTGGCAGGATCAAGATTTCTAAGCAATATGACATGCCACCCGATCTTGAGTTTCAAGACATGTGGAGGCAGACCGTTGGGTGTCAGACTGTTAAGGAACTCCGATGGATAGTAGTTATGTGGATCATCTACCGCAGCATCAAAACTATGATACATTGTCTCCCCACCCTTGAACATATCAATCATTTTCATATTTACCATGTCCACCCAATCATTAAGTGTAGATAAAATAGCTCTAGTGGTGATGTAGTCTCTGTCGGCTATGTTTGCATTTAGATCTGGGAAGATGGTGTCGATTAATGTATGGAGATCTTTCTGGGCATCGCCAGAGTACGGGACACAAATCTCTTCTGGAATACGAACATTGTCATCTTCGTTAACCTCTTCCGTTCCACCACCGATGTGCAACAAATAATCTGCAAACCATGGGTCACTTTGAGCCCTCATGTTGCGGACGAGCTTTAGTTGTTGCATGTATTTCCAAAGATACGACCTTCGTAGATAAGCGCCGACTATTTGTGCCCTAGATCCTTTCCGCACAATAGGCAGGTCCTGTCTGAAATCTCCACCAAAGACAACAGTCTTTCCACTAAATGGTAGGTCTGACACTCCCATTATATCTCGTAGACTATTGTCTAGTGCTTCCATATTCTGTCTCTTTGTCATAGTCGCCTCGTCCCAAATTATGAGAGCTGCTTGCTGTAACAGCTTGGCAGTACCACTCTGTTTCGTGAAGCTACAACAACCGCCCTCTTGAAGAGTGAGAGGTATCTTGAAACGCGAGTGAGCCGTCCTCCCACCTGGCATTATAGCCGCCGCGACTCCAGATGTAGCTGTAGCAACGGTAAGCTTATCCTGGCTACGTAGTTTTGCGAGAAGTGCCCTGTACAAGAAGGTCTTTTCAGTCCCGCCAGGTCCATCCACAAAGAACACCCTACCTTGTTTGCTTTCAACAATGACCATTATCTCATCATAGGCGTATCTTTGCTCGACGTTGAGTGAGTCGCACAATAGCACATCATCAAGTTTCTACTCGACGCTAGTTTCCTCAAATATCTCCCGAGGAATCTTACTGGATTGGTCGTATGTACGATTGATTTCTGAAAGAGGAAATGAACTTATATCCTTCCCCATAGACTGCAACATGTTTCTAATGTCTATCAAAACCATCTGTCGCACCAGATCTGGGGATGGATTTTTATGACTGTAGTCCTCTGCCATTGCATCATAGTGTTTGTTCCACAACCCCATTACATCATTCGGCTCGCAGAATACCAATATTGTTGCAAATAATCTTCGTAGGGAGGAAGGCATCTGGAAGACAGTAGCTTCACTTAGACATTTATCCAGTGTATTGTCTTCTTCTATTAGACCCCTTCTTTCTGCAGCTTCATGGAATGTAGGTAGTAGAACGCCATCGACAGTCCTCAGGTGTTCATATGAAGTAGCATCAGCTATATTGTTTCACAGAACACGAAGGAAGTAGCATTCTCCCTCAGCAGGATTAGCCGAGATGACTCTGCCAATTTGGAATACTGAGTTTTTTCTTTTCTGCCAGAATTTACCATCAGAATGCCAGGTAAAATGCTCTGGAAAGTCTCGATACAATATTCCACGGGCTTCCTCCTATGTCCTGTTTGCCTCAAAGTATGCTGTCAACATTGAATCTTGAGCACCGGGTCTATTAATGATATGTTCGACCTTGTCCTATTTATTGAATGCAACCATGTGCATGTTAGGTAGATGAAACTGCAACTGTTGTACCGGTGGATGGTTTTTGCTTAAATCAAAGCCATATATCCTCCATAGTGCTTCTGGAGGTGTCACCCATCGGGTTTCTCTGAACTGCGCAATCTCATCAATGTTCCCTACCTTGTCAGACTCCCTCACTGCCACCGAGGCCCTGTCATGACCCTTGTATACATACTTGAAAAGATACTTTACCGACTAGATACTACCACATGCTTCAACATTTATATGACAATTGAAGGTACGTAGTAGGCAAGGATTGTAAGGAACGACCCATTGATTATCTAGGTAATGACCTCGAACTTTCAACGTACGTCCATCATCGCGTCGCCGATAGATGGGGTACGAATCCTTTCCCTTGCTGGTTGAGTCACAGAATTGATGGGGGTAACGGTTCTTGCATGACCCACGACCCGCCGTGCATGGATAATTTGGATTAAGCATACCGCAGGGACCATGCATCATATGCTTGGTTACCATATTGTATAGCTCAGGGTACTTCTTCTTCTTTGGTAGCTCTGCTGATATAATCATGTCATATTGCTCGGGACAAGTGAGCTTGTACTTTCCTTCCATTATTAGCAAGAAATGTGCATGCGACAAACCCCTCTTCTGGAACTCTACTACATACACGTCGGCCTTCACCTTTCCAAGTATGTCTTTCTCCGTCAACATCTTCTTCATTGCTTCCAACTTTGCATGGAAGACCGGGTAACGAGATCTGGGCGATCTTGTGCTGTCTGGCCCGGATAAAGTTCATTTTTGATCTCATCCCAGTTTGGGTTGCACATCATTGTGAGGAAGACATCAGGTTAACCATATTTTCTAACCAGAGCCATTACATCTATGTATTGACGCCTCATGTCACGGGGTCCTCCAATGAATGACGAAGACAGGACAGTACGCCTTCCGATATTCTCAACAGATCCTTCGCCTGAATGCATACTGTCCACCAGGCCCTGGTATAGGTCAGCCCTCAACCTATCCTGATTATTCCTTATCTAATCTAAACATGAGCTCTCAATCTTGATGTAGGTGTCAACGGCGAACTGCTAGAAAAGACGCCCACCATAGAGTATTGGATTAAAAATCCCTGGCCGCATCTGAAACTTGTAGTAGTAGTAGTAGTCGCGCACGGAGACACATTTGTTTCCAATAGGTTCTACAAGGAGGCATTACAAAAAATTAGTATCAAGAGTTGCAAGCAAAATAAATTTAGATTACAGTATTGAAAAGAGTTGAAGTTACCTCCATCATCATCACCATCATCAGTTCTTTTTTTTCCGTTTTGCTTGAGCTGCCTCAACTTCCTCCATAGTCACTCCCACTTTTGGAATGGAATTGTGCCACCCAAGCTCACTCCTTGGGAAGAATAACGGGTATGATAGAGGGTCATAGCACGCATGATATGAACAGATTCCATGAAAAGACCGATCCTTCCCTTGAAGGAGGACACTTCGCTCGAATTGGCCTAGACGCTCGCTCCCTTCAACCCAGACCGCGGCCACCTCTGATGTCAGTGGCACATTATATGTTCTCTGGCCAAGTTGTTGGTCAAGGTTAAACTCAATACGATAATCATCAAGATCTTTAACATGCCCCACACTCCTTAGGTGCTCAGAATACAGATTCCCATTTAAGATTCTAACCATTTGCTCTATAACTTCTCTATATTTTTGGGTGGATTCCTTACGGCACTTGCTCATCCGATGCTCGAGGGACGGATCATCATCATAAAAATAAAGCTCGAGGTGTTTCTTCTGAACTCCATCCGCTTTACCAAAAGATTGCATGTTATGGTAAAAATGGTCATGGGCACGGAACGTGTAGACACCACAAATTTTCATATCAGTGGTCACACGATCTAGTTGACAATACAGTGAAGTGAAAGAGAAGTGACCATTGAAATATCTGATGTTTGCACGAAAGTGCCTAACATCAGCATCCGAGCTTGACCACAGCCTCATGATTTCTGGTGGTGTCACAACATTCGCAAGTTGAATCTTTCCACCACGACAACAGAATCCAGGAGGTTTAGCTTTAAATTTCTTTGCGTTGCAATACTTGCAGTTCGGCACTGATGATAGCACATGCTCTTTTGATGGGATATTAGCATAAACCTTGTCGAATGGATCCATGACATCAGAATATGTGTTCTCTTGCTCAATCGTGTCGTTATTTTGGTCTCCCTCAATATTCTCTTCATCGTCTTCTACAAAATTGATATGATGTCATGAGTTTCAACAAAGTTACATCAGAAATGATTTTTCTATTCGACGGCGTACCTTGTCCAGCAAAAAAGTATGCCTCCTCCTCCTCCTCGTCATCCATAAATATGACATTCTCATCATAATCTGGGCAAATATTGATCAACTATATAATAAGAACATAGTGACACATTAAAAACAGAAAATCAACTAACAGTTGAGAAAATACCATCTTCGACCATCGAGTCTGGTGTATGGGCTTGAGCATCATTTGGAGGCATTGAAGAAACATCTTCAACTATAGACGGTTGTGTCTGTGTACCTATGCAATTGGTAGGTGTTCTCTCTGGAGGTTCTTGAGTGACACCATCTGTAGTTAAAACCGAGATATTTTTGAAGTAGTACAACGAAGGAAACCGAATACTAAACATATAATGCACAAGGCGAATTACCGTTGTAAATTACACTTGGTTGGGTCGGGTCATTCAAATCATTGCAATTCTCATCCGCACAACCTCTGGTCCTTCTTGCAATGTTTGCTCCAAAAGCCCGATTGCGACGGGATACAAGTGCATTTCTCTCTCCAGCGGGCACTCGATGTCTATGTATGGTATTTGCCTCTACTAATTCAGGGGCATGAACTTCCTCACTTTGAGCTATAGATGGCGTGACGTCAATAGGCGTGCCCATCGTTTCAGGTATTTCAAAATCTTGTGAACCTGGTTTAGGCGATTTAGGTGAAGAAGGGAAAATAAGCTGAGGGTTAAAGTGAGGGCTCTCTATGGCAATTGAGTCCGGATGTAAGTTGTTGGCTCGGTGTTCGATCATCTTTGTTTTATATTTTTTATGGTAGTTTTTTGCTGATAACTTCTTCTCTTCTGGAGTAACTAAGATTTTTCTTGCAGTATTGTTGAGTGCAGCTTTTGTCGCATGCAACTCACGTCGCCTCTTATTTAATTGTGCCTTTGTTTCTCGAGACATTGCAGCCCTTCGTGTTTTCTCTAACTCACGTTTACGCTCTTTTGCACATATGACAATATTTTCTTTAGAAGAGCACACATTTACATCACCTATACATTAATAAAAAGAACCTTTTAATACATAATAATCGGAAGAGCAAACGCAATACTCAATATTAGTATTGTAACTTCAAAATAAGGCCACGAATCCATAAAGGCTTACATGTTTCACGGTCACTGTTGATATCCGTATCAAGTAAACTGTTGTCAATATCATTTGGAACTTCAATAGACAAAGATACTGGGCAATGTAAAAATGAATTGATATATTAATATGTATAAGCATCATCCCATCATCATAATAGTTTTTCGACAATGAAAACCAGATTTAACTACCTATTGACTGGACAATATCATCTTTCCTCGTTGGTAGCTTCGAGATGATTTTTTCTTTTTTCTTCCGCGCTGCATACAATTCACGCCGTCTTTTATTCAAAACTACCCTTTGTTCAGTAGACATTGATGAGTGTCTTGCTCTATCCTTTTCACGTTTAAGCTCTTTTGTTATCGTGCTACTATGATTGATTGAATTGGCTTCGTATTTAATACCTATATATATACCATGAAATTCCAATCTAATAAGATTGTGCTAGAACTGTGGCAGCCGTTTTGCAACAAATAATAAATTTGTTATATTAACAACTACAATAATTAATTTGTATGAGGACAATTAGTAACCTGTTATTTGGCCCACACTATTATACGTTGGTGTCCTATGGAGCTAATCACTATTTTCGTCTATTTCATTCAATATATGCCCATTCATATTATTTCCTTGATTTCCATCTGTAATTTTAATGTAAACATAGTAAAACGTTACAAATACATACAATACTAATTTTGATGGTTAAAGTGATAATAACAACAAACCATACCTGTTGAACGGATCTCCATCTCGTTATGAAAACCAAGATGCCCTTGGATATTCATCATGTATCCCTCGCGACTACATTGCCTCTTATTCTCATTACGGTTACCATCTTTTGGCCGGGGATGTTTCCCTTGAACAAATGTTAGTGAGGACTTGTAAACATATGAACATGTAATATGAATAGATCTTGGTAAAGTTTATATACCTTCGATTGTTATATTTGTAAGGTCACCAAAAGGTATCCGATCACCGGTTGGCCTTTGATTGTCCATGAAGACTACCTGCAATAAGCTATCATACTATTAGAACATGAAAAAACATGGTTTACTTCTAATTTACCTCAACTTAAAAGGTGTACGCCTTTTTCACCTGGACGAGTAAATCACCTACCAAATGCCCAAAAGATACAAACAGGTGTGAAACCCTAGATTTGTGATTACACTCATTTTTTCAATTTTATTTGACTTTCACATGTATAGCTAAAAAATAGGAAAAAATCTACAATAAAAGTCTCCTACTAAAACATGTTTTATTATTTCACCAACACACACATATATATGGCCGATAATATATATTCATGAGAATTTTGAAACAATTTTATGTTTATTTTATGATTTGTTGGTCATTACATATTCTTTTTATAGTTGCACTAAATGACGGCATAAAAGAAATAAAAGAAAAAGATTAATAGCATATAAGAAAAAAGAACTCGGTATTTTGGCCCACAAAGCCCAACGCACGGGAGTTGGCCGGCCCATTTCAATGTTGTAGACCTTTTAATATCAAGAAAAATGTAAGGCCTTTTTTGAAATTATAACACACAACGAGACGGAGTGCGGGTTAATTACACTGAAGATCAAGGTCTTGGATGCATAAGTTCTCCAGATCTTATCCACTCAGACAGGGAGGATACGCATCACACTGGTCTCTCGTCCCCCACTCGTCTCCCCCACTCGTCTCCTCGTCTCCCTCGCCATCACGCACTCTACTCTCTCCAATCCACCCACCGCCCCCATCTCTCAGCTGCGCGTAGCTGTCTCTGCGCGAGCCAGCGAACGGCGAGACCCGGCTACCCGGCGCATCGAAGACAGCGTGGCACTTGGATTGACTCAGATCCAGCGTGTCCTGGTCCCATGGTCTCCGCTCTAGCGACCAGGCCGCTCGGCAGGCGCCCTCCGCATCCGGGCTACGCAAGCACTACAAGGCGGTTCGGTCGGCGTTTGACGCAGCCGGACTCAGCTCTGGTGACGACCAGGGACCAGCAAGGTACCAGTATCCCCAAACCCTAATCTCTCTAGAAGCATTCCGCCTCCCCCACCTTCTCGTCTTTCTCCGGTACTCCTCCTACCCACTCGTCTACCTCCTCTCCATTTCTCACCTCCACCGATTCCATCTCTCACAGTTACCCACCTCGGAGAGCTCACAGATCCGGCGTCGCCAAATACGATGGGACTACTTCGCGGCGATGAGAACCCACCAGGTACAAATATCCCATCTCAAACCCTAACCCTAAACCCTACGTGCATTCGGATATGATATAGTGCTTGTTTTGATGTTTGGCCCGCCATGTGTGTCTGGATCTAGGGATTGTTCGTGGATATGGGTCTAATTAGCGTTCTTTTAGTTGTTGGTTCGTGTATCTGGGACCTATGTGTCTGGAAGGAGTGTCTGTTCGTGGATCTGTTTGATGTATGTCTGGATCTAGTGCATGTTCGTAGATCTGGGTCGTATGTGTCTAAATCTATCTGTCTGCGATTTTGAGCAAAGCTTGTACGTGGATCTGGGTTTGTGTCTATGCGATTTTCTAATGCTTGTTCGTCGATCTAGGTCAGTTTTACGATTTATAGTGTTTGTTCGCGGATTTGGGCCCTATGTGTATGGATCTAGCGTTTGTCTGTAGCTTTGGGCCCTATATGTCTGGATGTATTGCTTATTTGTCGACCTAGACAATAAGTTTTGTCTGGATCTATTCCTTGTTGATGGATCTGGGCCATATGTGTATGGATCTAGTTTATCTGGGTCAGTTTTACAATTTTCTAGTGCTTGTTGGTGGATTTGGGCCCTATATGTATGGATCTAGCGCTTATTGCTGGATTTGGGCCATATGTGTCTGGATGTAGTGCTTATTTGTCGACCTGGGCAATAAGTTTTGTCTGGATCTAGTCTTTGTTGATGTGCCGGGCCATATCTGTATGTGAATACGGGGTCTAGGTTGTGCATAAGATCAGTGTAATGCCTATGTTACTTTGGCCATAAATGGGTGTCAAAGGATAAAAAATGATGGTTAGTTTAAAGTAATTTTTATTGCTTGCACATGAAATGATGCTTACTTACACCTTGATGCTTGACTTACATTAGTTTTGATGTGTTTCCTCGAGTTTTGCCTATATTTTTTTTACCATGGTATTAGATTTTTATAGTATGGTTGCCTAACCCTGACAGTTATCCTTATTACACATGCGCACGCCATTTTTCGTATTTGTTATCAAGTCAAGAGCACCTAAAATTACCAGAAAGTATCAAGATTAAGTAGCAAAAGTGAGTTTAATCTACTTTTAATCTTTTATCTGTATCAAGATCAAATACACATCAGATCTCAGACTATGTACTTTCATTACCTGTATACAGTCGTCTCATTGTTTGCCGGTAGAGGATCTGCATACACTCTCTTGCTATTGAGCATGTTTGATCCCATCTTTCTGTTAAACTGAATATGTAAGATTTCACACATGCAATTGCTACCTTGTTTATTACCATGCAATTGCAAAATTAGTGGATGACTATCAGTTGATTTCCAGTTTGGGTGTCTCACCCTGATAATGATTTATTTGCTAAAACACATGTTTTTTTGTAAATTTTCATGTTGTTAACATAGTTAAAAGCACCTAAAGCAGAGGTAATTTAACCTATTGTTCACTTAATCTTGTATTAATTTTCTGTTTGTACGACTTTGTTCTCCACAAACAGTTAATAAATCTATAGTATGGTGATGGTGAGATGGCTTGTGCTGGCTCCCTTTAGTACCCTTCCTTCTATATTACTACTTCTCCATCTCTGGCTTCCCTCTTACCATGGCTATATTGTGGGGACTCCTGTTGGGTTCTGCCTAATGGAATCATATTTGATGAAAGGTAAAAGCTAGAGGTGCCGATTGGTTTTGGCCAGTCATGGTATCTCGGTGAACGATGTGCTATGTGAGGTGAACTTTGGGTGCTTATGAATATTAAGAAGAACAGACATGGGGACTCCTATTAGGTTTGTGCCTAATGGAACAACTCACTGTGAAAGGTAAATAGCCGGATGATGAACCCCAAAAGCTAGAGGTGCCGACTGGTTTTTGCCAGTTCTAGTATCTCGGTGAGCACAGTAAGTGCACAGTATTGGGTCTGACGGCAGTATATGTGCAACAATTAGAGGATTATGTATTACTGTATGATAAGTGCAGTGCTACTACTAAATTGGTGATGGTAAGATGGCTTGTGTTGGCTCCCTTTTAGTACCCTTCCTTCTATATTACTACTTCTCCATCTCTGGCTCTTGCCACTACTCTCTGACTTCCCTCTTGCCATGGCTATATTGTGGGGACTCCTGTTGGGTTTTGGTAAAAGCTAGAGGTGCCGATTGGTTTTGGCTATGTGAGGTGAACTTTGGGTGCTGACATGGGGACTCCTGTTGGGTTTGTGCCTAATGGAACAACTCACTGTGAAAGGTAAATAGCCGGATGATGAACCCCAAAAGCTAGAGGTGCCAACTGGTTTTTGCCAGTTCTGGTATCTCGGTGAGCACAGTGAGTTGACAATATTGGGTCTGACGGCAATATATTATCTGTACCATAAGTTGACCTTGATATATAAAATCTGTTAATGATTTAATTTATATGTGCAAGAATTAATGGAATATGTATTGGTATATGATAAGAGCAGTGCTACTAATAAATTGAACGTTGAAAGGGCCAGTTCAACACAGATAAGTAACCATGAGTGCTTATTTATCAGTTATGGTTTCATTACAACTGTGGTTTTCAACGATTCAAACTGTGATTTCGATATGTAAACTGACATAATTAAAACTTACTCTAAACTTATAAAGTGATTTCGGAAGAGGGAATAATGAACTATTGTTTACCTGGAACTTGGTTGTACTTGTTGATTTGCTTAGTACCTGTAGATAACCTGAAATGATATCATGGACATAATATAGTGTCTTTCAGAGACCGATTTGAGAGTATTAAACTGTTGCATAAGCTCTTACCTTCAGGATGATCTCAGCGCTTGGGGCAGGAGCGATGGGGACTACCTTGACTACGCGCGCGAAATGGGAACATTCGTATTTGTAGACCGTGAGGATCCTTTGATTGCTCTTGGATACGGTCTGTGTAATAATTTCCTTTTGTTTCGCTTTGATTGCGCGAGAGAAATGGGACATACGTGTGAGGATCTGTATGTGTCGTTGTTTGTGTAATAATTTCCTTTTGTTTTCCTTTGATTTTTGTTTGTTTCGTTTTTTGTTTCCTTTTACATCTCTGCGTGTATTTCCATGCGCTTATTTCCATGTGCTTGATTGAGGTTTTGTCATTTAATTCCTGCTGTTTGATTCAATTTCCTTTTGTATATGTCGACGTTCTGGTGGCCCGTGCTGGTGGTCCACCTGTATACGTGATTACTTGTTCGCCCGTACCGGTGACCCACCTGGCGGTTTAATTTTTTTCGTGACCCCACATGTCGGCGCAAAAGTTTTCTGTCGCACGGCGCACTCTTACGAGGCGAAATTTTTTGCCGCACCATCTCACCTCGCCTCTTTGTGTTTTTTAGTTGTGGGAGATGGGAGAGGGAGACTGATTTCAGCAGTGGAGAGGAACGAGGAAGAGAAAGAAGGCAGCTGGTCCCGAACAAAAAACAAATGGACACCTCTTTGAGTATAATAGATCTGGCTCCTTTCGGCCCGGCCCAATTTTGTTTTCAACAAACCCTGCCTGCCACGGCCGGCAGTTGTTTTTGTACCATTCTACATTTTGCCATACCCAGACCCATCGGACAGTCAGCCGTGAGCCAGTCCAGCTGTTCTCTCTCTCCGGTATCAGCCCCACCTTGGCATTTGGTCCCAGGGCCCCACTTTACAAGTGTGCGTATAGCAGGCTGCACATTGCTCTCTCTACTAATAATTTACTAATCTCGCAATCAATCATCACATCCATAATCCTGTTTACAATACAAAAGAAAATTCTTTATTCCAATGCCATCCAGTTATTGCAGACGATGTGAGGCCTACCTCTCCATCCACCGCAGTTTCAAGAATTTAAAATGGTTTAGTTGAAATGCATTATTTTCTCTGACACAGGAATGGGTCAGCCATAGGCAACCGACCAGATCTTCTTCAGCACGTCCTATTTTTTTTTTTTGGCTGCTCCCTCGTCTACGCAGATCAAACCTTTATAACTTTTCTATTGTTTGTTTTGCTTAAATTTAGTTTATGTTGAATGGTTATACAGGTTTGTTGGAAAAAGAAAGTACCATTCTTTTGCTGAAAAGCAGTACTGAAGAACAAGATAAAAAAATACTTATAATATTTATATCTCTAAATAAATTTATATAAAAATATATTTAATGACCTATATCATAATACTAATTATATTCTATAAATATTAATATATTTTTATGTATAACAGTTGGTTAAAGTTAAAAAAAAATATTAGACGTCTTTAAGCACGACTGGCAATCTGGCCCAGATTTGGCTGTCGGTACCATTAGTTGATGAATTTTTTTTTATGTATATATGACTACCAGATATTTCTTTCTTTGTTTCTAATGTCAATGTACCGTCTAATCTAATATTTTGAAGGTGACATGTCCTTGTTATGTTAGGCTGAAAATCAAAAGGGAAGAGAAGGAAAAAGGCAGGGCAAAAGAGGGGAAAGTACCTAGCCAGCTCGGAACCAAGCAGGAGGAGGCAGAGATGCCAACCGCAATGTTCTGTCATCTCTGCTCATGAGCAAATCGGTAACAAGATTGATCATGCTTGTCTTCGGTGATCTGATTCTAACTCCTTTCTTCGTCAATCCGATCCCAAGATTTCACATACGTTTGCCTGCGGACTGCAGTGGGAGCAGGAGAAGCCCCATCGAGGTCAAGGTCGCCCATGGATGGAGATCATAGGAGTCAAGCCACCGCCGTGGTCACCGTCGCACAGGCGGCGCGCGCGCAGGACAGCCCCGCGCGGCGCCTGATCGCCTGGCTGCGGCTTCTCTTCCGTGAGTGCCGTCTCGTCTCTCTCGTCGATTCATCAGTCTATCCAAAGAAGAATCAGTCCAGCTCCATCCTGATCCAACCCACGGCCGCTTCGGTTCTGCAGGGGCGTTCGTCCATAGGTACGGCAAGCTCGCGAGCTGGGACGCGGCTGGGCGCCCCGTGTTCGCCATCCTCGCGGTCTTCTTCCTCCAGAGGAGCCTGCGCCGCCGGTACCTGTCATGGAAGGAGTCGTCGCGGCTGCGGCTGATGGCCGCCGCCGTCACCATGCAGGCGACCGTCAGGACGATGGCGGCGCGGCGCGAGCTCTCTGTCCGGAAGCAGACCAGAGCTGCCACACGCATCCAGGTACTAGCATACAATGATCAACTGTAGCTTCACTATGTGCCTGCTGATACTAGTAATGGATTCTGAATTTTCACTCACCGTCCCGGGAAAAAGGCGCAATGGCGTGCGCACAGGGCGGTGTGGAGCTACCTGACAACGAAGAGAGCCACCCTTATCTGCCAACGTGCTTGGAGGCAAAGCATTGCAAGCAAGGAGCTCAGGAAGCTCAGACAGGTCCAGCCCTCATCGTCTACTGCTCATAGGTGCCCGGTTTTCTTGTGTTCTCCGCCTGATATTTGGACAATGTGCAGCAGAATCTCGAGAGGGAAATGCTGGATGAGATGTGCAGGCTGCGTGAGATGGTGGACGTGCTCCAGCAGGCTGTCAATGATGCCGAGACGAGAGCCACTAACGAGAGAGAGGCGGCGAAGGATGCGATAGCGCAATTGGAAGCAGCCTCGGTGGTAATGGTTGAGGACACTGAGAAGATCAAGGCGTTGAATGCCGAAGTTGACCGCCTGAAGGTCCCTCCTTCACAGCAGTTTCATTCAGAGATTGTGCAATGTGGAGCAGTTTCGTGTAAAATTCCTGATATCTGAACACTCAAAATCATGGTTTAATGGGGTGCAGGATTTGCTAGGAGCTGAAATGAGTGAAACTTTTGCCTCCAAGAAGGCGCTTGCTGAAATTGAATTGAGGAATGAGAAGCTGGCCAGGATGCTTGGTGTTGAGGAAGTTAAGAACAAACGGCTTCAAGATTCCCTGAAAAGGTAATTATCCAGGTTCAAAATCATATAGCACTTGCCATTCCTCTTTGCACATTGCATGCTTCGAGTGAGTTCATGATGGAAATTCTAGTGCTTTGCATTGTTGTTTCATAGGATGGAGGAGAAGGCTTCTAATCTAGATGAGGAAAACAGAATGCTTCGACAGGCTGTGGCGTCAAACCCTGCCATTGTCAAGTCACCATCGAGCGAAAGCCATGAAGCACCTGGTATTCAGGTATGTCCAGTCATCGTAGCATTAACTGATTTGTGATGCCATGCCCAGTACTAAGAAATTATAGTTTCTTTTAGTTAATAATTCATCATAGTTGTGTACGTTTATGTTGGCAGGCAACTCCAGATAATGAGAAATCAGCAAATGGTACAGTGAAGCCCATAATTGTGGATAGGGAGGCTAATATCCATGTATGTATGATTTTATTACCATTTGAGTCAATAACTTCTTTTGTGGGTTGCATATGCATTTCTGACATGACATAATGGGTTTCTAACTAGGAGACAAGTGCTGAACAACATAGCTCAAATGGTCATGAAGCTGAGAAGCAACAGCAAGTATGACATTAGCTCTGACCTTTTCAGCTTTACTTTCATGCCATGCGTCTGAGCATCATTCTAATATCTCAAAACGTTCAGGAGCTTCTGATCAAGTGTCTATCTGAAGATCTGGGTTTCTCGATCGGTAGGCCTATTGCTGCATACCTCATATACAGGTGTCTAGTCCATTGGAGATCATTTGAAGAAGAAAGGACCGTAGTCTTTGACCGGATTATTCAGAAGATTACTGCTTCCCTTGAGGTATCTGGCAGAGTGCCAAGTAATATGGGATAATGGATTTTATGTTAGTAAGAAATGAAACATGATTTAATTTTCTTCACTGCTAGGCGCGAGACAACAACGAGACACTAGCATATTGGCTGTCCAATTCATGTACGCTGCTGGTTCTCCTTCAAAGGACACTGAAAATCAACGGGGTAGCTGCTTTGGCTCGTCAGAGGCGAAGAGCATCACCTCTTAAGGTGCCACAGGTAATGTGGAGAAACTTAACTACTCTCGAAGGTGATACTGTCAATGGACTTGGGAATTCTGAAATCTGATCTCACTTCAGGAAAACAAAGATCCTAGCCATCCTGACCGTCCAGTTTCCGACGGAGGGTTGATCAATGGACTAGCTGAAGTTTACCAGGTTGAGGCCAAATATCCAGCTATTGCGTTCAAGCAGCAGCTCACTGCATTGTTGGAGAAGGTTTATGGGATGATCCGGCACAACCTAAAGAAGGAACTGTCACCACTTCTCGGCCTGTGTATTCAGGTAGTATTCTGCACGATGTAGTTCTGAAGTGTCTTTTCCAAAAATTATAACCCAGGATTTAAATCTTGTCCAGGCACCACGTACATTTGTTGTCAGTCCCAGAGGATCATGTTCTCAAGGAACAGATTTGGCACAACAAGCTTCCATGGCACATTGGCAGAGCATCATCAAAATCCTCACAAATGCTCTCAATGTTCTGAAATCGAATTATGTATGTGCCATAAGCTCAATAATACAGAAGTTGATACGTTTTTTTTATTGGAACACACTTGATTCAAGACTGGTTGCATTGCAGGTGCCTCCATTCCTGATTTGCAAGCTGTTCACACAAGTCTTCTCATTTATAAATGTTCAACTTTTTAACAGGTACCTGCTTATTCATCGTTAACTCATAATATACAGAACTAGCATTATGAACCTAACATTTCTTTAATTGTAGCCTTTTGCTACGGCGTGAGTGCTGTTCATTCAGTAATGGAGAGTATGTCAAAGCTGGGCTGGATGAGTTAGAGCATTGGTGCTTTTGGTTGACTGAAGAGGTGATGGTATCTTCTGACTGCTTCAACAACCTTGACAAAGCAGTTGCTAACCTTTTTTTAGCGCAAAAGTTGCTAACCTTCTTGACCTGTAACTGTCAACAGTATGCAGGATCTGCATGGGATGAGCTGAAGCATATCAGGCAAGCAGTTACCCTCTTGATACTCGAAGAGAAGCATAGCCGGAGTCTCACAGAGATCGCAGACGACTTCTGCCCAGTAAGTTTCTGAACCTAGCAAACTACTACACGCTTTTGACGTTTCGATACCGTCATTCTCAAGTTAGTAACAAAATTGGATGTCTATTGTACCGATAGGCGCTGAGCATGCAGCAACTGTACCGGATCAGTACGATGTACTGCGACGACAAGTATGGAACCCTGGGCATTCCATCAGAAGTGAGTGATCCCAGCACATTCCTGTCAGGATTCGACTTGTTCACTTTTTTGTACTGAATTTCTCTCTATAAACCGCAGGTCATCTCGAGCATGCGGACCAAGATGATCGAGGGCTCGAGCAGTCCATCAGCGCACGACGACATCAACTCATTCCTGCTAGACGATGACTTCAGGTACTGTCTCCTCATTTTTTGAAAAGAAAATCTTGACTAGGATGATGATACATTTGATCCTCATCAAGATTGCATTTCTGATTGAAGCATACCATTCTCCGTCGATGAATTCACCAAGCTAATAGTGCACGTCGACGTAGCGGACATGGACCTGCCACCACTGATTCAGGAGAGCAACGGCTCCAAACTGGGACATTGAACACATCGACAAACTTGGCAGTGATAATATGCATGCCTTTTTTGTGTTGCGGTGATGTACATAGTGTGTGATATATTACGACATATACCACAGTTTTGATATCTGGGTTTTCAACTTTTGATTGCATATATATACGGTTTTGTTTTTTCTTCTTTGACTGATCTTCATTTCTCTCCCACTTGAGTGAGTGCCTGATTGGGTTTGCGTGTGTAAGTTTGTACAGAACTGAGCTGGCATCATGTAAACAAAGAAAGCCTTTGTGTTTGATTTTTTTCATAAGACTGAGTGATGCTTGCAAGCCAAACTTTCGTTTGCCATGTGTGCTCTCAGATTCTAACTGTGACACCTGTCACATTTTGTTGTTGTTGTTGTTGTTTGAATGAAAGACGTCTGGGGTTCATAACCTCTTTCCCCATTGCCATTTAACTGTTGAGCACCTGTCACTCTCTCAATAATGATTTAAAGAAAGATTGTCGGGCATCTGGAATTGATGACTTGCTGTCTATCTTTATTGCTTCTGATTGTACCCTAGCAGTGGGATTTGGATCTGGCCATGGCCAGCGCATGGACAGTAAAGTGGCCATGACAAATATGTTAAACCACAACCACTCCTCTTTGGGGTTCTTCTTTTTTAAAAAAAAAAATATTTATTTATTTATATACAGGTTGCGAACAATGACCGCTTGTTCATATCTCTGTCGACAACACTGCTGTCTCAGAGGAGGAGAACGGACCAAAAACATAGGAGTATTTGTCTAGCTCTCACAGAACAGCTTTCTCTAATCAATGTAGCAGCACGTTGTTCACGCGACACAAAAAAAAAAGGAGAAAAAAATGCATGCGATGCAGGATGCACTGATTGATCCTGCTGCAGCCTGCAGTGTACAATGCGATTCAGTTTGTGACCAGTGGATGTGTCACGCAGCAAGTATGCAGAGCCGGTGAGTGAGAAGATCCTTCAACTCTGGCTATACCATCCTCCTCGAGTGAATTTCAGTTGAAATCCTCATGGTACTCTAGAAGGATTCCTCACTATCTATGGAGTTGGAACCCTACACGTTTTGGTTGTTTTGTCAGAGTGATGGATTTGCCCTTGACCTTGAAGGATATGCGAATGTTTACACATTGATTCTTCATTTCTTAAGGTCTTGTTTGGAGATTGTTGGATTCACCTCAATTCACATGGGTTGAGATGGATTGGGGTACAATTTAGTTCAAGTTACACTATAATCTCCCAATATATGTGAATCCGACTACGTCCAGATAATGCCTAAGATGGATTTCTTTGTAGGATCGCGGTGTTTTATTTTACTCTCTGTGCTTCAAGCAAAGCCAGTGACCAGTCGTTTTCACTCCGTCTATTCTGGTGTTGATGGTCACCTCATGACCCGGAAGTTCCTTCTCCTTCACTTACAAGACTCTGAGCGTTCATCATTGACCAGCAAGTTGAACAGAAGTAGCCACCTTTTTTTTTTTTTTGACTTTCTTCTTTGCAAACAGGCTAAGCAAGCAAGAGAAAACAAAATAGTATATCATAAGAAAATTAGGTACAAGCAAAGCAAGTGATAAGAAACAAAGGGAAAGTAAACGAATTTTCAACCCGACAGGTCTGTTCGTTTTGCTAAAATTTGGTTTACGTTGAATACTTATGTTGATTTGTTGTGAGAAAAAAATAATGTTAGTTCACTAAAAAGTAGTGCTGAAGTAGTGCATATAAGTAAGGCCGTCGAGCATGATCCTATTCGTTTCACTAAAATTTAATTTATGTTCAACGTTTATACTGATTTGTTGCGAGAAAAAAACACTTGAAAAATAGTGTGGAAGTATTGCTGACGAGCAGGGCTATATGTTCACAATTTGTTAAGTGGTAGTGGAGGAAAGGTAAACGTTTAGAACAAAACCTATGCAGCCAAATATTTTTTTTATATGAAACAAAGAATACACAGGGACACTGCTAACCTGAGCTTGACAACGCACTATAGCTTCACTTTAAACAACCGTCCAAACTTTTAGCGTTAAATTAATGCACGTTCAAATCCAAGGACCCCATAAACCTATCTTTCTCTAGTACGACATATCATTAAATTAGTTTCTCATGTTTGAAATGAACAATGCTCATAACATCCAGTTTTGTGTGTGTTTATAGTACTACTTTGACCCGATCCTAGGGCTAGAGCTAGTTTGAGCTAGTTTGCACTCAACTAGCTCAAAAGTATCCAAACATGAGAGTTAGATTGGGCTAGTTGCAACTAGCTCACCCCAAAAACTAGCTCCCCAAAGAAGTGATTATTTGGACTAGTTTGGCCTAGTTGTGGTGGAACGTGGGACTCACCTCATATGCAACTAACAAAAAATGTTATAACTAACAAACCAAACATCCAAATAAAATTCTGATTACACCATTGAATTCGTTACAATAAATACTTTAAAATAAAATCCCACATGAATATATTTAGATGATTTATAAAAATAATTTATTATCAAACTTGCTCAAACTAGCCTTGGAACTAAATACCTCCTTGACTAGAGATAGTTTGAGCTAGTTTACAAACTAACTCTAAGCTAGAGTGATCCAAACAAGACATTTGTATACTTATGCTAGTCTATGCCTAAACTGTATGATTTGGACAAAAACAACATGTGGCTCTAACTAGCAAATCGAGTTGTGCACTCCGAAGATGCCATGCCATCATTGCGCTCCTTGCTCACTCCGTCTCCGTGCACCAAAGCCACGCATGCGGAATTGCAGATGCAGTATTGCAGTTGGTGTGGCGAACAGCTGCCAGCCACTACCTCCAACTGAAACTAGTGATCTGAGCATCTGGATCTGAGGCTAGTAGAGTCCTACGTAGGTCATTGTGAGCTTTTTTATCTTCTGTCTCCTAAATTCTATGACACATCTTTTTTTCTTGTTTCTTCGAGAACAGAACTAAGCCCCGTTTAGATGAAACCCAAAAACCAAAAATTTCCAAGATTTCTCGTCACATCGAATCTTGCGGTACATGCATGGAGTACTAAACATAGATAAAAAAAACTAATTACACAGTTGATCGAGAAATTGCGAGACGAAACTTTCGAACCTAATTAGTCTATAATTGAACAATTTTTACCAAATAACAACGAAAGTGCTACAGTAGCCAAAAGCCAATTTTTTTGATCTAAACACGCACTAACTGGTAGGAGTGATAATGAGATAATCTGCTGAAAACGCAATGTACACAGCAGGATCAACAGCAGACCGATATTGTTCCGATGGATCATCTTAATCTTTGGAGTTTTGGGTTGTTTGTTTCGTTAAAATATAGCTTATACTGAATGGTTATGTTGATTTATTGTGAGGAAGATTCACTCTTCGTTCGTTGAAAAGTACTGTTGAAATAGTGTTGATGAAGAGGGCAGGATCACTTCTAATCTGCACAGTGCACAGTGCCCTGTTCTCCACTAATTATTATATTATTGATCAGCTTAAATGACAGCGAATGATTGATTTTGCCGATTAAAGTGATGGGTTTAATTTATCTCTGTATTGTTTGCGAATGTTTATCCATTGATCTTCAGCTGGGCCTGATTAAAGTTCCACGATGGTGATTTGTTGAGACTTGTGAGGTTCAAGTTCAAGGCCGATCCTTGTAGGCAGGCAAAATGGCCACCTGGCACCTGAGCTTAATTTGTGTTCCTATCAAGACCAGTGATGGGTCGTTTTCATCCCTCTCTATCTCTCTTGATTTATGCTGCTTATACCAAATCAATGTCCCAAATGACCTGACCCAGGACTTGGCGCTTCGCGGTAATGGTTTCCTCACTTGCAAGTTTTTGTGGTCTTCAGCATTGACCACTTGGTGATTAAATTAGCCGGTTTGTTTTGTTCCTCTGGGTCCTTGCTAGTGTCAATGCACTCGGCACTCCTATTGATTAATCACCATGCATATCTAAGATAACATTCTGTTCTGGCCAGTACTTGAATTGTTTGAACCAAAAAAAATGAGTGAAACAAAACAGTACTTGAATTGTTTGAAAATACTAGCACTCCTAATTGTTTTAGAAGAAAGAAAAAACAACATTGGATCTACATGTTACTCCTGGACTCTAGCAAATAGTACATACAATCCTGTAATTCAAAACAAATTACACACTTTATTAAATGACATCGATCCAACAAGATAAGATCCTGATGATGTTGAAGGGGAGAGAAAAAGGATTTTGTTACAAACTTGTCAGGAAAATAATTTGCATAAAGAAAAACACACGGCAACCATGAGCTTGACAACTCACCATAGCTTCTCCTTAATAAACAATTAATGGTCCGCATCATCATCACAACATTCAAACATATGCTATTCCAAGGTTGATATTCATGGACAAGCCGTTCTCACGGTGTATAAAATATATACTTGCCTGTGTTTGAAAAACATCCCCGAACAAACCAAATGCAACCAGGAGTTCAAATCAAGTGCATCGGAACAGAGTAGTCCAAGTGCGATGCCCCAACCGCAAGAAGATTATGACGGACGTGAAAGTGTCTTTCTTGCACTCAATCATGGACTGATGGACGTACTAGTATGGGCTGGATTGAGGGGTTCGTCTAGGAACCTATTAGTTAGCCCTAACTAATATTTATATAATTTGTCATGATTTCCATGATACACTGCTACTACTTATCTATAACATCCACCTGCATACACATCTTATGTTTTTCCACACTTCCCTGTCCAGGTGGTATGACTAGTGTTTGTTAATTGCAATTAGCCGTACCAGTAGTAGTAGATGCATATGCATGCTCCTAAAAAAGGTTATGTTTTTGCTGTCAGGTTGGTGATGCGCATTGTGGCATCTCGTTGTCGTGATGGGTGTGGTGCCCAACCACAACCACAACCACAACCACACGAGGCCCGGCCAATCTCCATCCATCAAGCTAGCTAATCATTCAGCCGGCCGGCCACGTACACTGATTCCAAGCAATGCAAATCATCATCACCATCTATCCCATACCGCAACAAACACACACGCACTGGAATCATCATCCGCTTGCTTCACGGCTTGTTGCTACAACCATCGATTCTCCCGTGCAACAAAACAACAGCACGTTATCCACAACACGTACCGTACGTACGTACAAGTACACGTACAGGGATGTACTATATATACAGAATCGTTTCAAAATAAAAACTGAGCAAAAAACAAATACAAAGAAAAAACAAGGGGTAAAGATGTGTTACTTTCCTCATCATGGTATATACTGTACAGTACTATTTTACAACTCCAAAAGCTCCAAAGTTGCATAGACTTAATTCACATCAACTCACCTTAGAGTGCTTTTTTGCCATTTTAAAATAAGCACAAAAAGCCTCCCCACCTTTCACGCACAAATCTCACTGTCAATTCCTAACTACCCAAACCCAAAATTAGTGAAAAATAATCATTCACAAGCAGTACTGTTACTGTACTACACACAAACAAGGATTAGCAGCCATAAGAAATAGTAATATTTTGTGGTATCTTTTTCTCTCTCTCCATTTTTTCGGGGCCATTTTTTTATTTTTATTTTTCAATTCAAATTTTTGCTTCGACGAATCGACGTCAGTGTCGTTAGAAGCCGACGGCAACAGCGGTCGCCGGCGTCTGCGGCAACGAGATGCCGTCATCTTCGTCTTCGTCTTCGTCGCCGAAGAGGGACCCGATCACCATGAACTCCCCCTCTTCCTCGATCTCGACGGCGGCGTTCTCATGGATCTGCCTCTGCCACTTCTCCCGGTACGAGTTGATCTTCTCCATCTTCAGCCCCTCGCGGAAGCTCTCGATGAACCTGCTCGCCTTGGTGTTCACGTCGGGGCTCGCGCAGTACGCCGGCGCCGGCGACGCCGTGATTGAAGGGGAGTCATCCTCGCCCTCTGACACCAGCGGTGGCGGCGGCGGAGGAGGCGGAGGTAGTGGTGGGGACGGCGGCGGGAGCGGGTAGTAGGTGTAGTAGACGCGCCTCGGGTACAATGGCGGCTGCTGCGAGGGCGCGTGCACGTCGGCGCGTGGTGGCCGTGTCCTGACTGGTGGCGGCGGCGGTGCTGGGGGGGCGGGGCGAGACGGAGGCGGTGGCGGTTTCTTAGACCGGCGAGTGGGTGGAGGCGGGGGTGGCGGCTGCGGTGGCGCGACGGAGTGGATGCGGCGGCTCTTACTGCCCTTCTTATTCTTGAAGAGATTGGAGAAGATGGAGGAAGGCGGTGGCGGGGGAGGGGGCGGTGGAGGAGGCGCCGGCCGCGGAGGGGCGTTGGTGGTGCGAGCAGTGGAGTCCGGGCTCGCCGACGCATCTGACGACGGCGACGAGTAGTGGCCATCGGAATGGTGGTGGTGATGAGGCCTCCGCTTGGCCTTCATGGTGATGCTCTTGCGCTTCTTCTGGTAGAACGTAGCAATGGCGGACGCGAGGTCCTTGGCGCCGCCCACGCTGCCGCTGCGCTTCTTCTTGCTGCGCGACACCGTCGAGGGAGGCGGAAGAGGGGGCGGTGGGGGTGGCGTTACAGGCGGGAACATGGCCGGCGATGGCTGTGGCATCGGGTTCCTCACCTCTTCCACCACGATCTCTTGCTCCAGTTCCTCTGGTCTCGGCAGTTTCTCGACGCTGTTCCGTCGCCGTCGAGCAGACGCTGGCGGCGGAGGCGGAGGTGGTGGAGCAGCAGGCGCCATCACCACCGGCGCTTCCTGCTCCGGGACCGGGAGCACGCCCACCGCCTCCGAGCTCCACCTCCTGCTCCTCGCTGGGGCCACCGACGCTTCCTGCTCCGGTATTACATCCACCGCCTCCGAGCTCCACCTCCTGCTCCTGGCCGGCGCCACCGCCGCCTCCCGCTCCGTCATCACGTCCACCCCGTCCAAGGTCCACCTCCTGCTCGTCGCCGCCGCCTCCTGCTCCAGGATCATATCCAACGACTCTGAGTTCCACCTCCTGAGCCTCACCGGCGCTACCGCTGCCTCCTGTTGCGGCATGACGTCCACCTCGTCCGACTCCCATCTCCTGCTCCTCGCCGGCGCCACTCTCGCCTCCTGCTCCAGTATGCTATCCAGCGACTCTGAGTTCCACCTCCTGAGCCTCGTCGGCGCTACCACCGCGTCCTGCTGCGATATGACGTCCACCACCTCCGAGTCCCACCTCCTGCTCCTCGCCGACGCCAATGTCGCCTCCTGCTCCAGTATGCTATCCAAGGACTCTGAGTTCCACCTCCTGAGCCTCGCCGGCGCTACCGGCGCCTCCTGTTCCGGAATGGCGCTCACCACCTCCGAGTCCCACCTCATGCTCCTCGTCGGCGCCACCACTCTCGCCTCCTGCTCCAGTATCCTATCCAAGGACTCTGAGTTCCACCTCCTTAGCCTCGGCGGCGCTACCGGCGCCTCCTGCTCCGGAATGGCGCTGACCACATCCGAGTCCCACCTCCTGCTCCTCGTGGGCGCCTCCTGTTCCGGCATCACCTCAGAGTTCCACCCCCTGAGCCTCGGCGGCGCCAGTGCCTCCCCCGTCTGTTGATGCCGCAGCGGCCTCTCCTCGTCCACCTCGGCCATCCGGGGGAGCCTCTCGACGCTCCTTCTCCGCTCCCGAGTCTGCTCGGTCCGGCCGCGCTCGACGAAGGTGTCGACGGGGATGGTCTTGACCTCCTCCGTCGTTGCTGCCCTGCCGTGCGGGTCGACGTCCCAGGTCCGCTCCTGGCGGTCCGGGCGGCGGGACCGGTACAGCTCGGCGTCGTCGTAGAAGCGCCAGGCGGCCTCCGGGGACGCGAGTGCCCAGACGCCGTCGCTGCCTTGGCGCAGCTCCGGGTAAGAGCTGCTGCTCTTCATCCGGCGGATCCCCGAGGCGTGGGCGTGGGCGTGGGATTGGTTGGTGCGGGAGGACAGGCTGGCGTAGATGGCGGACATGGAGTCGTCGTAGCCCTCCCAGTCCCCCGAGGTCGTCGTCGTCGCCGCCGTGACGGGCTCCGCACCCGCGGCGGGCGCCGAGGACTCCAACCGATGATCGTCCTTGCCGCGCGGCGCGGAAGTTGCGGCGGAAGAGGAGTCCCCGTCGCCGCTGCTGCGGCCGAGGAGGCCGCAGAGGATGGCGAAGAGCACGAGGCAGAGGTTGACGACGTCCCACCCGCTCTTGAAGTTGATCCCGCCGCCGCCACCGCCTCCGCCGCCTCGTCCTCCTCCAGCCCAAGGCGTCGCGCCCCCGCGCCGTATCGCGGAGGGGAGGAACGGCAGCAGGAGCAGCGCGAAGAGGAGCACGAGGACCCAGACCTTGGGCCCGCCGCCGCCCGCATTGTCGTCGGCGTCGGCGTAGTGGGCGGTACCGCTCGTGCTCGGCGCGCCGTCATCAGCCGCGGCGGCAGAAGGATCCCTCACCTGGCCGTCCATCCGAGCTCCTCCGTCGTTTCCGCTGGCGTCGTTGGCTGCCCGGCGCGGCGTGGCGAATCCAACGGCAAAAGGGCTCTTGACGGAAGGGACGCTGCTGTTGGCTTTTTGGCTGGCTGATGTTTCTCTCGCTGTCCTAGCTACTCTCCTGCTTTCTCCCTGAGAGCCGCTCACAGACACGGCCGGGGATATATACTTGACTCAGCAGCAGCAGGTTGTGCTTTGGGTAAAGGTTATATAAAACTGGTGCCTGCTCTGCTTGATTAAGCTGATGTGAGTGGTACGATTGGGAATGATTAGGCGAGCCACTGCTACAGCAAAGCTGGCCCCGAATAAAAAAACAACTTCATCCCGGTCTAGCGTCACGCGCTTGCAACTGCATTGTTGTGCACCGAAGCTTCGCTGCCAAGCAGCAAGCAACAGCAGGTCGTCTCAAGTCTCAGCAATGTGGGATGCGGCACCGTGTTGAATTTTTTGGGCCTGGCCTCTGCCTGCCAGTACGTACGAGGCTGCAACGAACAATTCGTCGTCGTATCTGAGCAGAGATTGGCGTCTCCCTCATCTGCTGCTGATTGTTTTGCGTGTGGCGTCTGCTTCTGATCGATTGATCCAGCGTTGGAGCGTCTGCTTCTGATCGATTGGTCTGCGGGAGCAAGTAATGCCGTGTGAGCTGACAAGTTGGCGTAACGTCTTGCGGTCGGCGAGTGATTCGCTGCGGATCCCAGGACCAGGAGAGCTCCCGCAGAAAAACCGGGCAGGTCACGCATCGACCGAGCTGGTGTCCGCCAGGCCGGGCGCCATGAACGGCAAAGGTAACCGAATTGGGTCGGCTCTTTGCATGCACATGATTCCCAGAAGGGGAGAGGGGGGACGTTACGCACGCACATTGTTCCTTCCATACATTGTTCGTGACATAATAATAAGAGACCTGCGCGTCGCGGCAACCACACCACAGACAAGCCGGCCGTTCGTTCCTTCTCCTTTGGAGCTGCCGAGGAATGGCCTCACTGATTCATCAGCTAGCTGGATGCAGCTGCAGAACCCCAAACCACGGCGTGAACTCCGTCACCTGCAACTGCAGCATGGCCTGTCCTGCTCGCCTGGCCTGCCTAAAACACACGCACGCAAGCGTCCACCTTCACGGTACGTAGCCAGCCCAGAATGGTTTCGTTTGTTTTGGCTTGGTTATATTTATTCAGCCCGTATTATTGACATATTTATTTATATAGGCGTGTGAGATTTACCATGCTGAAATAGTTATGTGACACATGAACCCCACTTCTGAAATGTATATGTAGATACTAGAAGGTTACAGTTCTCTTGACGAGAGCACACAATAATAGTTATGTTTGATGCTGCGCCTACAGAGCCGCGGCCGCCGCTGCCAGTCCGTCGTCGTCGTTGGTCCCCCTCCCTTCCCCTTCGACATCTCGCTGGGTTGAAGGGAGTGGAGATCTATTGTTTTTAATAAGTTTCTCCAGTGGATTAAGTTTTTAGGGTTAGGTTTTTCGGCGGCGCGAGCTTGGTGGAGGTGGCGGTGCTGCCATAGTGGAATAAAGTCCTCCTGGTTTTCGTCCACCTCGTCGTCGTCTTCTCCGGTGACGATGAGAGGCCTGTGAGGTGGTTTAGGAGTCTGCGGCGGCTGCTGTTTCGTCGTCACGGCGGAGCGGCGGTGCTCGTGTCGCGTCTAAGGTCAAGGATACGGTGGCGGCTGAGGGCATGGCGGCAAGATGGAGTGCGGTGGATCGATCGCGATCTACCGGCGGCACGGATCGGGTTTGAGCGAGATTGGCTTCACCGCGACGACGGATGTCATCGTCAGCACCACTCTCGTCGTTTCAATCTGGATTGTGATCCTGACGGATGGGCGCTCAAAGACTTCTTCGGTTCCGCAAGATCGAGCATCTGCTGCAGTCCACCTCAACGCCGGTGGTTTCCTCCGGCTTCTGGTGATTCAGGTTTGGCGGCGTCAGTTGGTCCACCTCAACGTGTGAGGATCTTTCACACGTCCTCACCTTTACAAGAGAGACAGCGATGCAGAGGGGAGGGGAGCCGGCAGTGCGGAGATGGCGTTCGGAGGCCAAAGTCGGCGTTCTTCCCAACTAGTGGAGATCGAGTTTATCAATCCTTGTTGCTGGAGCCAAAATTTGATGCAGATCCAAAGGTGGGGTGGGGAGAAGGACGGGAGCAAGCAAGATGGGGAGTGGATCTTGCCGGTCCAGCGAGGGGCCTGCGCTACCTACCTAGCGGCACACGGACGGGCCAAAAGATGGGGGAGGGGACCTGGAAGGAGGGAGGAGGGAGTCAGGTCTGCCGGAGAGGGGGGGGGGGGAGGGAGGCGGTGTGGGGAGAGCCATAAGGGAAGTCGGCATCGGAGAGGGGAGGCGCCTAGCGTTCGGGACGGGTCAGGAGAGAGGGCTAGGGAGAGGCAACGAGCTCGCAATTTGCGAAAAGTAATGGGCGACCGAGAGTCACGAACGTGCGTTTACGACGAGGTCTCTGTCGCAAAGCGTTTGGACAGGATTATTGGCTTATTTGGCTCTCCCAGACACGGCAGCAGCACGAGTGTCCTTGGGCGGCGTTGGTTTTGGCTGTGATAACCACAGGCAGCGGTTAATTTAGACATTTAGTGCAGTAATTAGGATTAATCGATTAGTATTTAGTTAGACCATCAGCTTTGTCCCATCCCACTTAGACGTAGATAGAGTAGAGCTGAGCTGAGCTGAGCAGCCCCATGTCAAGTCCATGTAACCGCAGGCAGCACAGCAGAATGCAGGGGTGAGATACTACTACTACCATCACCACACCACGAGCGAGACGAAGCGAAAAGCTGGGATTTGGACTGACGCCGCCGAGCAGGCACGCAACGCAACAGCTTTGTAAAGAAAGGTATCGTCGCTTCCAGGCACTGTACCAGGCACTGTACTACGCCTCGTCTCTAGTAGTAGTACACGCATGCATGCAGCAGGCTACCCTGATTGTGATTGGGGCGCGCCGAGCTGAACCGTTCCCATACTGTGATGGACGGCCCAACAATACGCACAGTGCTAGTGCTGCTGGAATAGTAGGTTCGTTGTTCCCTTTGCGAGAATCTTTACTATAGAATGAAGAAACAGCCAATACGGAATAGCGTAACGCGTGTACCGTACAGTAGAGTATGCCTCAGGAATCGAAGCTCAAAAGTCACATGCGCTACGGTAATACCATCATTCAAAAATGGGGTGCCAAATTAGGCCCTATATGAAACGTTTCTCTGTGAAAAATGAACTGATTCCTGTGAAATTCCTACATAATTCATGTAAAATTCTTGAGTTCCAAACAGACACTCAGACATTCGATGATAGAAGTTTAGCAGGAGTGAATCAAACACACCCTCGCGTGTATTTTATCACTGACAGGCAGGTTTCGTGTTGATGATGATGATGGTGGGCACCTTGAGATTGAGAGAGAGAGAGAGAGAGCCAGGAATAGGACATGTGCGTGGGCGGTGGTGTGATCTGGGAGCCTGTCCTGCCCTGCATTGTACTCCTGGGCCAGTCTCTAGTCCTCCTCAAGCCTGGACGGGTGCTGTCTCTTGTTATTTTATCATGATCCGTGCGCGCGGCGAGAGCGAGAGAGAAGACCGGGCAACCGCACAGAACTGGTGGGGTGTGGTGTGGACTCGGGACCGGTAGTTGCAATGGTCGGTGTGCACTTTCCTGTAGGAGGCTTTCAGATCAAAATGATTGGTTCACGACTCGAGGGGCCCGCCGGGCAGCTAACCTGCAGACATATATACTACTGCTGCTACTGCAGTTTTCTCGGTGGGTTACTTCAAAGTCAAGCAAGCATTGACGTAGTATGCCAATCAGCGTGTGGAATCCGGAGAAGCTAACCACATTTCTTTGACTGCCTGAACCCCCTGAGTGAGCTAGCTGATTGCCAGCCACATGCCCACGTTGGTCGCGTAGAGTAGGGAGCTGCAGATCAAGCATTGCAGAGGGAATTATGGAACAGACAAGAGATCAAGAGACTTGACGATCCGCCCGCGCTGGTTATAGTTGGAAACCGGCCAATTACCAAACCAAACCACGACTTGCGCCGCGTGTTCAAACATCCACCAGATTCGTTTTGCGCTGCCAGTTTTTTATCCCAACTAGTTTCTTATGACGACGATGTCCCCACGGTATATTACAGAAATTCAGTGGATCAATTCTTATGCACAGTTTACCTTTTCCAAACTATGGTGGTTTGGTGACAGCAAATCTGCCGTCAATCAGACAACCAGATACTGACTAGTCTATCATTGGTATTGCTTGAGAGCATAAAGAGTTTAATAGTTCACTTTTGAACGGTTGCCAAGAAAAATTCAGATGCTAAATTTCCATACCGTCTACGGGTCATGGATATAATTGAAGGTTCATGCACTCAATTTGACCAAAACTTGGCTATAAGCCATCTGAAAGTTGACACCAAAGAATGAGGCCAGCAACAATGCCAAGAAATGACTGACAACCTCTTTCTAAGATTCTTCTTCATTCTTGGCCACCAGTCTAACATGCTTGCCATCAACAGAAAATCTGGAGCTTGAAGCTATCTGCAACAAGAATCCGTACAAGGAATATGCATTAGTAAACAAAATGGTCTAAAACTGTAATCAAGGGAGACAAACAGCAGGTAAAGTATCTAGATTTGTTTCACGATGATTGATTACTTTATCCATCAAGGTAGCACGGAGCCCCTCCTTGTCTTCAGAGACACCACATTCCTGAAGCTCCTTGGAGACTAGCTTTTGTAGTTTCTTTAGCTTCATAACTCCATCTGCGTTCTGAAATAAACCAGCATAACTATGAACAACATGTAGTTTAAAGGATGCGACAATATAGAACAAGATCAAACTTTTTAGGCTCACCATCTTCAGTGTTTTAGTAATAATCTTCTTCCATTTGATCTTTTGCTTTTGAACACTTTTGCAATCGGCGCCACTTGCTAGTTCATCTGCCTTACTCTTCACATTGTTTTCTGACTTCTCATCTCTAGACTGCGTCAACTCTCCAACACTCGAACATGTTAAATACTGTCTTTTTGTGTTATCTGGCTCCTCTATGGTCATGTCATCCATTCGTTTTCTTTTCCCACCATCTTTGTCTTCATTTATTTCATGATCACCACTCACACCACCATTTACTTGAGCAGGTTCTTTTGTGGGCACAGCTCCGGCTTCCTTCACATCTGGAGCTTGTTCTGCACCATCTTTTTGTTTCTGAGAAGCATGGAAGGCCTTCGCCTTTGCCCTATGCTTCTTCCCATCAGCGTGCAGTAAGAGAGTTTGTTTGCTTGTGGTAGTGGTCTTGCACAGGCTGTCATGCGAATTCACAATAAGTACACAGTTCCTAGATATCTAAGCACAAGCTCCTGAGTTCTTTGAAGCAAAGATCAAAACACTTCAACTCAAGAACTTGAATGCATGCGCAATGTGCTGACAACAGGGATAAACGTGATATTGTTTTTATAAACAATAACGACAAATTTTCTTTCTCAAATTTTGGAATTGTATACAGAAAAGCATCACAAAAAATCAACCTAGCAGTCATTATACATGATAATGGCACTTGAAAATATAGCACTCCAATGAACCAGAAAAAAACCTAACCTTTGTAAGAGATGCATTTTACAAGAAAAACAGAAAAAACTTAGCCTCTACACTACCATGTTTACTGTAGAAGTGTATGTCTGGTTTTCTACATGTACACACTTGTACTGCCGATGTAAATAAATAAAAAGGGGCATAGACAGTACTGAAAGCTCCCACACAGGGTGACATCTGGAATGGAATTTCTAGACAGCATTACCCTTGCTTAATTTTGCAAAATGGCTGGATTAAACCTAAGACCTCCAGGCCACAAGTGGAGAGACTCTACCAACATGCCAGACCCATCATTCATTGGAAAGATATAATACAAATAGTTTTAATAGTTCCAAGCAAGCTTTTCTAAATGGAAAAGGAGAGCTAAAAAATTGAACTTATCATCACAGGCGTTTGCAACTACAGAGATAGCTGCAACCCCTTGATTAATTGCATTACCATGTCTAGTCATGTATATACTTGCACTTCATGTCAGTATTAATCCAAATAAGCAAAACAGTCCCAAGCATGATTGTTATCAACAAAAAAATTGAGAAGCATAGAAATAAGCTATAAACATTGATCACAATCAACACCTCTATTGTTACTTGGTTAGGAGTAAAGATGGTTTAGAACTATGGCATCAGCACTGTTACTACATAACCGTCTGCAATAATTATCGTGTATATACTAAGGGATCAAACTGGCACACCTACAGAACCAAGGAGGCCGTGTCGACAGCCCAACGTTGATATCAACATCTGCATTTGGCTTTGGCTTATCTACCTTACCCTGTACACCATTGGATGGCTTGTTCTGTCCCTTAGGACCATACTTCTCCTGAATGAAAGCAAAAAAAGTAGAAATGAGAACTGGATTGAATTGAATACTATAATTTGTACATATAACAATAGCCACAGTAACCACATGCAATTGTTTCAGTGTACACTTAAAATTTTACAAGGCCATATTTAGCTACTGAATGCACGAACTCTGGAGAACACACTCTGAAGAGTCCTATATATATATATATATATATTATAATCTGTACATAAAAAGGAACTGCTCAGTTAGAAATCAGAGCCTCCACATATTCTAACATAAGACTTCAGAGTGTGTTGTATTGAAACTACCAATCCTAATATGAAAAGGAGCAAATCAACCTGCAGACTGTAACTTCTAGATACAGCTTACCAATAATTGCAAGAAATAACCATAACAGTGCTAAGTTTGTCCTAAGTCAAACAATGCTAATTTGAACAGACTTAGAAAAGAAGAACGACATCAGATTAGCATCGTTGTATATATGATGAAATATATTTTCATAATTTACCTCTATGTGGTATGTGGTATATGTTAATACACTTCTCTATAAACTTGGTCAACTGAGGACAGACTTGGATCCCTATATTTCAGGACAGAGGGAATTCCAACAAAAATGAACAGGTTTATGCACTCCAAACAGTAGCCAAGCAACGCTGCCCAGTCACATTATAAGGTAGCAACAGGGGAACGAACAAATAAAAACACTCACAATTCAATGCAACAGCAGTTCATAGGCACCAATTGCCCCATCAGACACATATCGTTTCATTGGAATTGTAGAGACGAACAGTAAATTGCACACTACAGTGAGGATTAAGCAAGGCACTCAGAGAGAGGTGCGGAGGAACTCACGGCCTCGGAGATGCACTGGGTGTGCCCCTGCACCGTTTCCTGGCTGAAGAACTCGCCGCAATCGATACATGACAGCTGCGGCCGCGCAACAGAAACATCAATTAACCACCACGGCGCCAGAGATCGATCCGGAAAGGAACCGGAACAGGGGAAGAGAGTCGGGCGCCGCTCTGACCTTGTACGCGGAGCAGCAGCGGAAGTGGCCCGCAAGCTTGGGCTTCTTGAGGTTCTCGCCACAGTCCTCGCATTGGAACCACACCATCGCTGATGCTCCTGGAAGCTTCTTCTGGGCTCTGGCGGCAGGAGGGCACCCCTCGCGGACGAAGGCTGTGTTTGGGCGCGTATGCAAGCTAGGGTTTTGGCTGAAGGAGGCGACAAGCCAGTGGCGCTCGCATTGTGGGGTTTTTCTGCGGCCCTCTCTCGAGAGAGTGGAGGAGAGGAAGCCAAGGGTGACAGCCCATCATTCACTTGGAGGCCCATATGGCCGATCATTCTTCCTTTCCCTGGGCTTATATTACTCCTAGATCTAACGCAAAGTTTAGGCCTCATTCGGCTGGGCTTCAGGATGCTCTATGCTCTCTAGCTGTGGCTCCAAGCGCACTCTTCAACACTACTAGAACATTAGGCGCTCTTTGGGCGCCCTACAATGAATTGAAGACAATAAACTATTGTTTATACTTGATTGACACGACTTTAATCTAAGCATATACATTGATATAAATAGCCATTGTTGGACGCCCTACAATGAATTGAAGACAATAAACTATTGTTTATACTTGATTGACACTGACTTTAATCTAAGCATATACATTGATATAGATAGCCATTGTCACCCACTGTCACCGTCAACACGGCATCGACACCAAAGAGGTGGGGTCATCATGTGCACACTTGTATTAACGCTTGACGTCATGCGTCCCTTGATTGGCCCTTGCTTGTTGTATATAAGAGTTCGTTTAGTTCTCCTTAGGTTACTGCTGCAGTGCTACCTAGTAGAAACCAAGCATAGACAATTGTAAGCAAGACTTTGTTATCAGAAATCCTACAATAATCATGTGAAAACCAATATTGTCTCTTATGTAGAATCTCAAGATGACAAAAACACAGTATCTTAAAAATGTACTACTTGGTTGGCGGTGAAAACAAAAAAAAAACAGTATATTAACGAAATTGTTGTAGTAAATATACAGTATCCAAAGATCAACATCTTAAACCTGCACTACCTGGTTATCAATTATAGGAATCATTTATTGACTATGTAACTTATTTTACTAAGTTGTGCATACAAACCAAGAAAACAAATAGTAATAACCTGCAAACTCTGAAGTTACCAAGTGGTAAGCTCACCCATGACCATGGCAGTGTAACTTAATTTACTGAGTTTTGCACATCACTTCGGAAGAAATTCCACGGATTATGAAAGATTGAGGAGCACATCAGAGGCAAAGCCAATCTCAGATGCTACAGTAAGTAAACAACATGGTTAGTATAGTTTTGGGAGTATTTTCTAACCAGAAAACACATTAAGTATGCCCCTTTTAGATGCAAACATGTGAGCAGGCATTATTGGCATTTCTCGTAAGCCACCTCACATCTATATGGTTATCGATTGGACTCACAAAAAAATAGCATCGAAATTTTGTAAGTAGTTTGCGACAACCTCTAGCAGCAAAGAAACAAAAATGAATTTGGGACATGTGCTGTCATAGCAGTGCAAATCATCTGTGCATGGTACATCAACTGCAACAAGGCCTGTAGAAACACATATGTGATATCTTCTCTCTCAAGTCTCATACAACATCATTTAGCCGCAGTTGGAAGCATGATACAGAATAGGGACGGGAAGCTAACATATACTGGAAACAATGAAATACTTAGGGAGAAGAAAGTAAACTGACATCCTACACGACTGCTGCCAAACTAAGCATAGAGCTTTGTCAAGCCACAACACCACGAACCACATGGCTCTAAGCAGCTCTTTGTCCACCAACCACACCACGAACGACAGGGTATAAGTGAAATCAGGAGTAAAACATCATGATTTTGACCATGGCCACATAACACTTTGATAGATTTTTTTTGGGACCATAGACTCCACAACAGTACCAATCATTTTTGAAAGTGCATCTAGCCCTTTAGTGGGTTTTTGTGAATTGAGTGACAACACAATTAAAGGTCTAACGAGCTTGCTAAGTTTATCAAAGGTTCAACAACAAAAGCAAACTTGATGGTATTCCACACAGTGTTGAAATAAAGGTCAAATTGTGTATTGTTGTATTGGAAGTTTACGGGAATAATCTAGTTCAAACAAAAGACAACAATGCAAATGGAATCAATGAAATGGTCTCTATGTTGTGGGATATCATAGCATCATGTGAAAGCAAGCATGTTTGGAAAATGGGAAATGAGACATAAGTTGATAGTCTTGGATTGGTCTCTATATTGGCTTGCTTTGCATAAACAAGAAGAGTTGAATAGTGAACTAGTGTTGATCAAGGATTGAATGATGAATCAATAATGCATTAGTGAGAAAACACCAAGCAAAGGTCAAATGACAAAGGAGACAATATATATTGGATATAAGATGGTCTCTACTTTGGTTTGCTTATATGGACAAAGATTGGAAAATCACTTTGCATTAATATGATCAAACTAGAAGTATAAAGATGGATATTGAAGTGAGTGGTAGGAGTGTCAAGCCAAAATAAGGAAGATCTAAGGAATTATGAATTGGCTTGACCATGTTGATGTGGAGTCTCATATATCAAAGCTTGATTGATCTCAACACTCATATCTACAAGATATTCAAGCAAGGATCATAATATTGAAGAAATGATTTTCAATCGGTGCTTAATATAATGTGACTTGAGTATGGCTTGATAGGGTGAAGATAGCAAGGAAAAGACTTCGAGGTACTAAGCAAAGGTGAAGGTCAAGTAGACCGAGGTACTATGGCTAAGGTGAAGAAGAGAGTACTTGCATTGAGTCGAAGTACTAATCGAGCTATGAGGAGTCATATTATGTTGAGGATCAAATTATTAGTGGAAGTGACTTGAAGTCATGGGCTGAAATAATATGTGTTGGAAAGATTCAAGTTACAAGCTCTAAGGATTGTTTGCTCAAAGAAATTAAATAAGGATGATTGCAAACACATGCTTAAGGTATTACAAGAATGAGGACAATACATTCAATGTTGCAGCCCCAAATTATCAAAAGATACGGTGACCAACTCAAAGGCGTTTAAATTATTTGATGTTTTGAATTTGAGTTTAGGAAAGACCGTACTACAAAGGGGGATGCAATGTGCATGCTTAAATGTGCAACAACGTGCTCAAATTCCACCAAACATCCTCTCATACCTTGCCTAGACTCCCTGCAAAACAGTTTTTTATTCGGAGCTTTTTTGGGCAGCGCAGCAGTGCTGTTTCCCAGAGCAGCAGTGCTGTGGTCCAGCAGTGCCGGGCCTTAGTCCGGCAGTGCCGGACCTGAGCGGCAGTGCCGCGACTTATAGTTACCGTTGGACAGCAGGGAGTACTTCTATCCCCTTCCTGCTGCCCCCAACGGTCATCTCGACCATTCCCTTCTCCAGTGCTCACAGCAACAACTCTCTCCCTCTCTCTAACACCATTGGAGCCCCCCAAGCTTCTCCCTTTGATTCCTCATCAATCCTTTGAGAGATTGAGCGTCCAAACTCTATTAGAGAGCAGCCCAAACTGTTCTTCATCGTCTAGAGCACTTGGTTCGCGTTCAAGCCGGTGGATTGCATTCGTTACTCTTGGAGCTTGCTCCTAGCCGGCTAGAGCGTCACCCGTGGAGCTTGCCAACTTGTGTGGCAGCCCCGGGAGGTTTGTAACCATCTCATTGCAGCTAAGAAATCACCCCTCACTTCAAGAGTTCACTCTCTTGATTTGAGAACGAGTAAAAGGCAAGCCTTGTGTGGCGAGCCTAAGCCTTGTGTGGCGAACCTCAACAACGTGGACTTAGGCCAGCCTTGGTGGCGACGCTAAACCACGGGATAAATCTTGTGTCACTTGTGTTTGTGTTATTTGTTTTACTTGCATTTATCATCAAGGTGATTTCTATGGTTTGGTCCCGATCTACTTGGTGGTGCAGCTCCTACCTATTCTAAGAGGTTCTATAAGTTCTATACTATCCTAGGAAGGTTTCCATTCAAGCAGAATTTCGATTTGCTGGTTAGATTTTGAATTCTATACATATCTGTCTCACTGTCCAGCACTGTCGGGCTCCAGAGCGGCATTGCCGCGCCCGTAACCTGATAAGTTCTGCAGATAATTTTTAAACGGGCCTATTCACCCTCCCCTCTAGTCCTGCTGGGCGACATCAAGGTCCTTTAAATTGGTATCAAAGCTTGGCTCTCTTTTTCGGGCTTAACCGCCTAGAGAGAACGATGTCGACAAGTGGGGAGGTATCTCTAGAACTTCTACTTCTAGATGGCTCAAATTATGCATCACTCATGTACTTGATATTTTTAGGACCATGGGTCCTCATATAGAGCAGATTGTAGATGTGAGAATTTCACCTCCCAGTGATGATTTGGACTATCTATCTAGAGAGGAAGTGAAATGCTTACAATACAATGATCAAGCTACTAATGTCTTATTTAGTGCTTTGAGTGAAGATGTACTTGATGCTGTCATATTTGGAGATGGTGAACCACTTGAGGATGCCCATATCATTTGGACTACTCTCAAAGAAAGATATGGTAAATCCAAATGTGATGAGAAGTTGCTCATATTGTAGAATTCACTTGAGGAGTGCTCACCTTCACCAACAAATGATGAGCCTCAAGTGATTCTTCCAAAAGTCCTAGGTGATCATGCCACATCCATCTCTTCACCAACATATTACTTAATGAATGGTAATGAAATTGTTGGTGAGAACAATATTTGTATATGTGGCACTTCTACTTCCTCTAGTTCTTGTGAAACTAACATTTTGAAGGAAGGAGAAACTTGTGGTCGGTGGAGGCCAAGTGATGAATCCACCTCACCAAGAAGTCAAACTCTTTATGCCACTTCTCATATGGGTCTCATGGCAAAGAATGAGAAGAATGTGGCAAGTGAGAGTGATAGTGAGAGTGATGATGAGAGTGAAGATGAAAGTGATGATGATAAGATCACTCAACATATTGCTCGGCTAAGCAAGAAAGACAAGTTGATGATGCTCAAGCTCATAGAGAAAATAAATGAGCAAGAAGAAACACTTCACAGGCAAGAAGACTTTCTTATTGAAAAGATCAAATGCTTGGAGAAGTTGACCAATAAGCATGAAAAGCTTAAGTGCTCTCATGCTAGTTTGGTGGAAAGGTATGGAAACTTGTCAATTGAGCAAACTTGTACTATTAACTCTCTATCTTGTGTTGCTCAATTAGAAGATGAGAATTATATGCTTAAGGAGAAATTAGAAAGGCTCACTAGCAAGAATGAGACTTTGCAAGAAAGTCATGATGGGTTGTTGTGCTTTCATAAGAAGATTATGGATTCTCATATCATGCTAGATATTGCTCATGAGGTTATGATAACAGCGGTAAAATCATATCAAGCTCACACCCACAAATGCACATGTACACAAATTCAATCTATTTTATCATGTGCTAACAATTGTTACCCTCAAGTAAGCCAACCTTCCGTTGAGCATGTAAATGTAGAAATTTGTGATGACTCCATCACAAAAGAAAATGAACATCTCAAGGAAAATATTGAGAGGCTAAGAAGAGACTTGATTCATTACAAGGGTAAAGTTGGTACAGATCAGCCTGCACAGATGGTGGCACAACAGCAGCCTCGAGTAGCACAGCTACCTAAGGGCGGAAGTGCCGCTCCCCATAGAAAAGGGAAGGCTACCACCTCTACCCCTGCTCAAGTCAATCTCAAGAAGAAGGTCTTCAAGCCAAAGCAAGAACCACAGAAACCAAAGAAGGGTTTCATCACTTGCTTCAAGTGCAAGAAAGAGGATCACCATGTGAGAGATTGCACTATGAAGAAAGAAGAGAAGGACATGAGCAAGATCCAAGAGAAGAAAAAGATGACTCATGTTAAGTGCTCCAACTTAGGACACAATGCCTCTATGTGTTCCAACAAGGTTGATGACCAAGCAACACTTTCAAAGAATAAGACAAGAAAAGGCAATAGGAAGTGTTATAGATGCCATGAGAAGGGACATAAAGTTGCAACATGCCCCCACATGAATGATGAAGTCTTGGGATCATCAAGAAAGAGGCTCACTAGCAAGGTAGCTAGCAAAAGGCAAGAAAAGAAGACCAACAAGAACAAGAGCCGCATATGCTACACTTGTAGGACAAAGGGACATTTTGGTAAGGATTATCCCATGGGTAACACTCTTAAGCTAAACTCTTCAATTGATGTAACTTTGCTTAGCAGGCCCAAAAATGACACTTGTGCTAGAAAGGTGATTGGTTCACCACATGCTAGCACAAAGGCCATTTGGGTGCCTAAGTCTCTTGTGACTAACCTTGATGGACCCATCTTGGTATGGGTACCAAATTGTGCTTGAAGTATTGTAGGCACTTGAAGGTGATATGAAGCTTCGGGGTGCTTGAGCAAGTTGATTGAAAATATTTACTCAAGCTATCAACCAATTTATATTGTCCTTCTTATATGGTTGACCCGAAGATGGATTTATGGAAATATTTCAAACTTTATATTCACCTCGGTAACAAGTATCTAACCCTTGATAGCTAGCCACTTGACTTGTGTAGTCTCTAGTAATTCACAAATATTTGTGTTTGTGAATTATTAAGAGTGGTTGAGTACTTCAAATTTAAATGAATCATCTTCCATATGATGCTTTTAATGGCTCTCTAGTAGAGCAAGTTATTATTATGTTGTAGGTTATGAAGTATAGAGACAGGAGATCATGAAGTTGCTGCTGCACCAAATTTCCGCTAACATACTCTATGAAGAAGTGTAGCACACACACCTGCTAGAAATCAGCAGGGCGGTAGTGCCGCACCTATGGGCGGCAGTGCCGCCCCTCGTACCTCAGTAGCAACTGAGATCAGTCCAAGCCGTGGATGAAGCCTACAACATGATCATAAGCAATGTGAAGATGAAGAGACCATCTCATTCATTACATTTCAAGAAGGGTGGTAACAAGTAAATTTCAAGTGCATACTATCTTCACATCTTACTGATTTGTGTCTTATGTAGCCGCTTAGGGAAATAAAGCACTTGGGGTTATATATATTGGTTGTTGGTCATGAAAGAAAAGTATGATTGAAATTGAATTGATCATTCACACCAAGTAACATAGATGACTTAAGTTTCCTTTGTGGACTTAAAACCAAGAATTTCAAGATGATGAAAGCATGCCTTGAGTTGGTTTGAGGGATTCAAATACTTGGCTCACATTGAAAAATACAAATGAATTTCAAGAAGGCCGAGAATGAAGAATCAAGCTCAAGAAAAGTAGAGACACATATCACTCACAATTCAAGAACTCTCTACTTGATGGATTCTTGTCATATGGTAGATTGGTAAATTCTTATTCTCATCTTATGGCCATCTACATGATCTAATGGTTGTAAGTAATTCTTGGCATATTTCAATTTGATTATCCTTTTGTTGCCATGACCTAGACATAGAGTGAAATTCCAAGTTTTTAATTGAATAAAGTGTTATATAAGGAATTCAAATACTTAGAGCACTTATCAAAAGGGACTTTACTCTATGACTAGAGTTGTGAGACTAATGTTTTTCTCTAAGTGATTTATGTAGTCTCACTATCTAATTGAGAATGTGTTTCTCAAAATGGAGTGTGCTATCATAGGAAGGTCATCAATCCAAAACTATGTGATGTATTCTCTCTCTAGTTGATTTGAAGTTGATTTGTCTATGTTAGGCACTCACCATAATATGACTTAAATCTGCCCTTTGGAGTTAATTGACCAATCATGCACATTTACATTGCTTTTCCACTCACAAGAATGTGCATGAGACTTCAAGGGAGATTTAGTACATGTTATGAGATTTCTCTATTTAGTGACTCACTTACCATCTACATATAAAGGGTTACTAAATGAGAAACTAGTGCTTGTGTTACTAATGACCTCTTGTGTTTGAGATTATTTATAGAAAATCATAGAGAAGAGGTTGTGCTTGTATTGGATGAATAATAAGCCTAAATGTTACTCTTCACCAAAATCAAGATGAGTCACCTCAAGTTTGGACAAGAGGAGAAAAATTGTGAAAACTATCAAATATGTCTAGAAAATTGAAATCTGAGTTGGCTGCCTTCAAGCATGGATTTGGAAGTTCAAACACTGATGAAATGACCTGAAACTTTGTGATCATGATATACACATTAGTACTTGCTGCTGTACAGTTGACATGAAGATTGGTTTAGAAGAAAATTAGTTTTGAGTTGATTCATGTCAGTCTCAGCAGTGCAGTTACAGACTTGAGCAGTTTTGATAGAAAATATATTTGACTGCTCAAATGATGTCAAAATGGGCTTAAATTTCTACAGCAGTTAAAGGACATGTATATCCATACCTCTACCAAATTTCATCAATATTGGACCAGTATTCTAAGAGATATGAAGTTTTCTCTGAGGTGGACAAAAGCTGAAAACTGAGTGTTTTTCAGACCCAGCAGTCTTGGTAGAAAATTATTTTTACTGACCAAATGGTGTCCAATGAACTGAAACTCTCACAAAAGTTAGAGGACACATATATACACATCTCTACCAAAGATTATGCATACTGGATTAGTAATCTGAGATATATAGATTTTTCTCCAAAAAAGGCAAATCTGAAAATTCAGTGTATTTCAAACTTTAGCAGTTAGTGGAAAGTTAATTTGACTGATCAAATGGAGTCCAAATGAGCTGAAATTATGACAACAGTTAGAGGACTCATAGATTCACATCTCTGCTAAATTTCATGCATAATGGTCTAATGGTCTGAGAGATATGAATTCGTTTCCAAAGAAGACAGAATCTGAAAATTCACTGTTTGGAATTGAATTGCATGTTGCTTGAAGGAGAATTCGGTTGGAACATAGTATAAACTTCTCCCTTGACCCCAGGATCATTGATATGCATGTATCTACCTTGTGTACTCTTGTGTGCAAACATTGTGGGGGGAGTTGAGCTAATATCTTGTGGGGCAAATGGTTTCTCTCAAATTCATGACTATGTTGTCTCACACATTGGAGAAACAAGGATGGATGGTTCCTTTAGATTCTCTGGCTATCCCACATTTATTCTTGGAGGTCTTGGTCTTTATAAACCAAGATATCCTAATTTAGTGTTGGATGCCCCACTCCCATAGTGGAACCTATTGTGAATGAGTTGGAGAGAAATAATTGATTTGTGGACTTTCATTGTTAGTTCTCCACTCTATAGCTCTTCAAGTGATCATGATCCATCACATTGATTACTCAGGATCTTATCAACAAAAGTGGTAACTTCTAGTTCACAATTTGCAAGTTTTATGAATTTTACCTTTTTGCTCTATATGTAAGTTGCTTTAGGTAAAGAAAGAACTAGGAACCTAATATGGATCTTGGATGATCATGAAAGCTCTATTTTATCACATTTCTTCAAGTGATAATTATGACCATTCAAATCATCAATTCTCACTTATGATGGTCATATTAAAATGGTGATATATCTACCTTGGTGATGGTATGTTCTCTTTAGCATAAGTTCAATTGTTGCAATCTTATCATGCCTTGACCAAGATATAGGATGAACTCCTCTAGACTCTTAAACCGAACTAAATGCATTTCACCAGTAATTCGAGTACTTAATGCATATATTAAGGGGGAGCTCATTCTATGTTTTGTGTCTTTTGAGACTAACCTTTTCTTCTAGTGAATTTGTAGTCTCTCTTAGTGAGAATGAGTTTCTCATGGGTATGCTACATAACTAACTCAATCCAAATCGGTAAATCTATCTCTTATATTTATTTGGATTGCAATTTTATCTCTCAAGTAGTTACTCTCCATAATATAGCTTAAATTCTCTTGTTTGGACTTAAATGACCAAAAGTGCATATGTTCTTGTCTTCCACATATATATGTATGCACTATCAAAAAGGGAGAACTTAGTCTATGTTATGAGGTTTTGCAATTAGTGATCTACATGCCTTCCACACTCAAAATGGTCACTATTTGTGAAACTCTAGCTTGTGCAATTTAATGCCATCTCTTGTTTTTATAAGCCTTTATTAGGAGACATCTATGTGATATGATGAGATACAAACATCCATTCCAATTGGCACCAATTTGGGAAGATTTCTTCAATTGGTGTCATACTATGAAGATCATATTTCCATTGATATTGATGGACAATCTTTCAATTTGGTATATCAAGAAATATGTCTTCAATTGGTATCTCAAAATTACAACAAGAGCTAGCTATGGACTTTCAATTGATATCAAGCACAAGTTTGTGATATCTCCTTGAAGATGATGAGAGATGGGCACAAATGAGATCTTTTTGCTTGAATAAGTGCCAAGCCCATCAAAGTACTAAATTCAAAATAATCATCATAATGGAGATTATGAGGCTTAGAACAAAGATATATCACTTCATGAACTCTTGTATCACCTTTGTGCATCTAGGCCCTTACATGCTAGTGTGTGCATGTGTAAGCAATATTTTGAGTCACACCATGAGTTTGTTCTTATGGTGACGATTAGAGAATGAGTTAGATATTTGGTTGATACCTCTTGTGGTGATGTCATGAGTTAGTCTAATGTTAAAATATCATCTAAGTGAGGTATGAGCCAAATATGCCAACTTCTCAAGAATCTTGACTTAATTTGTTTCATACTTTGTTTGGTAGCAAACATAGAAGAGAAATCCTATGCCAAACTTTTAACCTACCTCTTGCCCTCACATGTCTACCATGATTTCTTCCTTTTTAGTAGAGAGATCCTTTTTGGAGATTAATGCCAAAGGGGGAGAAATATTAAGAGTGTAAGGGGGTATAAGTTTTTTTAGAAAGATTAATCTGTAAGGGGGGAAAATTTGTGGTGTGTGATGCTGACTATCACAGGTGCGGCAATACCGCCCTCAGAGCGGCAGTGCCGCCCAGTGCAGTTTCTGTTTTTATTATCTTTGAGTGCATGATCTGTCATGAGCATCACGTCTATCAGAATGACACCTTGCACCCCACATATGCTATGATATAGGAGAGTTCTCACACTTGTTTTTAGATATGTGCATTTGGCATTTGAGGCCAAATTTTAATTCCATTCAATGCACACATTTAGGGGGAGCTCACTATATCATAGGATCCAAAATCTTATCATGTTTCAATCTCTTGTAAGCTTTAATTGTGTTGTCATCAATCACCAAAAAGGGCGAGATTGAAAGTGCATCTAGCCCTTTAGTGGGTTTTGGTGAATTGAGTGACAACACAATTAAAGGTCTAACGAGTTTGCTAAGTTTATCAAAGGTTCAAAAGAAAAGCAAACTTGATAGTATTTCACACAGTGTTGAAATAAAAGTCAAATTTTGTATTGTTGCATTGGAAGTTTACGGGAATAATCTAATTCAAGCAAAAGACAACAATGCAAATGGAATCAATGAAATAGCCTATATGTTGTGGGATATCATAGCATTATGTGAAAGCAAACATGTTTGGAAAATAGGAAATGAGACATAAGTTGATAGTCTTGGATTGGTCTCTATATTGGCTTGCTTTGCATAAACAAGAAGAGTTGGATAGTGGACTAGTGTTGATCAAGGATTAAATGATGAATCAATAATGCATTAGTGAGAAAACACCAAGCAAAGGTCAAATGACAAAAGAGACAATATATATTGGATATAAAATGGTCTCTACTTTGGTTTGCTTATATGGACAAAGATTGGAAAATCACTTTGCATTAATATGATCAAACTAGAAGTATAAAGATAGAGATTGAAGTGAGTGGTAGGAGTGTCAAGCCAAAATAAGGAAGATCTAAGAAATTGTGAATTGGCTTGACCATGTTGATGTGGAGTCTCATATATCAAAGCTTGATTGATCTCAACACTCATATCTACAAGATATTCAAGCAAGGATCACAATATTGAAGAAATGATTTTCAATCGGTGCTTAATATAATGTGACTTGAGTATGGCTTGATAGGGTGAAGATAGCAAGGAAAAGACTCTGAGGTACTAAGCAAAGTTGAAGGTCAAGTAGACTGAGGTACTATGGCTAAGGTGAAGAAGAGAGTACTTGCATTGAGTCGAAGTACTAATCGAGCTATGAGGAGTCATATTATGTTGAGGATCAAATTATTAGTGGAAGTGACTTGAAGTCATGGGCTGAAATAATATGTGTTGGAAAGATTCAAGTTACAAGCTCTAAGGATTGTTTGCTCAAAGAAATTAAATAAGGATGATTGCAAACACATGCTTAAGGTATTACAAGAATGAGGACAATACATTCAATGGTGCAGCCCCAAATTATCAAAAGATACGGTGACCAACTCAAAGGCATTTAAATTATTTGATGTTTTGAATTTGAGTTTAGGAAAGACCGTACTACAAAGGGGGATGCAATGTGCATGCTTAAATGTGCAACAACGTGCTCAAATTCCACCAAACATCCTCTCATACCTTGCCCAGACTCCCTGCAAAACAGTTTTTTATTCGGAGCTTTTTTGGGCAGCGCAGCAGTGCTGTTTCCCAGAGCAGCAGTGCCGGGCCTGAGAGCGGCAGTGCCGCGACTTATAGTTACCGTTGGACTGCAGGGAGTACTTGTATCCCCTTTCTGCTGCCCCCAACGGTCATCTCGACCATTCCCTTCTCTGGTGCTCACAGCAACAGCTCTCTCCCTCTCTCTAACTCCATTGGAGCCCCCCAAGTTTCTCCCTTTGATTCCTCTCCAATCCTTTGAGAGATTGAGCCTCCAAACTCCATTAGAGAGCAGCCCAAACTGTTCTTCATCGTCTAGAGCACTTGGTTCGCGTTCAAGCCGGTGGATTGCATTCGTTACTCTTGGAGCTTGCTCCTAGCCGGCTAGAGCGTCGCCCGTGGAGCTTGCCAACTTGTGTGGCAGCCCCGGGAGGTTTGTAACCATCCCATTGCAGCTAAAAAATCACCCCTCACTTCAAGAGTTCACTCTCTTGATTTGAGAACGAGGGAAAGGCAAGCCTTGTGTGGCGAGCCTAAGCCTTGTGTGGCGAACCTCAACAACGTGGACTTAGGCCAGCCTTGGTGGCGACGCTAAACCACGGGATAAATCTTGTGTCACTTGTGTTTGTGTTATTTGCTTTACTTGCATTTGTCCTCAAGGTGATTTCTAGGGTTTGGTCCTGATCTACTTGGTGGTGCAGCTCCTACCTATTCTAAGAGGTTCTACAGGTTTTATACTATCCTAGGAAGGTTTCCATTCAAGCAGAATTTTGATTTGCTGGTTAGATTTTGAATTATATACATATCTGTCTCACTATCCAGCACTGCCGGGCTGAGAGCAGCAGTGTCGGGCAGAGCAGCAGTGCCGGGCTCCAGAGCGGCACTGCCGCGCCTGTAACTTGATAAGTTCTGCAGATAATTTTTAAACAGGCCTATTCACCCACCCCCCTCTAGTCCTGCTGGGCGACATCAAGGTCCTTTCAATTTTGATTCGACGAGGTAACAGAAGATACAGTTCAAGGAGAAGCAATTATAGAACGACAAGAAATACGCTCCCACCATCTACTACCCCAGGCATGTTAATCAAGGAGTACATATAAAACACCAGAATAAAATGCATAAGGTTATTTAAAGCACATAACACAACAACGATACAAAAGTTGTATAACACAGAGAGACTAACCTCAACCTTTGGCTGGCTGCACACTAGACATAGATCCTTTTTGTAGCTAGAGTGAACTGAAAATTACCAAGATCACGTGTTAAGTATATGCAAAGCACATGACCAAGAAAATTATCCTATATTTCTTATTACAAACATTAATGGTTTTACAATGTTATTGGGTTTGTAGCTAAGTTCCTGTTATTTGACCGAGTTTTTTTTCAGTGCTAGCTTCAACTGAATTTTTTAGATCCTTTAAGTGTCTAGTTAGTAGGAATGTATGCCTACCCGGTCCATATTTAATAATAATCATTATGCAACTATGCTATCATCTGATGGATCTCTAAACTATGTATAGCTTTGAGAAACAGACAACTCACATATATTACTGAATTCCATAAATACAAGACACAATTTAAATCATTGAATCCAACAATAAAAAGATACATCTATTGTGCAGTGCAATGTTTTCCATCCCAATATTTGTATAAATCCGAGTCTATTATTTCTAATTGATAGAGCACAATTAGCTAGGGTTAGCAACTTGCATAATTTGGCCTGGGCCATTTCACTATAGAAGAATAGATGCATTTAAAATTGCCCTTGGTTGGAAAACTGAGGACTAAATTTAGTAGTTGCAATAAATACAAATCTATGGCCCTGTTTGGATCACTCTAACTCGGCTAGAGCTAGAGGTTAGAGTTAGTTTGTAAACTAGCTCAAACTAGCTCTAGCTTTGGATTCAAGACTAGTTTGAGCTAGTTTGATAATAAATTATTTTTACAAATCATTGAAATATATCCATGTGGGATCTTATTTAAAAGTATTTATTGTAACAAATTCAATGGTGTAATCAGAATTTTATTTGGATGTTTGGTTTGTTAATTATAACATTTTTTGTAGTTGCATATGAGGTGGGTCCCATGTTCTACCACAACCAGCCCAAACTAGCCCAAATAATCACCTCTTTGTGGAGCTAGTTTTTTTGGGTGGGCTAGTGCAACTAGCTCAATCTAGCTCTCTTGTTTGGATACTTTTAGGCTAGTTGGGTGCAAACTAGCCCAAACTAGCTCTAGCTCTAGGATCCAAACAGGGCCTATATCCACATAGTATTTCAACCTATGGCCCCACCAAACATCGAATCATGTAACACAGGATCAGAGAATCGATGGATCTAATAGTAAAGGAATTGTGCCTTGCTGAAGCTTACACAGGGGGTGGCATGTGTAGCCAGGTGAGGTCTCCATCCGTGGATCTGGCTGGACATCAACGAACCATGGCAGCAGCATCGTTGTCCTATGAACTAACCTACACAGGCTTTCAATGGTGTCGAGGCATAGAACAAATGAGGGAAAGGGGCCGCAGCCAGGGTTTCGGGCATTGCTCGAGTCACCCTGCGCAGGGAGCCGGCGAGTGGTGTTGGGGTTGTTGGCCTGCTGAGATAGGAAGGTGTCTCCATGGCCGCACACCACCTGCCCGAAGAATCCGGGTGCTCTCCTCCGATACGAGGAGGCGAAGGGTAGAGGAGGGAAGAGGTTGCGGTGAGATGTGAGGGCTCTCTATGCATGAGGAGGTGGAGCTATCGGTGTCGTGGTCCCTCCCATCCACGACAACGCTGCGTGCAGCAGCGAGGAGGGTGGTGGCGGCGGACGGTGGCGAGTGGGGAGGCGCGCGGGGGACCATCACGGTATGGCAGCGGCGGCGGCGGGTGATGAAGAGAGAGATGGGAGGGAAACTGGGCTGGGTTGCGGGCGTCTCTCTGCAAAACTGACAGCGGGGGTGTTCTGAAAAATAGCGAGACTATCGAATTTTCCCTTCTTCTTGTTGAAATAAAATTTATATAAAGGTTTTGATCATTAAAATTCAGAATAAGTATATTGTTTGAAGGAGACAGGTTGGACGACGAGTTGATTTTCTGAAGATTGAAGGGTGTTTTTGTAAAACACGCAGAGGCATATGTGTCGCTGCATGGGGAAGCCACGGAGCCCGAAATTCTGTGGTGCTTCCATAATCCTAATTTTTTACAATTTGACCCTTTTTTGAACTATTTTCACGTTTGAACCCTAGAGAAACTATTCTCGATTTTGGACCCTGTGGTCGACGCTATGCCCCACGGCGCCGAGGTAACACATGTCGACGCCATGCCTTGCGGCGTCGAGCATTTTGACCAGGGGCTGAGTTGACGCTGACGTGGAAGGCACCTCGACGTCACAGGCCACGGCGCCGAGCTCGGCGCCATAGATCACGACGCTGAGATATTAGTTATCTAGGCTTTGTAAATATAACAAAGTACTATTTATTTCTTGTGTTATTCAAAATCATTCTTGTAGTACAACTGGTCAATGCATCAAGTGAGGAGATCAAGGTCATGGGTTTGAACCTAGAGATATATACATTTTGCTACGTTTTTAAGCAATATTTTTTATAGAATACATTTGTTTACAATTATGAATTAATTTAATTTAATTATAACTAAGTAATATTTTTATATGATTATTTATTTAATTATAATCATGGAGTAATTATTTATTTATTTATTAGTTTATATATCTCGACTAAAATTTATTGATGGGTAAAAAGATATTTCAAAATCAAAGCATTAGAACAACCAAACGCATTGTTTCAAACATCAAATAAAAAATAAATTATAAAAACGGAATGTTTCAAGAGCTTTAAAAATAAATTAAATACTTCTTATTTTGAAATCAAATAAAAACAAATTATAAAAAAATTTAAATAATTCTTATTTTGAAATTAAATAAAAACAAATTATAAAAAAAATGTACTTTTACTGATTTGAATCCACAACCAAAGGCTCCCCAACTTGAGCCTTGCCCAAGTGAACTACACATGCGATTCTAAATAACACTAGAAACAAATAGTACTTGTTCTATTTACAAAGCCTAGATATAAAAACTAATATCTCGGCGCCGTGGCCTGTGGCGCCGAGGTGCCTTCCACGTCAGCGTCAACTCAACCCCTGGTTAAAATGCTCGGCGCTGCAAGGCATGGTGTCGACATGTGTTACCTCGACGCCGTGGGGCATGGCGTTGACCATAGGGTCCAAAACCGAAAATAGTTTTTTCAGGGGTTCAAACGTGAAAATAGTTCAAAAAAAAAGGTCAAATTGTAAAAAATTGGGTTCCAGAATCGAGTGGGTTTTAATAACCCCGATAGCCTATGCACCGAAATTTCATATCAAATATGGCTGCAAGGATATTCACGAAGATTAAGGATACTACAGGTCAAGTGCAAACTTGATCACTCGATGCTCGATTAAGGATACTACAGGTCAAGTGCAAACTTGATCACTCGATGCTCGGAGGTGCTTGACGTAGTATGTACGTTTTCAAGAAGATTAAGGATACTACAGGTCAAGTGCAAACTTGATCACTCGATGCTCGGAGGTGCTTGACGTAGTATGTACGTTTTCAAAATTCTTTAGTTGTACTATTAAGAGGAATTCAAGACTAAGTAACTGATGTGAGTTTGGGTTTAAATCACTTGGATGTGCACATGAGGTATACAGTCCCAATTCAGCTCGTAAGTCCTCATTGGATAGATTTTAAGTCAAGTCTCAAAGAGATCAAATTAAATGAGATCAGACTTAGAACAGGCTAAAATATATTCACTGGATGATTGAGACCTACATAACATGGTTACCGGAGTTCACCCTATGGTTCGTGCAGCGAACAGCGGTCGGAACGCGTTCGTTCGTGCGGCAACGGGGCAACAAACAGGCCCTTAGACCATTCGGTTCTTTCAACCAGTATCCAAATTTCTGAGTCCATACTTGAATTACCAGCTGATGCAATTGATAGATTTCCCAAATTCAGGCAGGCAGGATACAGACCCTTTATAACACTTCGTTTCTTTTGTACCCTACAAGCTCAAATATACATTGCCAGATACTTGGACGCCCAGCTTGACAAAAAGAATACAGGGCAACGAAAGAAGAATGAAAACAGGACAGGTACCAACGTCAGGAAACATAAACCCTGACACGGATTTCACAATCTGTACCGTATACGGGAATACAGCCCTTGGCAGCCCAAATGGCTTAATAAGAACTGAGAAAATAAAGAACTCGGCTAAGTAATGTACTAAGGCAGCGGACTAAACTGACCAAATTTGGATTCTCCAAATCTAGGTTCCTAGTAACTTGTCGCTATAATTGTCCATCAAGCCACATGGTTAGGTTTTGCTCTTGAACTTGCGCTGTGCTTTCAGGTCAACTACAACGACAGTGATGTTGTCTTTGCTCCCCTTCTGAAGAGCAAGCTTCGACAAACATTCAGCAGCCGCTTGAGCAGCTGGGTCAGCGGAATCACCAACCCGTGGGGCTGATGATGAGCTTGTGCCATTCTTTTTGTGCCACAGAAGTATCCGCTTGCGAGCAATTTCACATACCTCTTCATTTGACATTACATCCCAGAGGCCGTCACTGGCAAGAATAAGGCACTCATCATCCTTAGCACGTGGAACTACTGTTACCTCTGGGACTGGAATTATCCATGGCTTCAGATATCTGTCACCTGCAACAAATAGAAGCCATTAAAGTTCAGTTCTGATCATATAGTACATGCTTTTGTATCTTGGAATCTTGTTTCAAGTAAAACAACTAAAACTAGCAAGCTTAGACTACTCTCTTCTACAAACATGACATGTCCTGAGTATGGTACACTTAGGGTAACATAATCAATGGCAAGAAAACATCTTCTGTGGCCCTTGCTAATGCACAGAAGAGACCTTACATGCTCACTTTCACGTTAGGTCAAAGCTCAAGCAGAGGAGACAAATTCCGAAATTAGTGTAAAGGTGTATGTTCTACACTACAGTGACAGATCTATGCATGTCTTGTGCTAGTATATAGAACTAAATCAGCAAAGTCCATTAGTTTGTATGCATCATATACAGACAAACGTTAAAACGTTGTAAAATTACAATAGAAAACATTGTACCTCAGAAGACAAGTGTTCAAAAGACAGCATGCATCAGAACATAAAAGGAGGAAGAATGCCCAGAAATGAGTGTACTTGAGGATGTTCGGAGTCAAACACGATGGCTCCAAAAGGGGAAGGGGTAGTGTAATTTGCCAAACATGCCCAGGACCTTGTGCATTAGACCATCTGTTTGAATTCGCTTCTCTATATTTTACGAGTTTCATGGAGTCTCATTGGGAGCTTACTTAGGATTTCCATAGAGAAGGAAAGAAAATACGTAATCAACCATCAATGCATACCTATGCAAATTCCCCAGTTCTAAATTGAATACCCATATCAAATCATGTTCAACTGCACTGTTCTGAACTAACTAAAAGGTTTCAGTAACTTGTTGCCCCCACCCCCAAATAAGTAACTGCTTCAAAACACAAAGCAGATGGAGACAAATATGAGAGAAACTGCCCTTGCACAAGGATATAAAACATCCTAGGATTCCATCACCCTCATGGTTTACAAAATTCTCCTTAGCAGCTCCCTAATGCACAACCGTGAGAAAAACAAGCTTAGCTAGGGAAAAGAATTGCCGCGGGTGGGGGGGTATTTTTTTCTAGGCTGCCTAGTTGCCCCGGCTCACAAAGCAGCACGGTAGAGCGTAGCCATCAGAACAAGAGTATAGGGAAGATCTATCACCTATCTACGCCACAAGTAAGCATACAAAAAGAGGCATGACCAAACCATACAACTACCAGGCCTTTGTGACTTCCAACCATGTATGGAACCAAGTAAGTATCACAGGCTATTGGTCTTATGATGATTCAGGATACGTAGTTTTTCTTCCCTTATTCCCTCTACGATAGTGCTCCCATAATTCCACAAAAAGAATGCTTTAACCATTGTAGGACCCTGACCTTTCTGGCCAATAGAAACTTAAGACAGAATAAAATGAGTGGAGTCAGAATCAGAATATTCAGGGTATAAGGAACATTGCAGATAGGATCTTTGGATGCTCTATTTGAACAGGATCTGAATTCAGTGCCATGTACTACATCATATCAAAGGGCACAATCCATTTTCATGGCTTCCTTGAATTTAACAGCTCTAGGAAAGACGTGCAGTGCTTGGAAACTGAAACTTACAAAAATATTATTACAACACAGGAGAGCCTGGGAAGGATGAAAATCGTGTAATATACAGTTTGGAGTAATCCTAGCGTGAAGAAAATGGTTTCTTTCCACTTAATAACAGACAGTTGCTCACTTGAAAGCCCGAAATATTTTCTCAACAACCAACAAAATTAAATCAGCTCTTATATAACATTCCTATTTTGCCAGATAACTTATTATTTATCATGCTAGGCTGCTAATTTGTCCCAACTACTTTTTTGTAAAAAATTGACAGCAGAGTAGCATCAACAATCTTATTCAATCAACACAGATGACATTTAGGTGATGGTCCTTCAATGCATATTATTGTGCTGTTGTGGACCAGAAACTACATTAGAATTGTAGAATCACCAGGTAAAAAAACTTGATAATAACTAACACATTCCCTGTCACCAAAACTAGAGGTTGCAGAGATGTTGATGAACTAGTAATAAACCAAATAGCAATACATTAACAGAAATTTATTCAAATTTCCTCTTCCAAATCCTTGCATGAACAGTAAACCAAGGTGGCTTATATAGTAAAGCAGTGTGCTGGAGAGTAATAAAAGGCATACCAATTGATCGCGACATTGCAAGAACACCAAAAACTCGATAACCATTCCATTGTATGACCTTGCCACCTTCTGCCTCAATCCTTGCATACTCATCCTCCCTGTTAGGCTGAAGAACAAAAAGAGCAAAGCAGTCAACATCTGATTAACATGTGAAGTGAAAGGTCATGCAAATAAACAGCGTTGCAGGAGAGCTTACTTTATGATCCACCGACAGAGGCACGGGCTGCTTGCCACGGCAGAGCACTGCCCGTGAATCTCCACAATTGGAGACAATGATATGTGAGGAACAGATGACAGCGACGACCGCCGTTGAACCCACGGTCTCAGGTGCCACAGGTTCTGGCGTGAGCATCACAGCAGCGTCACTTGTGCCTGCTTCGCCACCACCTCCCCTGATGGCCTTGCCCCCAACCTCGTCGTCCACTCTAGCGAAAGAACCCACGAAGGACTTTTCCCACTGTTTCTTGAACTCCATGTCTCCCAAGTTAGCAGCACACACGGTCTCCTCTATCCCGCTCAGCTGCTCCAGTAGGGCCACATGGAGGCGTTCCCGACAGTAATTTGCTACCTGCAACGAATTGAGCAAATGCCACTCAATGTAGCTGTACGAACAACAAACTGCTCGATTTAGGAGTACACCGTACATACTAGAGTACCAAAAATGAGCCTGCTAGGAAGTCATTAATGAACGGGTAAGCATACCTGCGCACCACCGTGTCCGTCGTAGACACCAAAGAAATGTGCAGGTAAGCGGAACGTCATGGGATCGAGCCCATCGACGACAGCATTGCCGGTGAGCATCCAGAGTGGCACGTCAAAGAATCGCGGCACTATAGCAACGGCGTCCTCCATCTCCGGTCGGCGGCCGCATATGGAGGTGTAGCCCCAGAGCGGCACGCAGTCGACGGCGAAGACACTCCTCCCACCAGCCGCGACCCTGGCCTCCGCCTCGACCGTGGCCGCGGACGCGGCCGAGTCCTCGAACACCACGGGGCCACCACCCTCCGCGGCGAAGAAACCCAGCCCAACCCCCTCGAAGTCAGCGCTGGCCACGCTGCTGCAGTCGCTGGCCACCGAGCACGGGCTCCCGGCCACAGACGCGTCTCCCCCTTCCCCTTCCCCTTCGGGCGCCAGCGCGTCGTCGTCCACCACCGCCGAGGCCGTCCTGACCGGGGGCACAGTCACAGGCACGGAGACCCCCTCCATGGCACCAACGACCGCCGCGGCGATCGGTTCCGCCGCTGCCGCAGCGATCAGCGTAAGCCCCGCAGCGGCGGGGCTAAACGTCGGCGCGGGCGGCGCGGCGAGCGGCGCCACGACCGCTACGACGTCCTCCATCCCTCCTCCAGCCTCCGCCTCCACCTCCGCCTCCGCCTCCGCAGCCGCCGCCACCTTCTCCAGGATCACCTTCCCAGGCCGGCTCAAGTCCTTGGCAGAAACAGAAGCACCGCATCGCTCCCGCTACCCCTCCGCCGCCGCCTCTTCATGTGCCTCCAGATCTGCTCTGATCCGGCCCCAAATCCGGCGCCCGAACCTCGCGCGGGTCCGGAGGCAGGCACACGCGGATCCGATCCGAGCCCAAGCCCCCCGAATCGGCAAAAGCACACACGGGGGCAGGCAACGCCCTCCTCGTGAGTGGTGACGACGAAGGAAGGAAACTCGGGGAAGGCTAGCGAGCAGCGGCACCACCCACCGCCAAAGTGCGTCGTCGTACAGTAGCGAGGCAAGGGATGCTTGACCTGGGGAGCGGGGAAGCGGAGGGAGATTTGGCAGCCGTTCGGGGGCTGGGTAATTGCTGCGATGCGGCTCGGGAGCCGGGAGTTACCGGCAGAAAGGAGGGTCGGGAGAGGGAGAGAGACGACGGGCGGGGCGAGGGAGGGAAAGCTACGTGCACTCGCCGCGCGCGTGTGGGGGACAGGTGTCGAGGCCGCGCCAGTGGGGACGGGACGCGCGGGGGCCGCGGGGATCGGGTGCGCCGTCGCGAGCACCCGGCAGCGGCGGGGCTAGAGGGGCGCGTGTCGATGCTTGGGGAGGGGCGCGTGGAGGGCAGGACAGCGAACTGATGAGGAAGTTGTACTAGTAGAGTCATCAGTGGTGACGGACCTGCCGATCAGCTACGTAGTACGGCTAGTCTATCATCGCCTTGCTTGTCAGGTTTGGGCGTTTGTTTGGCCTGCCACCGCTGCCCATGGTGCGATGGCCATACTGCTGTTGCCTGCTGCTGGCTTCCCTCGCTGACCAAAAGCCGTCTTTCTTAAAATAAATGCATTTAAAGCTTATTGAAGAATCAGTTTTTTTAAAAAAAAATACTAACTTACTGTATCAAAAATAATGTTAATGCACTTACATTTCTAAAAGTAATTTTATTATAAAAGTATATTTCCATGACCAATCTAAGATATCTATTGTTTGAGGGAACCTAATGATACTTAAAAAGACAGCCTTATGCATATATATACACGTACTGTACGTTGGTAACAGAGCGGTACGGTACACAATTTACACCGGAGAAATCTTGTGGCCAAGACATGAGCAGCTGTTTTGCGTGAGCGACTCAAACATCTTTCCAGAAAAAAAGGGGCAAGATAGCGAGCAAAAAGGAGACGCTGAAAATGACACGACAGCTATCAGCGCCGCCACGTGTTCCCGGCCGAACCTGGCAACGTGACGAGCGGGCAACGGTGCGACACGAGCCCGTGTCCCGTGACCCGCCCGAGCAGAAGCCGCGGGCCCGCGGGCACAAGTACTAGTACTACTCGCAGCACTCTGCAGGCGAAGCGACGGCCGAACAGCAAACACCGCATCGCGCGCCCATGGCCATGGCCCATGTGCGCCCCCCTCGCCGTCCGTGAAAAGAAATGGAGCTGCCAAGTTACGAAAATGCCCCCCCCCTCCATTTCTCCGCCTCCCGTCCGTATCGGGGTCAGTGGGCTACACTGCCACTGGGACCCACACGTCAGTGCGCCCCACGTGAGGAAACACAAACTCGACGTCTTTTTTTTTTTTGTGCTCCGAGTCAGTGGGCCCAGCTTTCTCATCAATCCGAGTCGGAGCACGTGGCTTTCTCTGCTCCGTCCGTCAAAACTCGCAGGCGGATGGTGGGGTCCCCCATGTCCGGTTGGCTTTAAATACTGCTGCTAGCTTTTGGCCCGCGACGCGACGGCATTGGACGATCCGAGGCGTGCGCGCCCAACACGTGGAGGCACAACCAGCACGTCACCGTAGGACGGTGGCAAAAGAACAAAACGCTACGCGCACAACGGGCGGCTTCTCGTCGCGAAAAAAAAAAAAAAACACGGGCGGCTTCTTCTCGGCACGAGTCTCATTCGACTGGATATTTACAAATAGCTCGGACTTGTCAACGCTCAGCTTTTTTAGCTCCTGTCTCAACTTATACAAATATATCATAATTATTTATAAATATAGTTTTATATATAATTAAGTCATTTTAACTTGATATTGTGTGAACAATTATATTCTTTTCTAGAGGACGGAAATGGTTAGGACTAAAAATTAGTTAGAATTAGGTAGCTACTTGGCTAAGTGTTTCTCTAACACTTTTGGATTTTTCCAATATCCTTAACATATGTATTATTTTACAACAGTCTTTTAGTGACTCTTACCACTCATATTCACCTCGAAATTTCAATTTGAGATGAGATTAGAAAATACTAAATAATATACTCCCTCTATCCCAAATTATAAGACATTCCAAGAATCTTAGAGAGTCAAAGCATTTCAAGTTTGACCAATAATTAAAGAGAAAACTAAAAAGATTTATGACATCAAATATGTATAATATAAAAATATAATTGATAACAGATCTAATGATATTTTTTTGGCATCATAAATGTTATTATATTGTCATATAAGTTTGGTCAAACTTGAGATACTTTGACTCTCCAAGATTTTTGGAATGTCTTATAATTAGGGACGAAGGGAGTAGGTTCTATTTGAATTCTTAAAATTAAATTTATTTTAATAATAAATTACACATACATCAATTAATCTAATATGGTTGGATATAGATTATATTTGTATATTATTGTTGGTTATACGAGAGACGTACTTATTTATTCTATTTCTATGGTAGAAGAACGAGTTATAAGAATGTGTTATAAGATACAAAGTGAAAACATGTAATGAAAATCTATAGAATCAATTTTCATCTCACCCTATGAATTTGAAATAGACTCTTATGTGCACTTTGAAAAGTAGTGGAATATCAAATTCTAAGCCAAATAGCCTAGCTTATTAATGTATATTTCAATTCCTTCCGCTAAAAGGATCCAAATGGCCCTACCAACCTGTTTCGATGTTGGTATTGAGGCCTAGAATTTAGCATTAGGGTCGGATACCCCCAATTCTATTGTTTGGATGGTCTTGGTATTCGCAGGTGGAAACAAGCTTCAGTACCACACAACATTCGCTACTCCTACTCGGCCCTGCCCACAAAACCACTACCCTTTCTTCCCCCGACACGAGAAAAAAGGAGTCACCGCTCGCTAGCTCCTCCACCCCTCGACGGAGGCCTTCGCCGCCTCGTCAAAGATGTCCTTCCTCGTGTGCACTAGCCCTTCGGCCCCCTTGCCGCCGGAGACTTCGTCTTCTCTTGCTCCAGCAAGGTGCCATGCTCAACGATGCCTCTACCTACTCCCTAGCTCATGCTCAAGGAGGACGGCAAGAGGCGACACGAGCTCACATAGGGCGAGTGGAAGCGGCCGCCAAGGGGCGTCGTGGTCATGGCGCTGCTGCCACACCTCTGGCGGCAAAGTGGCGTCGGAGTGGGAGAGGTCACGGAAGGGGGAGGCAGCGTGCTTGGGATAGCTCGTGGCAAACGGGTTAGGATGCTCTACGAGGTGTCCAAAACTTTTATTTTGAAAAGTATATACTATATTTGAGCAAAATATTACTAAAATAGGTGTCATATGGTTTCAAATGAATTTGGAAGAGTTTTTGAAATTTCAAAATCCCCAAAACCTTTTTTATTAGAAACGAAAAACATTTTGTTTCATTCTCGCTCCTTTGTTTTTGTCCGCCCGGCCCACCAACACCGTGTCGCCAAAGCCCATCCTCAATGACACAGCAACCCGTTTCGGCCCCATCCAACCGCCAATCCGCCATGACCCAGCTGAAGCGGAGCCCGTGCAGATCCTCACCGGCTTGCCGTTTGCCCCCACGCCGCGCGAAACTCCGGTAAAGGACCCGCCGAGATGGATCCTTTTGGGAACGGTGGAGAGGTTGGCATTCTAAGGCCAGTCTCAACGGGATTTCACAGGAATATCATGTACATTAATTAGGTTGACATATTATAAAAAAAGAATCTTAGTATGAAACGGGAAGGAAAGAGAAGGAGATCGTTTCGTGGCCACGACACGACCGAGCGCAGTTACCGAGTCACCACGAAACTCGCGTTGAGAGGGGTTGTGTGTTTCATCGTCATCCCGTGCGGCCAAGCTGACGGTGCGCTCCTCCCGTGTCCTTCCCGCCTCATCCCCAATCCTTCCTGCCTCCCTCCAATCCTTCCCGCCTCCTCTCTGTGTTGATGCTGCGCTGAGATTTTGCACTTGTCTATTTGGTCAAGTACTCCAGTTGAGATGGAGCGGGAGCTGCTGCAACGGGCGGCGGCGACACTGGCGGCAGCAGGCGATGCATGGAGGCGCAGCCCCAGCGGCAGCCGCGCACGCCGCTGCCTGGCGGGGTTGGGGCGGGCCCGCGCCAACCAACGCATGGCGTTTCGTGGCGGAGCTTAGGGCCACCCTTGGCCGGATCGCCGGCAATGGCGCCTACGCCTGCAGAGCAAGAAGGCCGTCAACGCTGTGATCTTCGGAGAGGTAAAAGGAAAAATTAATGGAAAAAGACTACTTTCTTGTCTGTACTTTTCCTCACACATTCTCGATGTACTTTTTTCCACTGTTCTTGATCAGATCTCACCAAGATCTAAACAATTTTGTTCTTATTCTGGATTAGTTTACCTGACATATCTATTGTTCCAGTTTTTTATTCGACGGAGAAGTTTAGATTCAGATTTTACTTTTCTGTCCAAGCTAATTTGATCTTGATGTTGGACTCGGGAAATTGTCTGTTTTATTTATCACCTGTATTCTTGACAATCGTATGAACTGAATGTGTAGGAATGCAGTTTGTGTGGAAATAGCTAAATGGCTACACGTGGTGTTGCACGTATTTTAGTTTGTATGGAAATGGCTACATAGCATACGAGGTATATGATCCCATCACTTTGCAACAATTAAATGCTTTATTTAACTTTGGAATTGGTGAAATGAAACGTGACAGTGTGAAGGCTAATTTCATTCATCGTTTCATACCGCTTTAGATGATGTAATGTTTTGGAAACCGTATAGTGAAACTAGCAATTGAGACTGTCCTAATTTCCACGGCACAAACTGACTTTTGACATTGCCTGTTGGATCATCCTCAGATTTTTTTTTAGTCATGGCCATTACTCCTACTACTCATTAGGCTGCAGGAACCTCCTTTTCAGGGGGCATCGTGGACGAATCTCCTGGGCGGATGCTGCCTCCTTTGCAGCTCCACAGACCACTACCAACTGATCAGTCAATTCACCTGCATCTCTTTCTTTCTACATGCTTGAAGCCATTCGAACGGAAAAAGAAAAAGGAGATCCTGCTGATTGCCGGACATGCCCAGTACAAAGCTGATACAACTCCAGTTGTTTATGTTCTAGACTTCTAGTAAGTCTAGGGCCTGTTTCGAACCTGTTTCGAACGTAGGAATTTTACAGGAATTGCACAGTAATTTTACAGGAATCAGTTCATTTTCACAGAAAAAAGTACAGCAACAGCAAAATATCCTCCGTTCCAAACAAGCCCCTAGTATGTTAAAAAATGTACCTTAGCGACACCTGTTAACGATCTAAATGGCATGTACAGCGCGCGGAAGGGGCTGTAATAATTCTGAAGAAAACGACCAGTTTGAATAGTCATAGTCCTACGTTTTCAAGGCAGTTTTCCGTCGTCAGGACAAGCTGGGCACTTGACAGATTCTACACTATACTGCAGAGAGGATTAGAGAAGACTTTAGCAAACGGCTGGCTTTGAACAGTAAATTACAAAAAGGTCACGGTTTGGATAAAGCTAGATGGGCGGCAACGCTTCTCTAGCTGGGAGAAGAAGGCTGCAAGTAATGTACCTACAGTAGTCCGTATTGGTCTATATCCTCTTGCCGTGCTGCAATGCAATGCAATTATCATTACAGGGTTGAGAAATTGAGGTTGCCTTGGCAGGTGACGAGGGGAGAGGTAGAGAGAATTGCAGCCCTTCGATCTGCGAAGGTTTATAAAGATGCAGCATTCAGCATTTCTGCTGAGTACTGAGCACGGAGTGTTCGCATCGCACGTGGCTCAGTATTGGCTGGATGGACTCGTTCCGTGTTTTTCCATCTGCAGAAGAAAAGACCGACGAGCTGCATGAGCTGGTTCGGCTCCAGCTGCGAGACCACGGACTTGCGATCTGGATCATGCCATCCGCGTCCGGGCCTCCGGGGCGGCGCCAACAAATGGTTGCCCGCCGTCCCTTGCCAGCCAATATGCACAAATGGCAGGCAGCTGCGCAGCAGCAGCAGCAGCAGTCGGCCTGTGGGTCTTGCCGTCCCATGAGAAGGGCGGCACAAACATCCAACAGGCCCGGCGCCCATCGGTCAGCGAAGGGCGGAAAATCGGTGGTGAGAGCAATGGGCCCAGGTGGCGCCTCACATGCTATGGGACGTGATGGATGGTTGTTCAGATGTGCAGGTTGACACATTGATCCTGACACCGGCGACTTGTGATCTGAACACACTTGCCTAATCTTTGGATATGAGCTATAGTAGGCCCAGGTGGCGCCTCACATGCTGACTACTGCACTCTTGACTCTTGAGCGCAGGTTTATCTCTGCAAATGTTCTTATTCAGTCCTTTTAGATTTTGATTGAACAAAATAGCACAAGGGTCATACACAATCAGGAGACATTTCTCCTGTTGGTTCTAAAAAGAGTAAAGTACACTATCGGTCCCTAAACTTGTTTCGTTGTGTCATCCTGGTCCCTAAACTCGTAAATCGACCGTTTAGATCATCAAACTTGTTCGGTTGTGTCATCCCGGTCCCTAAACTCGTAAATCGACCGTTTAAATCATCAAACTTGTTCATCTGTGTCATCCTAATGCCTAAACTTGTTTGGTTGTGTCATTTTGGTCTAAACAAAATGATTTAAAAACTATATATCAAAAAATAATTCATAACTTTTTTATATGAACTTGAATGAAGACAAACTTTATATTAAAATTATAGTTCTCGATGTGATCTACAACTTTGTAGTTGAAAAGTTTTTAAAATAAAATTGTTTAGACTCCCAAAATATTAGTGTATGTTTGTACATTGTAAAATTTAAAATTTAAAATTAAGTTTTCGGACACTAAATGACTTCAGATAGAAAACTTTTCAACTACAAAGTTGTAGAACACATCGAGAGATATAATTTTGTTTTGATATAAATTTATCTTCATTCAGTTCATATGAAACATTTATGAATTATTTTTTGATATTTAGTTTTACATCGTTTTGTTTGACCAATATGACACATCTGAACAAGTTAGGGACCGAGATGACACAGATGAACAAGTTTAAGAATCTAAACGATCGATTTACTAGTTTAAGGATCGAGATGACACAACCGAACAAGTTTAGTGACCCAGCAGATGAACAAGTTTAGAGATTTAAACGGTCGATTTACGAGTTTAGAGACCACAATGACACATGATCACAAGTTTAAGAACCGCTGGTACACTTTACTCTTCTAAAAATATCCTCCCCAATTACCGTGAGTACTAGATCAACAAGGCGCAGAGTGCAGCAGCCTCCCAACTGTATGCTGCGAACCGGGAAGAACACAAATGTTCGTTCAGAAATCTGAAGGGTGCTTTTGGTAGAAACTGCAATCTCTATTTTATGGATCAGGCAAGGTCGAATTACCACTTGCTATTGGGATCACCATAGAGACCGTACAACCAGGGGACCACTGAATGCTCTGCAGGTGGCTTGTCCGAGAGACATGTCCATTGACATCCAGTTTCGTCATACAGTGTATCGTTTTCCACTTTTCCGTTTCTTTTTCACCACACCACGCTCAGCATCATCGTGTTCCATGCACGCCTTGCAACCGTGTGAGGACTGCTAGCTTCAAGGATTGTCAGGAAAGGCACCGGTCAGGTTTTAGGCAAGTACCGAACATTAATGCGCAATTAAGTGAGTGAAGCGACTCGGCTAAACAAGGTTTGGACAGGCTATGGGGTCCCATGATTCAGCTAGGCCTGGCCAGGACAAGAGATTCTGCACCACTAGTGCATCGCACCGTATCAACAATGTCCAAGTGCATACTCCAGTACCATAATGATGCAATCCAAAATTTCATCCGGGGTTGTGGCAAGATGAGGCGTACAATGAACCGCATCCGCACTGCACTGCGCCCTGTCCTCAAGTCCTTATCCAAACAAGGCACGACAATATAGAGTCTGATTGCTTGCTTGGCTTGTTGTGCCTGGCTAGAAGAACTAAGCCTGATTCATTTTAGCCTGGTGTATGCGATGCAAGAGGCTAATATTTAGTTCACGGTACTAGCTAAGCATGCATTGCTTAGATTTTGTTTGGTTGCTTAACTAAATTGAATGCAATCACTCCTGGAGGTGACCTGAGTCATTAGATGTGGACCAACATTGCTAGCACAAGCCAGGCTTACTAGAAACGGTGGGATGGAGCGTTTTCAGCAAGCCAGACCAGCTCCCCTCTTGCATTAGTTAGGCCAGACTTAGAGCCTCAGCCAGACAACTAAACATGAGAAAACTACATTACGAAAGACTGGCTAGACCCTTACCCAGCCAACCAAACACACTCATATACTCACCAGACAAGTTGCCCGATATCAACGCATCAACGGTTGGCCCATCACGCTCGTGCTGAAATCAAATCTAGTCGCGGGACATAGCATACCCAATGGAAATCATCATCTTTCTCAACTTCTCTTCTCTAAATTAGTACTATTTCAAGAGTGTTTTTCAACATAAGCACTCAGCGCAAGTTAAATTTTACAAACATATGTTAGAAGTTGATCTCCCACCGTTTAGGCCCAACGGCCTAACGGGCCTTAGATCTGCGCCCTGATCAGGGGCGCCCAACCTTGTGGTTGGTGGGCCCCTGTCACACAGCGCTATAAAGACAAGGTGGGGGCCAGGGCGCTAGGCACGAGATGCGACACGAGTCACGAGGTTAACCTAGCCGTCAGTTCTCCACTGACATCTAAACCCTAATCCGATCTGAGGGGTGCTGCCAGCGACGGGAAGCACCACCGACGCCGGCGAGCACCAAGATGACGACTGACGCGAGGACCGACGCTACACCGACGGTGACCATGGCGAGCAACGGCTCCTTGAACCCCGGCGCTACCGCCGCCGCCACTGCACCACCTCACGCCGACACCTCTGGTCTGCGTACTACCTCTCTCTCTCTCTCTCTCTCTCCATCTGTGCATAGCATACGAACTGCATCAATTCCATCTACTCGAATTGTTCTACTCCACTGGATCTACCTCCTAGCGATCCTATGAAATCCTAACAATGGTATCAGACGCCTCCTATGGAGGGATCCATTCGGATCTGAGCCGAATCAGCTCAACACAAACGAAACCCTAACCCTAACTTCAAGAACCGCACGGGTTAGGGAGAAGAAACTAGAACCGGACCATGGATCGGCATGAACCAACACAACAACGAAACCCTAAGCACTAGGGACACCCGATCCGAACGAAAATCATGAACTAGAAACCCTAACCGTCCAGTCACTCGATCCAGGGGGTTAGGGACAAACAAAGAACGAAGAACGAACATCCCAAATCGGGATAAGAACAACCGAACTCGAAACCCTACCTGACTTGGGCGATTGAAACGGCGCCGCAGCAGAGCCGCTTGATGGCGGCGTGCTCAGCCGATAGGCGAGTACGCTCGCCGGCGAGGGGGCCCGCGACGGCGCCACCGCTGTCTTCTCCTTCGGCCGGTCGGACTCGGCCGCAGCCGCTGCTCTCACTCGAACGGACGTTGGGAGGGCGGCTCACCCCTCACCCTCTCGGCTATGTGTTGCGGCGCGGGGGAGAAAGCAGATGGGGGAGGAAAGGTCCCAGCCGGCTCCGTCGGGCCGCCGCCGCCTTGCTCTGCGCAGAAAGGAGAAGGGAGAAAAGCAGAATGGAGCTAGGGTTTCGGGGGGAGCCGGCTGCACACGGGTTTTGACCCCGCGAAAACGTCGCGCGGCCGTCCGATCTGGGATCCCTAGATCCTACGGCCCCGGCCACCTCCGATTCGGCTGGGCCACATTGAGCCCAGGCGGGTGGGCGCTTTCCCGGCCCAGGCCCACGTTGCGGCCTGGGGGGAGGGGGGAGCCCCGAGCACGGCCGGATTGGGCCGAAATGGCATCTGGGCCACTTGTTTTTGCACCAGTCCGAAAATGAACAACAGATGTTTTTCATTATTTATTTTCCAGAAAATGATGAACTATGAATTTGAATCTATTTGAATTGAAATTTGATGAATTATTCTATGTACAAAATTTTATCCAACGATAATTTTTCGTTCAGAAAATAATATGAATTAATTCTTTCTGGAAATAATATTATGAACTTTTTTATTGTTTCCGCTGCGAAGAAACTATTGAATTTCTCTCTTAAATTAAATTTGAACCAACGGGATAATTTAATTTTTGAGCGAATTATGAATTCTCTGATTTTTTTATGAAATTATAGTACTGTTATTTTCTGACCAACGTTGTTAATAACATTATTATAATGAATTGCTATGCATTTATTTTACTTCTGCCCAACGGTGATGTATAATTTTTGCATAGAGGAATTGTATGTTTTAATTTTGACCAACGTTGAGTTAAGGCATGCAATTTATATGATGAATGTTTCTCACTTTTCTTTGGATAAATTTCAGGAGTTAAAGGAATGGTGAATATCAACAACATTCCTCCACTCAACGGTACTAACTACCGGGTGTGGCGGGAGAAGTACGAGCTGGAACTTGCATTGGCGGAGATTGATCTTGCCATTACTTCACCGTGTCCTACTATTCCAGAGGAACCGGAACAGAAAACTGATGAAACTGATGAAGCATTCAACGCCCGAAAGCGTGACCATGCTGAGGTCAGAATGAAATATGATATTGAACACAGGCTTTGGATTCAATCCAATCGAAAATGTCTGTTGGTGGCGAAAGCCACTATTGAAGACCAAATCCGAGGGTCCATCCCAGAATGCATCACCGCCATTGACTACCTCGAAAGGGTAAAGAGTCAGTTTATTGGGTCTTCCAAGGCCACAGCAAGCACCATGATACATAAACTTGTATCTGAAAAATACGATGGTGGTGGTGTGCGTCAACACATATTGAAAATGAACACAATGGCAGCAAAATTAAAGACAATGGATTTGGGGATCAATGATAAGTTCCTCATTCACTTTTTTCTTTCTCTGCCAAAAGAATTCGAAACTTTTGCAGTGAACTATAATATGTTGCCTGAAAACTGGGACATTGAAAAGCTCATTGCAATGTGTGTTCAGGAGGAAGAGAGACTTAAGTCCTCACAGGGTGACTCAGCTCATCTTGTGAAGGACAATAAAAGAAAGAATTATTACAAGAAACCACAGGGGAAACCCTAGTAGAATAAAACCTCTCCCTCCAAGCCACAAGAACATGCAATTGAAAAGGGAAAAGAAAAGGACTCTCAGGATGAGGACTACAGAAAATATGGCAATGCTGAAAAAGACCAGTGCAAGGAATGTTTCAAAAGAGGGCATTACAAGAGAGATTGCCCAGTCTACCTGGAAAAGTTATTGAAGAAAGGTGATGATACTATCACATTTGTAGATGAATCCCTGTTTTTATGTTATTCGAACACCACTTGGTGGATTGATTCAGGAGCAACAATTCACGTTTCGAATTCTTTATAGGGGTTAAGTGGGAGGAGAACCCTGCAAAGAGGAGAAAGAACGATTAAAGTTGCGAATGGAGTACAAGCTGGAGTTGAAGCCATTGGCGATCTAGCTCTAGAATTAAAAGATGGCTTTGTACTTAAGCTTAGAAATGTACTCTATGTTTCCTCTTTGTGTAGGAATTTAATAAGTGTTTCGAAACTCGATGATGATGGATTTGGTTGTCATTTTGGTAATGACAGATGTGAAATATTTGATAATAATGATAAGTGTGTTGGTCTTGCTTTCCGATGAGACAAGCTTTATTTATTATCTCTTGCTAAGAATGTGAATCATGAATATGATGTTGTGAATGATGTGAATGTCTCCCAATCTACAAATGAGAATAAGAAGCAGAAGAGAAATGAAAGCGTCTCTTCGAAGCTATGACATTGTCGTTTGGGCCATATTTCGAGGGGGAGAATAGAACGCTTAGTGAAACAATCGATTCTTCCGCACTTAGAATTCTCCGATTTAGAACAATGTGTTGATGGCATCAAAGGAAAATATGTTAAGAAAATAAAGAAAGATGCTAAACGAAGCACGAGAGTATTAGAAATAATCCACACGGACATTTGTGGTCCATTCCCAATGAAAAGCGTGGATGGTTATGATTCGTTCATAACATTCACGGATGATTACTCTCGTTATGGGTATATTTATCCAATTAAAGAAAGAATAGAAGCATTGGATAAATTTAAGATATTTAAAGCCGAAATTGAAAATCAACACAACTTGAAAATAAAGATAGTTCGATCAGACCGTGGTAGAGAGTATCATGGGCGACATACCCCGTATGGCCAAATTTCAGGTCCCTTTGCAAGGTTCCTACAGGAAAATGGCATAGTCGCTCAATACTCCACACCGGAGGAGCCTCAGCAGAATGGAGTGGCTGAAAGAAGAAACCGTACCCTAATGGATATGGTGAGAAGCATTGGTGAGTGTATGGGTGTTCCGATCTTTCGGTGGAGATAGATAACTACGATTTGACTGGAGAGACGTTCACGATCCGACTACAACCATCCAAGGACGCTGCGCCTTAGCGATCGATACACCAAATCCAGCGGTTGCTCACGATCTTGCGGATCACAACCAACCAAACCACTAGAGTTATTCCTGCAAGCAATCGAAGAACAAGCAAGAACAAGCAAGAACAAGTAGAACAAGCACTCAATTGCAAATAAGAGATAAAGGTTCAAATCTGATACTCATGAAGGTGGGGTTCCGAATCAAGTAGAACGGATGGTCTAGTCGACACACGCGTCTATAAGGAAGTAGTAGCAGCTAAACTTTCATCTAAACAAAACCCAATCTGTTTGTGGCGGCTCTAGGGGGATATAAGGAGGAGGGAGGACGACCACAAGGGTCCTGGTGTCGTCCTACAACCCTAGGATGAGCCCCTAATGGACTCAACTTGATACACGGGCCATCGGCCCAAAATAGGGTGACACAGCACCGTTGGCAGAAAAGATCTCGGTATTAAATTGTCTACTGCGCACGCATCTGATAGGATATAGGTATGAGTCCGGACCCATTGGAAAGTAGACTTGATAAGCTTTCCAAAAAGTGCTAGAACGTCCCAATCGGAGTCCGTACGAAGTCGTGACAACCGTCGCAAGTTTGGACTCTTCTGCAGTCCGAATTGAACTTTCCAAAACGTGTTGGACTTGGACTCTTTGTTTCCTTGGATCCAATGTGACGTGGTGGCCTGGTGGAGAACGTTAGGAACACTTGGATTTGGTCCCCAATCAACTTCATTGACCATCTATGCTTTCCATATGCAATCTAACCCTTCCTTGATCCATGTAAGCAATTCTGAAAATGAAAACATACACACTTCATAGTGCAGCACCCATTCATCAAATGTAACAATGATAAACCTCATATAGAATGGTTTCACCTTTGGTATAGAAGTAGTTGGCATGGTCATATCTAAGCCGGTGATGTCCTCATCAAGCATGATGAGTTACTCCACGCTACCGGTTGGTTTATGAATGGAGGTACTGAAAACCGCCATTCATATACTTAATCGAGTACCAAGCAAGTCGGTGCAGAAAACACCATATGAATTATGGACAGAAAGAGAACCCTCATTTAAGCACTTACGTGTGTGGGGCTGTCCAGCTGAGGCAAAGGTTTTTAACCCAAATATTGGAAAGTTAGACTCCAAGACCGTCAGCTGTCATTTCATTGGCTATGCAGAAAGATCGAAGGGATATCGATTCTATTGTCCTGATAGATATACAAAATTTGTTGAAACAAGACACGCTGTGTTCTTGGAGGATGATATGATCAGGGGGAGCAAGGTAACACGTGAAATTAGCCTTGAGGAGAAACGGGTACATGTACCTATTCCGATGGTTGAAGAACTATTCTTTACGTTACCTGCTACCGATGTTGCACCAGCAGTACAGGACGCTGTGGTGACAACGCCTGTTGTGAATTCTCCCATAGCGACAACGAATGAACAAGAGGAACCTGTTCATCAGGAGCCTATAGAACTAAATGTCGCTAATGAGGAAGAACAACAACAACCTATAATGGACCAAGTGCCAGAGGCTCCTAGAAGGTCTTAAAGAACTAGAAGGTCAGCCATTCCAGATGATTATGAAATTTATGAAACTGAAGAATTCCATATGGAGGATGACCCTATAACTTTTGAATAAGCCATGAGAAGCGAACTCTCATCGAAGTGGCATCAGGCCATGGAAGATGAGATGAAATCTATGAATACCAACAAGGTTTGGGTTCTAGAAAATATTCCTAAAGGAGCTAAGAAAGTAGGCTCCAAATGGGTCTATAAGACGAAATATGATTCCCAAGGGAATATTGAAAGACACAAAGCGTGACTTGTGGCTAAGGGTTTTACCCAAAGAGAAGGGATTGATTACAATGAAACCTTTTCCCCCAGTTTCTTGTAAAGATTCTTTCAGAATTATTATGGCACTTGTGGCTCACTATGATCTAGAATTACATCAGATGGATGTAAAGACCGCATTCCTAAATGGGGATTTGGATGAAAATGTCTATATGGCACAACCGAAAGGTTTTGTTGTAAAAGGAAAAGAAAATATGGGATGTCGTCTAAAAAAATCAATTTATGGTTTGAAATAAGCTTCGAGACAGTGGTACTTGAAGTTTGATAAAACTATAAAAGGTTTTGGGTTTAAAGAAAATGTCGAGGACAATTGTGTCTATGTGAAATTTAAGAATAAGAAATACATATTCCTGATCCTATATGTGAATGATATCTTACTTGCTAATAGTGATGTCAATCTGCTATCAGAAACGAAGAAATTCTTGTCCTCGAACTTTGATATGAAAGATCTCGGTGACGCTTCGTTTGTCTTGAGAATTGAGATTCATCGAGATAGAAGAAAAGGGATATTGAAATTGTCGCAGAAGGCATATATAGAAAAAGTTTTTAAGAAATTTAGTATGCATGCGTGTAATCCATCTCCTGCTCCGATTGTCAAGGGCGATAAATATGGGGAACATCAATGTCCCAAGAACCAATATGAAATTGATCAAATGAAAACGGTACCGTATGCTTCGGCAATTGGAAGTTTGCAATATGCTCAAACGTGTACGCGCCCTGACATAGCTTTTGTTACCGGGTTATTTGGCAGATACCAAAAGAATCCAGGAATTGAACATTGGAAATTAGTGAAGAAAGTCTTGCGTTATTTGCAAGGTACGAAATGTCTCATGTTGACATATGAAAAATCTGATTCCCTGCACATAGAGGGGTATTCAGACTCCGATTATGCTGGAGATGAAAGAAAATCCACATCGGGATATATCTTTACTCTCGCTAAAGGAGCGATATTATGGAAAAGTTCGAAACAAACAGTGACTACATCCTCGACAATGTATGCCGAGTTTGTAGCTTGTTATGAGGCCTCGGGGCAGGTAAATTGGTTGAAGAAATTTGTACCCGGATTGAAAATAATTGAAAGTATAGAAAGACCGATGCGGTTGTATTGTGATAACAACCCAGCGGTAGAATATGCTCACAACAATATGTCAAGTGGTGTTGTCAAACACATTGACATAAAGTACTATGTTGTGAAAGGTAAACTTCGAGATCATATCATAAATCTTGAGCATATACGAACAGAAAAGATGCTAGCGGATCCGTTCACAAAAGGCCTTCCACCCAGTGTGTTCAGAGGACACATAGCCGGCATGGGTTTAAGAGAGAGCCTATGATTCCCGAAGAATAAGAAGGGCCCAGAATAATGAAAGTTTGTTCCAAAATAGAAAGGTGTGTAGTAACTGTCAGTCTAACGGCATGAATGGCTGTGACGATGAAGCATGCTCTATATACTGATCTGTGATGGAATAGAATGATTGAAATATTGAACTTGAATGAGAATTGAAGTATGAATAAGAATTATGTGAGATTAAGGGGGAGAATGTTAGAAGTTGATCTCCCACCGTTTAGGTTCAACGGCCTAACGGGCCTTAGATCTGCGCCCTGATCGGGGTGCCCAACCTTGTGGTTGGTGGCCCCCGTCGCACAACGCTATAAAGACAAGGTGGGGGTCGGGACTCTAGGCACGAGACGCGACACGAGTCACGAGGTTAACCTAGCCGCCAGTTCTCCACCGACATCTAAACCCTAATCCGATCTGAGGGGCGCTGTCAGCGACGGGAAGCACCACCGACACCGGCGAGCACCAAGATGACGACTGACGTGAGGACCGACGCTACACCGACGGTGACCATGGCGAGCAGCGGCTCCTCGAACCCCGGCACTAGCGCCACCGCCACTGCACCGCCTCACGCCGACACCTCCGGTATGCATACTACCTCTCTCTCTGTGCATAGCATCCGAACTGCATCTATTTTATCTACCTACTCGAAACTCCACTGGATTTACCTCCTTGTCGATCCTATGAACTAACAACATAATCTAAGAAAAAGAAACTGTATAAGATAATATGGAGCCAGATTTTCCATGAGATGATGGTTACATAGCGCCACTTAAATTAATTACATGGTACTGTCTGTGTCGGGGTCATTTGCCATCTAGATCGATCAAGTGATTCGTTCACCAGGTGGCTGCTAACAGCAGCAGTATAATAATCCTAACAAAATCTTGTCTTCTCTACTGTAATTATGCTACTAATAACGGCTAAAAGAAAAGAAAGAAGAAAGAATCCCACCCTATTTGTTTCTTGTTCGGGCCCAATTTTGCACCTACTGGCAAGGAAGGCAAAGCAAAGCAATTACGGCAGCTCATAAGGATTAGGGAAAGGAAGCCGCCGCCGACGATGATGGATGAGATCAGAAGAATGTGGTTCCGCCGAAGCCGCGGTGGAGCAGGTTGTGCGCGATGTTGTCCCTGGCGCGCTTGGCCGCCTCGGAGCGCACGGGGTTCTCCGGCGTGGTCTCGTCGTCCACCAGGTCGCATCGGATGGCCGGGTCCACCTCCTCGCCCCGCAGCTCGCAGATGTTGTGGAGGACGCAGCAGGCGCCCAGCACGACGGGGAGGTCCTGCAGCTTCACCTCGGTGCGCTTCTGCAGGCAGGCCCAGCGCGCCTTGAGCCTTGCGAACGAGTCCACGGCGACGCGGCGGAGCTCCCCCACCTTCTCGTTGAAGGCGTGCTGCGTCCACGTGAGGTTTGGGTGCGTGTACGGCACCAGCACCCAGTCCATGAGCGGGTAGCTGGCGCCGCCCACCAGCCACGACTCGTGCATCATCCCCGCCGCGGCGCGCTGGTGGAGCATCGACTTCTCCAGCACCTGGTCGTCGGGCATGGAGCCCGGCCACCCGATGCACACGTCCGTGAAGGCGCCGTCGGGACCCACCACGCCCTGGAGCGTGATGGAGTAGGACGTCTTCTGGTTGCGCTCCGTGTGCCGCCGGTTGAAGTAGGCGGCCACCGAGATCTTGGGCGCGATGATGGGGATGTGGGTGGTGTACATGGCGCCGATGACGCCCGGTACGCCCGAGGTGTGCTCGAAGGCTTCCTTGAACCGCGCCGCCGCGGCCTCGTCGGGCCACTGCAGGAAGCGCGGCATCAGCACGGACTTGATGGCGGCGCACACCTCCAGGACCAGCTTGTGGCAGGTGGAGATGCCGAGGCCGAAGCGCTTGGACACCAGGCGGAGCGGCTCCCCCGTGGCCAGGCGCCAGATGCAGACGGCGACGCGCTGCCGGACGGGGATGGCGGCGCGGAGCATCGTGTCTTCCTTGGCCACCGACGCGCCAAGGGCGTCGCAGATCATGTCGAACGTCTCGCGCCCCATCCGGAAGGCCCGCCGGAACTCCTCCTCCGGGTAGTCGGCGCTGTTGCACCGGTCCCACCACGCGCGGGACCGGTCCTTGACCCAAAGCCGACGCTGGTGGTGGCCCTGACCCTGCCCCTGCCCGGCGGCGCGCGTCGGCGAGGCCGACGCGGAGGCCGCCGCCTGCTCCCCGGCCACGACGGCCGCGGCGGCGGCCGAGGCGGCGAGCCTGGAGCGCTTGGACCTGGCGGCGGCCTCGGACTCGGCGGTGGCGTCGAAGCTGCTCTCCATCTTGGCGTAGTAGTCCATCATGGCCTGAGACCTGGTGTCGGCGTTGGACTCGAGCAGCGCCAGCTCCCGCCTGGACTCGTCCGCGCGGTCCGCGTGCTCCTCCGCCTCCAGCGCCGCCAGCGAGGTGAGCAGCTTGGCGATGGACCGATTTTTGCCCTCCTTCTTCTTGACCTCCTCCTCCTCCTGCTCCTCTTCCTGTTTCCCAGCGGCGGCGCCGTCTGCTCCGCGCTGCTTCCGGCGCCGGCCGTTGGTCATCCCTGCGGCGTTGGCGTTGGGGTCGGGGTTGTCGAGGGTGAGAGCGAGCGGCGACGTCAGTGAGGCGGCGGCGGCGGCGTCCTGGAGGAAAGAGCAGTAGAAGGCGAAGTCGTCGTCTCCTGCTGCTGCACCAGCTCCTCCACCCCCACCGCTTGGAGGCCGGCCGTTGGATGGGGATCTCATATACATACACGTCTCCTCCTTATCTCGCGGCCACTGCAGCACATCACAAGCAGAGAGCTGTGGTGGCGTCGACCGGGTCGATCGGTCTCCGGCTCTCCCTCCCGTGCTGGTGGCTGGTGGGTGTGGGTGGGCGTCAAAGGCAGGCAGCCTGGGCGAGCGGATGGTATGGAATGGAATGGAATGGAATGGGGAGCCGTCCCGTTTGTGATTGGCGCGGCGAGGGAGGCAAAGGCCGGCGATACGGGGAGACCGGTGTGAAAGGGGGGTGATATATAAATACTCCTGCCTTCCCCTTTGGCAAGCAGCGCCAGAGTAGGTGTGAACGCGGCTGGGGAGTTGCTTTTTGGACAAGGAAAGAAAGGAAGGGGAAGAGATCGACCTGACCTGCGCATTGCGGCTGGCTGGCTCTGGCTGGCGTCCATCTGATCTGACATCATCCCATGCCATGCGTGGCGTGGGGCTGCGTGCCGCGGCGCGGGGATTACAACGCGGTTTCGCGCAGGGTGGGTGGGGGAAGGTGGCTGGGGTGGGTAGGCTGGCGCGGCACGACACCGCGTGGACCGGATGGATACCTGCGCCCCAGCGGTCACTCTCGGCGGTCAATGGCCAGGCATGGGCATGGGCATGTTCCGCATGCCGAGAGAGCTGGCGCTCGCGTGGCCGGACCCGGAATCCGGCGGACGGGACTCATCGTCCGCCGCGCTCGGACGGTGGGAAACCTGCAAGTGGCAGGCGCGGCGCGGGGCGAGGACGTGACGAACCAACAAAAGGGTGACGGCAACCGAGGGAACGCTGCCGTGCTGCTCTCGCGTCCCTTCCCGCACCTCGCCGACATGCCCTCCTGACATATGCGACGGCGGCGGTGGTTGACGTTTCAGAGGCCGGGAAGCGGAACAAGAAAACCGGGAGACGAGCGCACCGGCACGCCCAGCCTGCGACAAAAGCGGCATTTTGCCCATCTGTTCGGCGCAGGCGGCGCCGACGATTGGTCATTGGTCCCGTTCCATTATATTTTGTTTTCAAACTCCAAAAATACTTTATAATCAAACGGAGAATACAAGTTGTTCATATGAATCAAGTCCCGGGACCGCATGAAACATAAATGACAAATACATAGGAATAAGAATTGGTCAAACGAAAATCATATTAACAAAGTGTTTGGAACTGTGCCACTTTATGTTTTTTTTTTTTGTCTTTGCTTCATATTTTTAAGTTAAATGGTTTCATTTCGAGAAAAAAATTATAGTTGTGGGAGCACCGGTCCCTTTAAAAAACGTAAGGTCTGTTGGTTGCCCGTACAAGCGCTGGAGCCTGGCTGGCCACATGCAAATGGCACCACTGAGCCTGGCTCCTGGGAAACGCGTTTCGTTTTTGTTTCTGGAGAGCCTGGCTCCCGCAGGCGTGAGCGTATATGTCTCGCGGCCCATATGAGAGACGGTGATGAAGCTACAGTTGGAACCAAACAAATGCTCGGTGTGGACAGGTTCCAAAAATGGAAACATTCAGTGCTTGCACCGTCCTAGCCTGGCATGCCAGGACATGCATAGCTAATGTGAGCCCGGCTACGGTGGGAAGAGAACTAAATACACTATTAAATTCTTGAGACAATTCCTCCGGAGCCATTATAAAAGATGCAAATTCCCCGTAAGCCATTGAAAAAGTTCATCTTCCCTCTCAGCCACCGCTCCAACTTTTCCCAACCCTACATGCCACTACCGTTAGTTTCCAGTGAAACATCAGCTAACAGAAGAATGAAATGTCTCTTTTGCCCCTCTTACAAGTGGGCCCCACACATTAGCCTTCTTCTTCCTCCCTCCCCAGCCATGGACACCGAGGCCGAACGCACCACAAGCTCCCTCACCACCAAACTCCGCGTCGAGCCCCTTCCTCGTGCTGAGTGTGAAGATGTCGCCCCCCCCCCTCGCCTCACCTCGCCTCTCTGCTCGCTTTCTCACTCGCTTTCGCCATGCTGATCCGCCAGCGCGTGACCAAGTTCGCCATGGGTAGTCGTGAGCTCGCAGCGTCGTCGTCGTTCCTTGATCTCCGCACTTCCTTGCTCCCCGTTGAACTACACCATCTTCATTCCATTTCTACGCCAACTCTCCTGCCCTGTCCCTAATGATGGCAGCGGATCGGGTTTAGGGCGGATATCCGTGGGTTTTGGGTCCACCGGGTTCGGGTTTGGTTTTGATTTTTCACTCGCGGTTTTCGAGTTCGGATACCCAAAACTTATCGGGTTCGGTTTCGGGTTTTGGTTTTTGCCCGCGGATACCTAATAGATATCCGAAATATAACATTTTGAATAAAAACTTATTAACAAAGTGTTTGGAATAAGAATTGGTCAAACGAAAAACATATTAACAAAGTGTTTGGAACTGTGACACTCTATGTTTTGTTTAGAAGAAAAATATTCTAAATTACAATTATAATTTTTATTTTATAAATATACTCTTAAAGTTCTTATTTCATCTCATTATATCTTAAACATATTTAAATATATTAATATCACTTAATATTTATTAATTATACATTAATACATCATTAGTCTGATAAACAGCTACACGTGACCAGCCTGGCTCGACAAGAACAGCCTATTCGGACGTTTCCCTGGAGCCCGGCTGGAGGCTGCTCGTTGCATGGCCAGAGTCTGGCCCAACGCCATACGCATGCAACCAAACAAGGCCAACATCCGGCCAGCCTGGTTCAGCCGGATGCAGGAAACTAAACAACCCCTAGATGTCTCGCGGCTCATATGAGAGACGGTGATGCAGCTACAGCTGGAACCAAACAAATGCTCGGTGTGGACAGGTCCTAAAATAGAGACAACTAAACATTCAGTGCTTGCACCGTCCTAGCCTGGCCTGCCAGGACATGCATAGCTAATGCGAGCCCAGCTACGGTGGGAAGAGAACTAAATGTGCGCTTAAATTCTTTAGAATTCATGTCTTTTTCATGGTGAGAAATCCATACGCATATTATTTAAATATCAATTTCGTTATTTAGGGATGAGTTTATATTCCTGAGTGTGCCTTCCTCTTACTTCCATATTAGCTTAAAGGGGTGCACCACAAATTTCAGGTTTTTTGTGAAACTACTACACGGTAGAGTTTATGGAGCAGAGTTTATAAAACAGTCTTAACCAAACGATTTAATGCAAAATGAAAGAAGAGAGTAGAGGCCCTAAGAATAAGAATTGGTGAAACGAAAAGCATAATAATTGAATGCAGGAGTTTAAATACAGAATTGTTTCACCTTTTTATTTGTTTTGGCTGGGATAGGGGTTGGGTTAGAGTAAAAAATCTTAAATATTAACTGAATAAAAGAAATGTTCTCACGTGGTTGATTCCTGAACTCTCCAAAATCGTTCTTATCGAATTATTCAGTTGAAGTTTTAAGCTTAACATTCATCATAATTCTTGTGCAAGGAGGCCACTATTGACAAGCTCACAAGCACCGGCCGGGTTTTATGTGAATAACTTGCCAAACTGACAAATCGCTGAGATCTTATATATGACCAAAAGACCATCTAATTAGAGTTTTAAGAGCTCAAGACCACTTTCTGCATCTCATCCATCAATCGAAACTTCGACGGTTGGGTACTGGCGATATGTGAGGGCTCCCAGAGTAGGGTAGGCACTGTGGTGGTTTCCGCCTTTTCTATTCCTCATAGTAATGATGTACTCCCTCCGGTTCCAGGAAAAAGAGTCGCTATGAGAAGCGTGCGGGTCAAACTTCTTAACTTTGACTAGGTTTATAGAAAATGTGTGCAACATTTATATCTCTAAATAAGTTTAATGTTAAAGTATATTCAAAGATCTATCTAATGATACTAATTATATACCATAAATATTAATATTTTGTTAAATATAATTGGTCAAAGTTAAAATTTGTTGACTTTTTAGGAAGCGAGAACGACTTTTTTTTTATGACGGAGGGAGTACTAGTAACTGCGTGCCTGCGTGCACAGCTTCGAGTACACTTAAACAGAACCCAGATTTAGTAATATTTATTCAGGGTTGTCACAAATGCTTATAATTTTGTATAAGTTTGATCATATTTAAATTTGTTTGACTCCTTGGAAAAAGATTGTATTCTTTTATGAGAACACAGGGAGTACAAGTGAAACAATGCCACATGTTTACATAAATATGGTAGTAAAGACTAAGATAAATAAAAACAAGCCTATACCCATAGTAGTATGTATTTATTTATGTGCTATAACAATTTAGACTCTATTTGGTAGGACTCCTTTGTTACCCACGATTTTGCATAGGAGCCATACCAAGCAGTTTAGTAGGAGGAGCCATTTAGAATTATTTTTAGTAAAAAAAAGGAGCTGTCTTCTCTAAAACAGTTTCGGCTCGTATAGAGAAACACTCAAGGAAAAACATTACCAAACAAGGTCTTAGCATAGTTTTATTCTCTTATGTACCATTTTGCAATGAAAAAAAGAGCAAATAGTTCATTTCAAAAAGCGAGATAACAGTGGTTCCTTATTACTCCCTCAATTCTAAATTACAACATATTTTTGTTTTTCTACATATATTTAGATATACACTATGTCTAGGTACATAATAAAAATAATGTATCTATAAAAATCAAAATGTCTTATAATTTAAATTTAAAACGGAGTGAGTACATCATAGCTACATTGTCCTAAGAAGTAAAAGCTAGAGGCAAAACTCTACTAAACATAAAATTACTATTTCTTGAAACGTTTATCAATTTTTTATTTTATTAAGGCCTCTTTGGAATGAATAATAAAACACCCACAAAAAGAAGACAGATTATTGATATGATCCCTCATGTTTGTTAGGAGAGTCCAATCCATGCCCCGATTTCTCTTTGTTCTCTTTGATCCAAAGAATTGCTCCAATCTTTAGTGCTTTCTTCGTGACAACTACTAATCTTAGAGTGTGTTTGGTTTCATGGATATCTATGGACGAGATGTGGATATCCTAAATATACGTTGTTTAGTTGGATGGATAAACTTAATCTGGATATCCATAATAGGGAATTTTCTAGATACATGCTGAATATCGTGACCCATAGAAATTTGGCAGATGAGCTTATCCATATTTTCTAATCTTTGTTATTAGCAAATAAATTAAAAAAATATTAGTATATTATATTATCAATTATTAATTATGTCCACAAGATAATTTTTGGTAAGTGTTAATATGTTGATTAGCGCATGTTTTGTATGATAATTAGAGAAGTTTAGTGTTAATTAACATGTTTATTTTTAATTGGTGATTATAATTGTAAGATTAGTGTCATTGCATATGTATTAGTGTATAATTAGTTATTATTATTTTCAAATACTAGATATAATTAAATAAATATTCGCATCCCATCAAATCTCATCCACCCTACCAAACAAAAAAATAACTTATCTCATCATCCAACCAAATAGACAACATGAACAATAATGCATTGCAACATGTAAGTGCTGAGCATGCACTATCTATACCCTCCATTTTTGCTTTGAGATTCATGTTTTTGATTTGAAACGTGTGATATTCCCTTCCTCCAATGTTTCATACTACTGTTGCATAGTGTTGCACGTATCTCGATGCGAAAATGAATGGTCGAGATAGCACATGCCCAGCACTTATACATCAAAAAAATGCTTTCATCCATATCTCGAAATACATAAATGACTATATTCCATCCATCATTGTCATCAAACCAAACACACCATTATTAGTTAAAGCATAACATAACAATGGCACTTAACGGAAGTGTCATGTCATAGTGTAGGTAATGTAATTACCGAATACTTGAACCAGAGACCACCTTGGATCGGAGCATTTATGTTTTTCTTGTTCTTCTTTTTGGGTCAATTGTGCAAAAGTACGGCACTGATCTAGTGTTAGCGGTGGTAGTAGTTGTTATTATATATAAAAAAAAGAATTAGAGCTAGTGGCACTAGTTTGAGTGGGACAAAAAGGCAAAAAGATCGAATCAATAAGTATGAACAGCGAGAGAGTATCGGACGACTTCCTGGACAAGTCAAACCAAGCGCACATGTTCAAATTGGTCCGTGTGATAGAAACCCTTGACAAGTCAACTGACAAAAGGCAAAACCAACACAACAAAGAGAAAGGAGCCTGGTTGGTAGGATGACTCCGTACGTTTCAATTCGATCAAACCAAGAAATTGTTCTCGGTGACGCAAGTTACAGAAAGAAGTCTGCTGAAATTCGAAAAGGAAAACTAAATTTGTACTAATGCTTGGTCAGCGCAACCAAATCTGAATTGTTGTTTGCGAAATTGACAAATCTTTAGCAGATGGCACGACCCGATCGACCAACATAACATATGCTTTTTTTCACGGCTTACTAATGTGAAAACGACCTCGTCGACGCCGTAAAGCGAACACAAATCATCTTGCTTAAGACCGTCTCTGCAACATAGGAATGCAAAAGTATGGAAATAGAAAAAACATTGAAATTTTATAAAAACATAGTTATAGAATAGAGGATTAGAAAAAGGAACGACGTTTGAATAGGCCATAAGAAAACGTAATAACTTTACCAAGAGATTTGAGCGTATGCAAATTTTATAATTTTCTCCAAATAACAGGCAAAGGAAAATTTGCTATACTAATCCTATGCACCATTCCTATATATGAACCAAATGGATAAACAATACTGATCCTATAGAACTGTCAGTCTTGTGGTTTTTCTTCATTTTTTCGTATGAACCAAAGCTGATCTAAGCTAAGGTTACACCAATAATTCTACACCATCTAACTCATAAATATTCACCCCAACATTTTGCATTAGAAAAGAGAAAATCTATCTCTTATTTCCATCCTAGCTCAAACAAACAACGAGGTTGCTTTGGGACCCACATATGTGACCATCTCTTCTCCAATTGTCTTGGTCTCTCAACATCAAGCAAGGGTGCTAGTGCCCCGGAATGTGTGAGATTCAGGGAAGGATGATGACATCATCTTTGAGTGGACAAGAGTGTTCGCGATGGCTTTGAGCAAGCGAGGAGAGGTGGTAGCTTAGAGCAAGTGGGTGTGCCAACATCTTGGAGTGTGTGGGGGCAGCTGCAATGGCATAGATTGAGGGAGAAGTGGTGTCATCATGCCACAAGTGAATGGATTGGCGGCGACACAACACAAGTAGGTGGATGCGGTAGCGGTGTGGCTCGATCGACACAGGCAGATGTTGCAAAAGTAGATTGAAGCGAGGAATCACGACACAAACAACGTCCCCGCGTGAGTAGTGATGGGCCAGCAAGACGATGCATCAACGATGTGGAAGAAGAACGGAGAACCAAAAAGGATGAGGATGAATGTTGCTGGAAATTAGGAGATGATACAATGTGGAACCTATAATATATAATAAGATGATAATGAGTAGTGATGGGCCAACAAGAGGATGCATCAACGATGTGAAAGAAGAACGGAGAACCAAAAAGGGTGATGATTAATGTTGCTGGGAAGGAGATGATGCAATAATGTGGAACCTATAATATATAATAAGATGATAAAAATAAGATTATTGAAGAAGTTATCTTATGTGCTATGAGTCTGATTGGTTGTTTGTATAACCTATATGTAGGCTTATGCAGTGTGGTTTACTTATATTTGGTCGTAGTAGTGGACACAAAAAAATAAATATATTAGCACCTCACATTCCTCTACTCGGCTGGTATAAAAACCGGTTGATTTTGACTGATTGAATAGTGTTTTGTGAGAGAGAATAAGATGAAATAAACTAAAACAAGGTGAAAGTAGTTCAACCGAACAGACCTTAACCAAAACATAAAATCACCACTTTTTTTTAAAAAAAAATGTAGACGATAAAACCAATTTTTTTTATCTAATATTGTATAGCTATGCATGACAATCAAACATTAAGGTATTTACATATGTTTACGATGGCTTAAATCATGGGGCATATGATTTAACGTAAGTTATATAAGCTACTCATTCCGTCCACGAATTAATTCTTAGAATCCGTATTAGTTATTTTTTTTTTAACTTTGACTAACTTTATAGAAAAATACAACACCTATAACTTAAAATGAGCACCTTACAAAAATATGTTCTTAGCTAAATCTAATGATACTAGTTTGATACTATAATATTTAATATTTTATTCTAAAAATTCGGTCAAAGTTTAAAAAATTTAACTTAAGATAAACTCAGAAATCTATTCTTTCAGTACCAATTATTAGACCCTATAACTTTTAGATGACGTGGCTAAGTAGTACAGTTTACAATTGTTAGAGAGGTGCCTGCCTAATCCATCAGCGTCATATATATCGTCGGGTCCTGGTCCCGGGCATCCACGTGCCGTCAGCGTCACGCGCGCGCACAGGGAAAACGCACGACGAATGGGCGCGGCCTCGTCAGCACGACACGAGGCTGACGCAGGCGGCCATGGCAGGCGGGGTGGTCGATCGCACTATTGTCCCGGTTGGTCGGGTAGCATAGGCATAGCGATCGTCCGCACGACCGCGTACGCCGGAAGGCAGCAAGCAACTCCCAACTCCGGAAGGAATTCACGCATGAACCCTCGAATAATCCTCGATTGTGTACAGTATATATCGTACATGCTGACAAGGGCATTAGAGGCCGAACGACATTAGGGGCCTGTTTGGTACAGCTTATAGTAGCTTCATAAAACTGTTGTGAGCTGTTTTTTTTTACCAAACACCTCTTTTTAAAACAGTTTCACTTATAAAGCTGTTTTTCTTTCCCTCTCACAGAGATATGAAATGAGATAAAGCTGAAAATAATAGTTTATCATAGCTCTCTCCCCCCTTTCTCTCTCATATGTAACGATCCTCGATTTCCTCAAAGGGAAATCCACAGATTACAACATAATGTGATAGTCTCAGGAATACGAAGCTATCACATTATTGATATACAGTTGATACCACAGTCATACATCGTGAATTATAAGTTTACAAGTATTACAACTTAGAGATTCACACCCTACTACAACACTCTACTAGCGGAAGACGTACGTGAAACGATATCAGAGTAGAAGCAACGTGCCAGCGGGTGAAGGCTCCTCCTTCACAGCCAACCTTGAGCGTAGGACAAGACCACCTAAACCTCCGGTTCCTTATTGTTGTCGTTGAAGATAACATTCAAACCTGATAAATAACTTTCAGTACGATTTGTACTGGTCACTGTTTCCCACCCTATGCTTTGCTTTTGCTTTATGGAAAGTGGTATGCAAGGGGGTAGAGAAGAGAATCTATATCTGGCTATGATTTTCATATGTAAGTTCATTATTAAAATATTAAGTAGTAATAGTAATAAGTTGTATATCAAGTTTTAACACATTTCCCACACATTCATTCCATCCATACACATCTCACCACATACACTCTCACACTCTCTAGGCGACAAGGACAACTCCCTCTCGTCCTTGTCTCAGCGGCTCATAGCCGGATCCTACAAAACCCAGGGGGAAGAAGAGAAGAGACTCATATCTCTAAAGCAAGTGAGGCGTAGGTCACGAGATGTCCATAACCGGGACACGACTATACGTATAGATCGATCAACTCTGCAGAGTGTGTACACCTGTACCCGCAAGATCACCATCATCGACGTTGTACAACACCTAGGCTGACAATGGGCTATCACCCGATCCGGAATGATACGATCCAGCCACTCAGCTCTGGGGCTCCCCGGCGCACCGGCAAACTGAGACTGGGAGACGCAACACCTGGCCACCGTGGTACTGCGCATCTAGGATGGTACGGGTCTCAACACCGGCACCACCCACCCTTATCACCTAACAACCTGGAGGTAATGGCATCGCCCAAACCGATTGACATCTGCACCCCGCCCATTCAGGAACGAGTGGTGTGCACGAAAGGCTCATGGTTCAGTTTTCCCTTGCTATTCCAGATCCTAGGTGGGATCAGACAGGTCGTCTCCTCAATCGGGATACTCCCCCGTGCCATCACAACACCTCTATCCCGGGGCTCGCCCCGGAATCTCCTCAAAAACACATGTACCCACCACAGGTACCTCACGTGGGGATGCCCAGGTCGCACCCCCGGCAAGACTCGTCCCACGGACTCGTCGTAGAACCTGTCTGATCGACTCAACCCTCACCACACACCCAAGACACACGCCAAGATCTCCCCAGTTATTATCATTAAAACGGCACACAGTGCCTAACCACTCACAAACAATCCTCCACTCAGCATCACATCATAGACATAATGCGAAGTAGAAGTAAGCAGCGGCAAGTAAGTAAATCGAGTGTCTATCCTAGCAGCGGGTGTGCAGGGGTAATGTTGCGACAAGGTAAAGGTTTTTCAAGCAAATATACCATGCAACCTATCAATTTAATTACAGAAAGTAAAGCACTAGCATCTATGTATATGCATATCTAATAGGATTCTACGAGGTTGGGTGGGACGTGGCACCTGATTGTTTGTTATAGATCCATAGTGTTCCATATCATGTTGCTGCTCATGTCTCCTGCCTCCAACGGATCACCGGTCCGATCAACATCGCCCTCGATGCAATTACCTCAATAGAGCGACAAACAAGGAAGAAAGCAATCAATCCTTAACCAAGATCCAAATAAAAAGGCAGCGACATAAAAAGAGCAGCTAACAACAAAAGACACCAAAAGACATAGCCCTCACAGTGGTTGTCCGCTTTCCTCGGGCCCAAAATAAAATACGAGTGGTTGTTTGTTAAGCATAAGCACGAGTCACGACCCCGAAATAGCCACACTGTAACACCCTAAAATTTGAATTAGAAAATAGATTTGAATTTGATTTGAATTTGATTTAATTTAAAGCATTTTTGTGAAGCATAGAATTAAATATATAAAACTAAAATTAAATCTCATGTTAGGGTTTCACATGTTTGTGCATCTCATGCCCTTGCATTTTATTTGTGTGGCTTGGTTTGCAAAACCCTAAAGTTTATATTTCAAAATCAAATTTGGAAAATCAATTTGCAAAATTAGAAAATTGAAAAATCCCTTTTCCTCTCTCCTTCACTCTTTTTGTTTCTGGCCCAGTGGCGCAGCAGGCCTGCCCTCCCCCTTCCCCCTTTTTTCTCTCCCTGGGCCGGACTCCCGCGTGCTCGGCCCACTCGGCCGCGGACCGCCTCCTCTCTCCTCGCTGCCACTGACACTGCGGTCCCACCTGTCGGCGCCTTTTCCTTTCTCTCTCCCTATCACTGACAGACCGGTCCCGGTTGTCAGCTCTTCTTCTCCTCCCTCGCGCCGAGTCCGCGGAGGACTCTGCTCACCGTCCGCGCCGTGTCGTCGTCGCGTCGGCAACCGCTCTCCGCGCATCTCGCTCCCTTCTCTCCCTCGCTCTGTTTCGCTGTCAACCGTGGCCCAGCTGTCGGTTTCCCCCTCCCCCTCTCTGTTCGTGTCCGAGCGGGACTCCGCCGCGACACCGAGTCTGCCGCGTTTCCTCTGCGCCTCGTCTCCGCGCCGGACTCGTCTCCCTCTCCTTTAAATAGCGGTGAACCCCGGCGCCAATCCCCTCATCCTCTCGTCTTGGTTCGTCCGCAAACGCAGCAGAGCAGAGCCGCCTTCGCGCCGCCGTCGAACCGCCAGCGAGCCGCCGCCGTTCCGCGCTTCTGTTTGCCGCAAGCTCGCCATCAAGCTGCGCATCGCGTTCGTGTAAGTGCCGAACACACGGTCCCTCCCTTTTCTCCCGCAATCACGCTCGGGTTTGCCTCGCCGCCGTTCTGCCGAGATCCGCCGCCGCGGCTCTCCGTCGGCAGCTCTCCTCCATCACAATCAAGCCCTGCCCATGCTCGCAACAGCTTCGCCATGCCACCCTCTCGCTCCCCGAGCAATCTCCCGGTCGAAGTAGACCATCCACGCCCTAACCGCCGCACAACGAGCAACCGCCGCCGCCGTCTGCGTCGTCGAGCGTCTCCCGATCTACCCCGAGCCTCGCCATAGCCCTAGACGTGCTCGCGACGTCATCCTCTATCTCCTTGTGCAATCCGTTTTGAAAACGGTGCACCGTAGCCCTTGTTTCCCCTACGCCGTCGAGCTCTGCCTCTGCCGGCAATGGAGTCCGCCGCGCGCCACCGTCCTCCGGCCGCCGCGCCGCCGACTCTCCCTCTCTCACACCCGAGATCTAATCTGGACCCTCTGTTTCTAATCCTACGGCTCAGATCAGCCCGTACCCCTTCGCTCTGGCAATCTTTCTAAAGAGCCCCTGCTCTTTCTCTCCTCTAAACCCGCAGTCCAAAGCGCCGTTCAGCAGTACGTTTTTCCATCGGGAAAACGTATTTCCTTTTCTGAGTTTGGTTTAATTCCGAAAATAAAATAAAATAAAAACCCTAATTCCTAATTTCAGTTTTACCCCTAAACTTCAAATGCTTATATTTCCTTCGTTTTAAATCCAAATCGACCCGTTCGAGTTGCGTTAGATCCGTATTTTCATGCTCTATCCAGTAGTATAGGTTTCACCTATGTTAATTACTTTTGAAAATCAGAGAAAATTACTTTACTAATGTTTAATCTTGCCCTTTTCAAAATCCCGTTTTATCTCTAACTTCTCCGTTTTAGATCCGATTAGCGTGATTCTCGTATCTTTGTGATCGTAGTAAAGTATAGATCTGTTTTATAACCTTTTCAAAGTCTCTTTATTGTTTATGGTGTAATGTTCTGATCATGTCTTGTTTGCTTTGTGTATGATTGTTCGGATGATTGCGTGGTGATGTTGATCGAGTACAGCCGGTGAGGTCTTCGTTGACCAAGAGTTCTTTGCAGCAGATCAGGATCACCAAGAGCTTTGGGATCAAGGCAAGTTTAACATGGGATCATCCTTGTTACCTATTCACCATAATTCAATCTAGTCATATTGCATGTGTCTAATTTGATTCCTATTAGATCTATACCATAGCTTTGTTATCCTTTACCTTGTCACCATGGGTTTATATGCATATGGGTAGCTTTGCTATGCTTTACAATAATGGATCTTGAGATGAATCTTGACTAATGATATATGCAACAATGAGATAAAATTGGCTTTTGTAGCAACATGGAATAGGACCCCACTGTAGGGCAAAAGCTGGGATTTCTAATACAACCACGAGTGCTATAATGGCTCTGGCTTTAGTCAAGTATAAAGATTCGTACTAGCATGTTGGCAGTTCGTGAAAGGCACCATTGCCGAGCTGGTTGCAGGGCATGGTCCAGGGTGGTTACCGTTTGGAAAGGTGCCATCGAGTGGAGGCTTTGTATACCCCTTGCCCGTGGGTCCGTAGGGTCTATCAACATGTTAGGAAGACTTTTGAAAGACTTCATAGTGTTCCCTGCCCACTCACCTTGGAAGTGTTATGGGAGTTATAAACCCGGGCATATGGGTAACATGGCTTGTGGGTAAAGTGTATAACCTCTGCAGAGTGTAAATCTATCATGATAGCCGTGCTCACGGTTATGAGCGGCCTAGAAAACTCACAGTGTAGATGATCATGTTGTTTAATTGTTAATGTTGGATATTAATCTTATCATGTGGTTATTAATTGGGTTATGCATAATTAAAGCTAAGTGTTGGTAAAACTTGACCAAGTTAAAAGCAACCGCAGTACAAACAGTGTCAACCTTTTGAGCTTCATAACCCTGTGTTACCCTTGCTGAGTACGTAAGTGCTCACTCTTGCTTTCTCAACCCCTTCAGATGGCTATGAAGGCTACCGTGAGGAGTACTAGGCTAGTGGTCAACCAGTCGGCGTTCCCTGTGAAGTGGAGCTTCGTCGCGAGAGTTATCTTTATATTCCGCTGTTATGTTATTTAAATATTATTCGTTATGTAATAAACACTCAGTGATGGTACTATTTAAAGATTTGTCGGCTTATGTGTGTGATTGATCTCTGGGCACACATGAGTTATTCATATTCAATTTTATCCTTAAAATTGGGTGTGATAAATTGGTATCAGAGCAAGTGTTGACTGTAGGACGCCAGCCTAGTTAGAATGGTTTTCTTATCTTGTCCTTACCTTCTCTTTTCATGCTTACCTTCTTGTATATATATTTTCTCAAACTGTTTATGCTACACTTGACTTATTCTATTGTGAAAATTTTGTTCTAATCTATCCCTATCATGTTCAAGAAGATCAAGAAGAATTAGGACTAGGAATCCCTTTATAGTTTATTTGCTAGTTCGTGAGTCGTGTGTGCTAGTGTTCTTCTAAGTGTTTAGTTGCTTGTGCTTTTGCTAATGTGTGAGTTGGTTCTTTGTAATGATTGTTGAGGTTGTGGGCCTGTCCACAACACTCATAGCTTAGGTTGGGTTCTGAAAGATCTTAATAAATAAAGTTGCAGTTTTCTTTAATCTGTCTTTTCAGACCTCTCTGTCTTGTTAATTTTGCTCTTTTAATTCTGAACGTCCTAAAATCACCAAACAAAAAAAAAATTAACCTAAAACAGTAGACTTCCTTATCTTTCCATGGCCGCAAGAATCGCCTTCATATCTGCTCGGAGTTAAGAGAAACAATTCCTGCAAGTTGATGTTTCTGCACAGTTGGGTAATCTGGACAGATCTGTTTAAACGCAGTTTATGGCTAAGTTAATGTCAGAATCAAAAAAAAAGTCAGAATTACGAAAGTTGTAGATAATTTCTTTATCTTTCCAACCATGTAAGCTTTGCCTCTGTTTGAGTTCGGGAACTTCAGATATGACTGTCTTTCTAGACTGCTGTTGGGCTGAAAATCCCGAAAAGTTGCAGATTCGTCCTGTGTCAGGTTTTGAATTTGTTCTTATGATATATGTGGCAGATGCCTCGCACCAGGACTAACTCTGGATCCAACCACGGTAACAACAACAACGACAACAACAACAACCAGCACCCTATACCTCCACCACCTGTGATGACCCCGGAACAGATGCAAGCTCAGATGATGCAAACAATGCAAGCCATGATGCAGTTCATGCAAAACCAACCCCATCAACCTGCTGGAGCTCCACCTGTCAACAAACGGAGGGAATTTCTGCAAGGACACCCTCCTGTCTTCTCTCATGCCAGTGATCCGTTGGAGGCGGATGATTGGTTGCGTGCGGTGGAGAAGCAACTCAACATCGCACAGTGCAATGACCAGGAGAAGGTTCTGTATGCTTCCGGTCAACTTCAAGGTGCAACTCAGACTTGGTGGGAGACGTATCAAGATGCTCGCCCCGGCAATGCCCCAGCTATCACTTGGGAAGAGTTTTCCCGGGATTTTAAGGCATGCCACATTCCAGAAGGAATCGTAGAGCTGAAGCAAGAAGAATTCAGAAATCTTCGGTTGGGACAGATGTCAGTCAGCGAGTACCATGACAAGTTCTCGCAATTAGCTCGTGATGCTCCAAATGAAGTAAGGGATGATGCTGATAAGCAGCGTCTCTTCTTGAAGGGAATCTACTATGATCTCCGGTTGCAGCTGAAGGGTAACACTTACCCGAATTTCCAATCCTTGGTGAACCGTGCCATCGTCCTGGACAATGAACGTAGGGAGATGGACAAGAAGAGGAAGCTTAGGGGACAAGCTTCTGGAAGCAACACTTGCCAGCGCCCTAATTATCCTCAACAGGGTTATCAGCAAAGGTACCAAGGCTCATCCAACTATGGGAACCGTAACCCAAACCAGCAACGTCCGCCATTCCAGCAGCAAGGTGGTTACTCAACACCTCGTCAAGGCTCATCCAGCAGTACCCCAGAAAAGGCTAATGTTCCCCACACCCCTATCAAGTGTTTTGCTTGTGGTGAAACCGGACATATCTCCTACAACTGCCCCAAGAAGTAGAATCAGTCGAACCCTCCAAGCCAGAGTAGCAACAACCAAAGGGGAAGAAACCAACCACCACCCCATGGCAGGAGTGTGAACCATGTCTCCGCGGAAGCAGCTCAGGAAGCGCCAGAAGTGATGATGGGTACGTTCCAAGTCAACTCCACCCCCGCTTCTGTTCTTTTTGATTCTGGAGCATCGTATTCTTTCATATCGCAAACTTTTGTTAGAATGCATGGTATACCTATGTTAGCAATGCAAAATCCTATAATTGTGAATTCACCGGGTGGGGTTATGAGAACCGATTGTTACTGTCCATCGGTTACTGTTGCTCTAAAGGGAATAGACTTCAAAACTAGACTTACCGTGTTGAGAACCGCTGGAATTGATGTCATTTTGGGATTGGATTGGATGAAGAAATATAGCGCAGTGATTCAATGTGATAAGAAGATAGTTGAGCTGTCTACACCTACAGGGAACAGGATCAGTGTTGATGTGATTATGGAACCTCCACCGACAGCCGCCGTCAATCAGCTTGAGGAGTATGACAACCCAGCAGATAGGGTTGTGGATGAATTTCCAGATGTATTCCCAGAAGACTTGCCAGGTATGCCTCCCGATCGTGACATTGAATTTATAATTGAGTTATTACCTGGAACTGCACCTATAGCTAAAAGACCATATAGGATGGGAATAAAAGAATTAGAAGAACTTAAGAAACAAATTAAAGAGTTGTCGGATAAAGGTTTTATTCGTCCTAGTTCTTCACCTTGGGGTGCACCGGTTATCTTCGTTGACAAGAAAGATGGTAGTCAGCGGATGTGTGTTGATTATCGGTCACTCAATGAGGTCACTATCAAGAACAAGTACCCTTTGCCCAGAATCGATGATTTGTTTGATCAGTTGAAAGGTGCTTGTGTGTTCTCCAAGATTGATCTTCGGTCTGGTTATCATCAGTTGAAGATTCGTGCTTCAGATGTTCCCAAAACAGCATTCACTACAAGGTATGGATTGTATGAATATACGGTGATGTCATTTGGTCTTACCAATGCACCTGCGTACTTCATGTATTTGATGAACAAGGTTTTTATGGAATACCTAGACAAGTTTGTGGTGGTATTTATTGATGATATTCTGATCTACTCCAAGAACAATGATGAGCATGCTGAACACTTGAGATTGGTTTTGCAGAAGCTCAGAGAGCACCAGTTGTATGCCAAAAGAAGTAAGTGTGAGTTCTGGTTGAAAGAAGTTTCTTTTCTCGGCCATGTTGTGTCCAACGGAGGAATATCAGTTGATCCTAGTAAGGTGGAAGATGTACTGAATTGGAAACCCCCGACCAATGTCAGTGAGATCCGCAGTTTCCTTGGTTTAGCTGGATATTATAGAAGGTTCATTGAAGGATTCTCTAAGCTAGCTAAACCTATGACCGCGTTGCTTGAGAAAGATGCTAAGTTTGTTTGGTTAGAGAAGTGTCAGACGAACTTTGAAGAACTGAAAAAGAGATTGACTACAGCTCCTGTGTTGACCTTGCCAGACTTGAGTCAGAAGTTCTCTATCTATTGTGATGCCTCTCGTCTCGGTTTGGGTTGTGTGCTGATGCAAGAAGGAAGAGTTGTGGCGTATGCTTCGCGACAACTGAGGAAGCATGAGTTAAATTATCCGACTCATGACTTGGAGTTAGCAGTTGTGGTTCATGCATTGAAGATATGGAGACATTATCTTATCGGTCATAAGTGTGACATCTACACCGACCATAAGAGCTTGAAGTATATCTTTACCCAGTCAGATCTGAATTTGAGACAACGTCGTTGGTTGGAACTGATCAAGGATTATGACCTTGATGTTCACTATCATCCTGGTAAAGCCAATGTTGTGGCCGATGCTCTTAGTAGGAAAAGTTATGCTAATGAGATTCGGACGATACCTATGCCTGAAGAGTTGTGTGCTGAACTTGAGCATTTCAACTTGAGCATTGTCGCTAATGCCATGGAGATGGTAGTGGAGCTTACACTAGAGAAAGAGATTCGTGAAGGTCAGTTGCAAGATAAGAATCTGCAGTTGATAGTTGAGAACTTGAAAGAAGGAAAGTCACCCGGATTCCGATTAGATGATAATGGTACACTATGGCATGGAAAGAGGATTTGCGTTCCTGACATCAAGTCTATTCGACAGACAATTCTGCGAGAAGCTCACGAGTCAACCTATTCAATCCATCCTGGAAGCACTAAGATGTACCTAGATCTTAAAGAGAAGTACTGGTGGGTTGGATTGAAACGTGACATGGCAGAATACGTGGCAATATGTGATACATGTCAGAGGGTTAAAGCAGAACATCAGAGACCTGCCGGACTGTTGCAACCGATGAAAATACCTGAATGGAAGTGGGATGAAGTTGGTATGGATTTCATAGTTGGGTTACCGCGTACTCAGAAAGGTTATGACTCAATCTGGGTCATAGTTGATCGCTTGACTAAGGTAGCTCACTTCTTGCCAGTTCGAACCACTTATACGGGAGCACAGTTAGCAGAGTTGTATATGGAAAAATAGTATGTCAGCATGGAGTTCCAAAGAAGATTGTGTCAGATAGAGGAACCCAGTTCACTTCGCATTTTTGGAGAAAAGTGCATGATTCCCTTGGGACAGTGTTGAATTTCAGCTCAGCCTATCACCCTCAGACAGATGGACAGACAGAAAGAACTAATCAAGTGATAGAAGATATGTTGAGAGCTTGTGCTTTGCAGTATGGTACCAGTTGGGATAAGTGTTTGCCCTACGCTGAATTCTCTTATAATAACAGTTATCAAGAAAGTCTTAAGATGGCACCGTTTGAAGCTTTGTACGGACAGAAGTGTAGAACTCCGTTGTTCTGGAATCAAACGGAGAAACCCAAGTGTTTGGACCAGATGTTCTGAGAGATGCAGAAGAACAAGTCCGAGTAATCAGAGATAATCTGAAGATAGCACAGTCTCGACAGAAAAGTTACGCTGATAATCGAAGAAGAGATTTGTCTTTTGAGATCGGTGATTATGTTTACCTGAAAGTATCACCTATGAGAAGTGTGAAATGGTTCAATATGAAAGGAAAGTTAGCACCCAGATATATTGGTCCGTTCAAGATTCTTGAGAGACGTGGAGAAGTTGCTTATCAGTTAGAGTTACCAGAAAGTTTGTCAGGAGTTCACGATGTGTTTCACGTATCTCAACTCAAGAAGTGTTTGCGAGTACCCGAAGAACAGTTACCGTTGGAAGAACTTACAGTTAAGGAAGATTTGACCTATGAGGAATATCCGGTTAAGATTTTGGAGACAACTGAAAGAGTTACAAGGAGTAAATTCATCAAGATGTGTAAAGTGCAGTGGAATCGATATACAGAAGAAGAGGCCATTTGGGAAAGAGAGGAAGATCTAAGAAAAACCTACCCTCAACTCTTTAAGTAAGTAAAATCTGGGAATCTCGGGGCGAGATTCTTTTAAGGGGGTAGATTTGTAACACCCTAAAATTTGAATTAGAAAATAGATTTGAATTTGATTTGAATTTGATTTAATTTAAAGCATTTTTGTGAAGCATAGAATTAAATATATAAAACTAAAATTAAATCTCATGTTAGGGTTTCACATGTTTGTGCATCTCATGCCCTTGCATTTTATTTGTGTGGCTTGGTTTGCAAAACCCTAAAGTTTATATTTCAAAATCAAATTTGGAAAATCAATTTGCAAAATTAGAAAATTGAAAAATCCCTTTTCCTCTCTCCTTCACTCTTTCTGTTTCTGGCCCAGTGGCGCAGCAGGCCTGCCCTCCCCTTCCCCCTTTTTTCTCTCCCTGGGCCGGACTCCCGCGTGCTCGGCCCACTCGGCCGCGGACCGCCTCCTCTCTCCTCGCTGCCACTGACACTGCGGTCCCACCTGTCGGCGCCTTTTCCTTTCTCTCTCCCTATCACTGACAGACCGGTCCCGGCTGTCAGCTCTTCTTCTCCTCCCTCGCGCCGAGTCCGCGGAGGACTCTGCTCACCGTCCGCGCCGTGTCGTCGTCGCGTCGGCAACCGCTCTCCGCGCATCTCGCTCCCTTCTCTCCCTCGCTCTGTTTCGCTGTCAACCGTGGCCCAGCTGTCGGTTTCCCCCTCCCCCTCTCTGTTCGTGTCCGAGCGGGACTCCGCCGCGACACCGAGTCTGCCGCGTTTCCTCCGCGCCTCGTCTCCGCGCCGGACTCGTCTCCCTCTCCTTTAAATAGCGGTGAACCCCGGCGCCAATCCCCTCATCCTCTCGTCTTGGTTCGTCCGCAAACGCAGCAGAGCAGAGCCGCCTTCGCGCCGCCGTCGAACCGCCAGCGAGCCGCCGCCGTTCCGCGCTTCTGTTTGCCGCAAGCTCGCCATCAAGCTGCGCATCGCGTTCGTGTAAGTGCCGAACACACGGTCCCTCCCTTTTCTCCCGCAATCACGCTCGGGTTTGCCTCGCCGCCGTTCTGCCGAGATCCGCCGCCGCGGCTCTCCGTCGGCAGCTCTCCTCCATCACAATCAAGCCCTGCCCATGCTCGCAACAGCTTCGCCATGCCACCCTCTCGCTCCCCGAGCAATCTCCCGGTCGAAGTAGACCATCCACGCCCTAACCGCCGCACAACGAGCAACCGCCGCCGCCGTCTGCGTCGTCGAGCGTCTCCCGATCTACCCCGAGCCTCGCCATAGCCCTAGACGTGCTCGCGACGTCATCCTCTATCTCCTTGTGCAATCCGTTTTGAAAACGGTGCACCGTAGCCCTTGTTTCCCCTACGCCGTCGAGCTCTGCCTCTGCCGGCAATGGAGTCCGCCGCGCGCCACCGTCCTCCGGCCGCCGCGCCGCCGACTCTCCCTCTCTCACACCCGAGATCTAATCTGGACCCTCTGTTTCTAATCCTACGGCTCAGATCAGCCCGTACCCCTTCGCTCTGGCAATCTTTCTAAAGAGCCCCTGCTCTTTCTCTCCTCTAAACCCGCAGTCCAAAGCGCCGTTCAGCAGTACGTTTTTCCATCGGGAAAACGTATTTCCTTTTCTGAGTTTGGTTTAATTCCGAAAATAAAATAAAATAAAAACCCTAATTCCTAATTTCAGTTTTACCCCTAAACTTCAAATGCTTATATTTCCTTCGTTTTAAATCCAAATCGACCCGTTCGAGTTGCGTTAGATCCGTATTTTCATGCTCTATCCAGTAGTATAGGTTTCACCTATGTTAATTACTTTTGAAAATCAGAGAAAATTACTTTACTAATGTTTAATCTTGCCCTTTTCAAAATCCCGTTTTATCTCTAACTTCTCCGTTTTAGATCCGATTAGCGTGATTCTCGTATCTTTGTGATCGTAGTAAAGTATAGATCTGTTTTATAACCTTTTCAAAGTCTCTTTATTGTTTATGGTGTAATGTTCTGATCATGTCTTGTTTGCTTTGTGTATGATTGTTCGGATGATTGCGTGGTGATGTTGATCGAGTACAGCCGGTGAGGTCTTCGTTGACCAAGAGTTCTTTGCAGCAGATCAGGATCACCAAGAGCTTTGGGATCAAGGCAAGTTTAACATGGGATCATCCTTGTTACCTATTCACCATAATTCAATCTAGTCATATTGCATGTGTCTAATTTGATTCCTATTAGATCTATACCATAGCTTTGTTATCCTTTACCTTGTCACCATGGGTTTATATGCATATGGGTAGCTTTGCTATGCTTTACAATAATGGATCTTGAGATGAATCTTGACTAATGATATATGCAACAATGAGATAAAATTGGCTTTTGTAGCAACATGGAATAGGACCCCACTGTAGGGCAAAAGCTGGGATTTCTAATACAACCACGAGTGCTATAATGGCTCTGGCTTTAGTCAAGTATAAAGATTCGTACTAGCATGTTGGCAGTTCGTGAAAGGCACCATTGCCGAGCTGGTTGCAGGGCATGGTCCAGGGTGGTTACCGTTTGGAAAGGTGCCATCGAGTGGAGGCTTTGTATACCCCTTGCCCGTGGGGCCGTAGGGTCTATCAACATGTTAGGAAGACTTTTGAAAGACTTCATAGTGTTCCCTGCCCACTCACCTTGGAAGTGTTATGGGAGTTATAAACCCGGGCATATGGGTAACATGGCTTGTGGGTAAAGTGTATAACCTCTGCAGAGTGTAAATCTATCATGATAGCCGTGCTCACGGTTATGAGCGGCCTGGAAAACTCACAGTGTAGATGATCATGTTGTTTAATTGTTAATGTTGGATATTAATCTTATCATGTGGTTATTAATTGGGTTATGCATAATTAAAGCTAAGTGTTGGTAAAACTTGACCAAGTTAAAAGCAACCGCAGTACAAACAGTGTCAACCTTTTGAGCTTCATAACCCTGTGTTACCCTTGCTGAGTACGTAAGTGCTCACTCTTGCTTTCTCAACCCCTTCAGATGGCTATGAAGGCTACCGTGAGGAGTACTAGGCTAGTGGTCAACCAGTCGGCGTTCCCTGTGAAGTGGAGCTTCGTCGCGAGAGTTATCTTTATATTCCGCTGTTATGTTATTTAAATATTATTCGTTATGTAATAAACACTCAGTGATGGTACTATTTAAAGATTTGTCGGCTTATGTGTGTGATTGATCTCTGGGCACACATGAGTTATTCATATTCAATTTTATCCTTAAAATTGGGTGTGACACACACTCCCCAGGCTGATGGTGTCAACCTGTATGGCTTCAAGAGAAAGGGGCTTAGACTCTAGCTTAACTTAGACACACACCACGGCTTGCGGTCCTTCGATCCGGGTGTCATGGGAATTGATGGGAACCGAAAAGATTGCAAGCAGGAGAGAAGACAAGCACAACAGGGGTCGACCTTTGTAGGCTTATACCCCTCAAGTCACAACTAAAGAAAGAACAATTAACAACGCAAGAGGCGAGAGTTGTGACTTGGTCTCACGGTACTTCGACTTATACACCACGGAATTTGGCGCAAGCAAAAGAGAATGAGACAAGAGAAATAGGGGAAAGGGTTGGCTAGGCCGTCCATATCATATCCTCAGTAAAGATGGTTTTCTGACGGTCGATCGAGTCAACTCGCATGGTTCCAAGGACATGACATAGACCATAGCTTCGCTAACCAAAAGAGAGGTTGGAACGGGGAATAAAGAAAAAGGGGGAAGTGGTCTACTTCTCCCAATCCACACGCCACGGAAAAAGGCGAGGCATTGGGAAGAAGCGACACACGAGAGAACATACAACACCCAAATCCACTTGTAGGGTACCACGACCTATGTGCACTAAATGGCACCTAGACACCCATAGGGCCTTAGCGGTGCGGTTGTCACCGCAAGGACCTAAGAAGCGCCATGGTCTAATATAGGTACAAGCATACAAGGGGCTCGAGTGTGAAGAAGCAAAAAGAGAGAAGGGGCGAGACGAGACTCACCTTCCTTTGATCCACTCGCCATAGCATCCGACGGCAATCAAAGGAAAAGAATTAAGAACGACAAATAAACACCAAAGGAAAACAACAAGCCAAAAGAGATTTAGGTTCCTTGACACTTCGATCACATGTCATGGTAAAGGACATGAACCGAAGAAGTTGGAACAAGAGGGCTCAATCCCGTCTTACTGGATCAACGAGGATTGATAAGAAAGGAACAGTCCCCGCATTCTCTCGACCAACACGCCATGAGAAAGGGCGAGGGTCGGAGGAATAGGGACACTGGCTCACGGTTCCTTGAACTACACCAACTCATAGGGCACCACGACCTACGTGCACTAAAACAACACAAGACAATCCCTCGAGCTCTAGCGGTGCGGTTGTCACCGTAAAAACCGAAGAATTGCTATGGTCTAGGTGGCGCAAGCATACGAGGTGGGTAGGAATAAGAGAAGAAAAGGAGGTAGAGTCCGATGGTCATTGTGAGACGACTCACGACCATGAACCTTACCTACAAGAGTTGGCGTCCATTGATTCCATGAAGGTTGTCCCCTAACTCGAATCCGCTAGACTAGGTCACAAAGGGCTCGCAACATGTGGATAATAACCACGTCGATAACAACATCGACATCGAGTCCTCCATGGCCAAATCCTAGGGACAAGGATGGAGCTAACGATCATGAACCAAAGGGGACAACTAAACACAAGAGAAGGGATCATGCTAGGCATCACGATCATGGCAAGACGAGCTTGCGATCGTAACGTCCGAACATAACTCTCTCTCAACCGGCTCGAAGGCTCGGTCCGCCGATAAAGAGATCACAACACAAGAATCCGATAACGCCACAACATAGAATTAGGGTAGCACATTTCCATAGCAAGAGACAGATAGATAGATAAAGACCGGCACGAAGGCACGACACAGGCATATATATAGATGACAAGTGTAGACATGGATATCATGTGTAGATAACGAGTGCGGACATGTATTGACAAGCATGAAATAGGAGTTTTGCTGAAGTCGAGGAAGGCGTCGGCAAGGTTCTAAAAGCTTGACCTTGAAGGGCGGAACGGCGACGGGCTGTTGTGTTGTGTCGACGAAGTGTTCGGGACGGGCACAGCCAGCGACGGCCACCTCGGACTGGCTATGGCCAGCTGCTGGCCGGTTGTGCCTCTGCTGGCTGGCTGCAGCCTGCTGCAGGAGGCCACAAGCTGGCTGTGGGCAGCCGGATGGTGCTGCAGCTGTCCAGGAGGTACCGGAGTTCTAGTAGACGGCTCAACGAGGTCACGCCATCCCTGCAGCAGAAAGGATCACGGCACGATGGTCGGACAGAGCAGCGATTGTACAGGGATGTCGGAGCTTCGGTAGATCGATGCAGTAGGTTCACGGCTTCCCTGCGACGATGAAGAACGCAGCGCGAAGGCCGGTCTCAGAGACGAACAACGGCAAGAGGGGCAAAGTGGGAACTTGGCTTGGGGCTCACCAGACTGGACGAAGACAGTACGACGTCGAGGATGGGCTTGCAAGGGTGCTGCTGGTCAAGCATCTTGGGGCCGTGGTTCAGGGCGTCGTCGTGGTCCTGGTGGTGGCTCGGTGCTACCACAACAAGGAGGAAGAGGTCAGTGCCTTGCAACGGCCGGCTGTGGTTCTTATCGGGGTGGTGCGTTCAGCTGGACGGCCGAGGCTGGAGTCGGGGATGAAGAGGAGCTCGGCGTTGACGTTCTCGGGCGGTTGGCAGCTTGCTCCCACAGGGTGGTGGCTGGCCACGGCTGGCTCGGGCGCAACCGCTGGGCTCGACGTCGGGCCTTGACGGTGCTTGGCGAAGAGCAGAGCAGGCTGAACGAGGTCGCGGCCGGCGAGGCATGGCGCGCGACGCGCACGACACCATGACGAGCGCTCGGGGGCGGCAGGGACGACGCGACGTCGTGGTGGCGCTGCCGTTCGAAAGGCTGGTGCCGACAGTCGGCCGGCGAGGCGGTGAAGTGGCGCGGCGGTTGGGTGTGGAAAGCGGAGAAGAGGGGTGGCGGCGGCGTTACTTATAGGAGCAATCGGCTAGGGTTTTGGGGCATGGACGGCTAGGCGCCTCGGCGTTCGTACCGAGGCCCGCATGGCGAGCATCGGGAGGCGAAGCAGGAAGGGCGCGGCGCGACTCTGCCTCTTGGTGGCGGCGACAGCCAGGGAGGGCGCGGCGGCAGCTGCCTCCCGCTAGGGTTAGGCAGGGGGAGCGTGCGCGGCTGGGCCTTGGGCCACGGCTGCTGCTGCACGCTTGGGCCAAGTGGAGGGCAGGGGTGTAGTGTTGCCGTTGGGCCTGCGGGGGCGCGACGGGAGCCTGAGCCAAGGCAGGAGCGGGCTGGGCTGGCTAGGAGGAGAGGAGGCAGGCCGAGGGAAAATGGCTTGCAAAGTGGGCCACGTGAAGAGGAAGGAGAAGAGCTGATTCGGCCCAAGAGAAGGGAAGGAAAGAGGTTTCCCAATTGCTGAGATAATGGGAGGGATTAAGAGAGGTTATGATATAAGTGGTGGGCTTGTTGAAGGTCATTAGGACAAAGGATTTTTCCATTGTTGATTCAAGGGAGTTGAGAGGGAATCCAAGAGAGATTTGGAAGAAAGGGAAGGGGGTTCGAAGGGAATGTGTACTCGAGGAAATTTGCAAGAGTTTCATAGGATGTTTGCCATGGATTTCAAGGAGTGGAAAGCTATGGATATATGCACTCCGACACAAAACAGAACTCGAATCTGAAACCAACTCAAGAATCGAGGCACTCATCTACAACCAAATCTATATGCATGCAACGTTTTGTCGGTAAACTCTACTATGTTAGCTTCGGTTTGACCTATCGACTACATGCATCACACATTGCATGAAAAGTTTTTGAAAGTTCGGATTTTTGGTTGTTAGAAAACACGGGTTGTTACATCATATCAATGCATAAAGTTGTTGGCGAAGCTGTTTTGCCAAACACTTCTTCCAAAATAGTTCAACTTCACCTAGAGAGTTGCTCATGAAGCTATTTTCTAAAAAAACAGCTTCACTAGTGAAGTAGAGCTGTACCAAACAGGCCCTAGATTAGATAAAAAAAACACTGCGAAGCTAAGGGCTTGTTTGATACAGCTTATAATAGCTTCATGAAGCTGTTGTGAGCTGTTGTTTTTTGCCAAACATCTCTTCTTAAAACAGCTTCACCTGTTTTTCTTCCCCTCTCACAAAGATATGAAGTGGAATGAAGCTAAAAATAGTAGCTTATCACAGCTCTCTCCCCTTTTCATATCCATGCATAAAGTTGTTGGTGAAGCTATTTTGTCAAACATTTTTTTCTAAAATAACTCAGCTTCACCTAGAGAGCTGCCCATGAAACTATTTTCTAAAAAAACAGCTTCACTAGTGAAGCAGAACTGTACCAAACAGGCCTAAGTACGCTAGCTTGCTGATTTTAGAAGACCACATATAAACTGGCGTCTCCAAAAGTCCAAATGGAAGGACAAATTTAATCTGACCTGTGCACTGTGCAGTGTCCCCGCCTCCGTGACAACGACTGTGTTTCGGGTAGCCTATACATGGTATATATTGCTATAGTAAACATTTGCTAATGATGAACTATTTAGGATTAATAGATCTATTCTATTAATTAGTCTACTCCTTTGTAATTATTTTTTTAATTAGCTCATGTTTAATTCTTCCCGCTAGCATCCAAACGTTGGAGTGACACAAACTAAACTTTAGCCTCTGAATCCAAATATCCCTTTAGGGGCCGTTTGGCAGCGCTCCACGAAGCTGATTCTTAGGGAGAATCACTCTCTGACTGTCAAACACAATTTCCAGTGAGAACAAATTCTCTGTTGATTATGTAAATTTTCTGAAATGAACTAAGGAGGTGTTTGGGACTGCTCCGATTCATGTCTTTCAACTCCACTTTACGTTTTTCAGCCAAACACTTTCAGCTCCACGCACTCGCTTCGAGAAAAAAATTTGAAGTTGTGAGAGCACATAAAGAGGTGCTCCACAAATTCTAGGTTTTTGTGGAGCTGCTCCACTGTGGAGTTTGCGGAGCAAAGTTTATGGAGCAGTCCCAAACACCACCTAAGAGGCTGAGAGCTGAAAAAAGTAGTTTCACCTGTGAAGTGATTTTTCATGCTAATTTTATGAGTTTAGACTAAACAATAAAAAAAATTATTTTCAGTTATAAAATCATTTTACCAGTAAATCAGAGAGCATAGCTAAAGAATGAGGAGGACAACTCCTATCAAACAGGTCCTTACTATGGTTGCATGCATGTACCGTAGATAATATGGACGGTTTGACATGGCTCTAGTGTTCCAGCTCCTCCAAGTAGTATAATGTAGTAGCTATTACAATAAAGGCATTTTTTTCTCTCTACTTTCCAAAATAACATAGGAGGAGCACAATTCATGACTCACCCGGCACAAAGTCCTTGGGCTCGGTTAGTGTAACATGCAGCTGAAGTCGGAGAAGCCCTGCCCAAGAGCAGTCAATTGGGTCCACAGTCTTTCCAGTTTGAGCTATCTCACGTTATTAAACTTAATAAATATACATGTGTGTACATACGTTTTATGATAACCATTTGATACGTAATAGTGAATGCTAATGAAATGAAATATATTCTATGATGCATTATCACGCTTCAACTTAGAAATACCATCCTGCATCCTTCGGGGCACTATTTTGTTGAAAGTCATACTCCATCCTGTCTTTACGTGTCTTATTAGATTTGTCTTAATTCAAACATTTATGCCTTTTGACCATCGATTTCAAATTTTTTATATAAGGTCATATATATGACATAAGATTTTATGTTTTGTTGTGAAACTATATATTTTTTTAATCAATGGTCAAAGATTGCAATATTTGATTTAGAATAAAGCTAATATGACATGTACAAAAACGAAGGAGTAACAAACAACAAATTTTATGATCTTCTCTGTATATGAAATAAATATGAAGGATAAAATTTTTCAATAGCTAATATCAAAAGGCACCTACATTATAATTCATTAGCAATGAAAGGAAAAAAAAATCTGTGCACAATAGACTCAAAACTCCATGGTGTTGAAGTGCCCAGCGCTCCAGCACCACATGAAATAAATCGAGTGAAAAAAATTGACACTCGAAGATTCAATCCACTAAACAAAGTGCTCTGAACTTTCGTCAATATTCACAAGACACATTTCAACTATAGCCAAAAGTTGAGAGCACACCTGAACTTCCCTTTCACGGCTCTTGCTTTTCCTCTATCTTCTTGATAGTGGACAACGAAGTTGCCCAGTACAACAACAATGAAAGCATTATACATATATGATCAGACCTTGCAGTAACTCGAAGAAAATCTGTCTTGATGCTTCACCTTGTTTTTTTAATCAAAACCATAATAAAGCTTTTGGCCTCCAGGTTTCTAAAACAATTAACTTGAAAAGAGTGGAGAATCGCATGCATCCTGTGTAACTGAATAAGAACAGAAATTGGAGTGCAACCTTGGCCTTCAGAAACTGCTTCAGATTAATCAGAGGCTTGTTTTTTCTAGCAGTCATCTACACCTTCAAAGTCTCATCCTGCCATTTCCTTTGTAGCCCTATTCATTACACTAAAATTTAATTTAATTTATGCTGATTTATTATAAGAGCAAGACACTATTTATTCACTAAAAAGCAGTGCTAAAATAATGCAGAGCAGGGCCGCCAAGGAAATGTCAAAACGAATGTCAGCTATCAGTGCAGCCCTCTAGCTTGAAGCTTCGGAATATATATAAATAATAATTTGTAGCTTTGGTTTCAACAGTAGCCAAGAGTTGCGATCTGAATTTTTCAACGTGGAGTAGAGGTCACTGCGTGCAATCGGCAAGGGAAGTGAGGACAGCAGCCCATTGTATTCTCATAGGAAGCCCGGTAGTGAGTTGGACCTAGGGAGCCCAAGTAGGACAGTGGGCTTGGTGATCCCGATTCGAACCAAGCGAACTGTGCGTGCGGTTTTGAGATTGGGGTGTTTGGATCCCTTGATAAATTTGACAAAAGAGCAAAAGAATTGCTACTTTTTGACAAATGGATCTAAACATGCAAGACAAAAAATAGCAAAAGAACAAAAAATTATCATTTGTCATTTGCCACTTTGAAGTGGCAAATAAAGACAAATAGAAAATCCTTCCACTCATACCCTCCCTTCTATGCATGACATGTGAATGAGAGTGTAATTATTATGAGTATAATTATCTTTATATGTGTCATTTGTCATTTGCCAAGGGATCCAAACACTAGAAATTGACAAAATATTTACCAATTTTATTTACCATTTGTCATTTGTCATTTGCCAAAGGATACAAACATGCCCATTGTCTTAGAAAAATTATGTCTAAGATGCAGAAAAATTATAAGCTAGTTCAGTCGATGTTTTTTTGCGGTTGATAAACCGTACATTTTCACTAAGGATAGCAACATGGTGGATTCAGATCGGGTGGAGTTTTCATAGACCCGAACCCAAAATCTGAACTCAAAACTCGAAACTAGTTCGGGTAATAATCCAAACCCAAAGCCAAAACCGACGAATCCACGAAATCTGAATGGTTAACCGAAACCCAAAACCCACCACTATATAGCAATTAAGAAAAATAATAAGGAATTTTAAGCAATATATGTATAATATATATTACATATTCAGACGTATAAACAAGAGGTAATAAATAACACATAATTTCATGACTTAACATAGAACAAATTTAATAGCTTACATAAACAGTTTATTAATATAAATATATAAGTTTTTATTCAAAATATTATATTTTGAATATTCATTAGGTATTCACGGGTGAAAACTGAAATCCGAAACCAACCGTTTCGAAACTGGCGGATATCCGCTCTGAAACCGAGCCGAGCATGTGACCCGACCCGACCGCGAACCGCCCCGCCTGCCCGCCCGCCCGCCCGACGCCTAGGTCCCCGTACTGAAGGGGAGGGAGCACGCGCGCTAGGTAGAGCGTCGAGGCGGCGGCGGCGGCGGCGGCGGCGACAGGAGGGAGGCAGGATGTCGTCGGTGTACGTGCTTGAGCCCCCGACGAAGGGGAAGGTGGTGGTGCAGACGACGGCTGGCCCGCTCGACATCGAGCTGTGGCCCAAGGAGGCTCCCAAGGCGGCGCGCAACTTCGTGCAGCTCTGCCTCGAGGGCTACTACGACGGCACCCTCTTCCACCGCGTCATCAAGGACTTCCTCGTTCAGGGCGGCGACCCCACCGGCTCCGGCACTGGTACGAACCCAACCGACTGCCCCCCTCGCCCTTGGGCATACCTACCTGTACATATCTAGGGTTTCTAATTCCACATCGTGATGTTGATGTCGACTGAATTGATTCATAGATTTCGGTCGGATTACTGATATCTTGAGTTTGATGCATTCGTGCCTGGGTAACATTACCTGATTGTTTTGGTAAATAAGGTTGTAGCGTTTTGTTGTTGGTGTGGGCGGAGGGGGCTGAGGTGCATCGGTTTGGTGTTGATGACATCATCCTTCTCGTTTCACTCCTGCAGGGGGTGAGAGCATCTATGGGGCGCCATTTGCGGATGAGTTCCACTCGCGGCTGAGGTTTAACCACAGGGGTTTAGTGGCTTGTGCCAATGCCGGCACACCTCATTCTAATGGAAGCCAGTTCTTTATCACCCTTGACCGTTGCGATTGGCTTGACAAGAAGAACACCATCTTTGGGAAGGTAATGTGTCTTAGCTCGAGACTCGAGAGCTTCTTGCAGTGCATGTCTTGGTACAGTCTGTTGTTCCTTTGGAGTTATCATGGTTGGCTACATGTTTTCTGCAGGTTACTGGCGATTCTATTTTCAACCTTCTTTCCTTGGCTGACGTTGAGACTGATAAGGATGATCGACCTGTGTACCCGCAGAAAATTCTTTCAGTCGAGGTGCCTATCCTCAACTGTCATTTTTTATTTATTTCAAATTATGGTCGTTCCCATATTTTGTCTGGGTAATATATAACCTACCTTATAGTTTCTCCATTACTTGTCAATCCCAACTAATTTACCCTTCTGGTTCGAATTTCTGTTCCTGTAGGTTCTCTGGGACCCATTTGAGGATATTGTTCCAAGGCAACTTAAGAAGGCTGAGTCTGTTGCCAAGGCTGATACTGAGGTGAAGCCTAAGAAGAAGGCAGTTAAGTAAGTAGTGACCTCCACACTGTTCTTAGGTTGACCCAGCAATGCCTGTTGGATTAGTTTTGACCCAAACTATTATTCTTTCAGGCAACTTAATGTCCTCTCTTTTGGTGATGAAGTAGAAGAGGAGGAGAATGAGGCAGCTACCTCTGTTCAGGCCAAAATAAAAAGTATTCATGATGTGTTGGATGATCCCCGCTTTCTTAAAGGGGAACCAGAGGATGTACAGTTGGTGAGTTTTATCACTTGTGATGAAAAAAAACAGTCAGCATCATATTAACTATTTAGCATATTTTTGCTGGTCAACATGCCATGCTGAAAACAAGAAGACAATACCCTATCCAGTTGGCAACTATGCTATCTAGAATGGTGCTGTCTCTGCCACATCAGTACTCATACCATCTTGCCTTTTATTTTTCTGTTTGTTTTTATAAGTCATCGTTGCTCTGCTCATTAATTTTATGGTCTCTAGTATTGTGTTGGTTTAGGATTTTATATGTATATTTTACTCTAGTCAGCTGTTTTTTTTGTCACTTGTGATAAAAAATGTTCAACATATGAACAAATATTTAGCGAGTGAATATACCATATTGAAAATAACAGGACAACCTTATCCAGGTGGCATCTAGGGTATCTAGAACTTTGCAGTCTGCTACATCAGTGTGGTTACTACATTACACTTTTTTGGTACTTAAGTCCTGTTTGCTGAATGTCTTTCTTGTGGGCAGGTGTCCTTTTAGTTAGTTTAGGGTGCGATCTGCATCTTTTTCTCTAGTCAGGTTTTGCAATTATAGTGTTACCTGCTTCTGTCACTTGTTATGCTCTGCCAAATCTAAATAGCATTATGCTTATTCCCATCATGCAGTCCAGGAGCAAGAGGAGAAGAAAAAGGATACTGTTCAAACTGTCAGGGATGCTTTGATCTCAAAGAAAGTTGAATCAAGAGAGCAAGAGCATGCTCTAGTGTCTGATGATTATCCCGAAGACGAGAATGAAGAGGATTTTGACAACAGGATGCGCTCTCAAATCCTTAAAAAACGTAGAGAGCTTGGTGATGCCCCTCCTGAAACATCTAAAGCAGGTAGCATATTTTGTTCAAGTTTCAAGTTTCTATTAGAATCTTGGTTGTCCTGAAATTAAATCCGATGCAATCCTTTTGCACTCATGGATCTTGATTAAAAAGCTACTGCCCTCTTTGGAACAGATAAACCACATCATAAGGATAAGGAACTATCCGACCGCAGGTCCAGTATCCAACATAGGTATGCTTGTCCTCTTTGGAACATAAATTCTCCCCATATTATCATGCTCCCCCTCTCCCACCACCAACACACACACACACAGCCACCAAATAGGTAATGATAGAAACACATTCATTTCAAACTTGTAAGCAGCCGTTATATAGCTCTGGTCAATTAGCTACTTGGATCTGGTGACCACCCTGCAGCATTTTGTTTTTTTTTTCTTTATGACCCTTAACTGAAAGTCTTGATTTCTTTACAATCCAAGGTTAAGTTCTAAAAACTGTTACCAGTATATAGCTATATATAAAATTATTACGCAAAAAAATTATGTACTTGTTCATGGTTTTTATATTTTCGTTTCCATCTTGCCATTATTTCTTCTTATTCTTATCTTATTTTAAAAAAGAAGAAACAGGTTTCATTCTTAATTATCTTGCCGTGATAAAGTGTGATTCTATGTCTTTGCACTGTATAAAAATATTGCTTCTCAAAAACAGGGTTACCGTGTATTGAATAGCAAATGTTAAATATATCTTATCATGGTGAGAATGGAAAAGAGTTCCTGCGTCTTTGCATGTTTGAGATGATGCAAACTTTAGACATGTATTCTATGGATATTTGTGTAACAGTTTTTTCTAAAGCGATACCTGGCTGTTGGCTTGTAGGAGGGACAATGATGAGGACGATGATCAGGAGCATGAGCTGCAAAAGGCTAAAAAATTATCCTTGAAGGAAAAAGGTGCTGGCTCAGAAGCTAGTGCCGAGAGGATGTCGAAAGCAGATGCTAATTTGCAGCTACTAAATCCAGCTGAACAAGAGAGACATTTGCAAAAACAGAAAAAACGTCGACTCCAAGGCCGCGAAGATGAGGTAAATGGTCTTTTTTAAAATAAAAAATAATATGATAGTTTCCACTTGTCTCATGCCAAGATAGGTCATGCAGATTATATGCCATGTCGTTGAATTGATCTGTTAGCTTTTGTGTTGGTCAAAATTTGGTGGCCAATGCTTCTAACACGCCTTTTTTTGCTGTTAGACTCTAGCGAAGTTACAGAAGTTCAAGTCTTCTTTCCTCAGCAAGAATCTTTCTACCAATCATGTCAAAGAAAAGAATCCTTCTACTGATAAGGCAGAAAAGGAAGATGAAGAGGAGGGTGACTACAAAGGGTGGCACACAAACCGACTGTCTTTCTTACGCAGTTCTTCCAAGGTTGATTGCTAAGGGCCTGTTTGGTACAGCTTATTACAGCTTCATGAAGCTGTTGTGAGCTGTTTTTTTGCCAAACACCTCTTTTCAAAACAGCTTCACCCATAAAGCTGTTTTTCTCCCCCTCTCACAAAGATATGAAGTGGGGTGAAGCTGAAAATAGTAGCTTATCACAACTTTCTCCCCTTTCTCTCTCATATCCATGCATAAAGTTGTTGGTGAAGCTGTTTTGCCAAACACTTTTTCCAAAATAGCTCAGCTTCACCTAGAGAGTTGCTCATGAAGCTATTTTTTTTAAAAAAGCTGAGCTGTACCAAACAGGCCCTAAGCCTTTCTTGCCCTTTATCACACGTGAGGGAAATAGATGCATCTTGAAAAAATAGGAATGACATTAAACTTGGTCTTCACAGGATGGAATGGCTAGGAAAGACGATCCAGATGACTATGTAGTGGTAGACCCACTTCTGGAGAAAGGAAAAGAAAAATTCAACAAGATGCAAGCAAAGCTTAAACGGAGAGAGCGTGAATGGGCAGGCAGATCTCTCACCTGATTGGAAAGCTTAACTCGAATTGTGTTGATGCTCCTTACCTACCCTGGACGGTACTGAACCACCTCTTGCATTTCCAGTTGCTCTCGTTAACATAATAGTATCTGCGTTTTATTTTCCCTTGAACGTTGCAAAATGCCAATGCACATTAACACATTGTAAAGCATTTGAAATGATGCAGTTTTGGCATGGTATTGGGATTGCAGACTGCGGGCATCACACGCAGGCCACGGCAGCTGATGGTAGAGTGACCGTCTGTAGACTAGTGTTTTCCTTTTTTGCATTTGTCATGATTGCTTAAACTGTAAATGCAATTGTACAATATATAGGCTCACTGTTGAAGCAGCTCTCTGTACCACTAGCTGTTGTAATATCTGTTCCTCAGAGGAGCTGAAGCTGACACAATAGCTTTTATCTCAATTTTCTTATTTTTATTAAGAAGCCGTATAAGCAGTTATTCGCTTCCCTAGTTTGTTCATGAAAGCCCTCAAGGTTCGAGAGATTTATTAGGCTTACGTTTAGGTTCATTGTTCATATAGGCGGCTGCACTGCAGTATGCAGGGTCTTCTCTTCATACTGTTGGTGGCATCGTTCTTGCTGTCAGGGTCTCAGGGATTCTCCTCACGCATCTAGCTCTCATGGAGTTTCACAATTTATGTTACTTATTTAAGATTTAGTTGTATTTTGCTTCAATGAGAGCATCCTGGCCTGTACACTAATTCCACATCCGCCTCAAAGCATAGCCACATATATTGTTCATTTGTTCTAGTGTATTGTTCATGTGTGTTGAAAAAAAAATCTTTTGCAAGTTCATTGCTCATTTGTGTTTTAAAAAAATCATCTCAGCCAGAGATTAGAATGGGCCAATGCCCAGACCGTTGTTCTGGCCTAGTCGAAGCACACGCTCCACACCTCGCGCTGGGCTCTCCGTCATTCAGTACCGATATCTGGGGTAGCGAAGGGTCCTAGTTGAACCACGGCTCCCACAGACTATCCTACTTTGGCATCCTTATTAGAGCATCTTCAAGAGATTAGCTAAAAATACTAATTAAATTTAATGATTTAGTTACTCTCTAAAATAGATAATACTAGATTGCTCCAACAGACTCTGTAAAATAAAGAGATTAGATGACTAGTGAGGTAGGCTATCTATCTAAAGATAGAGAGCGAATGAGGTGGAATAGAGAGCTACTAAATTTGGAGAGTCATTTACGAAGTTTGTTGGAGACGTTTTATCTTTCATAATAGCCAAATTTACATTTAGAAAACGATTTGGCTAATTTTTTGGAGATGCTCTTAGAGCTTTCTAAATCTCACTCTCTAAATTATCATTTAGAGTCATTTGCATAAAAATCATTTTCTATATATTTTCACTGTCTAGTCTTTCTATATCTCATGCACACTTTAAAAAGTCATTCTCGTCTTCTATTTGGTTAGCGAAAAACCTAAAATAGAAGATGACTATATTTAGATAGTCATTTAGAGAGGCTGTTGGAGGTAGTTTTTCACCAAAATCTCTATTTCTCGCATTTAGAAAGAATTTAGAGAATTTGTTGGAGATGCTCTTAAGCTTGCTCGCAAACATTGTTAGACTTTGTGTTTTCTTGTGTCATTAATCAACCACCAAAATCAAGACCCTTGCTAGAGTTTGTGTTTTCTTGTACTTAGAAATTAATTTGAGACACTTGAATAACGCTATTCACGTGTCTCTTGCTAGGCCTGGGTATTCGGGTTACCCAAAAAGTTCAGATCGGGTAATCCGGGTTTAGAGAAATTCGGGTTTCCAAAAATGCTACCCGATATTTATTCCAAAATACCATTACCCGAATTATTGGGTGCCCAAAATTTCAGGTTCGGGTTCAGGTAATACCCGTTATACCCGTACTTACAAAAGTATTAGCTTTAACATATTTTTTTGCTACATTTTACAACAACAAATAAGCAACAAATAACCATTTTCTGACAACATTTCTTAGAAAAAAATATACAAGCAACAAACAATATTTTTTTGATAATATTTCTAGAGGACTAGAATAGATAGACATGATAAAGATAATCTCATGGAAAGTAGTTCTTTCATAGCTACAATTCGGGTTATATGGGTAGTTCAGGTACCCAGTCATAAAACCAGAATTACCCAAAATAATTTCGGGTTTCTAGAGTTGGTATCCGAATTAGTGATTGGGTATTTAGATCCGGGTTCGGGTATTTTGGATTTGGGTAATGGGTAACGGGTAATGTCCGAGGCTTATCTCTAGCACATGTTGGTGCATCCATGGCTAAAAGATCAATTTCATCCGCTTCTAAAAAATTGTTTTTGCGGTAGTGAACAACCAGCTCTCCCAGAAGTTTACGAATCTCACAACCATTATAAGTGCCAGATAACATTTTCTTGAGTGTTTCCTCTCTCAAGGACAGTTAACTCAAGCTCATCACGAAGCAGCTGTTTCCATCGCCATAGATAGAGAGTCTTTCCATCAGAGATGATTCCATTTCGCACACACCAGATACACCAAGCAGCAATAACAATAATCTCTATGAAAAAATAGTTGGACGCCGAAAGAGTTTCTTCCAATAATGTGAATCATCATTGACTTACTAGATTTTAGTATCACTAATCAAGGAGCGATCCGATAAATGATTGGTCACCAAAAATCCATTTCATTTATTCAATGATTCATAACCTTCGATTTGGATCCAAGATCTAAGTATCTAACTATATCGTCTTCTTCCACATTTGCAGTTTATCTCTCTCACTTGCCTGAATCAGTACTCACTTCTCTTCCCTCTGCTTGCATATCATTCTTTAACATCAGGCCATCTACTACCACCATTGCTGTTTGAACCACCTTCAATCAAGCTCTTCTACCCTAGCAACCATCCCACGAGCTCTCCTTCTTCTGTTTGTGGATGCCATGCCACTTGGTTGCTCCACCGAAACCATCGACATATAAAGCCATCCTTTCAACTAGCAGCCTCCTCCTAAGGCTCATCACCATAGGAAGCCATCCTTCCTAGTGGCAACGACCTCCTCCTAAGGTCACGTGGTGCTAACCACACGCCATGAAAATTTAACTAGCATGATTAGCTCGTGGGGTTATTTCACCGTTTGAGCAAATGTGGAAGATTACAATGGTGGTGTGCAAAACTGAAAGGTAAATACGCCTACAGTTTTGCAAATCTAGGAGATGACACACGGATTTATTGCAAATCTAGGAGATCACACATGAATTTATTGAGTAGGTCGGCAACATCACAAAATTTGCTTGCTCCAGCTATAAGGTGAGCACAAACCTTGCTTTTCAATTAAAAGGTGTGACAACTCACAATCAGAGAGCCAACCACCGTATATGCTGCTGGTATTCTTAGATCCTATTTGGATCCAAACTGTTAATAGTTAGCCGTTAATAATTAGCTCCTTAATTTAGACCTGAATCGGTCTAGCTAATTATTAGCTAAGACCCAACTTACAACTACTCTTTCTGTCCCTAAATAATTGACACTATTGGTGTTGACATACGCACCACAAGTTTGATTCAATTTATAGAAAATATGTGTAATATTTGAATCTCCAAATAATTTTATTAAAAAAATAAATTCAACGATCTACTAATTATGTATCATAAACATTAATATTTTTAACATATATTTAGTCAAGTTGTTTTTTTCAAAAAACATAAACGGCAAATATTTAAGGACATATGGTGTATCTCAGTGGTTAGATCAAACCAGCTAATAGTTAGCCAGCTAATATTAATTATGAATTATTAGCTAGCTAACTATGAGCGGCTAATGGATCCAAATAGGGCCTCAGATCTCCTTGAGCTCACAAGCCTAAACCTACATCTCCATATACGCTAGTGCTTCATTTCCAATCCCTAGCTAGCTAGTTGGCGACAAGCGCATGGAGGGTACCATCGTCCAGGAGGACCCCCTCAGGTGCGTATCTCAGGGCCGGCCTCGCTGACCCTCAGGATTTCTTTCGTTAGTTTCGACGCCTCTCGCTGACCCTCATGATGCATGATTTCGTACGTTCAGTTACTGGCGTGACCATGTTCTGCACGACATGCACCAGCGCTTGCAGCCATGGATCGTGGAGAGCGACGAGAACGACGACTCAGGCAATGTCCTCTTCTACTCGCTGGTCTCTGGGTTCTACTACCTGATCCACATCGAGGAATTTAAGGGCAGAAGGGTGGCTGGGTACGGCGCTGGCCTCCTCATCGGGATTGATAAGGGCGACGATCTGTCGGCATTGCTTGTGAACCCGCTGACCGGGGAGAGCACCGAGCTACCGCGTCTGCCGGAGCATTTCCGCGGAGCGTTCACGTGTGGCTTTGCCACGGACCCAGACATGACCGGCGAGGACCAAGTCATCGTCGTGCTGTACACCCGGCCGACGACAGGCCAGGAGGCACCTAGCAAGGTGGCTCTGTGGCGCCGCGACGACACCGCCGGTTGGGCCACACTGCCGAATTCGGAGGCATTTTGGATGCGCATGCCGCAGCTCAGGGGCCGTTTGCTCACCCATGGCCCGGAAGCTGTAGAAGGCGAAGAAGCTGCAGCCGCCGTGGTGGCAGCAGCGGCGGCGGCGAACGGTCATGACCACGGGGACATGGGAATGGGAGATGGATGGTTCGTCCCAGGCATGCAGGGCAAATACGTCATTGAGCACGAGGGCCATGTGCGCGTCCTTGTCCGGCTGGAACAGCCGGCGGCGGAAATTGTCGGTGATGTGCCAGAGGGACCGGTAAGGCCAGGTGACCCACTCCCACGTCTGTCCTTCGAGCTGCGCAACACGCTCGCCGCCGGCGGGGAGGCAATCGACTGGGCTGATGCCCCGGAGCTGCATGACAAGATCATCTTCCAGAGCCACGGCAACAGCTGCTACGTGCTCCCAGAGAGCGACCACTTTGTCGGCATAAGAAAGAACTTCATCTACTTCTTCAGCTGGCAGCGACAGGAGGAGGAGGTGGTGGGAGATGGTAGTGGTGGTGGCAGTCCTTTTGGGTACTTCTTGTGTAAGTGGGATATGATTGGGCGCGTTGCCACCGTCGTGAGAAAGCTCCCTGGCGTCTGGATGCGGCCAAGCCCGGCAGATGGTTCCTTCCTACTTTCAACTACTAGACGTACGCCGCCGGCCGGGATTCCAATGCCCCACGGCTTGAGTTCCAGAGGACTAGTGTGCTCATCTATCTTATTCTTTTGTCATGTCATGTTATGAGACTCATATGTTGTGTCAGCCAGCGTTTGGCTTTATTTCATTCTATGCATCTGCATATCTTAGGGAGTCATATGTCATGTTTGTTTTTCCTAATTCATTTTCATCAAGAATATCCCAGTTGCTTGTTTGTTTGTTTTGTGTCGAAAACTAAACCAAGACATGTACAAAATAATATAGATGCAAAGAGACACATCCACACATTCGAAAACATGCCAAGTGACCCTGTAACGATTTAAGGTCACTTAAATTTTGAGGAGGGGGCATTTTAATTATAGCCTTAATTTTCTTTGGCTCAATTTCAATGCCTCGATGGCGGACAATAAAGCCTAAGAACACACCTGATTGAACTGCAAAGGCACATTTACGCGGGTTCATTTTCAGTTGATACCTTCGTAGTCTGTTGAAGACAATACGTAGATCATCCTGATGATTTTGCCGATCCTTTGTTTTAACAACGAGGTCATCAATATAACATTCGACCGTCTTGTGAATGAGGTCATCAAGCACCACGGTCATGGCACGTTGGTAAGTTGCACCCGCATTTTTTAAACCAAACGTCATGACGGTGTAGTAGAAATTCCCTTTTGGCGTTCGAAATGCCGTATTGTGGATCCATCTTAATTTGGTTAAAACCCGGGATGAGCCATCCATAAAGGACAAGGCACCATAGCCAGTGGTAGCATCTACTACCATCTCGGTGATAGGAATTGGAAAATCATCCTTAGGGCAAGCGCGATTCAGATCACGATAATCAACACAAATCCGCAGCTGACCATTCTTTTTCATTACGGGAACAATGTTGGCTAGCCAACGAGGATACTGCGCCTCTTCTATGAAGCCTGCAGCAATCAATTTATCAACTTCTGCGACTATGTCATCCTGCAGCTCTAGTCGGAAACAACAAGGTTGCTGCTTGACTGCTCGAAATCGAGGGTCAATGGCAAGCTTGTGAACAGCAACTTGCGGATCAAGCCCAGGCATCTCTTTGTAATTCCATGCGAAATAGTCCCAAAACTCCATTAAGAAGGTCCGATAACTTTCACGCTCTTCTAATGAGAGAGTTGCGCTCACAAAAGTGGGACGTGGGTCATCTTCAGTTCCAAGATTGACCTCAACTAACTCATCAACGGTCAGCTGTACACCACCTTCAAATTGTTGAGGAGCAGGAGTGGCGCCAAGGACCTCATCTTGCTCCACATTCATATTTTTGTGGACCCGTTCCAAAAGATATAGCTCGTCTCTCACCGTCTGTAGGGCATTAGCAGCGGCGCGCACGGAACGTGGTTGGTGAAGTGTAGAGTATGGGTCACAACTCTCGTTGTCAGAGGCTGCATCATTCATACCATCTTTATTTGGGATGACGGATGCCACGTGACACGTCATTCATCGCAGGGTATTATGTTCGTCGCCCCCGCTTCCTGACGAGTCTGAGGGAGCATACCCCAACCCATACCTTGGTTGAATCTTGTTATTCTTCTTTTTACTTTTCTTTGCGATCTTTTCTGTTTCCTCCCACCACTCTTTGCATATGGCGGGTGGTGGTGGTAGTCTGTAATTTTGCCGGAGACTAATTCCTGACCTTTCAAGTAAGCGAACCATTCTGGGTTCAACTCTTGTAGTAGAAAGAATTTCTTCTGTCTCTAAGTAGGCTTCTGGTAATTCAATGACGGGATCAAAAGGCAATGCCTGAGGCGCTTTGTAGAAAAGCATTGGAGACTTGCATCCTCCTTGGCCAGGAACCAGCCACACGTCTAATGGTGTTGTTACTAATGTGTACATTGACAGGGGTTGTTTCAGCATAGCTTTCCGTTGATCCTCTATTTCTGTCACTCTTTGGCGCACCATCTCTTCTGGAGAAACTGCAACTCCCACTTTTGTGACATCAGTGCGTAGCATCAAGGGAGGCGGCATGTCGCTTTTTGACGTGAGAAGTTTGGGGACTCCTCGAGCGCCTGCAGAATTAAGATTGGTCAAGTCATCAGATTTTAATGACTTTAACATTGATGAATTTTTTATTTCAGCCCCGAGAGCTAACTGAGGTCCTGTAACAGACCTTAAGAGGATAGGAGTAGTTGAAGCCCCTGAAGCCAGCATCGGAGGAGCATTTCGGGTGCTAGTGGGCGGTGTAACCGTAGGCGATTTCCCGTACCTTTTAGCTTGTTCCTTTCTTTGACTTCTTCTGCTAGCATACGGAGTGCCGAAGGCATCTGCCTCAGAAGATGTATTTGAGCTAGGAGTCATCATTATGTCAGCAGCTGGTGCAACACGCCCTTGCTGTGTACTCTGCTCCCCACCTGAGAAGTAATATTTTGCATCTGCATGATGCGACTCATGAATGGTATATAGAGACACGTTTGCAGCGATCTGATGTTGGATTCCTTTATTATCAAGGAACTTCAAACATTGGTGGAGTGTTGAGGGGACTACTTGGTACTTATGTATCCATGGTCTACCCAACAACGCCGAGTATGATGTGTTTGCCTCGATAACAAAGAATCACACTTTGAAACTGAAAGTGGACATTTGAATCTTCACGGTGATAGAACCTAAGGCTGAAGTTCCCTGGTTGTTGAACCCACATATTACCACCTCGGTTGGTTCGAGGTCATCCAATGTAAATCCAGCACATGTAAGGCTTCAGACTGGCAAGATATTCACCGCAGAGCCAGGGTCAATAAGCACACGACGCAAATGAGCAGTGCCTATGTTTCCCTCGATGTAAAGTGGACGATCATGATTATCATCTTCCACCAACTTATCTTCTTCTGAAAAGGTGATTTCGTTGACTTCACTTGCATTGCAAAGAAGTCTATGTTTGGCCATTGTAACTTCATAGACTTCAGGAGTCTCTAGTGCTTTGATGAGGGCATGACGTAGCTCTGGAATTAGCAACAACACATCATAGACACTCAATAATGCTGGGATGCGCTTTAGGTGTGACACAACATTATAGTCAATTTTCTGGGGTTCTCCCCCCGTATTGATAGGTGTATCTTGTGTGTTTTCTTGAGCGGCTACGCCCTTTGCATGAGGACCATCACCTCTAGGTCGAGGCCTCTGAGGTTCTGGCAAGGCCTTACCACTTCGCAAATTCATGTTAACTTCAACTTCAGAACATTCTGCTGACCCTTCATTCATAAGCATTTGACGCTCACGAGGTGTAAGGCCATCATCGGGTTCAGAACTGGTTGTATCATTATAGTGAAGGACCACATTACAGGGAGTCACATCAGACTGACGATGCACGATAGCATCCTCCTCATTATCACGTTGCTCGTCGTTTGGAGCTTCTGGTTGTCGGCCCCAACTACGGGGCATGAATTGCTCTAGTGTAGGCAGAGCTTGGCCTTGTCGAGGAAACGATTCGTTTCCTTGTGACTTAGGAACGAACCTTCGTGGCATACGACGATGACTTGGGTTGTGCCACCTATGTGAAGGTACGTTGGCAGAATGTGAATTTCTGCATCTCAGATCATGCATCTCAGATCATGTTGATGTATAGGTCTTGGCAGCAACTTACGACGTGCAACTGTTTGCCAAGGATTAGGATTTTGCATAGTTATTTCTTGAGACAACTCCAAGCTTTCCAATTGACGCTCAACCTGAGCTAGTGGAACCCAATCTTCATCATCTCCATTCATAGTGCACACATCCGCAGTTATTGTATTTACTGCGTGAAAATCGGGATTAACAGCATCAGGCGGGATAGCCAATCTCTTTTCATCGATGGCCCTTTGCAGCCATTCTTTGAAGGCGACACAATCTTCAATAACATGACCGACATATCGGTGGTAAGGATAATACAATGGATTGTCAACCATCCTAACTTGTTCTAGCCTCTTTGGTTCAGAGAGGACGAGGTACTCATGCTCCATGACCTACTGAAAGAAAACTTTCACTACCTCTCGACGAAAAATGTATTGCTTTCGAAGGAGTTCCTGAATAGATGGTTGTGCCTTGCCACCAGCATTATTATTTCGCATGCCTAATACAGACACACTCCTTTGATGTGTCGGGGGCTCAACTCTTGCAGTGTTAGCCTCAGCGGGGGCCTTCTATTTGCTACCATTATTATTATATTATTATTATTATTATTATTATTATTATTATTATTATTATTATTATTATTATTATTATTATTATTATTATTATTATTATTATTATTATTATTATTATTATTATTATTATTATTAATTATTATTATTATTATTATTATTTATTATTATTATATATTATTATTATTATTATTATTATTATTATTATTATTATTATTATTATTATTATTATTATTATTATTATTATTATTATTATTATTATTATTATTATTATTATTATTATTATATATTATTATTATTATTATTATTATTATTATTATTATTATTATTATTATTATTATTATTATTATTATTATTATATTATTATTATTATTATTATTATTATTATTATTATTATTATTATTATTATTATTATTATTATTATTATTATTATTATTATTATTATTATTATATTATTATATATTAATTGCTTTGAAGTTGATTAAACCTCCTGGCATTATCAGAAGTGCTAGCATTCTTGTGAGTTCCATAATCTGAGGTGATTTTTTGAACTCTAATTTGTCGCAGCTACCGTTGAACTGAGAGCACTAAATGTTTTAGGCTCACGTCGAGATACTTCCAGCGACCAATGTTGCTGCATTCCATAGACACACATTTCAATTGCATCTTCAGGATCCATCTCATGTGCAAGACATACATAGTTGTTACGGAACCGAACTATGTAGTCATCAATTTTTTCATCACGCTTTTGGCGAACTTGCGCCAACTCAATTATTGAGAAATCGTTCTTCATTGACACGAATTGCGCCTTGAACAAGTCCTTCATGGTTTTCCAGTCGGGTATGGTGCCAACTGGCAAGCGACTGTACCAATGAAAGGCTGCACCTGTCAATGAGCTAGAGAATTGTCGCAACAAGAGCGAAGGGCTACGAGCAGTATCACCACACATCGCCTCAAAATATGCCAAATGTTCTCGTGCATCTCCCTTTCCATCGAATTGACGAAACTTTGGTGAATTCCAGCCCACTGGGAATGGCACTAAGTCATGCCATGACTCATAAGGCTTATCTAGCTCACAATCAGACGCCTGCGGGGATTGATCGGCATTCACTTGCCTCATCTTCTTGTTAATTAGGTCTTCAATAATAGTGTGGAAATTTCTCAACGTGCTCGCTGGAGGAGCAACGTTAGTCGTCGCACCTCTTGAGGTGGACAATATTTGAGGTGGAGGCCTAGGTACCTCATTAATCTTGTACACATGACCCGCATCTTCTAGCTCTTCTATCTGCGGATCAGCCATGACCTTTGATGGAGTTTGGGGTACCCCGTGCCCAGAACCCGTCAAAATATCAAAGAGTTGATTAAATTTCTGGGACAAATTATTTATTTGCGTTTGCTGAATACGCAACTTCTCATCAACTGACGTGTCATGGTCTCCTGACGTACTTGCCCCGGGCCAAAGATGTCGAGGCATTCCGTATTTTGGATTCTCAGGAATCCCACCTTTGTTTTGTGGAGTATGGCTGGCAACGTCTTGTTCGTTGGGGTCTTTTGGCTCCACCTGCTTTCTGGTATCATCCGTGACCACGTGTGCCGGGACGGTATTCTGACCTTCATCTTCACTCTCCTCATCTGATGCTACAAAATGAGCGAGCTCAGAATAACGAGGTGAATTAGTATGTTGCTCTAGACATATGCTAGATTCATCATCCGATTCTCCGTCTTTGATGTCTCCATCAACAGGGGCCATATCTCCAATCTTTCGCATAGCAATGCCTTTTAAGCGGGTCGAAGCACCCGGGCGTTGCGCCATCTTCTCTAAAGAGGCAGGGTTCTGAGGGAGTTGGAGTCGTAAGTCTTTGTAAGCACGTGAAGATAATTCTCCCTCGGACTTAGAGCCACCATAGGTAATCGGGAAGCATGGAGCTGATGACATGTCTTCTCGTTCTTGATAATCAGGTCCTTTGGACCAGCGGCGTAGTTTTGAAAGCAAACCATTAGAAAAGGTTGCTTTGGGGTTAGGTACAATCTCCTCGTCCGAAGGATACGAGAAATCATGAGTAACTTGTGGAGGCACCCAAGTAAGGTTATCCTCATTTTCAGAATGTGCGGTCGTAGCGCCACATGGGCCATTTGAACATGGGAGGTAGAATCATGCCCCCTATCTTCGACTTGCATTTTATCTGACTGTTCCCCTGTTTGGGGAGCAGTCGACACTGATTGCTCTATTTCCCTCATTGGAGATGGTGAGCGTGACTTTTCTCGCGGGGCATCTTCATGGGGATCTTTCATAATGATATCATTTTTCTTTGACTCTCCCAAAGACTCCTTTTGGGAAGGTTGTCATGAAGGGTTCTCTTCTTTGGCCGCACCTGGCCTCTCGTCCCCTTGTAGTTGTCGTGGTTTTGGCACAAGGCGATCCACGAGAAATCTATACCTATCATTTTCAAGTAAAGTGGGTGAGAGGCGCAGCGCAACCTTATCATAGAAGGGGTGCACTTGTCCGTTAGGACGAACCCGTACACGCACACTGCCAAGTAATAGGTCTTGCAGCTCTTGGCACGACGATTCTTCCTACGGTTTTCACGTTTGCGTTGATTAGCCGTAGGTGGCCGTGGAGCTCTTGGTGGGATTGCCGGAGTCGGCAAGAGTGACGAGTTCTCATGAGGTCCTGACGAAGATGCCACCTGCGTAGGTGCAACTCTCGGGCGCTGCTCATCTTGCGAAGCTTGCCTTGGTTGGGCTGGTGGCACGTTTGGATCACGACCATGTTGTTGCCCTTCCAGACGATATGAGTTTCTCTCAGAATTTCTTGGTCGCCATTCTTGGCGTGACCATGAATTCCAGCGAGGAGGTAGCAGCGCTTGCCTCGTATGAGACAGGCGTGGAGGTGAATCCCTCTGTGGAGCTAGCGTTCTTCGATCATTTTGGGGGCGATGGTTGGTAGCATAGTGCCTACCACCAGCTTGTTGAGAAGGTTCAGGAGCATGACCATAACGACCAGGGCCCTGGTACTTTGATCTGCCACCGGTTCGTGCAAACGACCCTGGCTCTTGAAAGTTACGAGCAGGAGGGACGTGGCTTCGACCACCCCCTGCATGTGCAGTTGGTTGACGACCTTGGAGTTGTCTCTGCAACTCATTCATTTGGGCTTGGAGTGCTGAAGCTGATCTGTTGGCGGTGCATTCACACGAGGTGCTGATACTTCATTTGCTGATATAGCAAACTTATTTTCATCATGGCCTGAATCAGCCGTGACATGGTATGATGCCATTGTTATTGGCGAGCGGAGGAGAATATTTTCTGTGCGGGTCACAATTCCGCACTCAGGAAACTTGGCCGAACGTTTTAACGTGCGTGCCCAGAATTCATTCATAATAGCTTGCCTAACAAGCTTCTTCAGTTCACTAGGCCTCTCGGCCTTCACGGATAGCACGTAAGAATCTTTAACGACGTCAAGAAACTCAGTCTCAGGTGACTTAGCTTCAGCCGTCATGGTCGGAACAACACGAGCACTTAATTTGGCATGGAGCTTCTTAACGCTGCTTCGCTTTCTTCGATAGTTGCGAAGCGCATTCTTGTCGTCCCTGGAGCGTGCGTCGAGCATTGACCAGGACAAGTAGTAAGAGGCATCATTAAGTGCCTCAAGCACTTTAATCTCGGGAGACTCCGAGTTGTGTTCTTGAGCAGTTTGGAGCAACTCAGGCTCCTTAAGAAGCACACGAGCCTCAACGGCAGCTGCTCGTCTCTCTTTTCGTGCTTTGGCAGCAGCACGTTTGCGCACCTTCTTTGACTTCACGTCCTGGGAGCGTGGGGGCTCTTGCGTGACGTGGTAGTACGTCTTGTCTCCATGAGTGAAGACCGCCATGGGAGCATGAGTGCCGAAGTGAATGAGGCACGGAGCGGGAGAGAACTTCATCGCTCCCTCGATGGTGACGGCAGGGAAGGATTCACCTGCGAGAGAGGGAATCCTTCGGTTAGTACACCGCGGAATTAAATCAAGTATATGGTAACTTAAATTTCTCATGAATGCTTCACGTGCAATATATCAGCACAAAGTGCTTTTCTTAGAATATTATCCTTTTTTTCTCTTTATGTCTCAGCTAGCTGTTCTGGTTAGCAAGCCGTGCCCCTTTTTTTTTAACCCAGTAAAAAGAGCGGACCAGGCACTTTTGAACCGTCACAATTTCAAGCTAACATGAATCACGGAGCCCCACTTTGAAATGACGCACACAACATGGACACCGATTGCCCCTTTTGTTTGTGCATAAACGAAGTCTGCAGGGCATAAGCATGCAAGACATTTTTTTAACCATGTAACTGCAGGTTACTTGGCTGGTCACTGCCTTTTTTTTCACCGTGGAACAGCCAGGAAGTTTGTCCTCCGAGCATGCATCGTCCAATCACGAACAAGCACTCTTTTTTTTATCTGACGACCATTGAAGCGCAGCGGAGATGGGAGGAGAATCGGGTCCCACTGGGTGTGCCATTTTGTTTTGGGTCGAAAACTGAACGAAGAGATGTACAAAATAATATAGATGCAAAAAGACACATCCACATATTCGAGAACCACATATTTCATTAATTCTTTCTTGAATATACAAAATACATGATCAACGAAAAAATGTCTTCTTCCGTCTTCTGCGTCATGCTTAAGGAGAGGTCTGACTTGTAGGAGATTGCGTAGTTCGCCGATTCCCGGAGTCTGTTGGACGCGTCCGGTTAATTACATCGCAAGACGAGCTTGCAGAAAACCTCCAATTAAACTGCGCTTCATGGTCGTCAAATATTCGGTTATTCATAGTTAGCCATATATGATATATGATGTAGTAATTATGAGTGTGGCTTTGTGTCGCCGAAGCTTGGTCACGACATCACGATCGCCACGTCGGAATAACGGAATGAGAGGATAATGAAGGGGATGACTTTCGTCTCGTCGGTGCCCAGTCATGAACGTCGGTCTTCATTAACACGGACGTGTATGAGTTGCTTTCGCCTCGTCGGTGCCCAGCAACATGTGTCCAATCCCGTTAATTGGGACGTATTGATGGAATGGTGACCTCGCCTCATCGACGTGTGGCCGTAACACTGTCTAGCCTCGTCGGCACTAGACGTGTAGTGAACAGATTATATGAAGTAGCAAGTCCGCAACTTGGACTATGCTTGCTCATGAGATCACATGGACAGCCTCCCGGCGTCACGACGATGATGATGACGACGACGAGCGGGTGTTTTACCGTCTTGCATGTCTGGTTCTCGGCAACCTTTCGGCGTCACAATATCCCGGTATCACAACGACGACGAGCAGGGGTTCTGGTTTCCCATCTCACGCCTCTCGTTCTCGGCAGCCTTCCGGCGTCACGATGGTAATGATGACGATGACGACGAGCGGTGTTTTACCGCCTCGCGTGTCTGGCCCTTTGACAGCCTTTCGGCGTCATGATGATGACGATGACGACGACGACGAACGGGTGTTTACCGTCTCGCGTGTCTGACTCTTTGACAGTCTTTCAGCGCCATGATGATGATGACGACGAGCGGGGATTTCTGGTTTCACACGTCTCGCTTTTCTGGCAGTATGGCATCACCACGGCGACAACGATGAGCAGGGGTCTCCCGTCTCGCGCTTCTCGTTCCCGGCATCACGGTATCACGCTGTCACAGTATCCCGGTATCACAACGACGACGACGACGAGGAGCTGGGGTTTCCCGTCTTGCACGTCTCGTTTTCGGCAGCCTTTCGGCGTCACGATGACGTCGATGATGATAACGAGCTGAGATTTCTGGTTTCGCGTGTCTCGCTTGTCTCCATTGCAACGGACGAGTTCCCCATCTCAAAGCTGACTTGACAACGACCTCGCGCGGAGGGTTCTGATGTTGTCTAGTCGCTAGTTTTGATCAAAAAGATATATATTAATGCATCTGAATTGATCGCTCACCGGAAAACGTGATGAACGATGCGGACGACATGATCGTAGTTGAAGTAGATGAACAGCAGGAAAGCTTCCCTGAACACCGGGCCGTCTTGCAGCAGGTCGGCGTCTATTCGTGCAGTGCGTTGAAGAGGACGAAGGCCGGAGGCTCCTGCCGTTCTGAGCAGAAGGGACAGGCTCTGCTCGTCGTAGATGCGTGTGTCGAATAGGAGCAGCAACGGACGGAGGCCGGAGACGAACAGCAGGCTTGCTGCGTATGCGTGTACGTGAATTCGGAGGCGTATGCGTGTACGTGAATTCGGAGGCTCGGCTGGCGGCGGCGTGTGCGTGGAAGGAGTCCGGGGGTGCTGCTTGCTTGCGTCCAAAAAAAACCAGGCCTCGTGCGTGCGCGGGGTGTTCCTTTATATAGGGGCAGGGACGGCTGATTGCCTTGGCAAGGAAGCCAAGCAATTAGGCCCCGCATCAGTTTAGATTAGATTAAAATATAATCTGTAACAGCATATTTCTTCTAACGAATCCAAAGTCTATCTCAAACAAGCAGCCACGTACGGCCTCTTTAGATCAGATTTCCATCGTCCTCTGGTGCTTATCAACCCAGGACTCATATATTGGCACGGTTGATCGTATAGCCAAAAAAAAAAGTTATATACGCACGTACAAAGACTAATGTTCTCTCTGACGTCTATATTTTATTTATAGCTAGTTAATTTCTCCGAACCAAATATGGATTTCACCAGCAAATGCAACTCTTATACTCTTGTGTCAAGAGAAACTTAACCTTCTGAAAATATTTGAACAGTGGGACTCATGCGTCCCAAATTTTCACAATTTGATCTTTTTTTTGAATTATTTTCACGTTTGGACCCCTGAAGGAACTATTCCCAGAAATGGACTCTGGGGTCGGCGCCATGCCCCACGGCGCCGAGGTAACACAGCTCGGCGCCGAGCTTTACGACCAGAACCAACGTGGCAGCTGACGTGGTAGGAAGGTCGGCGCCGTGGAGCACGGCGCCGAGCTCGGCGCCATAGATCACGGCGCCGAGCTTTATAATATAAAAACACATGTGCAGTTCAGTTGGTCGAGGCTTGAGGTGTTGAGCCTTTGGTTGTGGGTTTGAACTTAGATCTATACATTTTGCTATGTTTTTAAGCAATATTTTTTATAGAATACATTTTGTTTATAATTATGAATTAATTTTAATTATAAGTAAGTATAATATTTTTATATGATGTATTTATTTAATTATAATTATGGAGTAACTATTTATTTATTTATTAGTTTATATATCTAGCCTTTGTAAATAGAACAAGTAATATTTGTTTCTAATTTTTTTTTAAAGCCACATGTGTAGTTCAGTTGGTCAAGGCATGTGGTGTTTTAGCCTTTGGTCGTGGGTTCAAAGTAATGAATCAACACAATTTTTACTACTTTTTTATAATTTGTTTTTATTTAATTTCAAAATAAGAATTATTTAATTTATTTTTATAAGCTCTTGAAACATTCCGTTTTATAATTTATTTTTTATTTGATGTTTGAAACAATGAGTTTGGTTGTTCTAATGCTTTAATTTTGAAATAACTTTTTATCCATCAATAAATTTTAGTCGAGATATATAAACTAATAAATAAATAAATAGTTACTCCATAATTATAATTAAATAAATACATCATATAAAAATATTATACTTACTTATAATTAAAATTAATTTATAATTATAAACAAAATGTATTCTATAAAAAATATTGCTTAAAAACATAGCAAAATATATAGATCTGGGTTTGAACCAACAACCAAAGGCTCAACACCTCAAGTCTCGACCAATTGAACTACACATGTGTTTTTGTATTACATAGCTCGGCGCCGTGATCTATGGCGCCGAGCTCGGCGCCGTGCTCCACGGCGCCGACCTTCCTGCCACGTCGGCTGCCACGTTGGTTCTGGTCGCAAAGCTCGGCGCCGTGGGACATGGCGCCGAGCTGTGTTACCTCGGCGCCGTGGGGCATAGCGCCGACCCCCAGGGTCCATTTCTGGGAATAGTTTCTCCAGGGGTCCAAACATGAAAATAATTCAAAAAAAGATCCAAATTGTAAAAATTTGGGCTCATGCGTCATAGGCTCAGCCACGGTAAATCTCGCGCACCTCTAAACGTGTCAATAATATGAGCTGAATAAGCATATATATATTCTCATATTCACCTTGTCATATATGATTATTTTTTTTGGTTCAAAATAATCATTAAACATTGTTTTCTCTGTCTACCTTCTATATATTTATATTTATATGTTGAATAACAATTCCAGATCTAGAGTTTATTTGAAGATGATGCATAACTGGCATTATTGTTGGAATCATGCCGTGTGTTTCTTTCTACCCTCAGTACAATGACGTGCAGTTCTACTAGTATGTTCGATAAAATTAGTTTAGCAATTGTATAAATCTAATTTTGGCTTAAAAATTGTTTGTTAACTGCTACGTGCTACATAGAAGTTTCAATTTGCTACGGCTATACAGTAAAAATACATCTTCCATTATTCTCAATTACATGTAACTTCCTATGCTTTGTGGGTGAAGTTTTAAGTCGAATTTATTCTCTGCTCTATCAATATAGCAATAGGAGACAACTTTGTGAAGATTTTGATTAATTAATTGTTTATTAGTTTTTTTTCGAGAGCAGACATATAGCTTGTATTTCATTAATAAGAAGAGAGTGGTCAATAGACCTACATATAGATGATACAAGAGGAATCGCGAGTGATTCATGGATTACCAACGAAATCCTCAACACAAGGCACAAAACAAGAAACATGAGGGGTGGAGGACCTTCACCAACAACCCCAGCAACCAAGCCTAATAGTGGCAAAGCATCCGCTAGAGGTCAAGACAACCTCGGTGGCAAAGCATCCACCGGAAACTCCTCGGCGCCAAAGCATCCGCCGGAAACGAACGCGACCTCGGCGGCAAAGCATCCGCCGGAAACGCTAAAAGCTCCTCCGAGTCACTCAAGACAACATCCTCAGGACTACGGACGAGGAGGGTCAGCCTAGAGAAGCAGCAGCGGCAAAGCATCCGCCCCAACACCTCGACGACAAAGCAACCACCAGAAACAACCTCGGCGGCAAAAGCATCCGCCGGCAACAACGACCATGACTACGGCTACAACCAACACCCACCGGACCAACCAAGATGAAGAGAGACATGACGCCCAATTAGGTTCAGAACGACGAGCAGACGAGGAGGGGGTAGCTCCAGGGAAGGAGGCAGGGGCGGCCACCATAGTGCTCCAACGAAGCCTTCATGACGGGGCTTGACATCCGCGGACGCCAACATCGTTGAAGAGCACAAAGTACTTTCATCCCACGGCCCGCCACTCCCGGTGGAGGTAGGCTTCGACGACGCCTTCAGGAAGGAGAATGTCGTGGGAGCGCCACCGTCGCTGGCCCGAGCAGAACGTCGGGCAGGGTATTTCACCCAAGCAGTGAGTCCTCACCGCGGGAAGTGGTAGTGGTGGCAAGCCACTGCAACCCAGCCAACAGCAAAGGAGACCGCCGACAAGGAAAATGGCCCCGTCGCTGCCACCACGACAGGGTGGGGACCGAACCGCACACGGGCGCCAGGCAGCCCACCGCTGCCACCACAACAGGGGGGACCGGGACCCGACAGTAGGCCATTGCCACCGGACGCCATCGCCGGCGCAAGGGAGCCGAGACGAGCCGGCCAAGGGAGACCCGGATCCGGCCGCCAGAAGGCCACTGGCGGGAAATGACGGCAGGGGTCGCCGCCGCCACCAACGCCGGAGGAGAGGATCCGCCCGGGGAGGGGGCGGCTCTGTCCACCGGAGCCCGGGATCCGGCCACCACCACCGCACGTCGCCATGGGGAGAGGTGGAGCCCGCCACCATCACCGGAGGAGAGGATCCACCCGGGCCGGAAGGGAGCGGATCTGGCCACCGGAGCCGGGATCCCGCCACCACCGCCGCTCGTCGCCATGGGGAGAGGTGGAGGGGGAGGGGAGAAGGTGGTGGGACGGGAGGCTGAGCGCGAGCTGCCACCCCTTTTTGGGAGCGCCGCCGCGCGCACCAGATGGCGGCGACGGCGGCCAGAGAGGAGGCCGGAAGGGAGGGGGAGGTAGGCCGCCGGGGAGGTCGCCCCCGAGTCGCCTAAGGAAGGCGCTCGGGGGTCACGGGTCGTGAAATGTTTTCGAACGGAGAGAGTACATGAAAGTAGTTCTAATTGTTTATTAGTTGAATTGAACCCACGTACATGCACGATACTATGTCTGAATCAAAAGGCATGTAAACAAATGTTCGTCAATTTTATATCACTTCACATAAGGCATCATCCAAATAAAAGCCACAATCCAGAGTCCAGACAACATGGTGAAGCTATATGCGTACCTAATGTAATTTTTGTGAAGTGGAATGTACTATCCCTAATTGTTCATCTTGATCTCCAATAGAAAATAAAAGCAGTCTTCTCTTGTATTTTTTTTTCATTGTTTAAGGTTTTTTTCTTTAAGAGCTGCAGTCTCCAGCACTTAGAAAACCTCTTTCATCTTCCCCCTGTCTGTTGAAGCTTTTGCTCAATTTCATGTCTGCGGCAATAATGCTCTCCAATCCTTGTCTCCTACAATGGATACAGATATATGGTCATATGTTTGGGGTACCTCAAACTTTTCAGCTAAGCAAGCTTACAAACAGCTTATTGGTCATCAACATATTCACAGGTCCTATAAGTGGTTATGGACTTCCTCTTGTCAAAATAAGAGGAAACTCTTTTTCTGGCTGATTCTAAGTGACAGGTTAAGCACCAGATCTTGCTTACACGACGTGGTATGCACCTTGATGATATTAATTGTGTCTTCTGTACTCTGAATATTGAGGAGGACCTAATCCATATGCTTTTCTAGTGTCCCTTTGCAATGGCTTGCTGGTATTGCCTAAATATTTTTATTCCAAACTCTGAAGATGTCACTGATATATTGGAAAGCATCAGAGATCAGCTAAGGGTCCCTTTCTTTATGTAGATTATCATTACAATGTGTTGGACTATTTGGATGATGCGTAATGACATGATCTTCAGAAACCTTGCTCATTCAGTCGAGCGATGCAAGATTGTCTTCAAAAAAGAATTTGCTCTAGTTATTCTAAGAGCAAAGGCAAGCTACACACCAACTATTTGTCAATGGCTAGACAACTTTGTGTAATTTTACCAATTTTCTTTGTAACTTTTTTTGTTTCTTGATTGTACCCTGTAAAGGTTTGTATACTTTCAGTTTTTAATAAATTTCCAGTAGGGGCATTGCCCCTCCTGTTTCATAAAAAAACATCTTCTGGAGTTGCAGCTGTCAGATAATACCATCTAAGGAGAGGTCGTTGAAAAGTTTAAACAAGAACATGGTCATGCGCATTATATAGTTTATTATCCACGTATTGATCACAGCCTTTCAAGCCTTGCACACAACTAGTACTTGTTTGAAATATTGTTGCTTGTGCAGCTCCAGTTGAATAATGCAGTCTATATCAAGCATAATCAATTTGTTTGACTGGTCCTTGAACCTCACAGGCAGATAATAGAATTGTGTATTTGATGCACACTTTGATACAAGTGAGGGATCAAAGAATGTTTCTTGGAATATAATTTCAGTCACAGTCATAGCACTCCTGTAGTCCTGTTTAATCAGCTAATACAGTGATCTCTTGTGGTACAGTGGTAATCTTCAACACCGAAATTCATGAATTAGAATATACATAGTTCAAGAAGGGCTGCTATCATATGAGAGGGAGATAAAAAAAACGAGCCTTAAATGAGATTGTCAATTAGTCATAGTCATAACGCTTTATTGAATCAAGAAAGAAAATGCTAGTCAATGCCCCCATTGAATGTTGGGCGTTTGCTAGCCATGAGCTGGGCTCTTATTTTAACTACCACCAAGCACAATCTGAAAATCACATACATACATAGTCACATATATAAAACAATACCAAACATACCAGCTCAACTAGTACCAGGTTTTGTTCTCTTCATTCCCTTATTATCAGAATATATTTGGCTATGGATATAGTGTCGTTATCGGTGTTGGCAAGTGAGATTCTAAGCCGTACAATCTCCTCAGTCATTGCTAAGTACCATAAGCGTCTATGGATAAGCTTGCACACCGTCGTTGAGGAAGCTGAGGGCAAGCAAATCTCCAACCAAGGAATGATCCTGCAATAACTGAGGCAGCTCAGGAAGAACATGTACAGAGGCTATTATGTTCTTGACACCTACAAGAGGCGTGGTTCTGTGGTGAGGCAACCCTTAAACTTCAACAAACTCCAGGTTGTATTTGAGAATCTAGAAGATAGCATCAATGATATGAAAGATTTTTGTTATGTTTTTAATGGATTTCCCTCGCATTTTTTCGGAAACCATATAGTACATATTTGATCATGGAGAGGTGCATGTTTGGTCGGCATGCAGAGAAAGAACAGATCATTAACTTCTTGCTGCAGACTTGTGAACTGATTCGTCTCTGAGAGTTCTTCTAATCGTTGAACCTCCAGAGATCGGGAAACGCGAATTGGTTGAGCATGTCTGCAAGGAGGAGAGGGTCTGCAAACAGTTCTCTCGAATTGTTCACATCAACCGTAACCGTAGAAAACTAGCTTGTAACTGATGCTCACGGTACCAGTGAGCTAGTTGTTTCCGGTGCAAGGTCCCTGATTGTTGTTGACCTTGGTCACGACGACGACGACGATGAAACATGGAGAAGAGTTCGATCCTTGATTTGCCACACATATGGTGACAAAAGCAGGGTTTTACTGATCAGCACAGCGGAGGAAGTCTCAAGGCTGGGGACGACAAAAGCTTTAAGGATGAAGAAGCTTCACCGAGATGAATACTAGGGTACTACTTCAAGACTATTGACTATGGCATTTGGAAATGCAAACCCAGATGACCACCACCAACTGCTACCATCTATAATAGCCAGGAAGATTGTTACACACATCGATGGTTCTTATCGCTCCAAATGTAATTGCAAGGTTACTACAAGCTGATCTCAAAGAATATGTCAAGAAAACAACACACTACCACCACCTTGTGCATGGTGGATGTGCTCAAGACCGTATTAGAAAAGGTCGTCCGTTGTGTTTGGGTAATCATGTTTATGGTCCCCTCTGTCTGTGCTATTAATTTCATGAAACTATTGAACCTCTTACGGAGAGTGAACTTCCCAAAATAAAGGGAGCGGACCTAATTAAAAGGGAAACTTGAGGTGCTGCCATGGCAATCTACAATACCCCTTATCGCTGCTACATTGCGAGCTGTGAGGTTTAGGATCCTCAGCAGGAGAAATATCGTCACCAGAGAAAAAGGCATGTGTAGAAGTCAGTTTTCTAGAAGGGGCAAAAACACGTTTTTTTTTCTCTCTTTTTAGGCGTCCGACTCCAACCTACCTAGTTATACAAGTTGCAACACTATTCCTAATTATTTCTTCCTACTATTGCCAAGTTCTGTAATTGTTCATTCAGTTATAATACTGCTCAAAGTCTCTGCTTTGTAAGCACCTCTTTTTACAACTTTGTAACAACCTTGTTTGGTGTAGTGGACTCGTGGTGCCATCAAACGTACTAATACGTACTGGATTGTACAAGAATAAGAGTCCGAGCATCGCAAAAAAAAAAAGGAATTAAGAGTCCGAGTCAAACCAAAAAAGAAAAAAAAAAAAGGGAACAAGAGTCCTGATCCGCTTGGATATTGGGATGTATGGCGCCTTTCTGGGCTTTATAAGCAAGAGAGGCCGTGGGGGACAGAGCGAAAAGTCACGGCCTTCCATTGACGTACTCGTTTCACTCGTCAATCATCCTGCAGCGCGCCGCACCTAGCTAGGGTTTCGCTTCGTCGCATCATCATCAGGCATCAGCTTTGGAACGATTGATGGCGTCTTCCGAGGCTGAGAACACGAAGATGATCACGTTGATGAGCTCCGACAACGAGGAGTTCGAGGTGGAGGAGGCGGTGGCGATGGAGTCCCAAACCATCCGCCACATGATCGAGGACGACTGCGCCGACAACGCCATCCCGCTCCCCAGGTCATCGAGTACTGCAACAAGCACGTCCACGCCGCCGCCGCCAAGACGGCTGACTCCGCAGTCGCAGCCTACACCACCAATGCCTCCGGGGGCGCCGACGAGGACCTCAAGAACTTTGACGCGGAGTTCGTCAAGGTCGATCAGCCTACCCTCTTCGACCTCATCCTGGCTGCCAACTATCTGAACATCAAGGGATTGCTGGACCTGACCTGCCAGACGGTGGCCGACATGATTAAGGGCAAGACTCCGGAGGAGATCCGCAAGTTGTTCAACATCCAGAACGACTTCACCAAAGAGGAGGAGGATGCGATCCGTACGGAGAACCAGTGGGCCTTCGAGTGATTGCACGCGCTCTACAATTTTATTAGTGCTAGTCTATCTACCTAGAGCAATGCTACGGTACAAACTTTACCTCTAAAAAGGTAATATCTCAAACCAATCTGAGCCATTAGTTTATTTAGATTTTATGAATTAGTTAAATCATTAAATAAATTATAAAAAAGAAGAAAACATCCTTTCAAATCTATCTTTCAAATCTATAGTCCTCGGAGAAATGGAAACAACCCTCCTTTATTCAAGCATACAGGGGCCACGGAATTCTGATTCCATTTTGTTTCATGACTTTCCTTTTTTGTTGTCCTAAAGTTGAAAAATGTTCATCCATCTAAAAAAATATTTACTTTTTGTACGGGGTATCTAAAAAATACTTAAAGTCAGCCTCATGCACGTATGTTCTTTGACTGACACAATCATATTATGGATTTATGTACATGTACACGTACAAATACGTCGTCCGTTAATATTTTATCATGAGTTCTGCATGTATACATAGGAGATTTGTACGCGTTCATGAGATTTTGATAAAAAAAATTAAACAAGGGTGTCAAAGCTATATATAAGTGCATATATATTAAATAAATCACATGCACAAGTTATGTTAGTGTACGTACAATATACAAATATGTCACGTTAATCACATTATAGTACATGAATACATGTACAAGTAAACCTCAAATATATCATGGCTAAATTAAAGTTTTCAAATAAAAAGATTTGTCATACCTAACAAATCACGTGTCTATCAATTAGATGTAAAGAAAGATTTTGAAATCTAAAAGTTTCCTTATTTAGTCTATTTTATTAATTAAATAAGTAAATTTTACATATTACCTCCTAAGAGATAACATGTAATCGTAACTATCCGATCTAATTAAATGAACGGCTCACAGTTATTTGTATGTCCATAGCAAAACCCATCTACTTATTACTAAAATAGTAGTAATACAGTCTTAATGGTTGTATATGCCTTTTGAAGGTGATTATTGTTTGGATTTGATGGATGTCAAACTGTGTGCTAGTTTCGTTTGTATGCAGTTATTAATTATGAACTAATATAATATATATTAAGTACTGATAAGAAAACTAAATACATGGTGTGCAATTCCATGATTGACCTCACGATTCAAGATTTCAATGAAATTCCATCTTCAATTCATGGATATGACTTTTCAGATCCGAACACACAACCTGTGTTTAGAGAGTATGTTTTTATTGAATTTTGCAACATCTATAAATTGAAGTTGTATCAGTCCTACAAGCGCAGATTCCTAGCATCCGTTAAGCGGTGAGGCTAAGAATTAATCACATGAAATACATGTTACCTTGATAACACATAAGGCACAAGGATGATCATGATGTTCTAATAATACCGTAAAACTAATTTATTATTCAAGTCAATTTTTTTACATAATGTAGCTAGAGAGGGACGCAATTGGGAAAACCGATTTTTGGTCCTCGCGTCGCTCTCGGCTACCCCTGCCGCCAGAGCTCGACGCTGGAGTTCCGATGGAGAGCAAGGACGGCAGACGGCCAGGTTCTCTCTTTCTCCTCCCTCTCACTCTCCATCTCTCGGTAGGGCTCTGTGTCGTCATCATGCCTTCTTATGGTGGTGGTTGGCGGCTTAGATCTAGCCTCTTTGCTGGCAGATCTTGACCCCCGGCCATATCCGTCTCTGGCGGTGGGTGATTGGTCCTGCGCGGCTGGCCTCCTCGCTGGTTTTGGGTAGAGGCGGTCGAATGTGGTGGTGCGTGTGATGGTGATTGTCCCTTGACGTCGTGGTCATTGTCGGCGACTATGCTGGGTGTGGTGATAGCGGCTGCAGCTCCGGGCACCAGAGCCGACGCCCTGGTGGCCGGATCCGACCTTCCTTTGGCTGGATATGTTGCTCCTGCGGTGGTAGTGGCGTCCGACTGGCTTGAGCGTCGACATTGGTAGAAAGGTGGATTAGCTGCCTCAGAATGGATTGGTGGCGTGATGGTACAGCCGGGCGTCCTCAAATGTCATGGTGATGTGGGCGCCTGCACTGGTTGTGCGGTGTCCATACTGTGGTGGCGGGGTGATGGCGACCGACTTGTTTTTGCGTCCGTCGCGCCATGGCGTTGAGGCTGGCGTCCGTGGTTAAGCGGGCCACTCTAGGCTCTCACAGTTCAGCGGCATGGATGCGGCTATATGGCATGGCAGAGTAGGCTGGTGGGGGTTGGTCCAGGTCGCTGGAGGTCTACGCGACGTGGTCGATGCGGGGCTAGCTCGACTAGGGTTGGGACGTTGGTGGGTTGGGAGCTTGGGGCTTATTTTTAACCCGACCGTCTTATCCTCTCCATCTGTCTTCCCCTTACTTATTAGGTTGGCTTCCATGGCAAAGTTGGATGGATCTACTTGCTACTGGCTAATTTTGTCGATTCTAGTGGTGGGCAGACTCTTTGCTCGCCTTCACCCGATGCTTCTCTTGACTAGAGTATCTAGGGACGCTGGCGGTGCAGGGTTGGTGCTCCTCACCTACCTTCCTGGTACAGTTTGGTCTACGACGACAACGGTTTTGGAGGTTGCTTGAGATTAGGATGAAAGCTTGGACGACGATGTCTACGGATTCCATTCCCTTCTTTGAGGCATCCTTTCCTACCTCTCCTCCTTTTGTACTGCATGTTGTAGGTGAAAACCTTCCCATGGTGTGCTACCTTATCCATGCTATTAGCGTTTTTTCCTCTTTGGAGGCATGGGTAGGCATTCTAGTTCCACAGTTGCTCCTATCGGTTGTCCATGGTGGTGGCCCGAGCAATGTTGTTTGGTATCATCCGATAGGTCATCGTGTTGGAGTTGTATTAATTGGGTCGATTCGACTAAGTTAGAGTAAATAGTGGCATGAGTTATGATAGTTTTCTAGTTGTTGCACCAGAGTCGTGTTAGGATGAGTGGAACACTCTCCTCAGTTATATGGTTTTTGAGCCTAGTTTCTATTAAAAGAATTGGGCAGGAACTTGTATTTCTTCTTTCTTTGTCTAATATAATTTGTGACAAAGTTTTTGGCATCCTTTCTAAAAAAGGGACACATTGGTCATGTATTTTTCCCTGCCCCATGTTGTCCACCTCAAGTGACTCGAGAGGAGTCGGATCCCCTCACACCGCAATTACCCCTCTATAATGATATCTTGTAATACTCGTGTATGAAGTGCTACAACGACATATTCTATGTGCTTGCATAATTCTTTACTTGAGCATAAAAGAAATACCAACAGTTGGATCATGTCGGCACCTTGGAGAGACTACCTCATAAGTTATCTTGGGTGGATGAGATCATTTATATGATGACTAGCTCAGGCTAATCATAGCGCAAGAAATATGACTCTCGATTTTTTACTAACATATTTTCCTCACTAATTTGCCATAAAAATATTTTTATGACAAATATCACTTCTTCATTGACAAAAGCAGTTTGTTATGTATGTTCACATCCCTACTATTGTGAGCTACCATAGCTAACAAGAGCAAGGAGCCAAGGACCTTCCTATGCACCCACCTTCACCACCAACTATGACAATTCACACGCGCCACGGGAATGGATGTTCTGGGCAGAAATTCATGCTGGGAAGAGGAATAGTGAGCAGTTGCGGCATGTTATTTATGGATAGCGAAAAGTATGGGATACATGGCTTCTTATTTTGGATTACGGGATGCAATACCTGTTGACCCCTATTTTTTTTCTAAAAACTAAATTTAGACTCCATGACAAATATACACAATCTATTGGAGTTGCTCTAACCACTTTTTTTGCGACTTTGTAACCACCTTGTTTGGTGTGGTGGATTGGTGGTGCCATCAAACTAAATACAAGGGGTAGGACGACGCTGACAAGGGCAAGAAAGAGTGAGTAGCATGACCTGGAATTCTTCTTGAGATTGTACTAGCTACTCAACCAAATCTTATGGTATTTCCTTTCTTTTTTCAACTTCTTCATATTTGTTAATCATCAATTTTACTTATGGCAAACATGGCAATATTGTGATAGCATTTACCATTTGAAGAGTGTATTTTGTTTTCTTTCTTTAAAAAAATGAAATTAGTGGACACTAGGGACTAATGCTTTGCTGCAAATAAGCTCCCACTTATGATTTGGCATGCCTTTTCTTTTAAAACATTGATACTAATACGTGGAAAAGTACGAGTTTCTTTTGAATACAAGAAAAAATCCACAATTTCTTGAATACTACTAGATCTCATTGCTTCATATATTCTATGATAGATCACATTAGTTGAAAACATAATATTTTTGAAGGCATAAATACTCTATTGGTCTGCGGTAAAATGACATATTTATATGGTTAGTATAACATACTTTATTTTAAGGTTTTGTGATAGATTTTTTAAAACATGCAATACTACACATGTGGTAGGCACTAATATTTACATATATTTGTGAGTTTGTTACACCGTACTATCTGTAACTATATTAATTTTATGAACTTTAATTTTTTTAGATTTGTCACTTTAACGTCTGTATTTAATTTTACAATATTGATATATTGTTGTATGATTCATATGTTTTTAGTATAAAAATTTTGTTATCCCGTAGCAACATATGGATACGATTCTAGTAACATCATTAAACTAAGGAAAATGCTCCGGTGCTCCTCCTTTCTAAAATTGCACACATCTTAAATTGGTCCTCCTAATTAACTGATTAATTATTTTTTAATAACTATTATGGATCCGCATGATTCCGCCACCCGCGCCAAACCCATCCACATCGCCGGTCCCCTTTGTTCGGATGTGTAATTGCATGTGCTCGCTCGGCGCTCGGCGGCAAGGAGTGGACTTGCTAGACGACACGTACACGTCCATCCACAGCGGCACATGCATCCCTTCCCCTCCGAGGCTCTGAACCCCTTTGTTCAATGTCGTTAATTTCACACGAGGAGAGGTCCACAACATCCGCTGCCTCTTCCTGATGGACCCAGCGGCGGTGTCCACGGTGAAGGCATGGCTGTCCTCATCTACGTCCATCAAGAAAAGGCTGATCTAGAGGGAGATGGATACGAGATCCAATTCGTCTGGATTCATTTTGAGGCCGGGCATTGTGGGACACAAGTTATAATATTTCTAATTAAGAAAAATAACAATTTATTAATTTAGTAGCTACTTCAAGATATCTGCAATTTCCTAATAAGGATACATGTTATATTGTTTGGTGCGGTGCCATCAAACGTACTAATTACTGAAATACGTACCGGGTTGTAAAGGAATAAGAGTCCGAGTCGGAAAAGAAAAGGAACAGAGTCCTAATCCGCTTGGATATTGAGAGCTGTACGGCTCCTTCCTGGGCTTTTATAAGTAACAGAGGCCGTGAGGACAGGGGAAAAGTCACGGCCTTCCATCGAGATCGACGTACTCGTTTTCCTCGTCAGTAATCCCGCTCCCGTCACGCGCCGCAGCTAGCTAGCTAGCTAGGGTTTCGCTTCGTCGCATCAGCATCAGGCATCAGCTTTGGATCGATCGATGGCGTCTTCTGAGGCTGAGAACAAGAAGATGATTACGTTGATGAGCTCCGACTCGGTGGAGTTCGAGGTGGAGGAGGCGGTGGCGATGGAGTCGCAGACCATCCGCCACATGATCGAGGATGACTGCGCTGATAACGTGATCCCGCTCCCCAATGTCAATTCCAAGATTCTCGCCAAGGTCCTCGAGTACTGCAACAAGCACGTCAACGCCGCCGTCGCCGACGAGAACCTCAAGAACTTTGACGCGCAGTTCGTCAAGGTCGACCAGGCTACGCTCTTCGAACTCATCCTGGCTGCCAACTTTTTGAACATCAAGACATTGTTGGATCTGACATGTCAGACGGTGGCTGACATGATGACGGGCAAGACTCCGGAGGAGATCCGCGAGAAGTTCAACATCGAGAACGACTTCACCAAGGAGGAGGAGGATGCAATCCGCAAGGAGAACCACTGGGCCTTCGAGTGATCGCGCTCTACAATGCTATTAGTGCTAGTCTATCTACTTACTAAATTAGTAGTAATACGGTCGGAATAGATTTATTATTATGTCTTTTGGAGATGGTTACTGTTTGGATTGGATGGATGTTAAACTACTGTGTCCTAGTTCGTTTCTATGCAGTTATTATTAGCTAATACATATTATGTAATAAACACTGATGCAAAACTTAATACAGCGTGTGCCAGTCCATGATTGATCGCAGGACTCAAAACTTCAGTGAAATTCCATCTTCAATTCATGGATTTGACTGTTCAGATCCGAACACCAACCTGCGTTAAGAAATTATGTTTTCATTATTGATTTTTTATTAGAACGTCTATAAATTGAAGTTGTATCAGTCCTACGAGCGCATATAGGTCCAGGAATCGATTCCTAGCATCTGCTTTTTTTCCTCATATTTTCCTATGGTTTGCTTCAGGTCCTTTAATTTCATATAAAAAATTGGCACAAATTAAGCGGTGTACCTAAAAATTTGCACAAAGTTAAGCGCTGCTGCCGCAATCAAACACGTTCTGATTTCCGCTCTGCTATTCGATAGACTCGATCAGGGCCAGAGGTTGCTATTCGATATGCTTTGCTTGATGAGTCACGAATTTATTCACGACTTCCTTTGTGAAGGTTGCCGTTTAGGGCGATAGGCAGGTACCATCCATACAACAAAGATTCACAGCAGAGTGGTTAGTTGGCAAGGCACAAGTCAGGAGGGTCAAATTTTGATCCCTCGCAGGTGTTGTATTTTGCTTCCGCATAAATTTAATTTTGCATGGCTTCCGTGACTGGGGAGGCGAAGCGATTGCGGACAGTAAATGTGCTTGGGCGTTTCAATGGTTCCTTTTCTCTCAATCACGCAAAAGATTTGTGCATATTTATATTAAGAAAAGTAAGAATTGAAACAACTCGGGTGGCTTACAAGATTCATCGTTCGGGATGTCCACCCAGCTAGCTTAGCCTCGCCTCTAACCTATTACACGATGAATGAAACGACCTAAGTGCCTTGCACCTGCCTGAACCCAGAGCTCGGCCTGCAACTTGATGACGGCTCTGATCGCTGGGATCAACGTGGTTGCTCCGCGAAAGCAGCGTGCGTTGCGTTCTTTCCATAGCTCCCAAGCGATGAGCGCGAACATGGAGTCTGCACCTTTTGCACATGACGCTGGCCAAAGTGCTCTCCAGCCCGCCCACCAGTCGACAATGGCGCCGGCTGGTTGCTGGCGTCGTCACTCCGAGCGTTGTGGCTGCCTCGAACCACAGCTGCCTGGCGAAGGGACATTGGACAATGATGTGGTCGATTGTCTCCGGTTCCTGATCGCACAAGAAACAGTTGTCGTGTGCCTCGAGCCCGTGTCTCCGTCTCCTGTCCGCGGTCCAGTGCCGACGACGAACAGCCAGCCAAAGGAACAATTTGATCTTGAGCGGCGCCCACGTTTCCCAAATCCTGATGCATCCCGGGACATGGTGAGAGCCGAGGTGCAGAGCTTGATAAGCTGACCGGACCGAGAAGCTTCCGTCAGACTCCCACCGCTAGACGAGACGGTCCGGTGTGTCTATGAGTTCGGTGCCCTGAACCTCGCGCCAGACCTGTAAGTACTCCACTATTGCTGGGGCTGTTATACCGCCGGAAATGGTGCGCACCCAAAGCCTATCTGCGAGCGCTTCCGCCACTGTTAGACTTTGGATGATTCGGTTGGGTACAAAACGCAGCAGGGTAGGCGCCATTGCTTTGATAGAGATGCCGTGTATCCAATTGTCTTGCCAGAAGAGTGTCCCGGCCATTGCCGATGACTGTGTAAGTTGATGCCTGAAAGAAGGACCTTGCTTCGTTAGATTGTTGCAAGGGAAGTGATGCCCAAGCTCTATCCGCGTCGGTCTTCTGAAGCCACAGCCATTTTGCTTCGAAAGCCGTTGCTTGGAGCTTCATGTCAATGATTCCCAGCCCTCCAAGCTCTCTCGGACGCGTGCACACCTTCCAGGCCAATCCTTATAGGAATTGGACTTCATATCATCATTAGATGCAAGTTGTTGTAACACGTTTGAACCTAGATCATTAGATCGGTTCACATACAAGATACATATATAGGGTGCGACCCAATATTTAATAGAATCAGGCTGTATATTCACCATCTTCATTTTTTAATAGTTAGAAGAAAGAGATGGACAAATGGGTGAAAAGAAATTTTGGGCTCTTTAATATTATAAGTATACAGATAAATATAGATATAAATATTAATATTATATAATATAAATATAGATATTATATTTAAAGTGTGCATGTGCTTTGCACAGGATTTAAAATTCCCCACGTCATGTATCCTTCTCAAAGATCAACAAACTGGGTAAACTTGATATGTTAGCTATCTTGATATATAGGATAGAATAAGATGTTGTAATCCTGTAAATAATTAGAACAATATTGATCAACATCTTGATATATAGGATACAATAATGACGAGTATTAGCAAGTTCGTCAGAGGATCTCAGCTAATAATAATGACGAGTATTGGCCAGCTGAGAGGATCGCCCGTCTGAAGTTACAAGCAGCTGGCGATTTGAGTTTCCAATGATAATCTTCCTAAATAGTAGCATGTCATGTCAATCGTCCATCGGTGCTTTTTTTTTCTTATAGGCATTGTCTCACGCTACGCTTACATGCATGTGAACCACCGAACTCACTCTTTTAAAAAAGTAATTAATTAGAAATTTTGCTAGTGCCTTCGAAGAATTGAAGAGCCAAACACGTGAATCGTACTGAGAAAACAATCACCCTATTCGACTGCTAGAAATGATGACCGATTCAATAGTGTTTTATGGGTAAGAACAAGCTAAAATAAAACTAAAATACTAGATTATAAGACAAACGGATAGGGTGAATGATACATACGAGTATTCCTCTTGTTCCCGCCACATATATATCTCGTCTCTCCAGTCCAGTGGGGTAAACTTTGCCTTTCGGGATGAACAATAGATCCGAGAGAGGGGGGGAGAGGAGGAGGTGGAAGAGTTACCAACCATCTGAGGGTGTGATGGACGAGTTTCCGGTCATCGCTGGTTTGTCGGTGTAGATCTACGTATGGATAGCGACTGTCGGGGAAGATGGTGATGAAGTCTAGCGGTGCAGTTTAGTGGTGGAGGAGCTTCCCGTCACTGGTTGCACCCCTCTCTAGTCCGGTTGTGTCATATAAACATTCTCCTCTAAATATCCATTAAGAAATGTTGTCTTCACATTCATTTGATTCAATTCTAAGCCATAATGCGCCACTAAGGTCATTATGATTCTGAAGGAATCTTTACATGAGATTGGAGAAAATGTCTCATTGTAATCAATCCCTTCTCTGTGTAGAGACTTTTGCCACAAGTCGCGCTTTATACCTTTCTATATTTTTCTTGGGAGTCACGTTTTATTTTGTAGACCCATTTACAACCTACTATTTTGGCTCCTTTAGCAATTATCTCCATGTCCCAAGCTTTATTGGTACTCATTGATTTCATTTCATCTTCCATGCCTCAAGCCAATTCGATGATTGATCTCTTCTCATGGCTTCTTCAAATAAGGTGAGATCATCCTCCATTTGAAACCCTTCGGCATTATATACCTCATAATCATCAAGTGTAGCTGATCATCTAATTCTGAGACCTTCTAAGGGACTCCTCATTTGGCATATTTTCTGGTTGAGGCTGTTGTTGTTCCTCTTCTTCTGAGGCGATGGGTTCTACAGGATCCCGAAGGACAGGTTCCACATTTTCATTCATTGTTGTGACACGAGGAATTACAACAGGTGCTAGCACCACCACGTCTTGCATTGTCGATGTAGCATCAACAGGTAGTGTGAAAAATGGCTCTTGAGTTATCAGAGTAGGCACAAACACCCGCTCCTCCTCAAGATCAATCTCTCGAGCTACCATGCTCATCCTCATCATTTCATTCTCTAAGTAGACAGCGTGTCTTATTTCCACAAATTTTGTATGTCTATCAAGACACTAAAAACATAAACCTTTTGACTTTTCAGGGTAACCAATGAAATGACAACTTACTGTTTTGGATCTAATTTCCTAATATTTGGGTTAAACACTTTAGCCTCAGTAGGGCTCCCCCACACACGCAAGTGGTTTAGTGACGCAAGTGGTTTAGTGAGGGTACTCTTCCTGTCCACAACTCATACCGTGTAGAATGTGAATAGCGGTTGCTACCTTTGGTCCCGGTTGCCACAACCGGACTAAACGTCCTCTCATCTTGAAAAATAATGTCTCCCACCAACTACACACCATATGATTTGAACCAAAGATCGACCTCATGCATAACTTATTGTCACTCCACCTACATAACAAATCTAACAATGGAAGAGATTTTTCCCTTTTGAACCAACCCATCAAGAGAACATTACGTTTTCCTTTTGAATCAACCCATCGATAGAACTTTAGTCTCGGTTGCTACACCAACCCACCAATCGGGACTAAAGAAAGCTCTTTAATCCAGATTGGTGTTATCAACCGACATTAAAGGTCCTTCGAAGTCCATAAAACTTAAAACCGAGACCAAAATTTATCGAGACTAAAGACAAAATTCAATGCGGATCAAAAGTATATTCTCTACGAGTGTAGACATAAAAGAAAATGGTTCATGGATGGCCCTCAAAAGTCCAAAACGTACGATGAGAGGCAGCAGCACTGCAAGACGTGTTAGTATTTCTCATAGACAGACAGAACTGTACATGCACCAAGATTTTTGGGGTTTTTTTTTAACTCTCCATCCGTACGTAAAAAAGAACGTTAGTTCCATGCATGGACACTTCTCTCCGTACGTATCAAAAGCTCGGTCTCTAACTGACGACTCAGGGCCACACCGGGCGGACCGCCCGCTAGCTCTCCGCCGTTTTCCAAGAACCACCCACCGTCGTGGAGGTCGCGCTGACCTGGGCGCCACACTCGCCACCACTTCCGCCGTTGGCGACGGCGGCGGCGCTCATGCGTGCCTCGTACGCGTGGCCGAGGTTCCTTAACCGGTTGAGCTCCGGCAGTATGACGGTGGCGAGGTCCGGCCGGTCCCTCCGCCGCATCTCCGTGCACTTGAGCGCGAGCTTGGCGTAGTCGAGCGCCTCCTCGACGGGCCAGTCCTTGACGGTGATGTCGAGCATCTTGTCGAAGGTGCCGGCGTCGATGGCCTTCTCGACGTGGTGCGTGAGCCCCATGGGTGGCCGCGCCGTGACCACCTGCAGCAGGAGCACGCCGAGGGAGTAGATGTCCGACTTGACGCCCAGCTTCCCCGTCTGCTGGTACTCCGGGTCGATGTAGCAGAAGGTGCCCGCCGTCGCCGTCAGCCGGTACTGCGTCACGCTGTCCGCCACCGACGGCGGCACCAGGCGCGCCAGCCCGACGTCGCTGATCTTGCTCACGTAGTTGCGGTCCAGCAGGATGTTGGCCGGCTTCAGGTCCCGGTGCACCAGCGGCTCCGGCTTGGTCTGGTGCAGGAACAGCAGCGCCGTCGCGATCTCCGCCGCGATCCGGAACCGCTGCGCCCACGGGATCGGCGGCGTTCCTCCCCGACGGAACAGCCGGTCCTCCAGGCTGCCGTGCTCCATGTACTCGTACACGAGGCAGCCGTACTCCGGGCACGCGCCGAGGAGGAGCACCATGTTTGGGTGGCGGATGCAGCTGAGCACCTCCACCTCCTGCTGGAACTGCTTCCTCCCCTGGTGCGCGTCGGGCCGGAGCACCTTGATGGCGACGGGGGTGTGGTCCAGGGAGGCGCGGTAGACGGGGCCGTAGCCTCCCTCGCCGATCTTGAGCTCGTCGGAGAAGCGCTCAGTGGCCATCTCGATCTCGTCGATGTGGTACTTGCGGTACCGGAAGTCGTGGTTGGAGATGGCATCCAGAGCGCGCACCTTCTCGTCGGCCTCCCGGCGCGCGCGCACCTCCGCGTTGCGACGCCGCTGCGCCTCCAGGTCGGCCAGCCTCTGCGCCGCCTCTGCCGCCTCCATGGCCGCGCGGTACTTGGCCTTCTCCATGTTGGCCACTGCCAGAGCAGCCTCCTCGGCGTGCCTGGCCTCCTCAAGCCGACGCGCCTCCTCCAGCTTCAGCAGCTGCATCTCCTTGGCCCGCTGCTTGGCGTTGATGGCCTCCTTGCACGCCGCGTTGTACATGTCCATGGTCTGCTTCAGCTCCAGCCGGAGACGCCGCATCTCGACCTCAATATCCCGCTGCGCCTGCTGCATCATCCGCATATATGGAAAAGCATATATGACATGGATAGCAAAGAAATCAAACCAAGAACGAACAGAGGCATGACTGTGACTGTGCTACTCACGCCGGTGGCTGGTGACATGGGCTCCCGGGCGGGGCTGGCGGAGAGGCTGGTGGACATGTCGAGGTTCTCGCCGAAGTCTATGGAGGAGAAGCGCGTGCTCGGGCCGAAGTCGAGGTCACCGCCGAACGAGTCGTGCCTCGCCGAGCGGGAGGACGTGTCGGAGTAGTCTTTTCCCGGCAGGACGACGACGTTCTTGGTGGCCGACGACGTGAGCGAGCGCTCGCGGAACGCTGGCCGCGTGGTGAGCTCCGGCAGGTTGTGTCCGTCGATGGAGCGCCTGGTGGCGTCAGGCATCACCGGCGGCAGGTGGCCCCTGGAGCCGCGTCGCGTGTACAGCCCCGATGAGTCGCTGTCCGAAGCGATGTCGGCGCCGCTGTACACAGGCGGAACGCCGCACTTGACGAGCCTTACATTGACGGACTTGCCCTTGGCCACCACGTAGATGTTGCAGTAGTCCGGCGCGCATTTCATCAGGATCGACGGCACGTCCGCGTTCTTGAATTTCCTGCATTTCATTCATTCATGGCGTCAGCTGGCGGTACAATGTGGACGAAAAACTGATCGATTGTTGGTTAAATAAAAGAAGAAGGGGATTTTCAGCAGTACTTGGTGAATGCATTTCTGCTGGCTCCGCCGAGCGCAATGCTCTGGATCTTGTTTGCAGTGATGTAACCTAGAATGGCCTTGGACACGTCTGCCTCTTCCAACACTACCTCGGAGACTTCCACCTGCTGGCAGCAACGTGACGATTGAACCATGCCGTCAGCCATATATAAGATTTGGTTTCACCCACAACAAAATCATCTTGTCACCCGTTGAAAGTTTGGATGTGTTTGCATTGTTGTTGTTATTACATTTACCCCATTCCGGTTGAAGAATCCTCTGTAGGGGACAAAGATCTCCTTCATTTCAGCCTCCAGCGCGCCCTGCGTCGTCTCCGCCATGGCGAACCCATCTGCACATGGCATGTTCAAGGAACACAAGAGCTCAGCTTTCTGCATCAGTGGGGAAATGGGTGCGGCGATGAACGACGTACGATTGGTGTGGTAATGGGCGGCCACGTGGAGGAGGACGATCTGGGAGGCGCCGGAGAGGAGGTGGTCCACGACCCACTTCACGGCCAGTTGGCTGTTCCGGTCCCGGTCGATGGCCACGACGATGAGGGACACCGGCTGGTGCAGCAGCGCCGGCGGCGACGCCGCCCGGTACTCATCCGGGCTCAGTGGGCCTCCTTGCATCGCGCCAACGTCCGGTGATGCTATGGTAATATGGATGCCGCCGCCGGCCGGTCAGTGGGTGGTGCCACGGATGTGAGGATGGTGGCGCAGGAGAAGAAGGCAGAGAGGTGGAGGGAGACGGGTTGTTCCGCCTCTCCTCCTGCCCTTCTTCCTTTCTCTCCCTTGCCTCCAACCTTTGTCTCCTACAGGCCTTCTCCTTCCCCCCAACATCTTGCAGCTAAATGCCATGGCGCAGGAGCAAGGACAGCCTCATACTATTCTTGCACATCCAATTATTTTTTTTTCCATTTTTGCTTTTGCAAAATATTGTTCGACAGTGGAAAAACATTTTGACTTGGCATTGAGCAACCTAAAATAAGGGTGTAATTGATTGGACATGTAACAAGCCTTGAAACAGCAAAGACATAGACGGAAGCAAAAACAAGGGATAGACCTAAAAATGGCCAAAGCAGGAACCATGACCATCACCTGATCTCTCTTATTCCAACATACGCAACACGGTGTCCTTCTCTATCCCATCACCATATCAACCATAAAAAATTTCCAGTGTATTATAGCATTGTTGGTGACCCCTAGATCCAACGCCACACGGGAATAACAAAAGTCATAACCCCCAGATCATCCCCTCTAACTTATGTACAACTACAAAACTGTACAGTTTCTATGAGTTCTTGATGAAGCCTGGTGCCGAAGGTTTTATAAGGTCAGGTAGGTCTTGATCATGGTTGAGCCAGTCCGGTCAGAGAGGAGATGTCTAACGAGGTTCATTCGCAATTGATTTGGAGCTATTGCAAACATGTAGAATGAAAATAGTATGAGATCGACGGATGAAAGGGTTGAGCCAAGAAATCCCCGCCACATCCTGTTGAAGGAAAAACCAGTGGTTATCAAAACTTTATGGAGGTAGTAACCTCCAACACACTGAATTTCTCTGAAAATATACTGAAAAAGGGCAAAAAGTGCAACTACCATTTCGGCACCCTGAAAAAGGCTTCAAAGAATGTTTGTAGGCCTTCATTATTCAGTTGGATTATCAACGCTAATCCAAAAAGGAAGAAGGATCGCTGACGTTTCCTTTCTTGAGGCCATAGTGTTCTCCATGCTGAAACATCATATAACAATTGGTCGCAGAAAGTTTTGCTAACTTGTCTAGACATTACACAGTAAAACTAATTCTTGTCCTGGAGCTGTGTAATAGTACAACCAAGTTGAATAAATACTAGAAGAATGCGTACCGAGCATTGATGGACTGTAATTTTGAGAATTTCCAAGCAAATATTCTGCAGGAACTCGGTTTCTTAATATGTCGGATATCACAGAAGCATATCTTGGAGCCTCAGACAAAGATCTGACCACTGAGTACCCTATAGAATTTGTGAAACGTTGTCAATATACGCAAGGAAGAAACTGGTGCGTGAAAAATTGATGATTCAACTATACCCGTTGCAGGATGCACCATACTTGCTGCAGCACCAAATGCAAGATTTTTCTGATCTGTGTTTGGTAAGGACCCTCCAACAGGAATGTAGGACCATTCCTGAAACCAACAACATTTTTAAGTTTATTTTCAGACTATATAAGTGAGTGATAAATTAAGAATTTGTCGACCCTTAACTTCTTACCTCTTCGTAAACTTTCAGGATACGAACTCCCATCATATTCAACCGATACATCAGCCTCTTCTTAAGTAGATCAAATGACATAGCATCTTTAGAAGCTAAGCATGTTTCCTGTGATAAGATATTTTGTCACAAATTTTGAAACTTCAAAGTATGGGATGTGGGGAAGCGATGTGCTTCCCCAGACCCCACAGTGCGGGAGCCTACGGTACTGGGTACGCCCTTTTAAAGTATGGGATGTGCTGATTGCAGAATCACATAGGTAACAAAAACTCTGTACCAACCTCAAAGAAAACTCGTGTGGATGACATGGGCATAGCATACAGGAAAGTGGGATTTTCTTGTTCAGTGTGTGAGAATTCCTCTTTGAAACAATCTCTGTAGTCCATGAAAACCATTAAGCTGGGATCATATGGATTGTTTTCCACCTAAAAATTTCAAACAATTTTGAAGTAAGAAAACATCTAGTACCTAAATGATATATTGAAAATTTCATCTAGAAAATATATTGAGCAAACTGGTCTGTCTAATTTATGAAATAAATTTTAACAAAAATTTGAATGAACAGCTTCTTCAGTCTTTGGTACCTCGACTTCTACTCCATATGCAGTCTGCACGCAAACACGGGGACCCCCAACCTCGTACTCTAGAAGCCTACCAGATGCTGCTCCCGAAGCAACAATGGCAAGCCTGCAAATTATCTCACGACCCTTTTCACAACAGACTACTCTGTGTCCATCTGGAGATTCTATGATCTTGTCCACTTTGGAGTTCAGGTATGTAACGCCAGCTTCATAGCATCTGCGAATTATTTAAGTCTTTCTACTTGTCAATTATATTACATCACCATTCTTCAAAAAGATACTTCTGAGTCCCAATATTGCTACATGAAGATTTACCTTCTCAGCAGCTCCTCATGGAGCAAGTCACGGTGCACCCTGCCATAAGAACGGCCAATCAGTATGGGCTTGTTATTGTCTAGGTAGACAATAGTATCCTTCCAGACGTGCTCGATACAACTCTCTAGACCAAGATCTGGACAGTAAACGAGAAAAATAAGTACCATCATGTTAATAAGTTATGCTGACAGTGATGGCATGCAGACACTGCATTTTAATAACGCAAATAATATCATACCTTTAAATTCATCCTCCCACACACCATAGTTATTTGTGAATGGAAGGTCAGGCCCAATGAGACCTACGGTGAGACCTTTTTTAGCTGACTCCGAGGCTAGAGAAAGACCAGCAGGACCACAACCAATGATAACCAAATCAAGTACTGTATTTTCATCAGATATGGGCAATAGCTGCAAATAAAACATAAGACCAGATAGTTACTTTACCTTGGGATACAAAGACAGAATATATTGTTACAACTTCATTATATTACAAAACAGTTACACTAATACCATGTGAATTTGAACACTAGTTACCTCACCTTACAAGGAAAAAGCTATTTTTCACAAAAAAAAAAAACCCAGCATTAGTGTGGTGCATAGTTTATGGTACACGTATTCAAGAAAAAATGGCACAAAGGCTCCAGTTGAAGCTCTGCTGTTCTGGGCAGTCCTAGAAAATTCCATGGTTTATTTTAAGGAATTACCTGTGCCTAGACCGTAGAGGACTGCTCAAATTATAGCAACTCAGCTATGACATTAGACTGGAAATGACATGCTCATGCGTGTACAACCCATATAACTCAACAATACTGTGTGATCAGGCAACAAGCTACCGCCACACTTATAGCATGTAAGGAACTAGTGAGCACAAAAGAAGAACGGTCGTCACTGTGCTGGCACCCTAGTTCGCATAATTGACTTATCTTGTTAGAATAGTCCAGAGTAGTACGTGAGCAGTCTTTGTTACCACGAATCACAGTAGATTGCGCGTTATGACAGTTCCTGATTCGAATTGTCAAAATCGACGGCAAAGCACAGTGCCGTGTGATATTCACTTTGTGAGGTACAGTCGTTTTCTCATGAAATACATTTTCAGAAGATTTTAATTACATACATTTCCAAAATAGGCACCATTCTTCTGGAAAACGGGGATAAATAATTACGTCAACCTACTGACTGGAAACATGTGGAAAGCAAAACTAGCCAAAGAAGGTCAAACACCGTGCGTGCCTACTACCTACCACTAGGCGATCACCCTTCTTTTCAATGGACGTCCTTGTAGTTGTAGCCAAAGCACGTGAAGTACAGCTGCAGGACAAACGATCGTGGTTCCATATTGAAATGTGCAGTATTTTTCTATGCTCTTTGAAGATTTCCCTAACATAATAGCTAGTAATTGGCTATGGTTTTTTCTCCCGGAGAAGGTAAGCAACAATTACTGATGGATAATAATAATGTAGCATAAAAAAAATGCTACGATTGTACTTTCAAATGGTAAAGAATGGTATGCAGTTGGAAAGAAAACGAGAAGCAAAACGCTTGATGTACGTCAAATGTTATGGATTTCATCCTGTAATACTAGTACAAGAAAGGGGACGAGATCTGTAATTTATTTCCCTCGTGTTAATCATGATCCTTAGAACAACATCCGAAATTGATTATATAGCAAATTAATATTAGGAATCTAATCACCTTGGAAGCGATCTTGGACTGGCTTTCCATGGGCTTGGTGGCCTGCATTTGCACGTAAAGCAGCTCGCCGCCGCCCCCCTTGCGGTAGTCCTCCTCGTCCGCGAACTCCACGCCGACGGCCGCCCCAACCGCCGCCGTATCGTCGTGCTTCTCGGTCGCCACACACCTCACCTTCGGTCCGCCCACTCGTCGGCTCCAGCCCGCCCGCCGCCACCTCTCCGCCTCCGCCCTCCGCGCCTTACCTCCACCGCCGACCGCCCCGCGCCGCAGCCCACGGCAGCCGAGCGGCGCGGAGATCGTCGGGCCCGAGAGGCCCATCGCGCTGCCCCTCCTCGGGCTCTCACTGTCACTATCTCTTCTGCTGGTGCGGCTCTGCTTCGAATTGCGCGGTGATTGGTTGGTCGGCGGCGGCGGCGAGGAGAGGCTAGCAGAGAGGAGTTGGCCGCTGCTGCTGTGCCGTTGTGGAGGGAGAGGGAGGCGTATCCCCGGATATGGCACGTGGCGGTTTTATATTGGCTCAGGGCCCACGCGGCGTGGATATGGTTTTCGCTTTTTTCCAGGAGGGCGCCGGGAGCGTGAGTCTCCGCCTGTCAGTGACGTGGCCCTTTTTCTAGCATTGGGCTCGGCTGTGATTTGGGTCGGATATACTTTTGGGTTGGAACCGAGCATTTTTTGGGCCGGAATGTCTTTGCTAGGAGGAGTAGTATGCAATAATCTTATGAGTTGGATATTTGTTTTTTTTGGGCAGCTAACGCACAGCTGGGCCGAAAATTGGCAGCCGGGCCCGCCTTCCTCCTCTTCCCCGTGACAGTTCAAAAGGCATTATGAGTTGGATGTTTGTTTTTTCTTTCTTTCTTTTCTTAGAAGAAGTGGGTGTGTCGTACACTCGTACATGGATATGTTTCGTCAATCTGCGAAGGTGGCCATGCCCATTAAGAAACATTTCCGCACAGCCCTCCATACTATAAAGTGTCTAATATTTGACACTGGAAATGAATTCCTTCAAAAATGGTCTCCATCCAAACCACATTTCGTTGGGTTTTTTATATAAGTAAAATGTGAAAACAGAAGGAAAAAACCTCGACCCGTGAGGTGAGGGGGTGTTTGATTCCTCCCTTGAATTTTAGTCTCCTGTCACATCGATTGTTTCAATATTAATTTAGAATATTAAACACAAACTAATTACAAAACTAATTGTACATATTGAGACTATTTTAGAAGACAAAATTATTAAACGTAGTTAGTCCATGATTTGATAATATGGTGCTACAATAAATATGTGCTAATAACATATTAATTAGGCTTAATAGATTTCTTCATAAATTAGTCATGGCTTATGTGATTAGTTTTATAATTAGCTTATATTTAGTCCTTGTGACAATTATCCAAACACCTGATGTGACACCCACTAAACTTTAGTCCTTGATCCAAACAACCTCTAACTGCCTCAGTCAATGTGCTTAAAAAGAGGACCCTCTTACATAGGTCCAGAGCGAAGCTATATTGTAATTAGAGGGTGTCTATGCACCCTTCCTCTAAATTTTTAAAAAATTATTTATACTGGCCAAATTTTCATCGTATAGGCATCCCTCGAGCACCCACTTAAATTTACTGTAGCTTCGCCGCTGCATAGGTCCAGAAAAATCCACGAACCCTGACCTCACCCATACACAACAACACCTAAGCCTATGTGAGACTTGGCCAAACCTTAGATCTGTGCAAACAAGCAGGGGTTTTTTAAGACACGCAAAACTACACATGTGGAGCTATGAGCTCGTCCATAATTTGAACTTATCAAGTATGATACAATGTTTTCTCTCACAACAAAACAACACCAGCTTATCAGTCACACAAACCATTAGCGCCGACCTCTCGAAACAAATGTGAAGCTAAATTTATGTGAGTAGAACGAAGTTTGAAATTTAGTCCTTCCCATTCTTCTTAGATTAGTCATTACTACTTTATTATAAGGGATTTTTGATGATAGAATAGTCTACACCGGATGGTGACTAGAAATCAGAAGCTTCTCAGGTCCAGGCCGCTACAAAAGAAAAGGAGGTTGCTTCTTTCGATGCGAAACAGCCTGCCTAGAGAAGAACGCTGCCATGAGCATGACATGCTCGATTGCTCGCCTGCCTGCGCGAGCTTTTCCTCGCTTTCAGTGGCGCGCCGAGATCACCCTCGGGAGCAGCGGGCGCGGGGCCACGCCGGCGGCCATGAAAGGCGCGCGCGCGCGTAACGGTGGAGAAAAGGAGGGAGGATACGGCCGCGACGAAAGACGCGCTTGTAGCCGTAGCCGTAGCCGCTTGTCGCTAGCTCCGCTTTACTACACAAGTGCACACCTTGCTCGTCGTCAGGGCAGGAAGGGAGACCGCGACAACTGGACGCTGCTTGCAGACCTCGATCCCGGTCTCATCTCATCTGACCCTTGTCTTGTGGCTTCAATGATCAATACCGCTGCTGGCGGTTAACACAAAACCTGGTGCCGTGCAACAGAGTCAACTGCTGACGTGAATAATTACGAATCTAAGTAAATATTACGAGTGTCTGCATGTAATACAGTACTCCTACTCTAAGAAGGCCATCTGCGCTGAAAAGAAATAAGAACAGGCAAAGGCTATGACGAACGAACGGGACCGGCAGCGCATACTACCACCAGCCCACAGAACTACGAGTACTAAACTCTGGGTGATCACGTGGTCAAAACCGTGGAAAAGGACGTCCCGCTTCCACGTGGGAGCTCAACGACAGCAAAGTGCTATTATTGCCGGGGATTAACACTATCTTACTTACGGCCTCCATGCTCCATCCCATCCATTTGCTGCGCGGGGGCACCAATACTCACTAGCTGAGACTGAGAGGCCTGTGCCTGTGCGACGTACATGTGGCATCTAGATGGTAGACCGCCGGTGCCCGGTGGAAACAAGATAGATATATAGAGAGAGAGAGCCCAGGCGGCGTCAGAGTCTTGATAATGCTGCTTAATATAGAACGGTGATCAACTTAAACAATCGTCAAATTGCCATGTCAAACAAAACATGTCTATGGTTTTGTGGCCCACTGTATTGTGGTGAGCGACTGCAGTATCCCCTCATTACGCATGCACGATGACACGCTCATATATCTGCACGACTCCACAAATCCAACAAATCTTTTGTCTGTACTCCAGAAACACTACCAAAAAAAAAAACAATGGCTTTGTTTGGATCCCAAGGCTAGAGCTAGTTTGGGTTAGTTTGTACTCAACTAGCCCAAAAATATCCAAACATGAAAGCTAGTTTAGGCTAGTTGCAACTAGCCCACCCAAAAAAACTAGCTCCCCAAAGAGGTGATTATTTGGGCTAGTTTGAGCTGGTTGTGGTGGAAAGTAGGACACACCTCATATGCAACTACAAAAAATGTTATAACTCACAAACCAAACATCCAAATAAAATTCTGATTATACCATTGAATTCGTTACAATAAATACTTGGATGATTTGTAAAAATAATTTATTATCAAACTAGCTCAAACCAACCTTAAATTCAAACACCTCCTTGGCTATGCTAGTTTGAGCTAGTTTACAAACTAACTCTAACTTCTAGCTGCTAGAGTGATCCAAACAGGGACAATATTTCATAGAATATCCACGTCATGCAACCACCGAACAACCTCCTCCACGCCGAGTGCCAATAATCTCCGGCGCGTCTCAACAGCGCTGTAGATAAATGCGGTGTGCACACAAAAGCAAAATCGCAGACCCAAATTCAACCCAAACAATCCATTGCAGAGAGACCCGTCCATCTACCCATCATATTCCATCTGTATCTACAGTGCAGACCCACACACAAAAACAAAAAAAAAAAGAACAAGGGATCAAGAGACGCTCACCTCTGCTTTTCGTGTGGGGCTCTTCTCTGATGATGCTTTCTTCTCACATCCATGCTACAAGGAATCAAATCTTTTAATCGCAATTGTTTGTTTTTTTTAATTATTTATATCTGTGTCGCACCAATTTCCCTTCCTTTGACCCGTGCACGAGCTGACATATATACCTACCCCATGGGGATGGGGCCGCCCTCGCATCAACCTCAACCCCTCCGCACGGGCTCTGTTTCTTTGCCCCCAGGGAATCGGAGAGCAGTCGCCCAGCTCATGGCGGATTGACGGGATGGACAACGGAGGCGACGGTGGAGGGCCTGCTGGAGCTGGCCTGAGATTCCTTCTCCAGTTCGATCCAGGAAATCCCGGAACGCTCGACCGCACGCTGCTCGGCTTCTCGCTCTCTGCTCTCTTCAGCCGCCTTCTTCGATGGAGCAAGGACGGCCACGGCCACAGGATAGGAGGAGGAGGAGGCTCTACGGCGATCGCGGCGGAGGGTGGGGACGACGACTCCGCAAACGCCGCCGTGTCCGCTGCCGCGCTTGCCGCCGCCGCCTCTCTCTGCCTTGCGGCGATGTACGCGTCTGATCACCGGCCTCGCCGCCGCCGGCTGCCGGCGCCTGCTCTGCTGCCTGCGCTCACTTCAGGTGCGCGATTCGAGTAATCCGCGGTTTAGATTTGACGCTGGCTCTGATTCTGTTCCCTTCCCTGTGGATGGATTTTTTTTTTCTGTTTGCAGCAGCTCTGCGGCCTCATGCTCTTCCTGCTCCTCATGTCCATGATGGGCTCAGGATTCTGTCGTCATCAAACCCAGACGTGAGTTCTCGATCCCGTCAGATTCCCCATGCCGACTTCACAAACAAGCTTTTGGACTAGACCCATGACTGATATATATGATCCTTCAAAATTCCAGGACGAATCTCCGGACAACGTGATTCACGGCGCTTCGATCGGCGCCGGAGACGACGAGCCGGATATTGTCGCGCGAGTGGAGATGGACGCTATGATGACGGCCCAAGTCCCCGTAGCAAATGCCGACGACGACGAAACCGAAGAAGAGCCGGACCATCCGGAGGAGGAGGAGGAAGAAGAACGGCGGGAGCTCCAGAGGCTGAAGGAGCTGTGGCTGTCGCTGCTGGAGCGGGAGCAGAGGCTGGAGCTCCGTCTGCAGGAGCTCGAGGGCCTCCGGTCGCAGGAGGCCACCGTGCGGGAGCTCGAGAGCCGCGTCGCCGCCGCCCACGCGGAGACGCGGCTCTTGCAGCTCAAGGTCTCCACGCTGCAGGAGGACAACGGCAGGCTCAGGGCGCAGGTGGAGGAGCTGGACACCGCCCGCGCCGAGCTGGCACGCGCCAAGGAGAAGCTGCGCGCGATCGAGGCGCGGGTGCAGGGCGGGCAGGAGCAGGCGGCGGCGCTCCGGGCGAGGGTGGCCGAGCTCGAGAGCGGCGGCGAGGAGAGGGCCGGCGCGCTGGCGGCGGAGGTCGCGGAGCTGCGGAAGGCCAACGCCGCGCTGGAGGAGGACAACATGGAGCTCGCCCTCCGGCTGCAGGACGCGGAGCAGGCTGCATCCGCCTCTGTTAATCTGGTTCCTGAGGTAATTGCTCCTGTCTTCAGTTTAATCTAATTTTACATATTACGTATGCGTTTGTGTGGTTATCAAATCCAATGTTATTGTTGGGAATGTGCTATTTTATCTTTATTATTATTATACCATAATAACGTGGTAAACCGTTGAAGATCCTACCTTGCACGTTTTTTTACGCCTTTTTGAAAAATGGCTACAAAATTCAAAAGGCTACAAAATGAGCAAAATATAACAAGTAATCAAAAGTAGTTCGGTCCACGGGTTCATATGGATGGTTGCCTGGTTGGGATTGGAAATTCCTATTCTTTGTAGCCACGAATAATTGTGAGTATAGGCATGTTTTATGTGATTTTGCAACTGTGCTTGTGCAAGTGCAATATGCTTTTTGTCATTCTCTTTGTGTTGGGAATAAATAAATTAAATGAAAGCCCAAAAAAGCAGAGGCTGGAATTTGCGATGAGTTTTAATTCAAGCCCAAAAAAGCAGAGACTGGAATTTGCGATGAGTTTTATTGAATTATCGTAATTCCTATTTTACTTCTTATTAAGTATAGTATTATTGAATCATTAGGTTTGTTATAGTAGCTCATCATATTGCGTTATTATGAATATGAATATGAAATGAGAGAACCCTAGTGCTAATTGGATCGAAATTTTCCTTCATCTCGATGACGGCCCGCAGTTCTCTTGCCAGACCATGGGGGTAATCAAAATCAAAGTAATATTCTTCCATTCAGGAATAGTGCCAATGAGGCCTGCTTTATGACTTGCAACTATGCTGGCGAAATGCCGTTTGTCATTCCCTCTTGTTTGGAATAAAGGTTGCCAAAAAGCATAGACTAGAATTTGTGTCAAATTTTCCATGTCACTGTCACAGCTTTATTTTGATTTAGTGGTGCCTTCTCAAACTAGAGTAGCTCATCCCGGGTTTGTTATTCCTTGTTATTCCAAAGCCAAAGTCATGCTGATATCCTTCAAAGATGAGTTTTTTTTTTGTTTCGGCGACCGTAGCCGTGCCTTGTGCGACTGAGTTATTGGGTGTTCTGTTGACACGATGAGTTAAATAGCTCATTCTCATGCAGCGGTGTCACGATGGTACAGGACAGCATCCTCTGATCACCTTCATTAAAAAAAAGCGTTTGACCACCTTCTGTTCTTTGGAGTATTTTTTTAATGTATGGATAATGTATGAAATTAGTCATCTTCATCAATTTTTTGAAAAACATTTATTAACCAATCTACCTTAATTCTGCTTCATCATATATCACTGTGTCTTGTACTCATCGTATGCTGAACATGATAGGGTCATAAGCTTCAGCTACCTTATTGAGTAGTCGTTTCAGACCTTTGAAAACACTCAAAAGCCAAAGGAAGGGAATACTTCTTCCACATCTCTTTTAGAACATTTCCTTATTATATCTTCACATCTCCTTCAACGACAATTACCCACACATTCCCTTTCTTCATTTGAATTTTGAAATTACCCATATAATTTTTTTGGCCTGATCGTATCTGTAGCCAAGCCACAACACATTTCGAGCTTTCAGCTAACACCCCAAGTCCAAAGCAGGACAAGTGTTTCAAAAGAAGTTGCTTTACTACACAGGCATCTTCCTTTTTTTCGTTAAAAAAAAAGAAAATGTCTGTATAGTAAAGTAACTTATCGTATTTCAGTAGCAGAGGTAGTTGCTAACACGATACTAGTTCAAAATCAGAATCTCTCTGTTTCTTATAGATGGAAATACCGTGAGCATGTCTATGTTTTCTAGAAATAGTGTTTGTCAAAAGCTTTCCAGTCATTTTAAGATTTTTGATCCATTGCTAATACCGTACTTGTAACAAATTTACAATGCTGAACCTTTTTCACCATGCTTTGAGAGGTGGTAAGCACAAGAGATGCAACTGATCGATTATAGTAAAAAAATTCTGGTACAGAACCTCAACATTTGACGTGCTATATATATATACTGAATTGACCTTTTTGGCATGCAGGAGGGCATGGTTGAGGAGATGACGTACCTGAGGGAGAGCAACGAGAGGCTGACGAGGCAGATCGAGCAGCTGCGCAACGACCACTGCGCGCACGTCGAGGAGCTCGTCTACCTCAAGTGGGTCAACGCCTGCCTCCGCCATGAACTCCTCCGTGATCATGACGGCGGCCACCCCACTGCCGCCGAGCAACAGCAGCACAGCTCTGACAACCGCCGCGTCCGCTCCATAGACGACCTGTCGTCGGCCCTGGAGCTGAGCAAGAGCATGAGCTTCCGGTCCAGCGAGAGGGCCAAGCAGCTCATGCTAAGGTACGGTCACCCCGGCCTTGACGGCTTCGACCCCGCCCTCTTCTCCCCTCTGCACGAGTCGGTCGACGGCGACGGCTACGAGCGATCGCCAGCGAGCAATGCTAGGTCCGGGACGGGGACGGCGATGGCCGCCTCTCCCGCTGTGGATGCAGCACCGTTGAAGAAAGAAGGGCCGCGCAAGCTCAAGCTTCTCGGTAACATCAAGAAGCTGCTGCCAGGCGGCAAGAGAAGCCACGGGCACGGGCACGCCGGCCGCGATGGCAGGAAGGCACCGGCTCCGAGAGACGAGTACCTTGAGAAGGCCATGCAGTGGCTGTCGACCCACGACGTGCTCGACGGCGACCACTCGTACGAGAGCACGCCGCTGTCGTCGTGCGACAGGACGCCGCTGAGCAGCGTGACGACCAACACAACCGTACGAGGCGGCGGCGGCGGTGGTCACAGTGAGCTTGGGGAGACGACGCGGCCGGAGGCGGAGCCGATCTTGGCAAGGTCGAAGAGCGACGCCGGCGGAGCATACGGGCGGGACGGGAGAAGGTACCACGCGCTCAGACCTGACCGCCCGGCCAGCGTGGCGGACGAGCCCGGCGGGTTCCGTCCGCCGGAGAAGCGGGAGGCCAGGAGGCGGTCGGAGGAGCTGAGGAGTCCGGCAGTGGCGTAGTACTTGATGCCCAAATTGCAGTTAACGGATTAACAGTAAGGACTGTTATGCAGTATGCACAACGCTGTTTTTTTGTGTGTGTGTGAATATCTGTACTCAATGTAGTCATGTTGCAGTTTGTACTCATGTATGGTTAGGCGTAGGACGGATGGGGTTTGAGCCCTCCTCCAGTCCTCCCCTGCTGCCTCTCAAACAATGAAGCCCTCCTTGAACCTCCTCCATGACCTTTTTTTTAGGAAGAAGAATAATAATGGAGAGTAAGGGAGGGGAAGGAAGAAAGAAATGAGTGTGGACCATCTCAATGCAATAATATTATATTGTCTTTCTCCTATTGTGCACGTATCTCAATGCGAATCGTGTGGACCACAATGCGACGAGGACATAAAAACTGCTTCCTCCGCGGGAAAGTGTGCGTCCCTGCTATCTTTGCGTCCGCACCGAAGTATGGTTGAATGATGATATCAAAGTTTTGTGGAATTTCTTCATGCTTCGCGTTCACGAGAGAAAGCATTTTTTAGGAAGGACTCCACATGCTGAGCAATATAGCACCACCAGGTGAAACTAAACTTTTTTTTTTGAAACTAGGTGAAACTAAAATTTATCCAAACAGAATACAACCTCAAATTAATAGGCTCTACTTGATGTAATGCCCAATCCCTAGTTTTGACTTTTGAGGTCTAGCACTGCAGTATCACCAACAAGTTTGAACGCTCTCTGGTTAATTTTGAGTAGCTTCGATAGAACTTGATGGTGATGACGTTGGAGCCATCTGAAAATCACACGAAAAAACATCTTTACAATAAGTACTCACTAGCCTTTATTATGAGCCTGTTTGATACAACTCAAGTGAAACTGTGTTTTCTAGAAAATAACTTCATGATCAAGTTTGTAGGTGAAACTAAGCTATTTCGAAAAATCCATTTGACAAAACAACTTCAGCAACAACTTTATGCATAGATAATAGAGAGAAATAAGATAGAGCTAGATAATATACTTTTTATGCTTCATCCCACATTATGTCTTTGTGAGAGGACAAGGAAAATAGCTTCACCCATGAAACTATTTTGAAAATAGATGTTTAGCAAAAAAAAAAACACAGATCACAACAAATCATGAACTTGTTGTGAGTTATACCAAGCAAGCACTTATATATCATCTAGAGCAGTGGTGGATGTAAGGGGGGCTGGTGGAGCTCCAGTACCCCTACAACAGGTGTATTAATAGAAATATAGAGGGGTTGAGGGGAAAGAAAAGGAGAAAAAGGAAGAAAAATAGAGAGATTAGAGGAAGAAGAAGAGATCAGTCCCCCTTCAATCTTGTTCTGAGAGGTTGAGGGAGAAGAAAATGGAAGAAAAGAAAAAAAATAGAGAGATTAGAGAAAAAACAAGAGATCAACCACCCTTCAATCTTGTTCTGTATCCCCCACTGATCCAAGAGTGAAGAGTTAAGCATCTCCAACAACTCTTAAAATGAGGTTGTTATTCTTATTAATTTGACAAAAACACAAAATTCCCTCTCCAATAACTTTTCGAACCAACTTGTTATTTATACCAAGTTGCTATTCACGGGCCTCGCATGCGTAAATCTCCGCGCACGGAAAGAGTTGCTATCGCAGGGAAGCAGCCGCCGGGGTCAGCGGGACGCGCGCGGGTCTGTTCGGCGGGATGCAGCCGCAGGGGTTGGCGGTCTGGTCGGCGGGAAGCAGCCGCGGGGGTCAGCGGGGCGCGCGCGGCGGCGGGTCTGGTCGGCGGGAAGCAGCTGCGGGGGTCGACGTGTGGAAGTGGAACCAGCAGCTAGAAGGTCGGAGCAGAGCAGAGCATGTATGAGTATGGTACAGTAGCATCTCGGACTCTCAGATAGCCTTGAGGATGTCTGCCGCCGCCTGGTACTCGGCGAGTGTGACGATGTTCAGGGCGTCCATGGCGACGACGTCCTCTTCAAGAAACTCGTCTTCATCGCGTTGTTGGAGAGTTTGGTAAGTTCAAATAGAAAATTGTTGGAGAGAGAATTCTTTTCCACTTGCCAAATAATTTTGCAACTTGCTAAACCATAAGATTTGACAAGTCAATTATTCCAAGTTGTTGGAGATGCTGCGGGTTCAAGATGGTAGTGTGCGGTGGTCTGAAGTTGTCCCAACGTCGTTCTTTAGGTTCCTTCTCCCTCATTCCTAGGGCCTGTTTACTCCCCTTAAAATTCTAAAATTTTACCAGATTTTTTTAAACGCATATATGGAGCATTAAATATAGGTAAAAAATAACTAATTATACAATCTGTCTATAATTTACGAGACGAATCTCCTGAGTCTAGTTACTCCATAATTAGATAATAATTACCAAATACAAACGAAACATTGTAGTACTTTACACCCGTAAGAATTTTGGAACGAAACAAGGAGTACCAACATTGTAAAACTTCATTTGCATCCAAAATTGAGAAGGACTTGCATGAAAAGTCTAGGAACAAGTTTACCTAATAGTTAAGCTGATGACCTCGTCCGATATAGGCTCTGTTTGGATCCTCCCATCTAAACTTTAGAGCTCTAAACTAAACAGGTGGTCCAAAATTAACTCTAAAATTTAGTCCACCTCACATTAGAGCTTTAGAGATAAAAAGTGAACTAGAGTACTCTAAAGCTTAGAGGTATCTAAAGTTTAAAGGTAGGGATCCAAAAAGACCCATAGTCATCGGTCCTTGTTGCGGTCATGCTAATGGAAGGGATATGTTCTTATGGGTGCCTCCAAAACTAATTAGGCCTAGTAGGAAAAAAAACGCGCGTGGCACGATCTCAAACAGGAGGTGGCCCTGCAAACCGAATCGGCCCAGGAGAAAAAAGTGTATGGATGTGGTCTCACACAGGAGGTAGCCCTGCAAACCAAATCGGCCCCAGGTGAGCTCGCACCACACGGGCTCTGCACGCTGGCAGGCCCCTGAATGAAAGCCCCGTGTGGTCTAATGGACACCGTTGCCATCTGTGTGTTTTCCATGTCCATTTAAACCATCATCTTGGCAGTTGTTGTGATTTATGACTTTTTTTTAACCATAGGGGTATTTGGATATGGTGACTAAAGTTTAATCCATGTTGAGATGCTAACTATGACGACTAAATATGAGTTAATTTTAAAACTAATTACACATGACTAGACTAATTAGCGATACAAATTTACTAAGCATAATTAATCGATGAGTAACATGTAGAAACATTTGTCAAATCATAGAGTAATTAGATTTAATAGATTCACTTTGTAAATTAGCCTCGATCTGTCCAGTTAGTTTTGCAATTAGCCTCCCATACTTTGCTAGTAGTGATCTGTGACGTTGACTGCTGACTATGGACGTGTCACCGTCGAGGCACGTCACTTTGCTGTAGTTGATTTGTGACGTTGGCTGTTGACTGAGAAACAAAGCGAAGGACGTCGAGTGGCATGTGCAAGACACTGCAAGTCAAGTCCACCAAACGGGGATGCACCCTTAAGCCGCCCGCAACATTGCATAGTCAACCACATTCCGTGAGGTTTTTTGATCTATCTCTGTAAGCTAGTCTCCCCAGCAAAACTATGGTTTCACTTTCAATATAAAGCTGGGCTCGCGCCTTTTCTCTAAAAATACGTAGGCCTTGTTTGGCAGCACAGTATTTGTATTGACATGTAATTGATTTACCGGTGTAATTTCTAGTGCACAAGATTACGGTTGTATATATTCTCTCTTGGAATTAGTTGTTTGGGTAAAAAGAAAAGAGTAGTATACGTTGCCCAAAATAACCATTGTTGGATGCTACACTGATTGCCTTCGCTCACATGCCAAATGTTTGAAGGCTGTGAACTTGCCTTGAACTGACATCCCAAATAATCCAAAGATTAGCTCAAAGTGAAAGTAATAAGAAAAGAAATAAGAAGAGAGAGAGAGAGACGATCAGGGTGTACCTGGTACTCGAATTGGTTGGGGCAAAAAGTCGAACATCTTCAGAGCACCGTCCTTACCACCTCAGAGGCTGTCGCACAACTGCTGCTGCACCACATGGCTACCTGCAGCGGCACGCGAGCCGGCGGAGCCGACGGCGGACACACTCGGCACTACAGCGTTGCTCCAACATGCAAATAGCGGCGCGCTGCTCCAGCAGGCAGCTAACGGCGCGCTGGCCTTGGTAATAGGCGTCACGGACGCCGCCGGCGGCTTCTGGTTGCTGGCGCGTCACGGGCGAGGGGACTTCCTCGAGCAGACTCACGCAGCGACGGGCGATTGGGGCGGCGCTCACGGTCGAGGGAGCGAAGGTTGGAGAGGCGACTGAGCTAGACGTGCCGCCCGATAGTTGTCGTGTTTTTTTCCAGACCCCCTCACACGATTATTTATTTTCACCGGTTTTGGCTAAATCCGAGGGTAAAATTAGTAGGCTCACACCTCATCCAAACAATATTTTGGAGACTAGCACGTAAAAATTTCCGGACCTGTATTTTACACCGGTTTTAAGTTAAAAACCGGCTTTCCAAACAAGTCCGTAGTATACCAGTAATTTAAACACGCGATCCCATGCAGTGCATATTATGCAGACAATGGATCAACAACAAGCAAAGCTCGAAATCGAAACGCAACGCAACGCAACTGCCGGCTGGCCAGACGATCGCTTAACCGAGCAGCTTCTTGAGGGCCTGGAACCTGGCGTCCTTGTCGCCGAACTTGGTGCCCTGGTAGTAATCGAGGTAGTCCCCGAACCTGTAGGGTCCGGGGTACGCCGCCAGCGCCGCCGCGTCGTCCTCCCTGGCCGCCGGCGCGACCACGGCGTCGGGGCCAGGGTTGTAGAACGTGGCCACGGACAGGCGGCGGCCCTGGTCTCCGGCCGCGACGCGGTGCAGGATGCTCCGGTAGGCGCCGGCGCTGAGCACCTCGATCTGGTCCCCGATGTTGACGAAGAGCCTTCCCCCCTTGGTGGGTCCGACGGGGACCCAGTGGGTGCCGGCCCTGAGGAACTCGAGCCCGCCCACCACGTCGTCCTGGAGGAGCAGGATGATGCCGCCGGCGTCGGTGTGCGCGCGCAGGCCCCACACCTGCTCCGGGCGCGGGCACGACGGGTACATGGCGAACTTGGTGCCCACGAACGGCGGCGCGAAGGTGTCGGTGACGTGGCGGATGGGGAGGCCTAGGTTCAGGCTCATGCACTCGCCTAGCCGCTCCGCTAGAGACACCATCTGGCCGACGTACGATTCCAGCGTCTCTCTGCACGCACGCGCATCCATTAACCGTCAGTGATCATGTCTTTAGTGGCGACAATGCAAACAAGGACTAATAAGGGTTGAAGGTAGAACCGACCGCGTCGGCGGCGTGATCTCCGGGAAGTCGGCGACGTTGGTCTTGGGGTGGTGCTGGATGAAGTAGGTGGACTCCCAGTCCACCTTGTCGGAGGGTTCCTCATCAGCAGCCTCGCCTTTGGTGACGGTGTCGAGGTTGTTGGCGAGGTCGGAGGCGTAGAACTTGGCCTCGAGGTGCTCCTCGTAGTGGCCGTAGACGAAGCGCTTGACGTCGTCCATCAGTGGCGTGTCCACGCCGTGGTTCTCCACCTGCATGAACCATGATGAATTGATGATTGATGTGATGATGAACGACGCGATCATAGCTACGCATGTATCGTTCGTTGTTTCTTGTATATATAATTACCCAGAAGAAGCCCCAGTCCTTGCAGGCGTCGTGGAGCTCCGCCAAGGTCCGCGACCTCTCCTCGTCGCCGCCGTTGAGGCCGCCGAGATCGATCACCGGAATCTCCATCGGACCCGTCATTGTTGCTTTGGACGTATCTGTCTGCACTAATCTGTGTTCGCTGCACGAGAAGGAGGTATGGTAGCTGCTATTTATAGAGGAATTTGCACCAGCACGTACACACCGTACCTACGTGTCCCAACAAGTTGCAGGTGAATGAGTGAGTGAGTTGGATGGATGGATCCCACATTCCATGTGGAATACTACAATTCTGGAACTTTGTCCCGCGGTTTCGAGTTGCTTGGTTTGGAATAATAATGCATGGCAGGTTTCCCCGGGTCGGGTGGACAGCTCGCCGGCCGGGCCGGACCGGACGCGGCGTAGGTACGTAGCGTCACTGATACTCTGATAAAATAAAGCCGGGCGGGCGGTCGATCGATCGATCGGCTGTGTTCCGATCTGGCGGTGCGGTGTGATTATTCAATTCTGCAGTCTGAAGCATCTATCGAATCTGCCGGTGTGATCTATCTAGCACAGAAAAATGTCAGTGCAGATAAGAGGGGACATCCAAATCCAATGGACTGCTGACCCTGGCAAACCGATATTCCGATCAGATGCAGGCATGGATGGTGGATCCGGTGCAAGTGCTGCGGACGCGTGCAGGGAGATCGGAGCAGAGCAGCATGCATGCCATGTGGAGCGATGCCAAGTAGACGGACTTCGGTTTCGTAGGCTGGCTGCACTAGACGCTGTTTCGACCCAACGGCCTAGCCGGCGATCTGAATCAGGTGGAGGCTACGGCAGGCACGGGCGAGAATGACGCGCCGTCGCATCCGCTGCTCCATCCTGCCGGCCGGCCGGGCGTTGCACTGCACCGCTACGACCAGCCGTTGCTTTGGCTCCAAAGCAAAGCATTTTAATTTCCATCGGCCCGCACCCTGAATTCGCCACCAAACCAAACCAGACTGCAAGGATTCGACCTGCTCTGTCTGCTGACATCCGACTCCCCACGGGACCAAAGCGCTGCAGCTTCTTTGATTTCTTCTTCCTGTGCTAAATTAGAGACGTGGGAAATCCCTCCTAGTACGTCGTAGTTTAGGGACTAGGAAGTAGCTAGAGACCACCAGTCATCAGCCGACGACATGCAAGGAAAGCAATCGCTTTCGGCCAACTCGATCGGGACCGGTTGTTGCCTGGTGCCTTCAGTTGCATGCAGGTGTGGCTGTTTTGGTCGAGCCTCTAGCCCACGGGTTTGCCGAAAACAGCGAGCGCGCGATGAGCACAACGCCATGTACAGCATCAGCACATGCTGCAAAACATCTAGCGCCGTAGCGCGCTTGCGTTCCTCATCAATCAATCAATCAATCAACGCCGACGGTCAGCAGGCCGCCAGCACGTTCAGGACCACGCACGCAGAGTGGCTTTTTTTTACCATCCGGCTGAGCTCTGTTAGTGCCTTCATCAGTTCAGTAGTACCCCACTCATGCCACTTCCAGTAATTAAGCGGGGAGTGCAATTCCGGTCAAATCTGCAAATGAATAATTTTGGACCGGCCGGCCACCGTCACCGTAACACATTTTTTACCCAGCAGCAAATAGAAGATAAACCCCAAAGAAACATGAAACCATCTCAATCTGTCACTTACCATCATCAACTTGATTAAGAGTTAGCCTCTTGTGCATTTGCATGCTCCTTGAACCCCCTAATAGTACGAACAAAAAATAAAACAAGGCCTTAATACACACTACTGCATCTTGCATGATCGTGAATTCATTATTTGTTTCTGATGTAAGCAACTGAAGTATTCCCCAAGATAACATTCATGTAAACCATGCCCAACAAAACACTGAGTCAGGCAAATGTAAGACAACTGCTATTTATAATCTGAACCAATAGTTTCTTTACTATTTCATTACTACCTAGAAAAAAATCATGAATGATGGGCCCTGAGCATTTACACTGCACCCTCCATTGACCAAAAATGAATAATCAGATAATGCAAAGCCAATTGCTGCCTTTGGCAATCTCCAACCCAAGAGCCACCGCGCACATGGACTCAGGTATAAGCAGAGTCTCATCTGCGTCCCTCCCCTGCCAGACAAATCTACTTTCGTGTCTAGAGAGCCACAACACTTGATTTCTCACAGCTAGGGTCCTAACCATTTCTTCCATGCAAGTCTTATGTAGCCTAAGTTACATACAGATATCAATGCTTAAATCTAACATACAACTAATTCCTGTAACTCCTGACAATCTGTGCGTCACAGTTCCCGCGACTTTCACCCCCTTGCCAGTTTGATAGGGTAACATTATTGTAGAAACCAATATGCTATATGGATTATATGACTCAACCGCATATAGCCTCAACAACGGCTCTTTTCATAGTCCCAGGGCATGGATCCCCACCAAATACACCTGGAACCACACTTACCCCACAGCGCTCTTGACCAATGCAGTTCTGCAAGAAACACCAATTTTAATTATGGGTTTTGCTGCGGTGACCATTGATCTAGGTAACTATAATCAGATAGTAATAGGAGAAATATTTTTTTATTATTTTTGAGAAATAGGAAAGTAATCAAATTTGAGGTAACATATCTATCAATTAGAGATGTAACATGCATGCAAAACATGTGACCGTGGATTTGTATTGGATGATTCCCAACGTGACATGTAACATTTCTCATTAATTAATCTACACGGTGTTGTACTCATCTTGTACATACACGTTAGTTGTACATAAATGTTGTATATTTTCTACAATGTGACAGACGTAGAGGTGCATTTTAGTTATTTCTTTAAATTGGAATGTGAATATGTTGGTATTTAAATTAAATATTTATATTTATAATTCAACATTAGTATTTAGTAATCAAAATGCAGCTTTTGATTTTGATTAGGCTCAAACCATCAATTATTCACATGACATGTTCATGTATATGATGTACCTCTACAGCTCTACTTTGTAAGCTCTGGCATGGTGCTAGGCAGCCTTTGCATGTCGCTGTTGCATGTTGGTGCACTCCATCGGTTTATATGGCAACAGACAAACTATTCTTGGACAGCAGATATCTATCTTATATACATTTGTTTAGTTTGTTGCCTTTTCTTTTTTTCTAACCATTTTAACTAATTAATAATTATTTAATGTTGTATGCAACTCAAAAATCAAGGGCTAAGATTTGTTTGAGATCTTACCTCCTATGAGGTAAAGGATGTACCTTAGCAAGCTAAACACAAATACGAGTTCAAAGTTTTGACTTTACATGACCAGAGTTTGCAGATCCTTTACCTTCCAAAATACGTCGTATGACTTGTGTGCATGGCAACCACCTTCAGAGTAGCTCCCGCAGGAGCCCTGTGGTGTGCCAAAGCTGGCAAATTTTATGTCAGTTATCTTACGTCCATGATCACACTGGAGGTGGATCTTGGCTTTCTCATAGTCTTTGGTACGCCAGTTCATCGTTGATGGCTGCCATTCAGAGACATCAGCACAGATACTCCCTGTTGTTCTTTTCACCATCGAGATTCCAGTAGGATCACCACCCCACTCCTCAAATATAACCAAAAGGTTCCCCGTCGGATTAAGCCATGAACGAGGAACATGGTACCTGAACGAGCATGACATGAATATAAAGAGCTCCAAATATAAACTTTCCATGGATATTTCTGCATAAGTATACGAAGTGCCTACCATCTCTGAGAAGAGTCACCACAGTTGGTTTGGCACTTCTTTTCATCGTACTCTCCACGGTAATCACAGATCCCACAGGTTCCAGAAGCTTTGTAGCCAGGCCAATACCTTCCAATACCTTGTCCGTTTATCCAGATTTGACCTTTACCCATGCTACTCATATCCAAAGCTAATGGCTCATCGCCGTCAGGTGCATTGAAGAAAGCCTGCACAGGATACAATAAACAATCTTTTTTGAAAATAAAACGTTTTTTCCACATGGAAAGCAACTAACTTATGATCTTCCATACCTTGTACCATGTCAGAGGCTGCTTCTGCATTGGTTCTCCCCACTCTACTGAAGAGCTACCACTAAGTGAATGAAGACTCAAAGCCTCACCTTTCAGACCAACCTGGACAAGTACAGAGTTATTCAGGTTCATGTGTTTAACACATCATACATAAGTTTAAGGTTCATAACAATGGCAGAAGTAACCTTATAGGTCCATTTCTGCCAAGTGAGATCTCTTCTTCCCTCATTTAGGCCATCCAGTGTCACAGGACCTAGAATTCCAGCATTCCAAGTCTCAAAATGTTCTCCCACATTCTGCAGTGAAGGTTAATGGAATGAATCTGGAAAGGTTCACACAGTACAAAGCGAAGTACTAGAGTAGTATGTGCTGTTGAAAAAGATCGGTCCACTTACCGGGAGACCAACTGCTATACTTAAGCATGAAATAGTGTTACTGCCTGGCCAAAGTTTCACATTTCCACTATATGTCAGTCTTGGATCGTCTACACTTCCATACACAGTTCCTGCCAATGAATTAGAGAGCATGATGAAAATCAAGAGGGGGGGGGGGGGGGGGGAGAGAGAGAGAGAGAGAGTCCTTTGTTTTACCAGTTAGTTGTCCATTAACAAAAATATGCAAAGCATGACCAGCCGACATAACAGTTAGCATCAGATTTTTCCCATTACTGAGAAACTGCTCATCCTGAGCAACATCAAGGCTGAAAGTGAAACCTTTAGCATCTTTGAAATGTAAAAGCTATTGTCATATTTTCTGAGTTAGGGACTTGAGCACTCACTATGTTGTATACCATAAGTAGTCTGTGTTATCCCTTGTCACATTTATCTGTTCCAGTAACCCTACTGTTGCAAATGATTCATCATCCAAGGAATTTATATCCTCATTGTAAGATTGCCACGTGAATTCTCCAGCCCATTCCATTTTCATTTGTGAAATCTGACTTCCAACCTGTACAACATATCAGTATGAAAGTTTTTCACTAAGAATTATAAGGTACAGTAGCACCAAGGAAATGTAGAAACTTAGGAAAACCATCAAATTTAAGAAAGTAACTCAATTAGAGTAAGAACAAAAGGAAGATGTAGAATGAACAAAAATACTCAGGTGCCCAATCTCACCCTGGCGGTGTTGTAGACTGTTGTTTTGCAATCTGGGAGAATACTTATGGACCAGGGAGGTAGATTGTAATGCATTCCATTGAATGATACCCTAGCATAAGATATTTTATCCTTGTTCTCAAGGAAGGCCACACAAGCATTGGTGCTTGATCTAAAAACAGATGCCTAAAGAGGAAATTACCAAAAAATCAGTCCTGTACAAAATATCATTGCGTTAAAGAGCAGAAGAGCAAACGTAATGCTGTACTAATTAACAACCTGCTGAGCATTTCCCAGTGAAGTAATAATTGGGTCTCCTGCAACCAATGCTGGTTCACAAAGCTTGATAGCTTTATGCAACTCCTTCAAGTGACCCCATTTTGGTTCTCTCAGCAAGCCTGAGGAAGTGAAGGGGAGGTGCTCAGATCAACTTGATCAACATAAGGGATTATTTAATTATGAAACGATTGAAATATAATCGCTTTTGATTTTGCACCAAATGCCCCAATGCATTCCATCAAAGTAATAAAATAATGCTAGATGCCTTTGCTTTTGATTGCAGAAACAATGTCTGACCCAATCAAGTATTTTAATAATCAAGGATATAGAGGTTACATTTATCCAACAATTTTAAATAATTAAAACCTTCTAGTCTCATGTACTAGGGACTGTGGATGCCGATATTAGTGTATCTACCAACAGGAAAAACATATCAAATACGTACAGTTTCATTCAAGATGACTGGGGAGTAATATTAAATCAACCTTATAGCATCTATGGAATCATGTATACATGTTGCATTAGGGGAAATTATGTAGCAGTAATCCTTACATGAGATGAGGTTGATGCAAACTGTATAATGCATGCCTTTTACCAAAGTAGAATGTGTTCAGCTCACCATATTCATCAATAGGAGCATCATAGTCGTAGCTAGTTGCAATGAATGGACCACCAGCTGTGCGCCCAAAATTTGTTCCTCCATGATACTGCAAAGTGGTGCCGTAAGTCATAATTTTGCTCATTCAATAATTTTGTAATAAGCTTCAGCTGCATAGCATGGATCATGGAAGTTACCATATAATAATTAACAAAAGAGCCACCCTTCTGAATAAACTTGGCAACACCATATGCTAGATCCTCTACTGGTCTATGTGGAACTGGAATACCAAATCCTGTATACCTGCATTCAAGAGAGCAAAATAGAGATACATAAGGAGAAAGACTAAAATTACAAGTGCCTAGTTTCTTTTTTTGAGGAAGCATTTATTAACTCAAGATGACTACAACGAGATGATACAACCATCTTGAGATCACTACCTCTGCATAAAAGCTCACAGCCTGTAGAAAGTTTATTTTCTTCAAAGATACACATACACACTAGTGACTACCAATCCGTAGACTTGAAAAAATACAAGTGCCTGGTTTCTTAGGTTAAGAAAAGAAAGCAAACTAAATTACCAAGATGTCCAAGCTTCAGTCCACATGGTAGGCTTGTGAGGTTTGTTTGGGGAGAACCAGTCACAATAAAATCCGTTGCAAGTATTAATCTGCAACCATTAGATCAAAGTAAGTTCTTGTTGAATTAAAAAGGAGAGGAAGAAAATAGAAAATCATCCAGCATAGGAGCATGATCAATCATGTAGTTTCCTTTCTTGGAAGATGCTCACTGGTTCAGACCCCAGCACATTAAAGAAATCCTGCCCAAGTTGCACTCTTACAGACAGGGAGTACAGGACATACAATCGGATCTGGGGCATCATCTTCTTTGCACATGACCCATGGAACACTTGTGTTGAGTGCAACCGCCATTTTAGCTGCCCATGACGCGTAAGCCTTGGCGGGCTTTCCCTGATCCCACTCCAAGGGCCCAAACTCATTCTCAATCTGCAAGGACAATCAGAAATTCAGAATCCAATGGTGGATTGCATTCAAAAGGATGGCATCGAAGGATATGAGTTGCAAACATACCTGGGAGAGGATTATTGGCCCTCCCTGCCATTCAAAGAGCCCTTCGGACTTCATCATGTCAACGATCTTCGTGGTGAATTTCTGCATCTCAGCCTGTTCAAGATTGACCCCAGGGTAAAAAAAGGATCAAGTTTTGCAGCAATTTTAGAAAGGGGAAACACATAAAAAAAACAGAGGCATAGATCAATTCTTGCCTTGAACGGTTCATTATCGGTCCTAAAGCTGATGCCCGGGACATACTTGAGCCAAACAGGGAAACCGCTGCAAACAAAAGTGGGCAAAGAAGCATAGTTTAACACACTTCACATCACCTTGCTATCAATAGGTCTGTGTTAGTTATTCCTCACTAGTCAAATTTAAAGCACGGGAATACAGGACTGAGTTATTTATTACACACTAACACTCACTGTCAACTACAAGAGCATTAAAACGACATCAGGAAACCAAATTAACAACCAAATCTCCGCATGCTTTTTTTCACTAGAAGAAACTCATGCACACTACAAGAAACCAATGGTCACAGCAAGATGCAGGAACATCAATGTACATTTCGTACAAAAATAGAGCAAAACCAAGCAAGTTCCGGTTACCCGAAATTCCACTCGGCGCAGACGTAGGGGCCAATGCGGAGGTGCACGTACAGTCCGGCCTGCTTCACCAGGTTGATGAAGTGCACCAGATCATACCGCCCCTCGAAGTAGTACTGCGCATGGGCAAGCAACCACCACATCAAGAACAGCAGAGGAAGGGGGGGGGGGGGGGGGGGGAGGGAAGAAAACCGACGACATTTTTACCAGCGTGGGTAACTACCTACCTGTCCACGGGAGGGCTCGTGGCCGTTCCAGAAGACGTACGTCTGCACGACGTCGAGGCCCCCGTCCTTGGCTTTCTGTATCAGATCCGGCCACATCTGCGCTCCAGAAGAAACAAGCAGGGCAGCCAAGAGAGTCAGACACACTCCACCAACTCCAGCGGCGGGCCAGCTAGCCCGCATTTGAGTTCGGAGGAGAGGAGAAGGGCGCCATGCTCCGAACTCGAAGGAGCAAGACGAGAAGCAAGAGAGCGGGTGGCACGCACCTCGGGGACGCTCCTTGGGTAGTGGATGGAGCCGGACATCAGGATCCGGCGCTGGCCGTTCACCACCACGGCCTTGCGGTCGTAGGTGACCTCCGCCGACACCGCGGCGGCGAGCACGGCAACCGCAACCACGACGGCGGCGAGGCCCGCCGGCGCCGCTGGGGCCATGGAGCGGGGAGGAGAAGAGGAAAGGGAGGGAAGTGAAAAGGAAAGCGAGAGAAAAAAAAGGCCGCGCCTTTCGGTGCTTTCCCTCCACTGGACTCACTGGAAGCAGGTCGGGCGGGCCACCGGACGGACGGAGTGAAGCGCCGCTCCCTGTCACTACACTGAAGGCACAAGATGACAGACACCACATCACTCTCTCTCACTCTCTCTGGAGATCTTGCTTATATTTGGCCTTTGGGATTGGAGAAGCAAGTACTGATTAACTACCAGCCCCTCGCTTTTTTTGCCTTAAGAAAATGTGTGCCCACGAGAAAGGGTTGCGAGGATCTAGGATGGGTATGAGAGCGTGATGGATGGCATGGGAGTCCAGCTAATAGTGTTGTTAATTATAGAGAAAGGGAGACTGCATTGATGGGCCCACATCCTGGACTGGTGTCGTCAAAGATGACATGAGAGAAGACTTTGGTTGGCGCGGGGAGGGGAGGGAGGCGTGAATTTATAGAGGGGGCAAATCTTGTTGGGGGTTGCCTTGCCGAGGGATGTGGGATGGGGCCTTTGGCTTTTTCTCCCTCCTTTGCCGTGCCAAGGGTGGGCCCCGCTTGCAAGCGTCTGGACTGATTGTTCGCTCAGAAGAAACACATTTTGCAAGACAACGTTCTCCGCTTGAAACTGCCGAGATTTTCTCAAAATGGGATTCTTGTTTCACATTGTAATACATATAAGCAATTAAGCATTATACCACTAAACCCTAGCTAAGAGTAAGAATAATAAAGAATTTAAGTGGAATTTATGGGCCTGTTTGGTTCGTTGCGCGGCCGAGCATGGCTCACACGGAGCCAGCTAGGCCAGCTTTGTCCAGGCCCTATGCATGCGTCAACACCTTGTTTGGTTACCTGTGTCATTACAGCCAGGCCAGCGGCAGCTGTCATTTGGTTCACCACGTCCGCGTATCTCTATCTCATGCGTCATGCATCGTTCTAGGCTCGCTCGCACCAGGCCCGGCAGAAAACGTCCGATTTCTGCGTTTCTGCAGAGCCTGGCCACGAAGGGCTTACTACATGAGTGGAGCCTGGCCCGACAAATACATGAACCAAACAAAGGGATGTTATCGCACACACGATGCCTGGGCAAGGGCTCGTGTAGGCAACCAAACGCGCCCTATATTGAGGTGAAGAGAGAAAAGAAGTTGAATTCAAATTTATAGCCAGATGATACACGAGCCCCAAGAAAATTGTTAGAGAAAAGTAAACCATGCATTTATAATGAAGTATATGCTAGTACTAACAATTATATAGTTTAGTTTGACTGATGGATTGGGTGTAAATATAAACTAACAAGTAGTGTGGTTTATTATTATACGTGCTCTAACTTGTTCAATGAGCTTTGCTTACATGTATGTATCAAAAATTCAAAATATAGCCCTTCGTAGATGAATTTGTATAAGGGCATTGTTCATATCGTTTAGCTCATTTAAACATCATGTAAATACTACATGATGTTGCATTGTTTTCATTTAATCATTCATTTATCCTGTTCAATTGACTGTTTAGCTTGTTTAATAGTTTGCTTAGCCCATGTAATGACTAATTTGTATGTGAATAGTGTTTAAGAAAACACTAACGAGGGGCAAGTCTTGGTTGGCGTTGGAGGTTGGGGTGGTGACCGGTGAGCTAAGGGTATGCTTGGTTGGTCGTCATGGCCAGCCACGTCACGGTGAATGTTGCCACAGCCTGCCACACCTGCAAGGCTAGTGGCTAAGCATTTAAGTTTGTCAAAGCACATACTTTTGTATAGGAACTAGTACTATTTTTTGCCACACTTGTAACGTCCGTCTTACTCGTCACGATTCGCCACGCAAAGTTTAGCGTCACCATAGACTGTGGCACATAGCGTGACCTAAGGATGCACCTGTCATTTTTGTTTTGTCATGTGGCCTTGTGGGGTCATTTTTCTTGCATGGACAACTCGACCATCACTACACTGATCATGCTCCCTTCTATAAATTATGTACAAATATATGCTTAAGTACATTAATAATAAATAATATGTTCCAAAAAAGTACATAAATAATATTAGTAATACTATTTTTTATAGGCGACTGTTGTCCATGCATATTTTTGTGTACCCGGATAAAAGAGAAAAAATCATGAGAATGGTTTGTGTAGTTTAAAAATAATTATTTTTGTTTGTTACGAGAAAGCTACAAATTCCAGCTGCTGCTTCCGGCCTGAGCAAAAGCATTGCACACGTGATTAGCTTCCCTCTTCCAGAGACCGATTTCCTGTGCGTGGTGTTGCCTGCGCCAGTCTTGTTTCCGGGTTCTCAAGTAATAAATGGAGTACAGGCAGATCACACGCAGCTCCCAAGCCAAGCTAGCCAACTCTACTCAGCCTTGTTTAGATGAAAAATATTTAAAAAAATAATACTATATTATTTTTGTTTGTATTTGATAATGATTATTTAACCATGAAGTACTAGGCTAAATAGATTCATCTCACAAATTATAAAAAAATTATACAATTAATTATTTTTTTTACATATATTTAATACTCTATATAGGTAAGGGCTTAGATGCCTTCAAGCCCTGACAATTAGCATATGCTTAGATGCCTTCGTAACTACTCTTTTTTAACTCTCCGTGAATCCCCAGCTCCTCATGACTCCGGCTACTGTTCGACACTGTTCAATTTTTTTTCTATTTCTATTTTCAAATTTCAAATTTTTATATATTTACTTTTTATATTTTCACTTTTTCCTAGTATGTTTTCTCGTATCCCCTTCTCCCCCTTCTCTGGCTACGCACCAAAGCCTTCACACCTCCTTTTTTTTCCCACTACGGCGAATTTCATTACTCAAAAACAAGGAAATTAAGTGGCGAAGTGGTGCAATAATAGGATTTTTTTTAATTTTAACATTTTTTTAACTAAATATAAAAATAACACCGTTACGCTTTTTTTTATCACTAACACTTTTGGCCGCTCCATCATCCAGAGAGCGGCATTCCTCCTTTGCCGCTCCATACATGATGGAGCGGCAAGCATGCTGAGTCAGCCTAGACTGGTCAACGCGCGGATGTGGGGTCAGGCTTGCCGCTCCATGATCTGCGGAGCGGCAAGGTTGTCGCTCCCCAGCCACGGAGCGGCAAGTCTGGCCCCCTTTAACTGGCAACAGCTTCTTTCTTTCTCTATTACACGTTCCTCTCTGCTCTCTCTGCTCTCTCGCCCAAACGACGCCTGAACGACGTCGCCGCCTCCTCCGGAACGCTGCTGCCGCCCCCGACCGCCGTCCCCGGTCGCCCCCGTCCCCGGCCCCCACCCCCCGGTTGGCCTCCACCGCCCACCGGCCGCGGCCCCTGCCCGTCAGCCTGCACCCACCGCCAGCCGGCACCACCCGGCCTCTGCCCCGGCCCCCACGCCCCTGGCCTACACCGCCCGCCGGCCCCGACGCCCCCGCCAGCTGCTTCGCGGGCGTCTCTGCCCGGCCGTCGTCGCCCCCACTGGTTTCCTCCCAGTGTGCCAAGGTAAATTTTTTTATTGTATTGGTTTAAACTGTTTTTTAGGTTAGTTTATTAGTTAGGTTAGTTTTGTTAGTTAGGGATTTAGTTTAGAAATTAGTTTAGTTAGGTTATTTATATGGTTTAGTAGCTTATAAATTAGTTTAGTTAGACTATTCTTAGTGGCATTTTGTAGATTAGTTAGGATAATAGTAGTTAGCTATACAATTTATATAGACTATTGTTAGTTTATTAAGTTAGTATACTTTTGTAGATTGTAGTTATTTATGATTTATTATTAGTTACCTAATAACTATAGTGGCCAATAAAATCGACCATTTGATAAACTTCGGTGGGATGGTTTTGTAGATGGATTATTCTGTTTAGGTTTTCTATGGTGGAAGTGTTAGGAAACAAGATGGTGTTTTTAAGGATATGGAAGAGGAGTTAGAATGGTTTGATGAACCACGGACCTTCACTGACCTGTGTGCCCGCTTGAGTTCAATGTTTGATGGTGATTTCACAATTAGGGACAGATATGACAGTGGGACAAAATATAACAATTATGGTTTGATGTCCTTGTCTGCCCAGGCTCACTGGACCCGCTACAATAGGATCCTCCAAAGTTGTAATGCACACATGGTTGAGGTGGTTGTTGAGAATGGCTATAGGTTGGAGGATGTTGATAAGGGTGTTGGAGACGGTGACAAAGAATTGGGTGTACAAGGTGATGAAACTCCGGATAACATGGACATGGACGATCAGTTGACGCAGGAGCAGTTTGATACACATCAAGAAGGTCATATAAATGACGACTATGATGTGGGGGGTTTGAACGTGAAGAGGACGAGGAAGCTGAAGATGAGAGAGTCCCTGATGTTGTTAGCAGTGATTCTGAGTCTGAGGATGAAGGGGATAAAGGGAGTGAAGGGGGTACACCAGCTCATGCATAGTACCGGCTCATGCCACGTCCTCATATGTTCCTGTGTCGGCACTTCATGCAATGCCGACTCATGGCGCCCTTGTCCATGAGTTACTAAAGAGTGGTGCACCCTATTATGATCCATGGGGTAGGGTTAGCGAACCGCTTCAGTATGTTCCACCTCCCCCTTACACACAGAATGAACTAATGCAGTTGAGTGAGGGTGGTGTACCTTTTACTAGCGTTCCAAACTACAAAGATGTCAGCATGACACATATGGCAATTTGTGACACGAGTTTGCAGATGGCAAGGCAGTCAGTGCATAACCCTCAGACCCTAATGCTTAGTAAGGGCATGGTCTTCAATACAATGGCAGAAATGAAGCTTTTTCTTCAGGACTATGTTGTGTTTCACCACGGACCTTACGTTGTCACTCATTCTGACAAAGAGTTGAGGTATCACATTATCTGTAAAGCAGGTTTTCCATGCATGCGGAAGCTTACTACGAGGAAGAAGCGTGATGGGAAGTGGAAGATAAATACGGTGGTCCAACCCCACACATGCTTGTCTAACAACGGGAATGAAATTCATCCGCAGCTCCCTGCACGTTACCTTGGTCGACGTATTCTGGTTATCGTTGACAATGATGTCTCAGTGTCAATGTTATAGGTGAATATATTTAACCTTGTCAACTACCATGTGAAGTACGGCAAGGCTTGGCGTGCTAAGCAGATTGCACTTGCGATCCGATGGGGTAGTTGGGTGGAGACATACAACCGTATACCCCGAATATTGAGTGCAATGCAGTTCTACAACCCAGGAATGAAATGGTTTTTGGATGAGACTCGTCTTAGGCCTTTGCACAACCCGATGAGGCTTGTACTAGACCGGGTTTTTTGATCGTTCTCCCAGACGGAGTGGGCTTTCCAGTTCTATAGGCCTGTGGTACTTATTGATGGCACTTTCCTCACCGGAAAGTACAGGGACACTTTGATGATGGTTGTTGTTGTTGATCCTGAGAATCAGATAGTTCCCCTTGCCTTTGCTTTGGCAGAGGGAGAGAACAATTCGCCGTGGTCATGGTTCATGAGGCTTCTACGTACTTAGGTCCTTGGTGTGACTTGCACCATATGTGTGATCTCGGATTGACATGCAGGTATTCTTCATGCTGCCAATGAGCATATCGAAGGATTCTCGTCCATAGTGCATAGATGATGCATGCGTCATTTCGGCGCTAATTATTGGCGGCGACAGAGGAAGGAGGTATGTGAGAAGGTGAAGGCACTATGTAATGTACGGACAAAGACTCGGTTCGAGGAGACATTGAAAGAGCTAGACAAGGTAATGAACGAAGCCGGTAAATTATGGTTATATGACCAGATGGAACAAAAGGAAAAGTGGGCACTAGCATTTGACGAGGGTGGCTGGAGGTATGGCATCATGACCACCAACGCGTCCGAGTCTTTCAACCATGTGTTTCGTGGAGTACGAGGGTTGTCAGTATCAGGTGTTGTTGAGTACTCCTTTCTCAAGTGCAACGAATATTTTGTGAAGAGATAGCAGCTTGCGCAAAGAGATATACTTGAGACTAGGGTGTGGGGACAGACAGCCCAGAATTTTATTGAGGAGGAAAAAGGCTATTCCAAGCAGCAGACCGGTGAGCCGTATGGGAATAACAGTTATATTTATAGTGTCAGAGGGCTTGGTGGCACAACTATGGGCGAAGAGTGTTATGGTGGACGCAACTACCGGGTTGATTTAGAGACCGTTCAGTGCAGTTGTAACGTCCGACAGATTATGCACGCCCCTTGCTCTCATATGATAACAACCTGTAAGATGCGCGGATATGACTACCTGTCTTTGAGGTTTATGTCTCCATTGTACCTCCGGTCAAATACCATAAAAGTATGGGAGAAGAGTTTTGAGCCATATCTTAACCCTCCGCAGTGGCCCCCATTTCATGGACCTCAGTATGCACCCAATCCAGACCTTAAGAAGTTAGGTATGGGTAGAAGAAAGAAGAAGCGTCTAAAGGGAGACATGGATGCTATGAGAGGGTACAGTGATGATAGATATGGAGGGGGAGACTTCAATGAGACACGTGGTCAAAATTTGTGCATTGTTTGCAAACGACCGGGTCATAAGGCTAACTATCATAGAGGATCTGGGCAACATGTCCGTTTATATTATTTTCTCTAAATAATATATGTTGTTTACTTGAATTTGTACTTAGCCAACATATTAGTTTATATTATGCTTTAAATTTGTTATCATGCTCATATTCTATTTGAACTTGCACTAACTTGTTTTAAATGTATGGCAACAGGATGGCTCCAGTTCAAAACGAGGAGCACGCGCTCCTTGAGGTAGAGTACGACAGGGACCACCGGGGTGCTCGCCACAAGTACGGAAAAATGGACAAGGAGTTGCCAGTTCTGAGGCCACGCACTCACCTCCGGCAGCTTCAGTGGGATGAGGGTTTCGCGCCTTACATATAGCGTGTCGGCTTCATGGAGATAGTACGTGTTGTACTACACGGACTTCCTCCCTTGAACCCCGCACTTCTTTCTGCAGCTTTGGACAGGTATCACCCTTGTTCGTTTATATCAATCATTGTATTTGTGTCAGTTCACTTAGTTTGTTTTTGGGTGCACAGATGGAGGCCCGAGACTCACACGTTCCACCTTTCTTGCGGGGAGATGACCATCACATTAGAGGATATGAAGGCGATTATGTGCCTTCGTATTGACGGCCTCTGTGTCACTGGCATCGTGAACAACAACAATTGGAGGGAGAAGGTGGCTGCCTTTTGTGGCGAGCTTCCCGAGGATGACGAGCAAGCAAAGAAGCATAAGTAAGCATCTACATTGTTTTCCTGTACTAGTCTTTATTTGCCTTAGTTGCCTCTAATGGTCTTTCAAATTTATAGGAAAACTTCTGGTGTCACCTCACAGTGGCTCATCGATAGGTTCAGCGATGGAATTCCCGAAGATGCTCCAGAGCAAATAGTGGATAGGAGAGCTCGGGTGTGGCTGTGGCACTTCCTTAGTACGTTCTTGTTTCCTGACGCGTCCGGTAATGTGGTCAGCTGGATGTTCTTGGACATACTAGGCCAACCATGGGAGAATATTGCCAGATACAGTTGGGGCAGCGCTGTTTTGGCGTGGACGTACAGGCAGTTTTGTAGTGCCTATCGTAGCACGGCCAAGAACCCCTCCCTAGGGGGTTGCTCCTACCTCCTGCAAGTCTGGTTATGGGAGCGATTTCCTGTGGGGCGGCCCAAAATACCTCAATTTCCTGTAAGTACATTTATATATTATGTAACTTGGAATTACTTTTGCCTTCTCAAATGAGTAACACATGAATGTATTTGTAGGATTGGGATGCCGAGTAGGGTTTGCCCACAGCTTTGTGGGTTTGGAGTGAAATCGAGTTGGTCACCGGAAACGCAGAACGGAAGTACAAGGAGTACACCGACATATTTGATACCATAACACACCTGCAGGTTTATTCATTAATTTATTTTGTATGGTTTATATTGTTTGCACAATATTTATATTGTATCTGAGTTTTTGATATTATGTGTAGGTCGTCTGGGAGCCTTGGGACAGCGACGAGTATCGTGAGTTGCTCAGTCCACGGTGTTGGGAAGAGAAGGACGAGTATCGGTCCGACTGCCTGCTCATTTGCTTTCATGTCGTTGAGATGCACTATCTGTACAGAGTTTGCAGGCAGTTTGGCAGACTTATAGGCAACCCACCACCGATGTACTCCACTAGCCAGCATCTGCATAGGTGATCAATGTTTTATGAATTTCAATGTTGCCTAATTAAATTATGTCGGCTCCAACTAATCATACATTTTCTGCAGTCTTGACCGCAGGCTGCGGAAAAAGGAGAAGGACTGGCGTCTGATACACGTAGAGTACGTATAGAGGTGGGATAGGCGGGAATGAGTATCGTATGACCAGGGCCTTCCACACAATCCACACGTGTTCAACAGCTAACTCAAGTGGCTTCACAGGTCCACACGTACCCATTTGAAGCCGGCTTACAAGGAGTACGCCCTGCGTGCAGACTCGGATGGTGACATCGTCGAAGACAAGTATGATCGAGTCACTAGAGATGGGACACAGCCACAGAGAGCCCCCTACAGAGATATGTGGTAAGTTTTATCAGCATTGTGCATTGTTATTAGTATAAAATGCAACCTAGCAGCAATCCATTGACAAACTCATTTTTTAAATAGCCTACAAAGTTGGCGGAATTATCTGATAGAGCGGAACAGGCTGTTTACCTGAACCGAAAGCAAAAGCATCGGCCAGATACGGATAGCCCGCTTGAGACATTTGTCCATGTAAGCATCACATTCTTATTCTTTTACTTCTACTTGCAGTTAAGAGATCAATATATGTTAACTAAACTTGTCACCGTGTAGAAAATGAGCAGGTTCTTGAAGAGAATGTCTCAGAAGATGAGTTGCATGACCGATGATTGGGTGCCTCCAGATATGCCTCCTTGTCCTTCTCGTGCATCAACTTCTACCTCTCTGCGGACGTCAGGTGGTTCATCGGACCCCGTCACTGGGTCCAGTTTGAGTGTTCAGACACCGTCCTATAGTATCGGCAAGGCACCAGTACATGAGAACGTGCAGGTCGACGAGGTCTTAGTAGAAGACTCAGACTCATACTCAGATGAGGCACCGGGTTTTCAACAGGGTTGTGCTGAGCAGGGTACATCTCTGCATGGAGATTTTCAGTACATGCCATCTCAGAAGGGGCCGTCTCAGTAGGAGTGGACTTATGAGCAGTAGCAGGGGCTGTCTCAGCAGCATTGGATGTATGAGCAGTAGGGGCCGTGTCAGCAGGGCCCATTTACACAGTAGCAGTGTCCATTTCCACAGCAGCAGGGCCCGTTGCAGTTCCAGCAGGGGTCGTTCCAGTTCCAGCACGACACTTTCCTGTTCCAGCAAGGGCCTTAGCAGGTTCCTTTGCAGCCCAGCTATTACCAGCCTAGGCACTACGAGTAGAGTCCGTACCAGCATATCCCGCACCAGCAGAAAATCGGTCAGTCCCAGCTATATGATGCACCGTTCGGGACCCAAGGAGAGGAACAGGTATAATTTACTAACATCTTTTGCCTAAAGCTTTACTAATAATGCAAAACTTGAGCTTATATTTATCTTCATTTCATTTGCAGAGATCGATGAACGTGCAGGGGACGGGTGAGGCACAGGGACAAAGGCGTCAGCAATGTCAGCGGGACCGCACTGACATTGGGACGTCGAACTTGTTGCCGACCAATCCAAAGAGAAAGAGGCGACCAAAGAACCCTTACACACAAGGGCCTTAGAGTGCACGTCCCCTGGATGCCCAGGATGTCCTAGATTTATCTTTTTTATCGTTGTACTAGGAAAGAACCAAGTGTTTCTTTGAAACTGTGTAATTTTATATATTTGTGCTAGGTGGAATTGCACTTGTGTCTCCGTTGATGAACCATATGTATTTCTCAGTACCTTAGTGTTCAATGATGAATTATATTTGGTTGCAAATGTTCCAATATAAATTGTTTTCAATATTCGGCACTTCAAATTGTCCAATGTTCTAATGTCAAACGTGATTGAATTGTATTGAATATTCAATATTCTGGAAATTGTCCAATGTTGCAATGTCGGTTTCTGGTGTGGCCTGCTCGGTTTCTGGGGTGTTCTGGCTGCCCCAGCCATGGAGCGGCAGCCAGAACACCCCAGAAACCGACCAGGACACACCATATCTGTTGGAACATTGACAAATGTCTTATTTGCTTTCATTTCAGGCCTTCTTTTTTGCGTTGTGCCATGCATTTTCTTGTATACATAGACAACTGAATCTACAACCTTACTTTGATTAGAGAAACAAGAATAGTAAGCAACGATTTCTCGTTACAAACAAGGTAGAACACATGGAGCCATATCATACAATAGTGGTAACATGGTATGAACATACAACTCCATACTAAATGGTGATAAATGGTACCAAAGTGTGTCATATGGTGATAAATAGTATAATAGTGACAAATGATCCTAGTTATGTTGCAATTCAAATAGTACCAACATACAACACCATACTAATACAATAACAGATAAAGCGAAGACCTAACACTCGTCGTTCGAGCACCATTCCTCGACTACCACGTCTTTGCTCTGGCTAGACTCATCGTCAACCTTCTGCCGATGGTAAGAGGCCTCTGCATCATCTATGTCACCTAAAGCCTGAGAGAAAAAGTCATCCTCGGCCTCCTCCTCCTTCAACCCAGCCTCCGCTAGAGCGATGAGATCACTGAGCCTGCCATAAGCGGGGTCATCCTCATTGTTGATCTCCTCCGCCTGTAACCCAACCTCGGCTGGATCGATGAGTTCGCTTAGCCTTGCATAAGCAGGGTCAGCAGGGTCGTCCTCCTCCTCGGCCGCAGCATCCACCACAATGGGATGGTGCACGGTAGCACCAGCTCGACTGTGTCTCTTTTGACGCTTTCTCTCCACGTGCCTTGCACGAGCAGCGTCTGCTTCGAAATTCCCGGTGCATCCCATCTCTGCAAGTCAAAAGTGCATCAAGTCAGCAAAGTAATTCTATTGTCGTTCATGGACTTCGACAAAAGAAACTAATAATGCACAAAGGTTGCAAATACTTACTGGCACATAATGAAGCAATATTGTCGTTCACAGACTTCATTAATACTCTATCCTCCTCAGCTGCAGCCTTCCTAGCTCTTTCCGTCTCCATTCTCGCATTTCTCTCAACTACCCACTTGTTCCATGCGACACTCTGAGGGCTCGGAATACCTTTGACTCTAGCTTTCTCACGCATATCCCTCTTCCGGTTATTGATGAAATGCTTGACGTAATTAGGACCAAATCCTTTAGCCTGTCCAAATCTTTTCCTCCCCTGAATCTCCTCGACGAATTTTTTCTTGCCAGCTGAACCTTCCCACATGCATTTCCGAGTACTCTGTTCAAATAGTTTGATAAATTATTCCAAAACAAATTGACGTATGCTTCAATTTAAGGGGTCAAATAACGAACCGCATCGTAGTCAATCATATGCCCACAATAGTGGCCAATGCCTAGCTCAGAAGGAAGTAAGCCGTAATTGGATTGCACACCACATTGGCACATCACAACATGTTTAACGGGTTTCTCCGCCGGTGCCACATGCCTCTGCTTTTCCTTCTCCTTTTCCTTTGTCTGTGGTCAAAGATCCTTCGGACCGTAGAGCAATTCCCTGAAACTACACCTAGGCATACACAAATTCTACAAAACAATAGGTAAAAACGTATCAGTACATGAAAACAGAAAGATATGACATTTGCCAACTGATACGAGAGTTTATCACCATACGACAACTTACCTCATGCTTGAGAGCACAAATGAACTCATTCGAATTGTTAGGGTTGATCACTACTCGCTCTCCGCAATGGCACAGAGGAGGCGACTCCACACGTCAAGCTGCTGCGTAGGTCTTCTCTTCATTCGTCATTGGAGGAGGGTTAGGCGGAGGTGGAACCCACCGCTTGAAGCGATCCGCGGTGTTATGAAAGTTCCAAGTAGAGAAAAGCAAGATTCTAGGATCACACTTTTATAGACCATCAATCCACTGAAAGAAAAAACACATAGTATGGTCCTACAAAACAAAATTGTATGAAATTAAATTGTAACTGAAGAATATAAAAGGATGAACTCATTGATGACACAAATACTTACACAAATGCGGCTACATGTGTAGAAGCCACGAGCCGCGGTGTCTGCCTCGACTGTTGTATGTCGGCCGGAATACCACAGTCACAGTTAGGGACCGGAAGTTCAGGAGGAATGGGGTCATCCAAGCTAGAGCTCTCAATGTATAATTCCCTAGGTCGACCACGCTTTTTCCAATACTCCGTACGATAAAGGTCTTGCATCTACCAACATCAAATAAAAAATAGGTACGTATTTATTAACAAAATGACATATAAAGCAATTATAACAACTAACTACAATAACTAAACTTAACAAAGTTTACTAACTAGTTTACTTAATTAATCAAAATAACTCGAACTAACCTTATTAATCAACTAACTCAACTACATATCTAACTAAATATTCTAACTAACTAAGGTAAGCTAAGTTAAGCTAAACCCTAAAGTAATGATACTTGCTAGACTTAATTAAACTAAGGTAAGTTACTAAAGGAAACTATACTACTCAATTTAGTATATCAACTAACTAAACTAACAATGCTACTAACCTTTAAAGCACGTCGGGGTGGAGGGAGCATGGCGGAGGGAGGTGCAGCTGGGGAGCCTGGATGGGTGTCCGGAGGGTGGCGGCGGCGTGGGAGTCGCCCTCGTCGGCGCCAGGCCGAGCAGCAGCAGCAGCAAAACGAAAGAGGGGGCGAGAGAGGGAGGGGAAGGAAGGATTTACCGGTTTAAAGGGTCTCCCCCTTGCCACTCCATGATCTGGGGAGCGGCAGGGTTGCCACTCCATCGCTGGGGGAGCGGCAGCCTTGCCGCTCCGCAGATCATGGAGCGGCAACGGCGGGCCCACCGCAGCGCCTTTGACCGGTCGTGGCTGAGTCAGCTTCTTGCCGCTCCATCATGCATGGAGCGGCAAAGGAGAAATGACGCTCCATGGATGATGGAGCGGCCAAAAGGGTTAGCAATAAAAAAAGTCATTCTGTGTTAATTTTATATTTAGTTAAAAAATATTAAAATTAAAAAAAATCAACAATAGCATGTATAGTATATGCTTAACATGTATTATCTACGCCATCTAAAAATATTCTGAGATTCATGCATTTATATTGAGAATATGTGTTTCACACTTACACCGCTGGTGTCATGTGCACATGTCTTGATGAGCATGTATTAACTAAAAACTGTTGTCCGAGGTGGTGACCTACCTGGCACTTTTCAACCTGTGTTTCAACCTGGGCCATCTTGCCTGCATGGACGGCTCTCGTATCATGACATTGGCTACCAAATGAAATTATGCTTATCGAAAAAATAGTTTTATAAAATACTTGCTCTGCTTGAAATTATTAAGCATATTTTTCAAATCATGCTCGACTGTACCACGTTTGTTTTTCCCCTATAACTATTTAATTTTAACTTTGCATGCATTGAAGAAAATATTGTTTAGATGAATTTATACAAGGTTAAATCTGGGTCAGTGTTGCTAACACTACTAGAGAACAGGTCTTTAGTCGATGTCCAAACTGAGCTTTAGTCTTAAAATTTTTTGAGTTTGGGACTAATAGATCTTTAATCCCGGTTGGGAACGCCAACCGGGACTAAAGGTAGTCCCGGTCCCGGTTGTTGTTTCTAACCAGGACTAAAGGTCCCGCGATGTATTGTTCAAAAGTTAAGGATTCTATTTATCATCAGATATATTGTGTAGCTGGGGTGGTAAGGTACGCGCGAGGCTGTGCATGAGGTCTCGAGTTCGAATCTTGGGGGGCGCAGGAGGCGCAGCTGGGATCTGTGGTAGTGTAGGTGAATCCCAAATTTTTACAATCAAGCCCTTTTTTGAATTTTTTCACGTTTGGACCCCTGGAGGAACTAATTGCAGAAATGGATCCAGGGGCTCGGCGCCGTGGGGCACGGCGCCGAGCTTTGAGCCCGCAGCCACCGTGGATCCGACGTGGCTGGGGGCTCGGCGCCATAGGGAATGGCGCCGAGCTGTAGTCCTTATATTCCAGCCAGCTTTCCCACCAACCCGAGGTTTCATCCATTTGTTCTTCCTTGCTCTCGGGTTTTTCCTCTCCTCCACCCACCTAACCTCTTTGAATCGACATTTTGGACCTTGGAAACTTGAATTTGATCCATCGATCTTCGAGACCAAGGTATCCTTCTTCCCCTCCTCATTTTTTACGCATCGATTCGGTCTATATTAGGTGTATTTTGAAACCCTAGTTAGATTTTGACTTAGGGTTTGGGACGATTATTGATTTGTTATTTGCAGTTTGCGACCATAAGATGCCAAGGCGTGGGAAAACTACTAAAGCAAGGTATTCTCTGCTAGGTTTATTTTTTGTTCTATTTGTTTCGGTTACTAGAACAATTTTTTTTCATTTGTAGGAAGGGCCCGTTGACCGGCATCGCATTCGATCCAAAGCCTCTGCCCAGCGGTGTTCCGGTTCCAATGTGCTTTTGCGGTGATCATTGTAAGGTAGAGATTTCTGAGGATCATGAAACCTATAGACAGAGGTATTGGATGTGTTCAAATTATGCTTTTCAGCCTACACTTGCTCAGCGTCGTACTAACTTAATGGTGAGAATCTACTCTTATACGGAAATCGATTTATATCATATTAAATAATGATTTTGTTTTGTGTGCCTAACTTCTGCATGATTTACAGACCCCTCCACTGCTATGTGACTTTGAGCAGTGGATCGACACTAAGATCAAGGAGTCCGACAAACGTCTTCTGCAAGGTATGAAGGACTGAGACGTGGAGCGTCGAGTGGCCTATGAGAAGATAATGAAAGATGAGGTAGCTGGGAAGGAGCACAAGAAAGAGGAGGAAGAGAGAAGAGGTGCAGCCTATAGGGAGGAGAGGGACAAGAAGGTTGAGCGCGTCCGCCGTGCGAAGACAGCGATGGAGGAGAATCCCGATGCGATGAGGAAGGGAAAGTGGCCTCGTTGCACTCAGTAGTTCTATGTTTTATCCATGAATAACGGCATGTATTGTTAAACTTTTAGTTCTTGCTGGCTACCATGGCATACTACTGATTAAGACCGACAAGACGTAGGCTGGACTAGCTAGCACTCCGTTCCAAGGTTTTTGCAAAATCAGAACAACTTCCAAAATCAAAAGTTCAAAACCAGAGAATGCAACGGTGAAAACATTACAGCCTTTCAGTTAGCCTTTTGGGGATAATTTATAAATGGATAAACATTACAACATTTCAGTTAGCCTTTTGGGGCTAAATCCAATCTGATATCACTGCCAAGAGTAAGAGGGAATCAAACGCTATAGTGTAGGCGTGCAGCAAAACCCTCCAATTCGGTGCTTTCTACTCAGATTTAATGCACTGGGGTATGTTATGCTGTATTGTAGCTGTAAACAACTTCTCAAGCTTATACTACCAGAGGAGCCCACAGATTGTTAGTTGCAGAGCAGTGCAATTGTGCAGCAGGCTAATAGTGACATTGGTCAATTAAGCACACTTATAAGTGATCCTGTTTCCCACAACTGAAGTTACTTCCAAACAATATCACCCAAAAATTTGAGAGCCGGAACACCTCTAATCTCCATGTCCACAAGGGGTGCCTGGATAAACCTCTAACCTCTAATATGGTAGTTATCAACGTATATAAATGTAAATAAATAATTCACGAAAAAAATTCGCCAGAATTTCTCTTGTATGTGGAGCATCAACAATGACAAATAGAGACAACATAATATGATCCAACATATATTTATCCAAATAGCACAATACAACCACATAGTTCAACATCATCACACAATACGAATAATCCATAATGTCCATACAATCCAAATGGTCCGTAAAGTCCATACAATTCAAATAGTGAACCAAAATAGACAACCACTAGCTCAACTCCACATTGTTACTGTCTCCTAGCCCTACCCTTACCCTTACCAAAAGGGTCGGTGCCTGGAGTGTAGTGAACTGGCGGACGTCGTCTCCTACTTCCTAAAGGCTGCGAAGGCTGAGTCAGAGGAGCATCATCTAGCTGGGACGGTCCAAGTTCCTGATATCCGCCGTGGTCCTCTTCTTCCTCTGTGACGTCACCTTGGAAAGTATCTTGAGTACCACGAGAGGAGCTCTGTCCGCCGTAACCTACAATGTCACGTATCAATTAAATGTGCATATAAGTACATTTACGTGTATTAAAGAAAGACACTTAACTAGACAACATGTAATGAAAGTTTACCTCCGCGAGAAGAAGTGGTCTCCCTCTGTGTTCTCTGTGGACTCGCTACATACTTCATCGTCGCGCTAGTCCTGCAACCACAACGAGCCGCAGCTCGACGCAATCTACGTGCTAGCCTCTGTGATAACAACATGAGCATATTAAATGTTGTAATATATGCATTGTCATCGAGATAGTCGTTGTGTTGATGAGTACTTACTCCTAGAAAGTTGTTGAGCGTAGCCTCGTCCACGTTTGTCCTTGGAAACCGTTCAATTTCCACTACAGACTGTTTTAGCGCGTTGCCCTGCAAAAAGAGACAAATTATAGTCATAATGGTAGTCATATACAACGCATTGGCATGAAAAAATTACATAACTTTTTTAAGATCACTTACCACTTGGTCCAAGACCATCTTCCACTTCCTCCACTCTTCCTCCATGATACAGGGTCACTAGGTTATCCATCTAGTTGATATACACAACACGAAAGTTCTTATTATGGGTAAACTAAATTATCTATATATATATATATATAGCTATAAATTTAGCAAACTAACTATCTATCTCTATGAACTTATCAATCTATCTATGTAGCAAAATAACTATCTATCTATCTATTTATTTGTCTATCCATCTATTTAGCATACTATATATATATATATATATATATATATATATATATATATATATATATATATATATTTGTCTATCTATTTAGTTACAAACCTAACTATACATATACATACATATATATATATATACATATATCTATTTAGTTACAAATTTAACAAACTAACTATCTATCTATGATAAGTTAACTACCTATTTGTCTATCTATCATCTAAATTTGTAACTAAAATTTCGAAATACAATTGCTAACTAAAAACACTAAAAAAATTACCTAAAAAAACGGATGGCGGCGGACGGCGGACGGCGGCCAGCCACGCCGGGGGCGGCGGATGGCGACGGCGGCGGCGGCGGACGGCTCGGCGCCGAGAGAGAACGAGAGACAGAGAGCGAGAGACTGAGCGTGCGCCGAGCTCGGCGCCGCGGGCTATATCCTAGCTCGGCGCCACGGCGCCGAGCCCCCAGCCACGTCACTGCCACGCTGGATGCGGGCTAAGGGCTCGGTGTGTTACCTCGGCCGGGCCCCTGGGTCTATTCTGCACTTAGTTCCTTCAGGGGTCCAAACGTGAAAAACATTTAAAAAAGGGCTTAATTGTAAAAATTTGGGTAGGTGAGTGGTGAGCTAGGACCTACTTGGCATTTCTGTCTTAACTTCTTTCTCCGGGGAAAAGTTATTGTTCACAAAAAAAAATGGAACTATTCTTACCACTTTTCTTGGCAAAACATTCTAAAAAATACTTCAGCGGGTTGAAATTGTACCACTTTTCTTGGCAAAACATTCTAAAAAATACTTCAGCGGGTTGAAATTGCGAGACATATTTTTTTATTGGTTCAAAGCTTATATCCAGTGTTTTTAAATAGCAGGATGTAGGTGTACCAGTACCAGCATTCTTCTCCAACAACTAATGATGCTGCTATAGCTTACTATTTCTTCCACAACGGTCATAGTGACAACTCTTATTGGCCACTACAAGTCACTATTTAAACAAATACACTATTTTAATATCATGCCCCAATGGAAAATATGTGTGCTCTTTCTAGTATACCCCAAAAATAAAGAATGAATCCATTGTTGTTTCTTTAGAGGAAATTCATGTTCATAATTAAAAAAAGGAATCCATGCTTATCACTAGTCGCTGGCAAACATTTTTAGAAAATAGTAAAATATTTCGAAAGAAATTCATGTTCATCTAGTGTTTCTTCGAAAACAATACTTCATTTAGATACTTGTTCATATTTTTGGCACAACTCCTTGCTTGAAACACTGATTTTTATGATCTTGGACTTATTGAAAAGCTTATGAAAAACTCTATGACTTAAGCTAATGTCATAACAACTTGACCAACTATAAATTCAGGATACAAGTCCAATAATTCAATATCTAGAACCTTTCTTTTGACCAACTATAAATTATCCATGAGAAAAGTCCAATTTAACATATTCTTTTCTTTTTCTATTTCTTACATTCTTATAACCATAGAAAAGCTATGATCACTTCCTAACACACATGTTAGTCCTAGTGTTGGGTTATCATCATGATCACTGAAACCACGAAATGATGATCAAGGGCCTGTGATCCTCACAGGGTCAAACCTATGTGTTTATTTGACGGTTTGTGGTGATGTGCTATATATATATATATATTATATATATATATATATATATATATATATATATATATATATATATATATATCAGCATAGCAAGTGGCTCAACCACTGGCCACTGGCTATACCTATGCTCCATCTATATCCATATTAGTTATCATTTTAGAAAATGTTTAAGTTAAACATTGAGAATATAATTATAAATAATTTTTAAGTTGTTAAGTTTAGAAAAATAAAAATCATATTAATATATTTGTCTTAAAAATACTATTATAAAATATACATATATTATATTTTAATAAATATTTTTGAAAAATATAAGCAATTAAAATTACACTTTGGAGACTATGTCTCTATCCTAAACATCAAGTAATATGGACATAGAGGGAGTACACCTTTATCGTTTCATGGGATGGGCACTTCATCATTTATGGATCTGCCGTAACTTTTTAATTTCACTGCCGCGATGGATCATGTGCTAGCTTTATTGCTGCACACATAAATAAACTAAAAGCAAATTAAAGCAGCATATAGGTAGTAGGACGTGGACAGGGATCCCGTGCAGTGGCTATTCACACTGCAACTTAAGAAGTGGGCACATATGAGTCACTCATCCCATCAGCAACGGCTGGGATGGCCTTCTACTTTTCCCCTCATTTCTTTATCTCACCATTTACTCAAACGCATGGAAAAATCATTCAAGAGCACTAGCAGACCACATATGCAGATGAGTAGCCCACGTCTTAACATATTCAGAATATGAGTTAGCTGAATTGTCAGCCGTACAGAACAATGTCCACCGCATACATATTAGATCTTTTTGATCCATATCACTAATTTAATGCAAAAGCTGAAGAGAAGAGCGTATATGCACTGTTCCTATCTTCTTGTACAAAATGTTATCACCCAATATCACCGCCAAAAATACCATCATCAAAATTCTTGGTTCTGCATAGCCCGAGAACCTTGATTTGAACAAACCAACCTACAAGTTGTTAATAATCCATCGAGACTGCTCTTGTTTGAATAGCACTTCCGAACATCAAACCCCATCCTACGACCATATCTGACCCAAAACTTCCAAGCCTCGTCATCACTACTAAATGTCATACTGATTTTAGGAATCAAAAAAGGACTTGCAGCCATCCTGTAGTTATAAATGTTGTCCGTTCTATGTTTCATCGGTACAATCTACAATCAAAAGAATCAATCAGATAAAATTGAAATATTGTGTTTCCTTAACATTCTTAAAACATTTCAACAACCTTAACTCAACTATGCAGAACTGATTAGGTAGTTTTGGAAAAAGGATTAGCACAACCTTGTAGGCGATTCCTCGAGCACCTGCTGGGCGTCATCCATGGCACCTTCACTTGCAGCTGCTGGAGTGGTTTGCGCCATGGGAGTGCTTCCTGGAGTGGTTTGCCGCCCCCTCACCTGCATGCTTTGCGAGGACAAGCCCACGCCGCCGAGCAGCCACTCGAGCCTGCTGTGGCCGCGGCCGGACTCCCGCCGTGTCCCTTGCGCGTCGCCGCTCTGCTCCATGGCGCACGCCTCGGCGCCTTCGTTGGACCTCTACGCGGCGGCGGAGGACCCGCTGGAGGACATCGAGATGGGCTCGTGCGACGGCGTCGTCCCCCACGCGTGCCCTGTCTCCCAGCGCTCGTCGAAATGGCGCCAAAGCCATGGAGTTTTCCCTCCAAGAATGCCTTCACGAATGCCATGGAAAAAGAAACGGTACATCCTCTCGTCTTGACCGTTGCTGATGGGATCAATGGCTCATGTGTGGCCACCGCTTAAGTTGCAGTGTGAATAGCCACTGCACGGGATCCCTGTAGCCTCAAATCTCTTTACGCACGGTGCAGGCTCTAGCTCTCTGGCGTTTCCTTTGGACACGCTGGCATGGCTGACACGCCAGCCTCACGTCACACATTGATGAAAAGCACGCAGGGTAAAATTAAAATGATAGCATGTGAGTGTTTAAAAGAGTGTTCGTATTGCGTATAGTACGTATATGTACGCGTACGTTCAGCGGGTAGATTGGCCAGCTAGCTAGCTGACAGTGGTCGCATGCATATGCATTAGTATATGATACGGGCGTACGTACTACGGCGAGGTACGTACGCGTTCATCGGGTAGGTAGGGCACCTATTCCCTTCGCTACCAGATAACTGGAGCGCTACTACACCCCGAAAGTGATTAGTGAGTAGTACGAATGGCCACCATTGGATTTTAAGCCCGTACCGTACAATACGTGCTGGCGGGAGAGATTTGCGTCAGATTTGTTTAAACTTATCAACCTGGATTAGTAGTTATAGTATAATTTGTTTTCTCGATATAAAATAATATTGATCGGTTTATTAGCCGTATAAGTCATTAACAGATGACGATTTACGACGATGAGGAAGAGACGTGTATACTATCTCTGTTCCATATTATTTACCGTTTTTAATTTTTATAAATCATAAGTTTAATTTGATTTGTACTTGTTGCAATCGTGGGCTGTACTTGTTGCCGACGCCTCCCGGGGCACCGGCCATTCCAACCCAGCAACAGCATGCATATGCATGGTACACGGATTCACGGAGAGGATCAGAGCTCCCTGGACGGACGGACGGTCAAGGTCTGCTCTCATTTTCTACTTGCAGCGGTGGCAGCGGCGGAGCAGACTGTTTGGAGCACCGCCGGTGTGTTTGGTTTGAGAGTTTTTGTGGGGTTAGAACAAGAGTGGGCCCGGGTGGACCATGGTTCCCCTAAATTTTATCTCAATAACTACTTCTAAATTTATTCATGGTCTCGTGCACTAACTAAGAATTCTCTCCGTTTTGTTATATTTTATAAAAAAATTGTTTTCGCAAAATTTGCTTTGCGCGTTCGTTTGTGTCCCTAGAATACTTCCTCATTCCAATCTTTCTCCCTCGTCTACTCGCGGCATTTTCCTTCCGGCGTCGAAAGCGACAGGGGTCTTGAGTCTACAGTAGACTCCACTTCTCCAGGCTCCAGCGTCTTGGTCAGATGCCAGTTACAGGGACGTCAGGCGTGCATGTGCATCTGCGCAGGCACCAGACATTCTCCCCTTTGCCATTTCCATCGTCACGCTTCCATTCATTTCTGGACTGACCACGACTTGCTTGGTATATGCCGTCCGTGCAGGGGAGCTGCAGTTGATTTGGCCATCGTCGTGACTCGTGAGCAGAGCACGAGACTATCAGCTGTGGGTCGGTGGCCTGTGGGCCGGGGCTGGTCCATGCCACGTGATGACGCGTCAGGATTATTCCCCCCGCCAGCGATGCAAAATGCAGAGGACATACTACTACAGTACTACGGCGATCTCTATTAGTAACATCTCTACTTTTTTCGTAAAATAAAACAAGAAAAAGAACATGAAGTTGCCATGTACCGGATTCAATGATCTGTCGTACGAGTTGAAGGTGTGGCTTGACGAGAAGGTCTCGGCCCACTTACAGAAAATTAACTTATCAATATGAGGGATTTGTAAACTCAGTTTCAGAAGATATTTGTAAAGGTAGATTTTGTATGCTCTCAAAAAGTTGAAAGTATATCTGTTATAAATGTCTATGACCCTATTTGGATTTAAGGGCTAGAGTTAGTTTGAGCTAGTTTAAACTCAATGAGCCTAAAAATATCGAAACAGGAGGGCTAAATTGCGCTAGTTGCAACTAGTAAAAAAAAAACTATCCCCACCAAAAGATGATTATTTGAGCTAGTTCTAGTAGGGTTGGTGAACTAGGTGAACTCGATGAGTCTTTCGATCTCTCCAGGTTGCGTGTTATACAGGGAAGGAATAGCCCCTTCCGTGGCCTATACAAAGGAGTTTATTACAACAAGAACTCTCTTATACTTGGTCTCCAAGATCTACTAACAACCTAAGATTACATGCATGCCTAGGCTAACAACCTAGACTAACAACACGCTAAGAATTCTATGTGTAACACCCCGGCTCAATCTCAACCACCGATAAGGTTGAGATTGAACCGAAACGCTTTGATCTTGTGAGCTGACATCGGCTTAGTAAACCCGTCAGCCAACTGATCACCTGTATTGATGAACTTGATGTCAAGTAACTTCTGAGCAACTCGCCCTCACAAAATGGGAATCAATTTTAATATGATTGGTCCTAGCATGGACTATAGGATTAACAGAGAGATACTTGGCGCCTAGATTATCACACTATAGCCTAATTAGTTCATGATTTGACAATGTGATGTTAAGAGCATCTCCAATGGTTTTGCATTTTTTGTTTGGTAAAATTAGGAATTTACCAAGTCCCAAATGAATATGACAAAGGTAAAAAGAGTCAATCTTCAACGGTTTTCCATTATTCACTTGGCAAAACTAAAAATTGTAAGAACGAGGGGATAATATCCCGCGAAAGTAGCGCGCAGGGTAATTGTCAAGCGAACTACAGTTTGGCATATATGTCAATAATCACCTGGTGTTTGTCAAGTTAACAAAAATGTCAATCTCATTTGCCAAACCGTTGGATAGGAGATTTTTAGATTTTTTTGTAAAAACAAGAATGCCAAGCCCATTTGCAAAACCGTTGGAGATGCTCTTAATAATGAATTAATTAGGCTTAATAGATTTGTCTCGCAAAATACTTATGCTAATTAGTTTTATAATTAATCCATATTTAATCCTCCTAATTAGTATCCGAATGTCCAATGTGATACGGACTAAACTTTAGCCCCTGGATTTGGCAACACAATCAAGCTATGTCTATGTTCAACGATCAATTCTTTTCTCAAACGACCACAAAGATCAAGTTTGAGGTTTCTCCTCGATGAATCAAGGCAATATAATTCTTTTTTTTTTCTCGATCACGCAAAAAATTTGCGTGTTTTTATATTAAGATAGAGAAGATGTTCAATACAACACGCTTTGACAGCGCCCTAGGGGGGTCAAAAGTTATACATGAATGCTCAGGCCCTCCCTATCGTACAACAAACTATGTTATTATATTGGACCTAGATCAACTCAAACTACGTCGACTAAGGGGCCTATGGTCGGGCTCCCGAACGGCGGCGACGCTGCTTGCGAAGGCCCACGTCGTCGACTGGTGGGAACAACTCACGCAGTGCCTGCAAATTGGAGTCACCTCTGAACATATCGTCGTACGCCTCCATGGCCGACGTCGATGGGGGTGACATACCACTGGAGAGCCCCAAGCGCTTTGAGGCAAGGTACTCACCTCGCTTGGACACCGGAATACGAGATATGCTTTGTGCCGCTATCCGCTTGCTTCGCGTGGGGAGCGAGGGCGGAGCATACCTGCCGTAGGCCGAATCCACTATGGGCAGCTCCAAAAGAGGTGGCTGTCTTGGCTTCTTGATTCACTCGGTGAAGCGCTTGAGTCGTCTCTCGAACGATGTCGTTGATGGAGTGCGGTTGACGTTCGTCGCAACCTCGATCGTTGCGTCTATCGGGGTGGTTGGCTCGCCGTTGACCGGCACAGGACGCAAGGGTCGGAGCGGAGTGGCCGACTCATCGTCTGGGAGGGTGTCGCAGGAGCGCGCTTCGGCCTCCACGGCACCGGGCTGCCTTTGCAAAGGTGACAACGGAGGCGAATCCGTCGTCCACTGAACACCCTTCGCCGGAGGACGGGTGTCCACCAGTGATGCATCCACGTCCTTAGAAGCAACCGACAGAGGAGGCGGGTGGCCAGTCGCCGGAGCTCGTGCGGTCAAGATGAGCGAAGCGACAAGCTCCTCCAACATGGGGTCGACCCACATCGGAGGCCCATCGCTCGTCCACAGCTCCAACGCCAGTGGATCTGACATGAAGGAGTGGTGTGCAGCAGTGGCATTGTCGTTGAAGTCGACAGGCACGTCCACGCTGATGTCCATCACCGGCACATTTCGACGCCGCCAGCGTCGTGCTCGGATCCCACCGGTGCCCCCCGCGGCACCCCGCACTGCCCCAACCAAGATCGACGAGCTGCCATGGAGCGTTGGCAGGGAGGCCAGAGGGTTGTCGCGGTGGACAGAGCGTCGTGGCAACGCTACGTCAAAAACGATTTTTTGCAGCAGACCTTTTTTATTTCTAGAAGCGGGCAAACGCGTCCGCCGCCACGGGAAGGTCACGGTAAATTGTGTCCTTCTCGCAGCGAGCAACTTTGTCCGCTGCGGTTAATAGATTTCCCGCGACGGGCACGTTAGGACGCCCGCCGTGGTTAAACATTTAAAAAAAATAAAAAAAACCCAGGAGCCCGCCGGCGAGCCCACACCACCTCGACCCCGCGACCAGGAGCAGGGCTTGCGCCGCCGTGACCCCGCACCGCCTCGACCTCGCGACGCGGAAGGGGAGGGGGGCGCGTCCCACCCGCGGCCAGGAGCAGGGCCCGCGCCGCCACGACGCCTCGACCCCACGAGCCCGAGCCGCCGCCGCGACCCCGAGGAGCTCCGCTGCGCCGCCGCAATCACGCGCCCCGCGCCGCCGCGAGGAGCCGCCGCGAGGGGCTCCGCGACCCGCGCTGAGGGGCTGGGCCGCGCGCCGCCGCGAGGGGCTCCGCCCTGGGAGAGAGTGGGGGCGCCGCCGCGAGGGCCTTCGCCGTGGTGGTGCTAGGGAGAGCGAGGCTGAGGGAGAGAGAGAGAGGGAGTGGGGGCGCCGCTGCGAGGGACTCCGCCATGGTGGTGCTAGGGAGAGAGAGGCTGAGGGAGAGAGAGAGTGGGGGATTGGGATGACTGTTGGAAACCCTAAGTCTTGGTTTTATATGAGCTGCGGCTATTGGGCCTCGCCCTGGGCTTAATAGGCTTCGGCCTTAACCATGGCGAGCCTTTTTGGTTGTCCGCTGCGGTAAATCGATTTACCGCAGCTGGCTTCTTAAAATGTCCGCTGCGGTAAACCGCAGCGGACAAAAATGCCCGTCACAGTAAATAAAAATTTACCCGCTGTGGGAAAGCATGAGATTTTCTGCAGCGGGCAGAATAAGTGTCCGTCATGGAGGACTTTTTTTCAACGTTGCGCAAAATCGTTTTTGACGTAGTGCAAGCTGTCCTTCGTCGTCGCGGCCACGGCAGACCTAGCCTGCTTGCACTCCCTGGCAAGGTGGCCGAAGCCATGGCAGCGCAGACAACGTCGTGGCAGCCGGCAAGTCGCAACACGATGTGAGTAGGAGAGACAGTGGAAGCATCTGGCGTGGAGCTCTGCGGGAATCCTCCGGGCCTGTGGGAGCTGCATTTGACGATGCTCAACCAAGGCAGCCGCAGGATCCATCTCCTGTCGTGGGAGGATCTCCCGCCACCCATCTGCGTTGGGGGTGGAGACCCGTCCGCGACGTCCAAGGCGTCGGCAGTCAGGGATACGACCATCCAATGACCGAAGTCAGGGATACAACCATCCAATGACCGAGCAGGTAAGCCGTGCACCAGGTGGGGGCGCGGTCGGCTGCGTCTCCTCTGCCTTCGCCTAGGACTCTGTCGTCCTGCATCCGCTCAGCCACAGCCCCGACCCACTGCTCCGACCCACTGCTGGACGAGTCAAGGCGCGCAGCGGGGACGCAGCTACCGACGAACAACGTCGAGGTAGGTTCTGGGGTGGTCGCCGTCGGACTCATCACCGATGTCAGCCGCCCACCGACGGCGTTTGGAGCACCCACCGCCGGAGCCACCAGGGTAGAAAGGAGCTGCGACCGGGGAGAGCGCTGCCGGCGTGGACAGGGAGGCCGGCGTGGACGTCGCGAATCCAGCGATGATGGCCTCGGAGCTGCAGGTGGTGGCGGCGGCAGCGCCCAGAGCTGCCGGCGGCGCGGGCGGGCTCCTGACGCCGGATCCCGCCGGGGCGCCGTGGCTGAGGGGAGGGGAGGAGCATGGCGAGGCCGGGGCTGCGGGCGTCGGCGCCGGCGTGGCGACCGACATCGGGGCCGCGTCGGCCGTCACCAACGGGGGCGGAGACGGCAGCGGAGGCACCCCTGCGCCGGATCCCGCGGTTGCGGCGACGGTGGCGGGGCCGGGCGCTGCTGATGGCGTGTAGCTCGGCAGCACGGCGGGGGTGGGCGGGGCTCGAGCAGCCGGACCACCATGGCTGCGCGCTGCTGCCCGACGACGAGGGCAGGGGCTGGGAGATGGGGAACGGGAGGGAGATGGGGAGGAGGAGGGAGAAGGGAGGGGGTCGGGGTGGGGGCCGCCGGCGCCGGAGCGGCAGCCGGCGGCGGCGGTGCCGTGGGGAGCACCTGGGTGTGCAACCCTAACGGGCCGTGCGGGAGTGTGGGCTCCGTCGAAGGTTTCGGGTCCGAGGCAATATAATTCTGTAGCTCACTGCGAGATATTGGAGCTTCACGACGCCTAGCCGTCTAGAACCCGACCTGAAACTAAAAGCCAAGTAACATGTTTTTCTTCAGCTTTCTTCTGGCCACACCGTTGCCCTCTATTTTAGCCTTGTTTTTGTATAGCTTCACTGAAAAAATTACATGTAAATAGAGGCAAAACACAATCAAGTATAAGTTGGTATGATCCAATTTCTATGTTTTAATAGCCAGAAAGAAAAAAAAATGTTTGACTTCTATGTTTAGTTTATTTCGGCGATAAACAAATTATGATGTGTGCCAAACATATCTTTGCACTAAAAACCTAAAAATTCGGTTAAACCATCTGACCATGTTTTTTTGGCAACTTCTCATACAAGCACTTTGCATAAAAGCTGTAACAAAACAGGGTCATTAAGGTTTGGGGGCGAAATAACCTTTTTCCATTTCCATGAGAAGCCTGACTAGTCTCCCAGCTCCCCAATACCAATATGATAACTGTCGTCGTCCGGTTCAGAGCCGCCACAACATCAACATCGATTCTTTCCCCACCCTTTCGTCTTCACGAGCGGCGAACCCCTCCTGCTGCTGCTTCTTTTTGTCGGCGACGGAGCCTTCCTCTGGTCTGACCACGCAAATCTCCGACCCCGAGGCAGACGGAGGCCAACCCCCGCGATGGCACAGACTAACGAAAACGACGCCTTCAGTCCCCGTAAGACCCCTTCGCGCTACGCCATCGATTGACCCCCGCCCTGCACCGCACCTCCTGCTTCCATGTTTTTGGGTCCGCCCCTCTAAACTTAGCTGGTTCGTGTCCTTCCGGGATCAGTATGCCTGTACTTGGAAATTGCAGACTCTTAGTTGTGCAAGTCTCTTGAAAATTATAGTTTTGTTCAGCGTCAGTGGTTAGATCAATGCATGCTGAATTGCTGATGAACCTCAGCACCTGACTACTGACTAATCACCGGTCCAGTAAACAAAACACCTAGTACCATGTGAAGAATAAAGTACGGAGTACCTTCTATGACGCATGAGCTCAATGATGCCTGTGCCAGCCTCACCCAGCGAGCAAATCTTGCTGGGTTCAGAGTTTGGGCTTCAAGTGGATGTTGTTGTATGTGCATGTGCCTGGAACGGCACGGTGCGGGGTATAACTGAATAAATTTGAAGCTACAGAAACGATTCCTTCAAGCTGCAGTGCTATTTTGGCGCAATGTATTAGACTTTATTTGTTGAACTTTGAACCGCATAACCACCTCTATGCGCAGCTGTTTCGCAAGAAAGGGTTGTGGTAACAAACAAACATGGTGAGAGGCTTGTGGGGCTGCTCCATAAAACCGATCCAAACAAGGTTGTGGTCTTGTGCCATGGTTTTATAGCTACGAAGGTAAATATACCCTGTTGCCTTCAAGATATTTATATATCCCTTATTATAATTTCAGGCCAAATAGGCAGCTATTACTTTATTTGGGAAATGCCAGACATTTAATTATTGTTAAATTACTTACTGTTGTGGTGCTGCTTCATGGAATTTATTGCTCATTTCCAGAATGACAGTCTCATTCTTGACCTCGCGGAAGCGTTGACAAAGAAGGGGATCAGTGTCTTCCGCTTCGATTTCAGTGGAAATGGGTAAGCTGCACCACCAGAACTTTGTAAAACGTTAACCAGATTATTGAAGTAATTGTAGAACATTTTCTTTACTGTGACATCATCCTGTTTGTTATCTTAAAATCAAATCATTTTCCAAAATTTTGGCTTAGTAGTTATTGCTATTTGATGAGTTGAGGTCATGCATGCTTGTTATGTCAAGTCTTCCATATACATTCTATAAATTGTTATATGTCCTTATCAAATTATCAAACTATGTACCAGTTGGTTTTTCCTGTATATGGTCGTTTAAGTTCCTGTTGCTTAACATATCATTTTGCAGTACCAATTCTTAAAGTACTACATTATGTTTGACATGAATGCACTTTATATAAACCTCCCTTGGGTGATTTTTTTTAATTATACACAGAGAAAGCGAAGGTCAGTTCGAGTATGGCAACTACAGGAAGGAGGCTGACGATTTGCATTCTGTCGTAGTGTATCTCTATCAAAAAAGTTATGATATAGCAGCGGTTGTTGGTCATAGCAAAGGTTGGTGATGTCTATCCTTTCTTTAGTAGTTTGGTCATGCATCATTTTTGCCAGTGAGTTCCACTGAATTTTCATCAGTAATGTATTAAAACAGTTTGTTCAGTTAAACCAGATTTTGCATCTCAAGAAGTAATAAAATTCTGCTCATGTAGTGTACTATTAGAGTTGTGATAACACAGAAACCTAGTTGTTCCATCTATTTGGGCCTAGTAACTTGTTATGGGTTTGCACTTGTTGAAGCTCTTAAGAAGTTTTGATGTTGGTTATTACTTACTCAGCTCTCTTGCAGTCTTGCGTAGTCCAGGAAAAAAATGTGGTTATTACTTCCTTACAATGTATTGTTGTTCTGTTAAATGCATTAAGCATATCATATCCATTGTATTTAACAATTAATTTTGGTTTAGATTTCCAGTGTTAGGTGCAAATCCACAAGATTCCTTTTGTTCATGGTATTCTATTTTGCCACACTTTGTGTTTGACGACCATTATTTCCTGTATATCACCACATATTTCTTTAGTGGCTTCAGTTCCCGTATCTTATTTCTTATTGAATAATAAACACATCACTTTGGAAATTGGACTCAGTGAAAGTGTTTCCATATCATATTTCCTTTTGCAGGAGGAGATGTTGTGATTCTATATGCTTCTATTTACAATGATGTCAGCACAATTGTTAATTTATCAGGCCGATTTGATTTAAAGAAAGGCATTGAAGAACGAATAGGGGAAGGGTCTATCGATATAATAAATAAAGAAGGCTACCTTGATGTCAAGGACAAATCTGGTATGAATGGGGTTTAGGTAGCTCTTGCTATGCAATCACTTATCACTTTCATGTGTGTGTTTTGACCCATGTTGGAACCAATGTAGAAAATGTCAACTACAGGGTAACCAAAGAAAGTTTGACGGAACGGCTCAATACTGATATGCGTGCTGCAAGTGTTTCCATAAGCAAGGAATGCAGGTACTGAAACTATTTCAGACGTTATGACCCTCATGTTTATACTCCAAACTGAAAAAGATAAGTTACTTGAGCAGTAGTGTTTTATCTGTGCACACAAGAAGTCCAAACTGTGTATTTCTCATTGAGTTTCCATTGTGCTATAATAGCTTGCATGTTGTGCAGGTTTTCAGACATACCTGTTGTGTTTTTCTCTATTCAGGTTCTTAACGGTCCATGGTTCAGCTGACAAGACCATACCTGTAGAAGATGCTCATGAGTTTGCGAAGCATATACCCAACCATAAACTGCATGTCATAGAAGGAGCAAATCATAACTATACTGCGCATCGCAAAAAAGTTGCTGATGCAGTAGTAGATTTCATCACGTCCAGGTCCAGTGGAGTATAAGGTGTTTATAAAATTTATCTTTTTGTACTTTTTTGAATGTCAATATATTCCATATGACAGAAGTTTTCTTTTTGTAATGCAAGGCTGGGGAGCCCACGTCTCCAAGAGGTGAATGCCCATTCCAGTTCGTTTAGCACTTGGTCATACACCTATTCCCATTGGTGGACATGAGTGGTACAGTTCCAAATCATACCCTTCCATCCTGGGGCAATAATCAACAAAGACTAAGTGCATGGTACTAGGTGTGCATTATCTTCCGAACCGAAAAACCCGATGTCTTGCAGGTTTGATATGATGTTGCTGGTATGTGCTTTAAGAATTCCTGTAAATATCGAACTCCACTTGTATGTCGCTGTTGTATAATTGATGAAGTTTCAGCAGACTACTTGTAGCTACATGCTCTGGATTGATCATCTCAGTAGATGTTACACACTTAGACATAGGAGTTTATCAGCATGTTCGCTTGGTTTTTTAGCCGGCTTAAATCTAGCCAGAACAGTGTTTTTTTCTCACAAGAAATCAGGCAGCAGTACTTAATCCAGACAGAACAGTGTATAATCCTGTCAACCGAACAGGTTGAATGTATACATATGATAATATGTGCATGGTTTTTGAGGAGATGCCTAAGCATTGGTGCACGCCATAGGACGCCACAAGGTTTGAGTTACACCATATCGCCTAGGTGCCCACTGTCCAGGCATGACCCAGCGCCTCAAAAACCATGAACATGCATGGGGTTTCGCAGGATTTTTGTTTTGTCAAATACTATTTATCTCACGTGGTGGCGGACTGTTTATGGTTCAGCACAAATGGCTGCTGCTAAGTACACCGCAGCATATCAGTGTTAGTTCAGAATCACTAATATTGAACAATCTTGTAATCTTCGATTTCCATGAACATCACAAGCTATTGCGAAGAACTTGTAGGAAGACGACACTAGCTGGTTCAACCCGTGCAGCAGGAAGCACTTCTAATCTGTGCTTGGTCGCCTGGTTGCCTACTTCAGTGAGGCTCAGCAGTCAGCCTTCGTGTCACTTGTCCCCAGGCATGCTTGCTGGGGTTTGCCTGGGTCCGTGCAGGATGCAGGTCAACGTATCAACCAGAATTCATTGATTGTACTATACGCAGCAGCGAAACACAAGTGCCCCTCAGTTCCAAATAGAATGTAACATAGGTTTTTTCTTCGTCGGTAAAACTTTCTTAAATTTGACTAGTTTTTAAGAAAATATTAGCATTTATATCTCCAAATAAGTTCATTATAAATATTTAACAATTGATCTAGCAATACTTATCAAACATCATAAATATTAATGTTTTTTGTATATATTTGATCAAAGTAGAAAATATTTATTTTCTCGGAGAAGTGAGAATGACAGACGGAAGAACAAAACCAGGGTCTGTCTATGTCTAATCTAAGTATTTTATAACAAGGAGAGGTGACTGAGGGGTGATGAGGGCTTGGAAGAGCAGGCTGGAGGACGACGCTGTTATGCATCTGCTCTAGGGTGTGGTTTCCCCTGCCTGCATAGAAATCAGTTACCAGGATACGAAATCAATTATCATTGCTGAAACACATTCCAAGCATCGAAGGTGAGTTGTTGTTTGTCTATATATACCTCACTCGATGTGATGGCTTCTACTACGGCATCAGAAAGTTCTCTACGATGAGAAGTGTAGCAGTGATTTGCTCCCTCTATGACACGCAGTTTGTGGTTTGGTATAAGCTTTGCAAACTCGTATGCATCTTCCACGGGTATGATCTCGTCAGCTGAACCATGAATTGTAAAGAACCTGGGCAAAGAGTTCAATAATAATATCTGTGAGGAAAGATTCTATTCTACCACACTGATGAAATAGCTAACAGATGCAATATATGCACACTATTTTGGGTTCAATGAGTGCACAAAAACATTCTACAACACTGATGAAAAAGCTAACAGATGTAATATATGCACACTATTTTGGGTTCAGTGAGTGCACAAAAACTACAAGTTCAGCAAGCATGAATATGTGTGCTGCTATAATTGGCCACTCGGTTGTTAATTAGCATGAAGGGAAAATTATGCCTAAATAAGCTGATGACCTGCACTCTTTGCTGATGGAAAGGCTTGCTGCGTGCATATCATGGCTCAGTCGTTCCATCAAGCTCTCTTTGGTTACTCTGTACAAAATTTTTCCTACATTGCAACAGATAAGCAGTTATTAGATGCACATGAAAGATAGATAAACTACAGACAGAAGATATGGTTTGTTTAGCATAACGTTGAATATAGAAGATTAGACATGTTCCCATACCTGATTTGTCTGTGACATCAATGTAGCCTTCTTTGTTTATTCTATCCATAAACTCTTTGCCTAGGCGTTCTTCAATGCCTTCCTCCAAATTAAACCGACCAGAAAGGTTAACCACCATGGGGACATCGTTGTAGATAGAGGCATATAGAACCACCACATCTCCACCTGAAGAAAAAGAGATGCTGACTTAATGACCAAATTTCCAAATGGCTAGACAATTACAGGGTAAATAGTATGAGAAGGATAGCTGGGTGGCTACAGCTTGCTTTTAGTGAGACAAGGATGAACCTTTTATTTTCTCTTGCATGTGTTTAAGGATAACAAAACCCCTCTTTAACGCTTTTATGAAAGGAATCCATTAACAAAGCATATAACAATATTAAAATTAACCCAATAGAATCCAATTGATTGCCAGATGATTGCATCGCAGTTTCCTATTCTGAATGAGACTAATGATGTACATGGTTATGCATTAAAGCACAAAAATACAGGAAATATTTCTCTATGTTTGACTTGTATGTAATCGTATTGCAAGGTTCTGGACGTTTGGTTTACCCATGGCATGAACCCAATGGAACAACGTGATCGAAAGAGTAATGAATTCCATGATCATATCAACCAAAGTGACCAAACGATGCATATAACCCACCTTTGCTGTGACCAATAATTGCTGCTACATCGTACTTTTCCTGGCGAAGATACAAGACAACAGAGTGCAAGTCAGCAGCCTCCCTCTTGTAGTTGCCATACTGGAATTCACCTTCACTTTCTCTGAAAAGTGTGTAATCAAAAGCACCATATGAACTGAGACTATGGAGCATCCATGATAACTAAAAACTATAGTAACAAACTATGAAGTATTGTTAAAAGCTACAAATTATGAATTTCTTTCAAAAAAAAATACAGATCATGAAGCAAGCAATATAAATTCAAATAAATTGGATGCAACACAGAGAATTCAAACAGAAATAACTGTTTTACAAATGTTCCACTGTTGATTTATCTGGAAAAAAAAGCAGATATCAAAGACAATTGAAGTATCAAACTCAAGCGATACTTATGTAATAGTATACACAGAATCAGGAAGCTCCATTTAGTCCAGCGAAGCCCCATCTTTTACAGAAGAGAAATTTGGAAGCAATGGATGAAATGACTTTTATGAAGAAACGCTACAACAATATTTGCAAAACTCGAACAAAAGGGGTTGATGAAATCCTAATTCCATGATGGACTTACCCATTTCCACTAAAATCAAAGCGGAACACACTAATCCCTTGCTTTGTCAGTGCAGCCGCAAGGTCAGCAATGAGGCTATCGTCCTGCATCACATCAATAACAATTACATGAAGAGCATGCACAGAAACACACAATCAATATTTCCCAGCCTTATCTTCAAGAAGAGAACAAGGCAAAATTCCTCCAGTACCTTGGAAGCCCTAAAGCCATGGCAGAGCACTACAACCTTGTCGGACCCCATGTGATGCAGCAGGCCGACGAGAGTCTCCCCATGCGTGTTCGTCACCAGTACCCTCTGTGCCGGAGCAGCTGTTCAGAAACCAAACCATATGGATTCAATTCAACAGTCTCCGGAGAAATGTTACTGGCAATCACAATTCACAACAGGGGGTAGTAAGACAAGATGAAGAGAAGAGAGTGCTCACGGGGATTGGAGGCATCCTGGGATGAGCTGAGCTGCTCCGCCATGGAGAACGTCTAGTCCCGATCGGGACCGAATCGGAGGAGGCTGGCGCTGCGGACCGCCGGCCGCAGCAAGCGGAGCAGAGGCAGAGGTGACTGGAGTGCGTGCAGCAGGCAGGTGAGTGGAGTGAGTAGAGGAGGGCGCAGAGGGATCCGTGAAGACCTACCGGCGGCGTCGTTTGACCGAGAGCCTTTTACATAAGTGTCATTAAAAAAGATAACAATTATATTAAAGTTATTAAAAAAAATAATTGTACACCAATCTGAACCATAAATGTCATTAAAAAAGATGACCGTACATCGGTCTGAACCATGAATGTCATTCCGTCCGTGTGCGTTCGTTTTCAGCCGTTTGTCAGAACTTACACGTGGGACCGGCCAACCCATCTCATATCTCTCCCCTCCCTTTCTCTCCTCCCACGGCGATGGCGAGCTGCAGCAGCCGCCGCATCCGCTCAGGGGAGCGCGGCAACTATCTCTCCCCTCTATTTCTCTCTCTCTTATTCTCGATCCCGCTCCGCGCGTGGCGATGGCGAGCTGCAGCAGCCGCCGCATCCGCTCGGGCGAGCTGCTCCACCGCGGCGGGGCCCAACAGGCGCACGAACCCGTCGTAGCTGGTGCCGGCCACGCACACGCGCGCCGGCGGCGCCATCACGGCCGCCAGGAGCTTCGCCTCCGCCTGCTGCGCCTCGGAGACCCGCACGGCGCCGGGCGCCGCCGACTTGGACGACCCGCCCAGCAGTGGACCGTGGTGGGCGTGGTGCTGGACAAGGGCGTGTCGCGGGTGAGTGCGAAGGGGAGCAGCTACAGCATTTGGAAGATGGGCGCTCTGGACGAGACCGACGTATCTGTGTTCTGGGGACACGCACGTCCACTACTCCGGCGCTGCTGTGGGTTCAGTGTTCGCTGTGTTCAATGGCAATGTCCGCATGGACAATGGGGTACTTCTCGGCTGGCATTTTGATTTTCTTAATCGCTTGGTTGATTTGTGCTCAGTGATTCCGTTGCTGATGTGACTGTGTGTTGGTGATGTTGTTGGCTTGTTGCGCAGGGCAAAGGGTTCTCTCTGAGTGTTGCTTCAGTGGGGCAGATGTTGAAGATGGGGGTTGCAGCAGACTTTGGTTTCTGCAAAGGCAACAGGGAAGACGGGGTGGCGTGCACCAGCGGGGCCTCGACGAGGCCCGCCGCGACGAAGAGGTGCCGGAAGTAGGCGTCCAGCAGCGGCGCGACGTCGAGCGTCGACATGGCGTGCGTGCAGGGAGCGCGGCGTCGCGGAGCCGGGTCTTGCCCGTGCGCTCCCGTGGCGGCCGGGGTGGAGCTCGCCCGCGGCGGCCAGGTGGAGTTCGCCCGCGCACGCCACCTCCTCGCAGACTGCGCTCGTTCTCCTGGACCTGTGCAGCAGACCCTCAGCGTGGTGATGGCGGCGACGAAATAGTGGCCGTCGCCGACGTCTGGGTTGGCCAGCGCGGGGAAAACGGTCGCAGGAGCGCCAGAGCTTGCACACGCCGGTGCAGCACGCGCGGTCGGCAAAGGATGGGAGGTGTGAGAAGATGTGGTCGAGGATCCCTTCGGGAGGATGCGCCCACGTGTTCGCCACCTCCATTCTTCGTATGGCCATGGCGGGGTGGAGCTGCCTTCACGCCGACCCGTTCCCACCCTTCGTCGGCGCCTAGGCTGCTACAAGAGAAGAGAAAGGAAAGAGAAAGGTTTGGGTGGCTGACAAATGAGCCTTATTATAAGGCAGAATAGACATTTCACATGTTTATTTGACAACATTAGGTGGCAGAGTAGACGGAATGACACTCATGGCAAGAAAGTTTAGACCGGTGTTACCTATGTGCGGTTATCTTTTTTAATGGCCTCGGTGTAATTACGATCTTTCTTAATAACACTCATGTAAAAGCCTCTTTAACTAACGCCTGTGTGGCTACCAGTAGAAAACAGTAGCGACTCGGGAAATGAGATCCTCCATGGTGTCAGCAGGTTTCGCTCAATTATACCCTTTTTATCGGGGTACTTAAATTGTGGAGTTTAGAACTTCACAAATTTTAAATCTAAAGTTTGTGAAACATCTTTTTAAATAAATATTATCATAACTTTATTGTTTTTTCTCGAGAATGTGCGGGACTAAAATGATAAAAGACGTAAACTAAAAACACGAAGCCCGAGCAGTGCCAAACACCTTAGGCCAGTTTTAATGGACATTTCACGTCTCAATTTTTAACAAATCAATATTTTGAAAATAGCACATAAGAGTTTTATGAGGATGAAATTATCTCTACTTATATAAAACTTTCATTGTCTATGTCTTTATCAATATGTTATCATATCAAAATATTTAATATCCATAAAATCCTGATGAAATCTTATTGAGACTAATCTCATAACACCATGAATATTGTAGCGTGAACAAAGGACTTATATAAACACCATGAATATTGTAGCGTGAACAAAGGACTTATATAAACATCATGAATATTGTAGCGCGAACAAAAGAGGAGACATTACGCACGGTTAATGCAAAAAATATCCACTTCAATACTTTCCATTCACTGCCATGTGGGCCCGGCTGTTACTTCGCTGTTATATGATGAATTGATGATGGCCGCCGCCTGCTTCGTGCAATCGTGCCGCGGCGGCGCGGCGAACTGCTGCTCCGCTCGTGCTGCCGCTTCGCCATGCCAGGTGCTGCTCTGCTTGCGCCACTCGGTGTCGGTATCGGTGCTCGCTACCTTTACCTGGCGCTGCTGCTCCGCTCGCCAACGCCGCTGCTGTTTTTTTGAGTGGAACCAACGCCGCTGCTAGCTGTGCTGTTTTGTAAATGGGCCATGGCCCAATAGGAATGAGTGAATGGAGGCCTGGTCCACTTTAGAGCCCGCCTAGAAAACCCTAATTCCCGTGGCCATCATATCCACACACTCGAGTCCCCCCTGCGCCGCCTGCCGCATTCCCCTGCGACGCCACCACACACGCACTCGGTAGCGAGAGCTTATCGGCGGCGGCGAAGATGGTGTCGCTGAAGCTGCAGAAGCGCCTCGCCGCGAGCGTCCTCAAGTGCGGGAAAGGCAAAGTCTGGCTTGACCCCAATGAAGTCAGCGAGATCTCCATGGCCAACTCCCGTATGACTTATCCTCTTCCCCACGTTGATTAATTGCTCACCGGGTTGGGGACTTGGGGTCGTATGGATCCGTGGGTGAGGTATTCATCTGCTTGGTTGGTTCGGGATAATTCGATTGTACGAGATACGTTCGACGTTCCCTGTGATTTTGGAAATTCTTGTTTGGGTCTGCAGGTTAACTTTATGGGCATGGTCAAAGGTGGATAGTGTATTTGGTTTGCATGCCCTGGCTGCCGGTGCTTATATTGGATCAATCGCTGCCTTATTCTTTTCACCGTCATGTTACGCATCATGTTACGGTGTTGTTTACCTGTGGTCACCCTTGAAGACTGTTGTTTATGTGTAGGTTGTAGGCTGTACCTGTTCTAGCTTGTTACTTACGTGTGTACCCGTGCAGTTTCTAAATTGTCTATGATACTAGTTAAGCTGATGGAATTATAGCTTGTTTGTAATAACAAATCCAGTTTGTGATTATTTCTTGTATGTATTATATGTATTGTTTATGTATATGTAATTGTAGATTTTGCTTAGGACTGGTATTACTATTACATGTGTATCAAATTATCGATCCTAGATTTTGGCTAGGACTGGTATTACCGTTACATGTGTATGAAATTATGAATTGCTTGGAAGGAAGCGATGCCATTGCATAGCTTGACATAATTGTCACAAGTAATCCCCATTTTGATCATTGGGCACTATTAATTTTACATTGATTATGCTCTGGCAATGACCATGTCTGTTCTGCTAAATGTTTGCAGTGCTTAGCCAACTCAGATTTTGTCATGTATCTGCAGTTTAATATGTTCCAGTAAATCTAATGTAGGTTGGTTTTGCTTCTCAAATCTCAATTTATCATGCGGACCATGATTGGGCTCCTCAGGATAGTCCTTAGCTCAAGTCTTTTACAATCATTTAAAATGGATTAGAGTATTGAAACTGTAGGCAAGTGGTTGTTTCTATGCTTGTTATTCTGCTCTAATTTTTTAAAGGAACATAAGCAAACCATGATTTTGCAATTTACAGGCCAGAACATCCGGAAGTTGGTTAAGGATGGGTTTATCATCAAGAAGCCTCAGAAGATCCACTCAAGGTCCCGTGCAAGAAGGGCACATGAGGCCAAGCAGAAGGGAAGGCACTCTGGATATGGTATGCTGCTGCAACTCTTTTATGTTACAGTTTTCAACGATGGGTAAACTTGTGCTAATTCAATGTATTTATAGGCAAGCGTAGGGGTACCAGGGAGGCTAGGCTCCCCACCAAGATTCTGTGGATGAGGAGGATGCGTGTTCTGAGGCGCCTGCTCCGCAAGTACCGTGAGGCTAAGAAGATCGACAAGCACATGTATCATGACATGTACATGAAGGTCAAGGGTAACATGTTCAAGAACAAGAGGGTGCTTATGGAGAGTATCCACAAGTCCAAGGCTGAGAAGCTCAGAGAGAAGACACTTTCTGACCAGTTTGAGGCCAAGCGTGCAAAGAGCAAGGCCAGCCGTGAGAGGAAGATTGCTAGGAGGGAGGAGAGGCTGGCCCAGGTATGATAATGTTATATTGATCCATACCTTTTTTGCTTCTGAACATGGGTGCAGCTACTGCTTCATAATGTTCTGGAATATCTTTAATTGTTTTTACGGTGTAGTGAAAATTTCAATTGCTATGGTCTTGATTTGTTGAAAAAAAATGGTGGATCAATGTGCTAACATCTTAAATGAGACGCTGTTAGGTTGATTTTTACATATATTTTGTATAACTCATGGCTGCATTGTAGTTTATGTTTCCTTAACCTTTTTAAATGGCTACTCCTTCCATTCCAAATTATATGATGTTTTGTCATTTTTAGATATATAATTTTTTTATGCACCTAGATTATACACTTATGTCTAGATACATAGTAAAATCAATGCATCTAGAAAAGCCAAAACATCTTATAATTTGGAATGGGGGGAGTATATGATTGGTACATTTAGGTCTTATGATTTGTTTATAATCTATATGTTAAAAGGTTTGCTTTATCGTATAGGGCCCGAGAGAACCAACAGCACCAGTCTCAGCCACAGCTCCATCTACTGGGTAAGTGCCTTGGAACTCGCTTTTGTTTCCTTGGATTTATCATGTTATTGATTGATGCGTTTTTCTTCATTTGACCCATGTCACAGGGCACCAAAGAAAGCAAAGAAGTGAAGTATTGGAACAAAGCTGTAGCTTTCTAGTACTATATAAGCATAATTTTGGAGCGCCTGAACTATTTTACTATTATGTAGTTTCATGTCTCGATATTCTGAGTATCATGTCTCGACTGTTCTGTTGGATAATGCAGTAGAGTTGTTTATGGAGTTTGGTTGGATCCCCAAAAAATGTTTATTTGACAAATCTCTGGAAATGTGGTATGTTTTATGAAAAATTTGTCGTACTGTTCTTGCGTGATTGAGCAATTGACATGTGAATATCTCTTGATGTGCCTCCAAATTCTCACAAGTTAGGCCCTGTTTGGTTTCCACCTCCTAAACTTTAGTCACCTTTTAGTTCTACTAGTCACTTAAATAAAAGATACTAAAAAGTGACTAAAATATTTTAGTCCACTAAAGTTTAGAAGGTGAGATCCAAGCAGGCCTAGTATTATAGTTATGTCATCATGTACAGTGAGTCGCGCTGCGCTAGTGCTGCTGGTGCACCAGGCCGTTCCGAGCTCGGAGAAACAGACGTCAGTGCTCGATTTTTATAAAAAGGTGAGCAAAAAGAAACCAGATTGGTAGAAAAGGCTGAATGGACAGGAATTCATATTCATATATGAATAAGGCATGCTTAAAATCATTCTACTTAAACATTGGGAATTCAAGCTCTTTTGATTTCAACATCTTAATTGTTACCAAGAGAATAAAGTGCGAATCACAGTTTCTCTATACCACCTTGGATGTGATCGAATCTATGACAGCGTCACAAAGTTGTCTACGATGAGAAGTATACCCATGATTTGCTCTCTTGATGACACGCAGTTTGTGGTTTGGTATAAGCCTTGCAAACTCATGTGCATCTTCCACAGGTATGATCTTATCAGCTGAACCATGAATAGTGAAGAACCTGGACAAAGAGTGAGACGAACAATGTGCATGAGAATGAGGTCAATTTTTGTTCTAATAACATAACACAACTTAGCCAATTATGCAAGAAATGAACTATTTCTCTAATTGTTGATTAGCCGAAAGGGTAAAAAACGCTATTCTTAACCTGCATTCCTTGCTGATGGAAAGGCTTGCTGTATGCATATCATTGTTCAATCGTTCCATCAGGCTCTCTTTTGTTACTCTGTACAAAAGTTTTCCTACATTGGAATCAACAAACGTCAGTAGATGCCCACGAAAAAAAAATAAGCTGCATATGAAAATAGTCATTGCATATAAAATTATAAATGTTCCTTACCTGATTTGTTAAAGACATCAATATAGCCTTCTTTGTTTATCCTATCCATAAATTCTTTGCCTAGACGCTCTTCAACGCCTTTCTCCAAATAAAATCGACCAGAAAGGTTAACAACCACGGGAACATCACCATAGATAGATGCATATAGAACCACCACACTTCCACCTGAAGGTAAACAAAATACAAATTCAGAGACTCTTCCCAAATTATCTAGACCAGTACAAGGATGGCTTTGGCTGGGGTGGCTACACCTTGATTTTGGATAAATGAGACTAGAGAGAGAGAGGATGGAAACATAAATCTAACTACATGAAAACTAACTTTCCTCACAAAATAAATAAACTAAATTGATTTATTCTTACTGAATGAAACTTAACTGGAGCTACACTTTTTTCATATTTTCTGAATTCAAATAACACTGCACATGGTTAAACACAAATATACAGCTAAGTATTCAAAGTTTGATTCCTATTCTTGTCGAACTTATACATTCTTTCCGTTACCTATGTTCAATGGAACAGCACCATATATTAAAAAAAAAGTAACATTAAACATTTATAGCAACTTAACAGTAGAACTACTATCACCCACCTTTGCTGTGTCCAACAATTGCTGTTACATCATACTTCTGGTAAAGATGTGAGACGACAGAATGCAAGTCATCTGCCTCCTTCCTGTAGTTGCCATACTGAAATTCACCTTCGCTTTCTCTGAAAAGCATGATTGATCAGAGGCATCATGTGAATGTAGCTACAAACCAGTTTTTGGTATTCGAAATAAAAATAGATAGTATGAAACAATACAGAAAAAGTTGTTTAACAAATGTTTTGTACTCTCTGGAGAAGAAAAGTGAGTCTCCTTATGCATAAAGATAAAAAACAGTTCTAAGATGCATGTAAAATCTGAAATTAAGGCAATAGTGCAGTATAATATAGCCAAGAAGTACCAGGTAGATCCACAATTTCACGAGCAACTTACCCATTTCCACTGAAATCAAAGCGAAATGCATTCATCCCTTGCTTTGTCAATGCAGCTGCAAGATCAATCATGATGCTATCATCTTGAATAGATTAGGAACAAAATTATGTATGTTCCCATGAAAGTAAGGATTAATTTTCTACAGCTTGCATCAAAATTCAAAACATCCGACTAATTTAGCCATTCATGTCAGAGAGAGAACAAGGAAAAGCTTATTCAGAGCATGACATTATCCATGTACAGTACCTTGCAAGCCGCAAAGCCATGGCACAGGACTACAACCTTGTTCGACCCCGCGTGGTGCAGCATCCCCACAAGGTTCTCGCCATGCTTGTTCGCTACCACGACTCTCTGTTCCGGAGCGGCTGCTGTTCAGAAACAAAGATGGAGTCATCAATTCGGGGACCGGGGTGATAATCTCTCTGGCATGACAGTACTGCGAATCTTAGTCACCGGCCATCGTCTTGTTTACTTGCAACGAGAGCAGAAAAATCGCGGAAGTAATAATCCAGAGAAAGAGAGGCGCTCACGGAGATCAGGGGCATCTTTGGATGAGACGAGTGGTTGGGCCATGTTTGGCCGCCGCCGGCGACCTTGCACCCTCGGCGGGATCGGATCGGAGGACTCCCGTCTCCCGGCGTGGACCACGCCGCCGGGCTGCTCTTAGTAAGAGCAGGGAAGAAGGGATTCGTCGTCTGAAGGTCCTCGTTTTGATTAGGGCGTGGGCGTTGGATTGGAAATCCTAACAGACTCGTGCTCCAATTGCGTACAAGGTTACCAAATATATGATCTCCCACTATGGCGCTTCCTCATCTTCCGTTTCATATTCGAATTCGAACTTTCGAAGCAGCAAGGAGCATGAAGTCTCCGATTTTAGTTGGGTTTATGATCGCAACATGATGCAGGTGTGCAAATTACCAACATTATTACCAGAGCCACGACAAAGAGGGAACAATTCTTCCAATAAGAACCGTTGATGATTATTATTGAAACATAGGGAAAAACATTATTTTTGCCGAACAAAATTGGCAGGAAGAAATTACCTTTTTTCTCCTTTTTTATTTAGAAACTACTTGATTTTTTCGTTCAGCCTAGTTGCAAGATTTGCATGTTTCATAAATTCAAAACTAGTACATGTGTTTTCTTTTGAAATTCATTCAATCTATCTAAAACAAGGCCTAATAAAGGTCGAAGGCATGAACGCCATCATTTTTTTTCTTTGTTATGTTTGTGGAATTTGAAACCATAATGCACCTTCCAACAAAGAATTAATAACTATGAAAAGAAGTACAATTCGAAATCTTGCTTGATCTTAAGAAATATCATATAGATTTCACAAAAAAAAAATATCGTATAGAAGATGGATATGAACAATCATATCATATCTTGTTTAGCTTTGACAAGAAATCCTCTCCCATCACGAGTTTCCGTGGATACTTCAAACTTTTATCAGTTAGGGCAGCCGTTGCCTCTACAGGTAAGTCTACAAGTTTGTGAAACCATCAATATCTGTGACATGGACCTTTGGAGAACAAGTGAAGGTTGGGGCTACTAGTCACCCTGGTGCGTCTGAACTTTTTTAAGAAGTTTTTCCAGGAGACGCTTTTGAAAAAAAGAAGAAGTTATAGCTCCTCCAAACAGAGTAACTTGAACACCGTTTGGCCAATGAGTACTCCTTTCTTTCAAATGGAAAATAGAATTCTATTAACCATTTACGTAAACAAGTTCTGCTTCAGATCTTCGAGCTTCCTCACTGGTGTATATTTATCTATTTGAACATCGTCCACAAAGCGGGGTTCAACCACGTCCACGTGTACTTTTACGCACAGTAACTGCGGGAACCTAAACTATCGATGATAACTGATAAACACCATAGGCCTATTATTCTCCTGATATCATATTTCAATCCTTATATACAACACCTGGTACATCAATAATACTGCAGAAAAAACAAAGTAAGAAAAAAGGGATAACACTACAAACTACCGTAGAACAAACTCAAGAGACCGACGAGTTCACAGTACTCAGCACAATTCACTAAACCTTCACCGACGGCTTAGTATTACACCATAATCATCCTTAACCGAGCTACGCTAGGAGTGTTAAAAGGGGCCAGGAATATGTAAAACACTAACAGTGGAATAGATCAATTCACATCTTACATAAGAATAGCATAGCATAGCTAGTTGGAGCCATTATCAGCAGGTCAATTAGAATGCTTCGCAGCATCAATAAGCTTCTCCCAGAGTATCCCCGATCAAAATATCAGAACAAAACTGTTACATGGAGATTGGAACCACTCGGCCTTCTTACTGTCAAATGAAGAGACGTGATAGTGCAAAGAAACGCTAACGTTTGTGCCAACTAACAATGCGCATAGTTTCAGACGATGTTCTCACTGGACTGCCGGTGTGGAAAAAAAAATCGAGACCAGAAGGGCAGCCAATGTAACCATCACAAACGAGGGAGAGAATCTGCCCGAATGAACTCCTTGAGAAGAGCTTTCTCCTCATTTATCTTGTTCTTCTCAGTGGCAGTGCGTGGTTTGATCTTCCGCTTCTCTTCCAGCATCCATTTGTACAGATGCCGCTGCTCATCTTCGGATAGTGGTGGGAGAACCCTTTTGGGCACAGGTGCAGGAGTAGGATCTGGAGCCTTGGCAGTTGTACTTGCTGGGGATGACAATGCTGCAGCCGCAGCGGCAGCAGCAGCAGCCTGAGCATTTTTCTTTTCCTGGTCTCTTTTGTAGGTCTTGGCAAATACATAAACTGCATGTAACAAGCATGTCAACTTACTGCAGCATGTGATCAAACACAAAAACAAAACAAGAGTGCTAAACTAGTGCAAAATGCCTTTTGCAGTACCTTGCAGCGCCTCAAATGCCTGAATTGTCGTTTAATCAGCAGTGCTATGGAAGCAAACATAGTGTGGCAGAAATTCCTACATGTATTAAAACTCTAATGATAGTGGGGCAGGCATGCTTACATCATTAACAGATCACATATTAGCTTAGATTGAGTTGTTTGGCACACCTCAATGGCTTTAATTACTATCTTGAATTTGTGCAGGAAGTAGAGAAAACAACAGTAAAAGTTTAGGCGGGATGACATAAAAGCAACCAGTGCAATGTTATAATCAAGTACCTACCAGTTATTATGTTCAATTTGAAAGCTGATGTCAATGATTTTATGCTGTGTGCACTTATACATCTGCCAGATCATGACATGTGCCTTACAAGTAATTTCCTTCTTTAAAGAAGATAATAACCAACTAGATAGAAATCATAATGCATCCTTATCTCATGTGAACTCTATGGATCTCCATCCTATTCATCTCAACCTATATTACAAGAAAATCAAGTTGGCAATTAGTAACCTGGCATACCCAGGTAACCCAGCCATAAAAATAGTTGCGAATACACGATATCATGCCCTTTGAACTCCTTCGAAGAATGTCACTTGCATATGTGATTTATACATAATGGTGCAATCGGAAGCAATTATTGAACTCCCCTATATGGCAGATATAACTGCCTGAGATCCTCTGGAGTTCCCACTGTGCATTAGTTCACTTAGTGTCTCCTGCCATTTTCCTACTAAACAGACAGCATACACCACCTACTGCAGGACCATATTCTTTAGAAACTTCCAACCACTGCGTAAGCATCACATTTAAATTCCAAATGGCTGAGATTGAATTCTATTGGTTCATTTCAACTCCATAGCATGTGCTAACATTGGTACCACCAAATTCCAAGTCATGAGCATTAAGTACATCAATGATGAATTTCACTTAACAATCAAATGTTAGGTCTCTTGTACCATACCCTTCTGTTTTTCCATCTATAACATAGAGAAATTTATACTAGGCGGTGCCACTAATATAATTTTGTCTCCCGAATGAAAGTAAAACTCTTAGGGTGTGTCCAACGGACTGTCGAAGTCGGCAGCAGCTATCGGAATCAGACAGAGAGAGAGAGTGTGGAAACATGACCTGCACCTATGAAGCAGGCGCTAGTCTTGCACTTCAATTGATGTACACTGTGTCTCTGCTCTTCACACGCTACCATGGCATGCCAATCAAGTTACTTTTTTATTTTATTTGAGCACCACCTCAGCTAGCGATTTGAACACACCACTGCGGACGCCCTTAAAGATCTAAATTTTACTCCCGCCACAAGACAACATGCAGATTTCAACAAATAAAATCATCCATATCTTAGGAGCTAAACATTTAGTCCCTTTGACATTGATGGCACAAGATAATAAACCGATCTATTTCCTTTTTTTCCATCAGCTACAAATTAACAACGACATGGCTGGCCATCCAATTTCAACCCCAGCATTTATACAAGAGAAATGTCATGTCTTTGCAAGAAACACCAGGACCGTCCTGAGGTTATCTAATTGCACAATCATGAAGCGTAAAACTACCACAAGCGCAAATCACCTGTGAGTTGTGACAACATCTAGCATCTAACCATTAATGTCCGCCGCACAATATTCGTAGCCCATAATCTACAAAGTGAAGCCGAGGAACATTAGGAATCTGGTCCCAGAGCACCAAATCCCATCAAATATAACTGCAGCAAGCGCGAGAACTGACACAAGAGGTCGAAGATGGCGTGTAAAGGGGAGAGATCGGTCGAGGTTGTTTTTTTCCTCTCTCACCTCCGATGAAGACGTTGGTTGCGAGGAGGAAGGGGAAGATGCGGCGCATGAAGACCGCCTTCGCCGCCGAAGGCGCTTGCGGAGGCGCGGCGATATCGGGCTTGGCGCCGGCGGCCATCGCGTCGGGACAGTATGGGAAGATCGAGGACGGCCGTGCGCACGTTTGGGACAGCGGCGGCGGCAAGACGACTGCGTCACTCCGTGCAGAAGCAACGACCGAATGACGGTTCAACCTTAACTCTTTGAGATTGAGAGTTTTTGCCACTCTAAACTTAGGGTCTGTCTGGAAACACACAATTAAAGTTTAGCTAGTTAAAATTTTAGAGTTAAATTTTAGCTAGCTAAAAAGTTACATAACTAAATTTTAGCTAGGTGTTTGGATGCACCAGCTAATAGGCTCAATTAAACTTTAGCTAGCTTTAACTATGTTGAAGTAGCTAAAACCAGCTAAACTTTAGCTAAAATTTTAGCTAACCTGTTTGGACGCATGACAATTAAATTTAGCTAGCTAAAGTTTAGTTGGTGCATCCAAACATGCCCTTATAAGCTCTATATGTCATTTTCGTCTATTTGAAGTACAAACGGTATTAAATCGCTGGTTTGAGAAAGTCACAAATATCCTTACTTCTAAATATATAACTAATTTTTTAAACATCTTAATGACCTCAAATGAAAAAACTCAAAACTAAAGAGTTGTAGACTTTAACAATATCTACAATTATTGTATAAAAGTATATTTATTTAATTCTATAAAATAATGATTTGATATGATTAATATGTATTAAAAATCATATTTTTTTTATAAAATCAAATGAAGCTAATTTTTACACAAGTATTGAGTTTTTTCATTTGAGTTTATTAAGATGTTTTTAAAAAATTAATTGCAGATTTAGAACCGAGGGTATTTTCACTTTTTACACCAGTAGTTTAACATTATTTGCACTCAAAATAGACGGTGCTAGCTCCAAGTTGTACCATCACTTGTGTGCGTGAGCTAGCATTTTTTAAAGCATTTTCTAAGGGTATATTTACCTCACTGTGTCCTAATCCATATGTAAAGAATCCAAAGAATCATTTCATCTAGTGGCATTTAGATAATCGCATTTTACTTTGAGTTTTTCCTCTTTATAGTATCACTATTTATTATAAATCGATCATGCACTTTGTTGTGTCTTTGACCAGCAAAACAAAAACCATATCTTATACTTTTGCCTTGAGTTCATAGGGTTTTGTTTTTTTCTCTTCTTTTCTAAATGTGGAGCACTTGATCACCATCTTCTGCCCATCTCCATCACCTTGAGTGCATATCTTGCTCCACCTTAGATGTGAATCAATCAGTATCATAAACAACATCATAGTAGAAGGTTCGTTCACTTGGTTGTATCAATTATCTAAAATCAAACTAGGGCTTCCAAACTCCTACGTGCTTCGTGGGCTGCTATCCTGTATGCCGTTGCTCTTCGTGTTTCTAGAAGTGGGGTTTTGTCTTTGAGTTAGGTCCCTGTGCGAACTTTCGCATCCACGTGTTTGCTTCTAGAAGTACTTTTGTTTTCCTTTATGTTACATGTGCAACATTGTAATTTCGTTATAATCATAATGAAATTCGATGTTGACTGTTCTAGATATTTTTTACTTGCTCTTACAAATTTCACACTTGGATAATCTAGCCGGCTTGGAGATGTTAATAATATATTGTAGATTTTTGCATAACTAGAAAAGTTACTTAATGCTCGTAGCATTAGCAAGCTGAAGGTTTTTAGCAATTTTGCAAACGTGGAGCATAGAGACAAAGAAAATAGACAATAACTATGTGTAATGACGTGAATGCACTGGTGAGATAAATAATTATGTGAGTAGAAAAATAGTGTCTTTTGGCTCTACCATAGTGTTAGCATAGATATACTACTACTAGTACTAAAGGGCTCCACCTAGGCAAACTTAATGCTTAATTAATTTATAAACGGCTGAACCCTAGTCCACCTCCGCACGCAATCTTATCCTTAGCCGAAAGAGTTCAACTACCTGTGGACATGGTTAATTGGTTACCATCAGGAAAGCAAGGACATGATTACCATCACGATTCACGAAAGCAAAGAAATATAGTACATGCGAGCTGACATGAGGTCACTAGCCACCTCATGCTGTCCCTTGCAAGCTGGGCTAAAGTTTATTCCATATCCACATCGAACTTTTGAATTAGAATTTTCGAATTAGAAAGATTAAATATGAACTGATTATAAAACTAATTATAGAAACCGTAACTAATTTATAAGACGAATCTATTAAACCTATGTAATCCATCTTTATCACATTTTTTTACTGTAGCACCATATTATTAAATCATGGAATAATTAGACTTAATAGATTCATCTCGTTAAATTAGTCTTCATATATATAATTAGTTTTGTAATTAGCTTATATTTAATACTATAAATTAGTGTCATCTTTGATGTAATCTTTGATGTGATAGGGACTCAACTTTAGTTTTTTTAACCAAACGGACGTGAAATGTCGTCTCTTATCCATTTACTTGGCAACGGTCATTAACAATTTCATCCATCTCATTCATCTATTTGTTGCCAGCGAAGAAGAAAACTACTGATTCCCAATCATGGTACCCAGTGCAGTCTTGACAAGTGTTTGTGTTCAGAAGAGAGCATTGAGCAAGAAAACTACTGCAAGAAACAAAGCTCTGATTCCAGATCTGGTTGGCATACTAGGAACTTTTCGATTTCCTGAATTGCTATGTAGTGAATGAATGCTAACAGTTCCTGAATGTCTATGTACTGATGAACGCTAGCATTGTTTACAGTTCCTGAATCTCTATGTACTGAATGAATGCTAGCAGTATTTACAGTTACCAACTCAATCCATTGCTGGACAAAAACGGCAACAAGAAATTATAACAGGGAAGTTCCGTTGCTGATTCACCACCCCGGATGAGCCTTAATTTATAGCAGTTCAGCCATCAGTGGCGATATTTTTTTCACCAAGTGCTCATGATGGATTAAATCTGTTTCTCAGTGGTTGAATGAGGCACGTTGACATATAATGGGCAGCCAACCGTCGTCAGGATTCAGGAACCTTGTGCAGCTCAAGCTATCCCATTACTGCTTAATCTTCCACTGCCGTGTTGAAGACGAAACTAGGGAAGACGGTGGTGATGTCCCTGAATTTTTAAGGAGCATGAAATCAGCAAGTATTGCTTTAAATGAAAAAAAATCAGCAAAGCAAGCTATCTTGAAATTCTTCCTTGTAATTATGAATCACTTTTTCTGTGCAGATTTTTTTTTCCAACGATTGAACATCTGAATATGCTTGACAGAACATCATGCTAACCTACTTTTCATAAAGATAAGGACATCAGGTGCAACCTCAGATAAGGGAGTGTCATGTTCTTTAACAGGTTAGGGTGGCGTAACACAAATTCCTTCCACTCTTCTTGATTTATTTTTCCATCCTTATCGGCATCAGCATCTTCAAATGTCTGGGGAATTGAGTCCAAAAAATCAGCACTGCACACACACAGACAAAGAAATCCCCCACCCCCTTGGGGGCATTCGTGTTGATTATTACCTACCTTATCTATAATGGCCTCAAGTAGGTCATCTGATAATTTCACATCAGATTCCATCAAAATAGCAATTACCATTTGCTTAACCTATAAGACAAGCCATGGAAATTAGCCACTTTACTGAAATTATTATACTAGAAAAGAATCTTCATAAAAGGTATGGATAGATGCAGAACATCTTTGCGACCTTACCTCTTCACGTTCAATAAACCCAGTTTGCCTCAAGTCATACAACCTAAATGCAACTGAAACATGTAATATATATAGCTACAAATATAAATATCAATATGCCTAGATATATTATTATATTGACCATAGTTTCTGCAATTAGCATACATACAATCGATCTTGTCTTCCATTGGTGCCAAGGGGTGGAAGACACTTAGGACATGAATAAACTCATCAAAGTCAATCACACCATTTTTCTTCTCATCAAATAAATCAAAAACCTGGATCATGGAGACAATCTTAGTTTCATGTCATTATCTATGCTGACAGCTTGCGATGTAAATAAATCAAGAATTATAATATTTTTACCAAGAGAAAAGCACAGTAAACACTCACCCTATCAAGAAAAAGATTCTCCTCGCTTGGAGTTTTGAACAATGCCAGCTGAAGTTCTTCCTGAGGAAGCATTCAACAGTGGAATGGTTAAGAAAAATTAATATGACATTGAGCATCCCTCTAGTTGCATGGAAAAAAAAAGCAAGTGCATTCAAATTTTGTATTCTAATTTGACTATTGTGCACCCCAAAATGTTAATGTGCACACAGACGATGTTGCTGAAAATGTAAGACTTTGAACTGCATCACACACAAAAAAAGGTTGCTGCTGTGTTAGTTTAATAAAAAAAATTGTGATTCCATGCTTCACGAATCAAAACTTTCAACCTTGGTATGGCAGAGAAAGGAACATGACAACCAAGCGTACCGAGCTGCGGGTGTTATCCTAGGACCCAATGGCACACGCAACATGGGAAAATTCAGACAAAATTTTATAATGCACTGATGTGTGCCTGCCACATGACAGTCTCCAATCGACTCAGAAAGAAGAATATGATATATTGATATTGTCTTAACTAATCCACCCTCAGGAAATAATCCAGTCCATTGCATGCCGTGCGACAATTCAAGATGTATGTGTGTACTAAATTGCACGTCACCGTCAATGGCCAAACATACTCTTCAATGATGCAGGGATGACAAAGTGTCACTATCCCAGGTTCTCCGCGGCCTAAAGGAACCAAACAAATCCCATCTTCCAAGTGCAGCAAGGAATGTTTCATTCAAAGAAACTGATGTTCAAAACAACCACAAAACACGTCATGAATGGCAAGAATATGCACGGTGGATACAGTAATTGAAGAGGGATACCTTGTTGGAATTAGATCTCCTACTGTTAGGCCCAACGGACTAACAGGCCTAGGTCTGCGCCCTGATCGGGGGCGCCCAACCTTGTGGTTGGTGGGCCCCCGTCGCACAGTGCTATAAAGATAAGGTGGGGGCCGGGGCGCAAGACACGTCTCACGAGGTTCACCTGGCCGCCGCCAACACCCCACCGACATCTAAACCCTAACCCGATCCAGAGGGGCGCTGCCAGCGACGGGAGGCGACCACTAACGCGACACCGACGCCCATGGCCGACGGCGGTTCCAACCCTAACACCGCCGCCGCCACTGCACCTCCTCCGGTTGATGGATCCGGTCTGCATATGATCTCTCTCTCTCTCTCTACATCTCTCTGCATCATCATGAACTGCACACTGTTATCAACTAGAACCCGTTCTACCTAATGGATCCGCTCCTAGACGATCCTAGAACACTATCAATGGTATCAGACGCCTCCTACGGAGGGGATCCACTCGGATCAGAGCCTAATCGGCTCAACCGATCGAAACCCTAACCCTAAATCTCAAGAACAGAGAAAGGAATTAGGGAGAAGAACCAGAATGGACGTCGGATCAGCATGAACGAAAACCAAATTGAAACCCTAATTACACAGGGAAACCCGATCCGAATCAAAACGAATCAAGAACACCCGAACCCACTCTTACCTCTGCCTCGGGCGGAATGAACCGGCACCACAGCCGATCCGTTCGACGGCGGCGTGCTCTGCCGAGGGCGAGCACGCTTGCCGGCGAAGGGGCCGGCGGCGGTGCTCCTCTTCTCCGGCCCGGGGGTGACGCCTCGGGCGCTCTCTCTCGCTCTCAATCGGCTGCTGTGAAGGACGGCGCGGGGAGACAGGAAAGAAGGTGGGAGAGAGGGGGAGCAGTCGGCGCCGCCGGCGGCTTGCACACCCGTGCGCGCCGTCGGGTTCCTCCCGGCCGGCTCCGTCGGGCCGCTGCTGCCGCCGCCGCCCTGCTCTGCGCAGAAAGGAGAAAGGAGAGAAGAAGAATGAAGCTAGGGTTTGGGGGGAGCCGGCCGAACGCCGGTTTTGTTCCCGCGAGAACGCCGCGTGGCCGTCCGATCTGGGATTCCTAGATCCGACGGTCGGCGGTCCATCCGTGGCTGTTGAGCCGCCTTTCAGCCCAGGTGGGTGGGCGCATTCCCAGCCCAGGCCCACGTTGCGGCCTGGGCGGGTGAGGGGAGCCCCGCGCGCGGCCGGTTGGGCCGTTTTGGCCTCTGGGCCGATTCGTTTGCCCCGGCCTGCAAATGAATAGTGTTGTTTTTCCATTTTATTTTCCAGAAATTAAAATGAATTGAATTTGAATGATTCCGAATTGGAATTTTATCCAACGATAATTTTCGTTCAAAGAATGATAATAATAGTAAGAATCACATGAATAATATTTTGGAAAATAATATTCCAGAAACAGTTATGAATTCCTTTGTATTTGAATAAATTTGAACCGAATTTTGATGAATTTCCCTCTATTCAAAATTTTATCCAACGATAATTTTTGTTTAGAGAACAATACAAATTGAATTTTTTTCTGGAAAATAAGATTATGAACAATTTTATTGTTTCCGCTGCGAAGAAAACATTGAATTTCTCTCTTGATTAAATTTGAACCAACGGGATAATTTAATTTTGAGTGAATTATGAATTTTTCGATAATTTTGATGAAATTATAATACTATTATTTTCTGACCAACGTTGTTAATAACATTATTATAATGAATTGCTATGCATTAATTTTACTTCTGCCCAACGGTGATGTATAATTTTGTATAGATGAATTGTATGTTTAAAATTTGACCAACGTTGAATTAAGACATGCAATTTATATGATGAATGTTTCTCACTTTTTTTTGGATACATTTCAGGAGTTAAAGGAATGATGAATATTAACAACATTCCTCCACTAAACGGCACCAACTACCGTGTGTGGCAGGAGAAGTACGAGCTGGAACTTGCATTGGCAGAAATTGATCTTGCCATTACTTCACCGTGTCCTACTATTCCAGAGGAACCGGAGAAGAGAACTGATGAAACTGACGAAGCATTTAACGCCTGAAAGCGTGACTTTGCTGAAGCCAGAATGAAATATGACATTGAACACAGGCGTTGGATTCAATCCAACAGAAAATGCCTGTTGGTGGCGAAAGTCACCATTGAAGACCAAATCCGAGGGTCTATCCCAGAATGCATCACCGCCATTGACTATCTCGAAAGGGTAAAGAGTCAGTTTAGTGGGTCTTCCAAGGCCACAACAAGCACTATGATACATAAACTTGTATCTGAAAAATACAATGGTGGTGGTGTGCGTCAGCACATATTGAAAATGAACACCATGGCAGCAAAATTAAAGACAATGGATTTGGGGATCAATGACAAGTTCCTCATTCACTTGGTCTTTCTTTCTCTGCCAAAAGAATTCGAAATTTTTGCTGTGAACTATAATATGATGCCTGAAAACTGGGATATTGAAAAGCTCATTGCAATGTGTGTTCAGGAGGAAGAGAGACTTAAATCCTCACAGGGTGACTCAGCTCATCTTGTGAAGGACAATAAAAGAAAGAATTATTACAAAGAAACCACAGGGGAAACCCCAGTGGAATAAAGGCTCTCCCTCCAAGCCACAAGAAAATGCAATTGCAAAGGGAAAAGAAAAGGACTCTCAGGATGAGGACTTCAGAAAATATGGCAATGCTGAAAAGACCAGTGCAAGGAATACTTCAAAAGAGGGCATTACAAGAGAGATTGCCCAGTCTACCTGAAAAAGCTACTGAAGAAAGGTGATGATACTATCACATTTATAGATGAATCCCTGTTTTTATGTTATTCGAACACCACTTGGTGGATTGATTTAGGTGCAACAATTCACGTTTCGAATTCATTACAGGAGTTAAGGGGGAGGAGAACCCTGCAAAGAGGAGAAAGAACGATTAAAGTTGCGAATGGAGTACAAGCTGGAGTTAAAGCCATTGGCGATCTAGCTTTAGAATTAAAAGATGACTTTGTACTTAAGCTTAGAAATGTACTCTATGTTCCCTCTTTGCGTAAGAATTTAATAAGTGTTTCGAAACTCGATGATGATGGATTTGACTGTCATTTTGGTAATGGCAGATGTGAAATATTTGATAATAATGATAAGTGTCTTGGTCTTGCCTTCCGATAAGACAAACTTTATTTATTATCTCTTGCTGAGAATGTGAATCATGAATGTGATGTTGTGAATGATGTGAATGTCTCCCAATCTACAAATGAGAACAAGAAGCGGAAGAGAAATGAAAGCGTCTCTTCGAAGCTATGGCATTGTCGTTTGGGCCATATTTCGAGGGGGAGAATAGAACGCTTAGTGAAACAATCGATTCTTCCGCACTTAAAATTCTCCGATTTAGAACAATGTGTTGATTGTATCAAAGGAAAATATGTTAAGAAAATAAAGAAAGATGCTAAACGAAGCACGAGAGTATTAGAAATAATCCACATGGATATTTGCAGTCCATTCCCAATGAAAAGCGTGGATGGTTATGATTCGTTCATAACATTCACGGATGATTACTCTCGTTATGGCTATATTTATCCAATTAAAGAAAGAACAGAAGCATTGGATAAATTTAAGATATTTAAAGCCAAAATTGAAAATCAACACAACTTGAAAATAAAGATAGTTCGATCAGACCGTGGTGGAGAGTATTATGGGCGACATACCCCGTATGGCCAAATTCCAGGTCCTTTTGCAAGGTTCCTACACGAAAATGGCATAGTCGCTCAATACTCCACACCGGGGGAGCCTCAGCAGAATGGAGTGGCTGAAAGAAGAAACCGTACCCTAATGGATATGGTGAGAAGCATGATAAGTTACTCCACACTACCGGTTGGTTTATGGATGGAGGCACTGAAAACCGCCATTCATATACTTAATCGAGTATCAAGCAAGTCGGTGCAGAAAACACCGTATGAATTATGGACAGGAAGAGAACCCTCAATTAAACACTTACGAGTGTGGGGCTGTCCAGCTGAGACAAAGGTTTTTAACCCAAATATTGAAAAGTTAGACTTTAAGACCATCAGCTGCCATTTCATTGGCTATCCAGAAAGATCGAAAGGATATCGATTCTATTGTCCTGATAGATACACAAAATTTGTTGAAACAAGACACGTTGTGTTCTTGGAGGATGATATGATCAGGGGGAGCAAGGTAACACGTGAAATTAGCCTTGAGGAGAAGCGGGTACATGTACCCACTCCGATGGTTGAAGAGTCATACTTTACGTTACCTGCTACCGATGTTGCACCAGCAGTACAGGACGTTGTGGTGACAACACCTGTTGTGAATTCTCCCATAGCGACAACGAATGAACAAGAGGAACCTGTCCATCAGGAGCCTGTAGAACCAAATGTCGCTAATAAGGAAGAACAACAAAAGCCCATAGTGGACCAAGTTCCAGAGGCCCCTAGAAGGTCTCAAAGAACTAGAAGGTCAGCTATTCCAGATGATTATGAAATTTATGAAACTGAAGAATTCCATATGGAAGATGACCCTATAACTTTTGAAGAAGCCATGAGAAGCGAATTCTCATCGAAGTGGCTTCAGGCCATGGAAGATGAGATGAAATCTATGAATACCAATAAGGTTTGGGTTCTAGAAAATATTCCTAAAGAAGCTAAGAAAGTAGGCTCCAAATGGGTCTATAAGACGAAATATGACTCCCAAGGGAATATTGAAAGACATAAAGCACGACTTGTGGCTAAGGGTTTTACCCAAAGAGAAGGGATTGATTACAATGAAACTTTTTTCCCAGTTTCTTGTAAAGATTCTTTTAGAATTATTATGGCACTTGTGGCTCACTATGATCTAGAATTACATCAGATGGATGTAAAAACCGCATTCCTAAATGGAGATTTGGATGAAAATGTCTATATGGCACAACCGAAAGGTTTTGTCGTAAAAGGAAAAGAGAATATGGGATGTCGTCTGAAAAGATCAATTTATGGTTTGAAACAAGCTTCGAGACAGTGGTACTTGAAGTTTGATAAAACTATAAAGGGTTTTGGGTTTATAGAAAATGTCGAGGACAATTGTGTCTATGTGAAATTTAAGAATAAGAAATATATATTTCTGATCCTATATGTAGATGATATCTTACTTGCTAGTAGTGATGTCAATCTGCTATCGGAAACGAAAAAATTCTTGTCCTCGAACTTTGATATGAAAGATCTCGGTGAAGCTTCGTTTGTCTTGGGAATTGAGATTCATCGAGATAGAAGAAAAGGGGTATTGGGATTGTCGCAGAAGGCATACATAGAAAAAGTTTTGAAGAAATTTGGTATACATGCATGTAGTCCATCTCCTGCTCCGATTGTCAAGGGCGATAAATATGGGGAACATCAGTGTCCCAAGAACCAATATGAAATTATCAAATGAAAGTGGTACCGTATGCTTCGGCAATTGGAAGTTTGCAATATGCTCAAACGTGTACGCGCCCTGACATAGCTTTTGTTACCGGGTTACTTGACAGATATCAAAAGAATCCAGGAATTGAACATTGGAAATTAGTGAAGAAAGTCTTGCGTTATTTGCAAGGTACGAAAGGTCTCATGTTAACATATGAAAAATCTGATTCCCTGCACATAGAGGGGTATTCAGATTCCGATTATGCTTGAGATGAAAGAAAATCCACATCGGGATATATCTTTACTCTTGCTAAAAGGGTGATATCATGGAAAAGTTCGAAACAAACAGTGACTATGTCCTCGACAATGTACGCCGAGTTTGTAGCTTGTTATGAGGCCTCGGGCAGGTAAATTGGTTGAAGAAATTTGTACCCGGATTGAAAATAATTGAAAGTATAGAAAGACCGATGCGGTTGTATTGTGATAACAACCCAACGGTAGAATATGCTCACAACAATAGGTCAAGTGGTACTGCCAAACACATTGACATAAAGTATTACGTTGTGAAAGATAAACTTCGGGATCATATCATAAATCTTGAGCATATACGAACAGAAAAGATGTTAGCGGATCCGCTCACAAAAGGCCTTCCACCCAGTGTGTTCAGAGGACACATAGCCGGCATGGGTTTAAGGGAGAGCCTATAATTCCCGAACAACAAGAAGGGCCCAGAATGATGAAAACTTTATTTCCAAAATAGAAAGGAGTATAATAGATGTTAGTCTAATGACATGAATTGTTGTGACGATGAAGCATGCTCTATATACTGATCTGTGATGGAATTGAAAAAAATTGGAATATTGAACTCGAATGAGAATTGAAGAATAAAAGAATTATGTGAGATCTAGGGGGAGAATGTTAGAATTAGATCTCCTACTGTTAGGCCCAACGGACTAACAGGCCTAGGTCTGCGCCCTGATCGGGGGCGCCCAACCTTGTGGTTGGTGGGCCCCCGTCGCACAGTGCTATAAAGATAAGGTGGGGGCCGGGGCGCAAGACACGTCTCACGAGGTTCACCTGGCCGCCGCCAATACCCCACCGACATCTAAACCCTAACCCGATCCAGAGGGGCGCTGCCAGCGACGGGAAGTGTCACCGACGCCGGCGAGCACCCAGAGCACCTAGATGACGACAGAGGCGACCACTAACGCGACACCGACGCCCATGGCCGACGGCGGTTCCAACCCTAACACCGCCGCCGCCACTGCACCTCCTCCGGTTGATGGATCCGGTCTGCATATGATCTCTCTCTACATCTCTCTGCATCATCATGAACTGCACACTGTTATCAACTAGAACCCGTTCTACCTAATGGATCCGCTCCTAGACGATCCTAGAACACTATCATACCTATCTATAATATTTTTTAATATTATGGAATTAGAGAAATGAAATTCGGATGCACCTTGTGGATGAGGCCGTCGTCGATGATGGAGCAGCTGATCTTCTTGTAAAGCTCGAAGAGCGCCTCCACCTCGTTCACCGAGACTGCTTTAGTTCACGTCAGTTCAATAGATACAGAGTGAGATGAAACGGCATTGCGAGATGGAGGCGGAGAAACCAAGGAAGAGGATTTTTTTTTTACAGCATTGGGACTCGTCGGCGAGGCGTGCGAGCTGGCGGAGGCTGAGGGAGGTCCATCCACGCGCACCGACGCGGCGTAGGAAAGGTCTGTAGTGGTTGCTCCGACTATTGTTCTCGGCGGCGAAGAAGGTGGGAGCGGAGGAGGACGCGGCCGCGCCGAAGCGGCGCGAGGCAGAGGAGCCAGAGTCGGGGCAGAGATCCGCGAGGCAGTCGGTGAAGGCGAAGAAAACGGCCTCGGCGATGGCGATGAAGGGGAAGAAGACCGCGCAGAGGCGCTCCCCCAGCGAGAGCGAGCTCCCGGACCGCTGCCCCGCGACGAAAACAGGCGAGGAACCATGAGATGAGATGAATCCAGAGTAGAGAAGAGATCCTGGCCGCGAAAAGGGTGGGCATTGCAGCCACCTGGCAGGCACCTACCACGTCGCCGGAGGAGAAGCGGAAGCCGAAGCGGGAGTCCATGGCGAACGGGCGCCCTGGGGTGAACTGAAAAGGCTGCGGCGCTGGTGCCGGTGCCGCCTCGGTGGCTCGTGGCATTCGTGCGCCGCTTTCTTTTTTTGGGCTGTTAAACAACAATAAACCGATCTCGATGGCGGCAGGGAACGGGAGGTGCTTTTGGGTGGGTGCCTCTGCCTCTGCCACTGCCAGTGCCAGTGCGAGTGCGTGTTGCTGCCTCTGCCTGGATCCGTCGCCACTCGCCGCGTGGCACCCATCAGTGGTGTGGTGGTAGTGGGCTGGTGGCAGCGTCGTGTGTGTCTCCAGGTACAAGACGAGCTTGCCTTGGTTGGGTTGAGTTGAGATGCGGTCGGTGTGATGCGAGATCGATCCGTCCCGATTTTCCCCCTCCCAGTACAAACACAAAGGCGGCGCCAATCACACAGCACTTGAGTTTCAGTGCCATTGGTGATTGGTTCTGGCTCTCTGAACTGATGTGAAGTCACATCCTACCGATACCGAAAACTCGACGCCTGGGAGGCTAATAATTTGGAGAGCCAATGTTCTCTAAATGCTGAGACGGAAGATCTGACAGCTACTCCCTCCGTCCCAATTTAAATATTGTTTTTTTTCATATCATATATTTAACTTCATTTATACAAAATACGAACAATATTTATATCTTTAAATAATTTTGTTAAAAAATTAGATTTAAATTTTTTTTTCGATGATACTAATTATGTAACATAAGTACTAATATATTTTTAATATATATTTAATTAAAAGTATTTCTCAAGAAGTGAGAACAACAATTATTTAGAACGGAGAGGGTACCTGCTAAGCTCAAGCTTAGCTTTACTGCTGGTGAGCTTATATCCTCTGATGAGGAGAGGCCTCCAGCAGAGCTCACACCTTGGTGAAGTTAGGGCTCTCTTGCGGGATGTGAGAGACTGTCTTCTCTGGTTGTCGTCTGTATCCAGTCTAGTAGAAAATGTTTATCATCTTGAGTCTAGTTGAAAATGTTTTATCATCTTGAGCTTAGGCACTTCTTGGTGGATGGGTCCCATCTAAATGCTTGTAATGTTTAAAATTATAAAAAGAACGACCAGCTTATCAGCCCAGTTCATTTGAACTTAGCAACCCAACTTATCAGTCATGGTGTAGTGTTTTTCTCTCACAACAAGACAACATCATAAACCAATCATCCACAGAAATCAATCAACCAACCAGGATCAAGCAACTGCACAATCAAATATGAAAACAGGAATACCAAGAGCAGCAGCACTTAAATTACACGGCTTAACTCACTACCAGCTTTGAGCATAAAAGAGTACTAGATTGTATATAACTATAATCATTGTGCGCACAATAAGATTACCGAACCAATAACGTCAGGTGAGGATTCATTTCTTTTTATTTATCGGCGCGAAAACTGGAAAAGTATAAATAACAGGACCTGGTTTGACGCAAAGAAAGGCTTTTGCATTCATTGACTTGGGAGCTGAATATACAGGCTTATACAGGAGGGATCGTCTCTAACAACATGGACCTCAAAAGGCAAAATATACAACTGGGCCCAGTGTCGGGTTACAATTTGACGACGGAAGGAATTTGCCCTCACAAGAACCACCTCCAGCAATCTAGGGTCAAACTACATGGAAGGTAGCAGTGCGGCACCAAAATGGTACGAGAAATAATTATCTACCTGACACTCAGGAGGCTACAATTAGCTCAAATTCGAGAATAAAGAGCACTATCATCCGCACAACTTCCACAGCACGGACGCCTACAAAAAGATAGGAAGGTTATCAGAAAACTGAAAACAGAGGCCCTGCCATTTTACAAATGCTCCAGCAGCAAATAAGGCAAAAAAAAAGAGAATAAAATTCATTTGGTGCCAGAAAGCTTGAGAAAAAAAAATATGCAGAAAGTTGGGGGTGGGAGGGAGAAAGAGTAGATTGATATACCCATGAGAACTTATATAAGGAATAAACAGTCAAAATGTGCTCAGGGTTTTAATTCAAAATTCTTGTATAACTTAAATGCAAACAAAATTGTGGCAAACATCAAGGAGCATGTCTGAATAGTAGATACCTGTACAAGTGACTTTACAAGGGGAAGGGATGCTCTTCAGAAATACGGGCCCAGTATGGTTCATCATCATCCTGGTCCAGAATTTGAGGGGTGAGCATATACACCGCCTTGAACAACAGGCCTCTGCTGTTGCTGCTGCTGCTGCCGAGACTGTTGTAGCTGCACCTGGCCACCAAAGCCACCATGTCCATGTATAGGCACACCGCCAGACATTTGCCTTTGCAACATGCTTTGGCTGGATGATGGCAACAGCTTATCACTTCCAACAAAGGTGTCTTGAGGTGAGCTAGCTAGCTGCGAGGTTGAGGTAATTGCACTTGGGTCATGGGCCGACTCTTGTTTCCGCTGGCTTATAGATGAGATGCCTGGGCTACCAGGATCTGTACTTCTTGCAAGTGAGGCAGATGACATTACCTGGTTATGTTGTACTTGGTCAACAGGTAATTCAATCCTGCCATCTGTGTTCACATGACGATTTTGTTGCATTATCAACCGTTGAATATTATTCTGTGATGGATTCATGTACCGTAGTTGCTGCTGCTGCTGCTGCTGTGCCAACTGTGAAGGTGAATGAAGTGAACCTTGTTGGGAAGTTAACAAGGTATGGTTGGAAGAACCCTTGACTGTGCCCTGATTACTAATATCTGGTGTCTGCATTGGAGACAGAGGCATCTGAGAAGTGTATACCTTTGGTTGATTCCCAGGTTGAGGTATTGATGGGATTGATCCTTTACTACCAACAAAATGCCCTGGACCCTGTTGCGTCACATTCTTATCAGGAACTTGATTTTTACAGTTTGTTGATATGCCACTGGCTTGAGTAACATCCACAGGACTCTGGTGCACCATGTTCCCTCGGCCTAAGCTCTTCATAAGCTTAGCTTGCTGACTGCCTTGATTTCGTTGCTGTTGATTTTGTCTAGGCTGCTGCTGGCCCTGTTGCTTCTTCTGTTTATGTGAAGTAGTGGCTGAAGGCTGATGGGGAAGCATTGGGTTACCTTGTGCATTTTGTGCAGGATGTTGCTGCTTATGCTGTGGCTGTGTAGCTGGGATTACACCGGTTGCAGATCCTTGGCTCTGCTGTTGCATCTGTGAGCCATTCTGTACAGCTGATACTGCACTGGCTCCAGATAGTGGGCGCTGTTGTTGGGGCATCATTTGTTGAATATGTCTCTCTTTAGCCAAGCGCATAGCATAAGCCTGCTGCTGCTGTGGATTTGACTGGTTTGTTCCATGGGTATGAGGAAGGTGTGTGTTTCCATACATGTGTGATTGTTGTGGCATCTGATGAGGTTGGGACTGCTGGACAGGGAAAGATTGAACAGGTGAAGATGCCCCAGTGTTGGAATATGGTGGACTGCTGAAATGCACAGCATGATTATTTCCTTGTGATACTTGTAACTGAAACTCTGGCATCATCATCTGTCTTTGCTCTTCTGAATTCTGGCCAGGCTACAAGAAACAGATGATAGTATTAGTAACTGTAAAAAAGCACAAATGAAAACTCTTCATGTCACAACAGAAACTAAGCCTTTTATTTGACACAATAGTAACCAGTAAACCTTTTTGTGTCAAGTTAGTATTAGTAGTAACAAGAATTAATATCCTAGGTCATGGTTCTAGCATAGGAACTGCTAATTTCATCACGCTATGTAAATACAGTTCTTTGGATACACTCCATCAGCTCAAATATCTATTAAATGCTTCGTCCCATAGTCCCATGTCTAGAGGTTCGCCGAATATGTACGAAATTCAGAACCCATCTCAAAATAACATTGGAGAATCTTTTCTTCAATCCACTCAAATGCCAACCCCCACCACACCATGTCCACATACATCATCATTTTGGATTTGATCTTTTGTTCAATAGCCACAGATCCAGTGTTGAATAAGCTTTTCTTCACTCATTGACACACCTTACCCTCCTCACTACACAACATACATATCTCATCTCAACTAAACTTAATTGTTGAATGTGTCATCTTTACGTCATTCCATTGGATCGCTACAAGGCTGGTCATCGCCCTGTAGAAAAATTTAGCTTTTGTGGTTCCTGTTATCATGTTACTTCCTACCAAACATAGGCGCCACCTTTATGAGCACACACAATGACAAAAAATTCTTAACTGATGTCAAGGAATATTATCAATTCAAAGAGATTATTAGAACAGAACTATATATAAGAGGGTCACAAATTTGCTGCTCAACATACCATCATTTGACCATTTTCCTTTGATGTCCCACTGACATATAGCGATATTTCAAGCCCTTCAAGAAAGAAGATTAATTGTTGTCTCCCCGATTAATTTGTTCTCTGGCTACATCACTGGAAGTGCTTTCGGTATTTTCTACTTCTATTCTTACTTTGTAAGACTTTCGCTAATCCTACTTTAACCATTTTTTCATTAAACCCAACTGTTTGCCTAAACAGAACAATGTTTAAATGGTAAATGAAGGTCAGCCATGTCATTTAGGCCCTAAAGAAATTTAACAGTTGAACCATTTAAACCCGTTTAAACCATTGAAAACCGTCTAAACGGTCTAAATAGAATCGAGTTAAACATGATTAAATGATCTAAACGACAATTTAATTCACTATTTACTCAATAGGAGGATTACAACTATCACATTTGGCATCCAACTAATTAACATCGTAAGTTATATATGAGGTGAAGTTGGATTTAGTTTTATTCCAAAAAAAAATGGGTACACGTGCGTAATTATGTATATTTTCTAGATTATTGTGTTTCTTACATACATAATTATGTATATTTTAGTGCTACTATACAAAACCGTATAATCTGTTACAATGTCTAAACGGCCTAAACACTAAACAAAGGGTGACTGACTGTTTACTATTTTGCGCTTAGAGTAATACTGAAGCCATGGCATGAAGATGGTTATAATATTCAAAACGGATTAAGAGAGCTAATTTCCCGTGAATATTCAATAAATCGCTAATCAGGCGAATTGTCTCCCTTGCTCAAATTATTCAAGTTTCCAGAACTACAGTTGCTGCATTTAAATGCATCCCTGGCGATTCACAAACTCTAGCCAGCACTCAACCAAGTCCGTCAACAAAGTTCAAAAAAGCGCTAAGCGCTAAGCGAGCGGTGACCCGCCGCTTAGACCTTAAGCGGGCTTAAGCGTACAAAGCGTCGCTTAAGCGTTTTGTACTGTAGCAAATCAGATTCATGTATAGTCTATAAACTTGAGAAGTATAAATAAAAATATACCTTATTTGCAAGGTTACAAAAAAGAAATGGAAAATAAAAAAGAAAAGGTATAGTATAGGTTTTCATTCAGTGGCCCATCTAGAAGCCCATCTCACTAACCGACCCGATAGGGCAAGCAGAGCAGGGTCGCAGGCCAGAGCACGATTCACCGCTCCCCATCCCCACCCACAGACTGACTCGGGGCGCTTGGCGGCGCCGATGCTGGCGCTCGACGCCGCGGAAGCTCCCCTCTCAGTCGCTCCCTCTCCTAGCTCCCAGCTCCCTTCTCCCCCTCTCAGATCCGCGCGTGGCCGGTCGGCAAGCAACCAGCAGTCGCGGCCCGCCCACAGGTGCGCGACACCGCGGCGGCTCCCCGCTTGGCCTCTCCCTCTCCCAGCTCCCCGCTCCCCTTCTCAGGTCCCCGCGCCGCTTAGGGAGCGCTTATGGCCCAAAGCGAAGCGGTGACAGTCCACTCAGCGCTTTAGCGAGCGCTTAATAACGCTTTTTGGAACTTTGTCCGTCTATGTAGCTCTTTATTGGGTCGGTCAGTTTTGAACCATGGCAGCTAATTTGGAAATCATGGGCACCTACCTAAGAAGTGTCAATTTTTCCTTCGATTGGTGGCACAACATATATGTTGGATGGCGGACAGGTTGGCCCGTAGAGGTTTGCTTCACCTGGCTAAATGTTTGTTCTGTGATCAGGAAGCTGAAACCATCCAGCACGTCTTATGTGGATGTGTTTTCTCTAGACAAGTGCGGTCTCTCACCTTCTGTCTCTATGATCTCCAAGACCTCTAGTCATCTCCTCTGGACAGGGACTTCTTTGGATGGTGGTTTAGGATATGCAAGTTGATCCCTGGTGATTTCAAGCTAAGCTTGAATTCTCTGATCACCTTGGTTGCATGGATGTTGTGCTAGCACCGCAATGAGGCTACGTCCAATGGCCGATCCTATCATGTAGAGAGTTCTTAGACAGGTTTATGAAGAGGGCCACCTTTGGTGTCTGGCTGGTGCCAGGGGTTTAACCCGTTTGGAGATGTATATCTGTTAAAGCTGGCGGGTAGTTCTGGTCATGCTGTTTTTTGGATTAAAACTTTAAAAGGAACAAATGTAACTTTGCCATATCGGAGTGGAAGGCGTGGATGTGTGCACGTGTACAAAATTGAATGCTTACCAAATTATAAACAAAGCAGAATATATGACGAAATTAAATCTTAATTGATATCAAATTGAGTGCTTACCCTAAGCATCTGCATTGGCTCACGTGGCCTCAACATAGTACTTCCAGGTCCAGGTATGGCACCAGGATGAACGTTTACTGTATTTTTTAAGCCTTGACCATTGTTGGGTGACATGTTTCCAGGAGAACCAAGCCTTGGGAAACCTGGCCTAGTAACAGGTGTACCTCGATTTAGTCCAGTCATGATTCCAACACCATGAGCGGGTGGCATCATTCGGGCACCCCGATCAACGCCAGATGGCAACACACCAGGAACAGGAACTCCAGGCTGCTGAAGGTTTCTGCCATTGACCATCTGGTTATAATGAATTCTTGATTGCTCATCACCCTGTATTGAGGTTGGTCTAGGCACACCATATCTCTGAGCATCCCTGCAATAGAGATTTTGCAGAAACAAATATGAACACAGAATGTTTTACATATCAGCTATAGAGGATAATCAACCATTTACCTAGAGGGAGCATTCAAAGGCAATGGCGAATTGCTTCCTAAAACCATACCAGGAGAACCTGGTAATCTCATGTTCATATTTGAAGTAGGAAGAGTAGGACCAACAGAACAATTATTGTTTGGAAGAGCTAACCCACTTGTGTGAGATCCTGGATAACCAATAGAAAGTGCATCCGAGTTCGAAGGTCCATCGCAAAGGTCAAGTGGCCTATATAACATGTTAAAATTAGAAAAAATATGGTGGATTGATATGGACAATATAGCAAGTTGTAAGTTCATAACAGAATTAGATGAGAGGTAGTTCAAACTTCAAAGTGGATAGTTCATACGTCAAAATGACACCAGATAAGTTGCCTGGACATGCTTGAGAAAGTGCAAAAACATGAGAAGTATGAAGCGGATTTATTTGCCGCAGTTCCTGGATCTCACCCTAATAAGAAAAATATGTACACACATGAATATCACTGTGAGCAAATACCAATGATAGAAAAAATGAGTTCCAGATTGGAATAACATTAGAGGTAAGTTCTCAAAATAACTTAAATACTCCCTCTGTCCTGTGATCCAGTGTATTCAAGCATTTAAAAATTGCATCAAAACATCAGGGATTTGGAGTACAAAAGGATCATCTTGAATCAAAATTTTGTGAGAATCACAAAAAAAAAAAGAATCAAAATTTTGTGCTATTGTATCATTACATTATTATTATATATATATATATAAGTAAACTAAGCACACACCCTTTAATCATGCGGAGGACAGCCATGTATATGTTGGAATTCCGTAAATTAGGAAATCAAGTCAGGGGTACATGCATCTATTGTACATTTATACTCTCTTAATTTGTCTGAAAATCACTAGAATACACTATATTACAGGACGGAGGGAGTAAATGTGAATGTTCAGAAAAAGAAACATGGTCTGGTTTCACCATACATCCAAGATGGGTTGTGACCTGACTTGGATTGCAAATAAAAGTATTCAAAACTTTCAAATTAACCAAAAATAAGTATGATTAAATCATATAGTGCATGATTGACTGTAATTTGAATTAGACTTCAAATTGAATTATACATTCTAGAAAAAAAACATAAATCGCCTTATGAAACTGTCAATAATATAATATAAGAGCCTATATTCCTACCGATATCCAAGCAAACATTATGTTCTCTATGTAAGTAGGGATAATGATTTAGTAGCTCCATAGAACAACAAAATGCACCAGAACATGCAATTAGCATCTCCATTACTTTCCTTGCACATGCCTAAAACAGTCGAGTAGTCCTAAGTATCAAGCAATAGCCACAAAAAAAAGTACAAAAGAATTAGCAAATACTCCCTACATCCAAGAATGGTAAGCGTGTTTTAAGTAGGGAAAAGTCATACAAAATAGATTCACCCTTACAATATGTTGTCAATTGCTAAAATATTATATCATCTCAAAGAACTTTGAATACAAATCTATTGTTTGACTAATCTTTAGTAAGTTTATGAAATTTGAGTTTCCCAATACCAAATATGCTTATCATTTTGTTACGGACCGGTTAGTAAATTACCTATTGGTATTACCACTCTAATAAAAAACAAAGTTGTTAGGAGATTGACACTTTGACACTTTCTATTCAAAAATATACTAATATACTAATGAAGTAAAAAAAACAAATATTATTTTATGAAAGCACTCTTAGCAATTTATTCGAGTAATATTAATTTTGTTTCGTTAAAGTATGTAATTCTTCATATATTGGCAGTCAAAGCTCAAATGGTTTGAAAGGAATACATGTAAGCAAAAGATTACAAACATATAACATCCCAACCAACAATCATTTATGATGTTTTCCAAAACATAGTACTAACCTTTCTACGATTTTGATGCCATTTTTGTCCAAGGAATATTATTTTCTCAAAGTGTGTCTTGAGAGTCTCTTCCTCGAATGGTCCTTGAAGGCGTTGAAACAGTTGCCTTGCACTACCCTGATATTCAAAAACAGAGGGTTGTAATGTTAAAGACTAAAGTGTGGGAGTCTTTGGTATCTCAATTTCTTTCTATAACCACCATAATGATTTTTTGAAAGATGCAGCAGATTAGAAGCCGCTTGACCAAAGATCATTTCCATATACAAGCTGGGAACTAAAATAGAAGATATAATAAATGGGAATTAACCTTTGGAATGCCAGGCAATGCAGAAGGATAGTGTTGAGATGAGCCTGAGTCATCAGCACTGTCAGCACCATCACCACAACTTTTATCCGTCAGAAGTTTATGGCGTTCCTTGCACTCATTAGACCTTCTGTATATGCACTGTGAAGGAGATGCTAATAGCTTCAATCAAGTAATAAAATAGAAAAATTTTTTAATTATTTTTTTAATTAGGACCAGACAATTGCAAGTTTTGCAACAATTAAGATCCAAAGCCATGAAATATTATAAATATAAATCAGTTACAAAGAGGAACACGATTTAACATAAACTTACTCTTAAAAAATACAAGGCTAGAAGAAAAACACAAGCATACAGGTTGCAACAAAATAGTTGCATGGAACATTTTTTATGATTATAAATATAAATCAGTTACAAAGAGGAACACGATTTAACATAAACTTACTCTTAAGAAATACAAGGCTAGAAGAAAAACACAAGCATACAGGTTGCAACAAAACAGTTGCATGGAACATTTTTAATGATTCAGAAGAAAAATAAATGACTGATACCATATTAAAACAGTTGTCCTAACTCCTAAATAAAATGTTACCTTCAATTGGATGATGTTATTAAGGGCATCGCTCACTAATTCCCAGTTTTCACCCATATCATGGACAAGGACAACAAGGGCCTGGTATAAAAGGAAATTAGAGTATTGCCAACAAATAAAAAGTAAGACACACAATATTGCAAAGACAATAACCTGATCCTCAAAACTTGACCATGGACTTCCAGGACCTGAATGACCAGCTGGCATCTAACAAAAATATCAGAATTTTAGAAAGCTTTTTATAAGAAACACATAAACTACAAGAAGCCAAGAGTAGCCACTGTCTAGTGGCGTTGACCAAAGTATGCCTCCCCAAAGAGGTTGGTGGTTTTCTTGGAATTTCTAATCTCCAAAACCTTGGCTGGGCTCTTCGGTTGAGATGGTTGTGGTTGAAGAAAAATAGATCCTACTCATCCTTGGACAAATTTCCATGTGCTAGTCCATAAGCAAGGCTGGACTAATTAGCCAGCTCGGCTCGTTATCGTAACGAGCCAGAAAGCCAGCTCGCCTCGGCTCAATAGCGAGCTCGAGCTGGCTCGTTAGGCTCGTGAGCCAGAAAATATATATATATATATATATATATATATATATATATATATATATATATTTAAATTTTGAGAATAGTAATAATATAAAAGTTATTTATTCATAAGTCTTAAATCAAACAAAAAATAATACGTATTAATCTATTATAGTACTACACTATACATATATTATCCATACTATATATTATATATAATGCATCCATAATCTATTATTGATTATCCATAATTCATTTAAAAACAAAATAAACTCATATAATCTCAAATTTATAAAGTTAAAGTCCAATCATTAACTAATGGTAAAGTGTAAAACATGAAGTCTTATAAAATTAATAAAGTTTAGAGTCAATAACTTTGGCTCATTAGGCTCATGAGCCAGCTCGCGAGCTGGCTCATTAACTACACGAGCTAAAGTGCTGGATCAGCTCGTTGAAAAATATAAACGAGCCGAGCCACTAACAAGCCAAGTCGAGCGAGCTACCGAGCTACGAGCTTTTCGTCCAGCCTTATCCATAAGTGTGTCCAAGCATTCTTCTCTATTGCTGTGGTTTCAGAGATTGGTAATGGTGGTGCAATTTTGTTTTGGACTGACAGGTAGATATATGACCAGAGCATAGCTGATCTTCCCCTCAAGTCTTGGCATTAGTTCCATAAAGGAAAAGGAACAAGAGAACAGTTCTGGAAGATTTAACTGACCTTAGCTGGGTTAGGGATACTCAGGGGTCAGGGCGCCTTATCAGCTCAATTTTTCAGAGTATTTTGCCCTTTGGGATCTCATCTCAGAAGTACTAAAACCAGAGGTGGAAGACACTCACATTTGGAGGTCTCTGGTGATGGGCATTATTCAGCAAAATCTGCCTATGAAAGCCTGTTTCTTGGTACGGTAATTTTTAGTCCTTGTGAGAGGATTTGGAAAACTTGGGGGTGCCTGGGTAATGTCGTTTTTTCATGTGGCTAGTCGTCTGTGAAAGGTGTTGGATGGCTGATCGATTGGTAAAATATTAACCACTTGATGTCAACATGCGTCTTCGCACGAGAATTCTGGTTTTTCCTTCTGCGCTCAGTTGGCTTACACAGTCTCACTTTCCTATCTGATGAGATCTCCTTTGTTTATTGGTGGGACAGAAGTTCAAGGAGGGTGCCTGATCACTTAAGAAAGGGTCTGGATTCCATCATATCTAAGGGGCCAATAACAAGGTAAACAGCTTTACTCAGTAGTGCATTCAGTTGTTGTGGACAACAGGGGCAAGAAATAGCAAGAAATGAAAATTTTATTGCTGAGTGTGTGTGTGTGTGTTTGTGGGGGTGTTTGTGTCCTGTGAGTTGTTTTTGTTTTGTTTTGTTGTTCGGGCTCTTGTCCCTCTTTTTCATCTTCTTAATATAATGATGCGCAGCTCTCCTGCGTTTTCGAGAAAAAAAAAAACAGTGACTAAACCATAACCTGACCTAAACGAATGTGTACACCATCCATTTTATGTTACCAAAACATGGGTCAAAAACTAATTGCTGATAACTTTTAGTAAGCCAAAGTAATGCAAACATTCAAGAAAAAGATTCAAGTTGTCATGGGCCAATATAGCCGTGACGGGCTAAAGAGGTGTCGGGCCCAAGTCGGGCCAAATGGGCCCAATGTGAACAGTACCGCGACTGTAGCGGGGCGTGAACAGTACCGCAAGTACTGTAGCATTAGGTTTAGGAAGAGTCAGGTTTACTTGTAGGTCAAGTCGAGTCGAGTCCTCCCTATATATATAAAGGGAGATGTATCCTTTCAATGGTAAGCAAAGTATTATCAATCTAATCTCTCTATGCCTTCTAAACAACCAAGCCTGCGGCGGAGGGGAAAACCTCACCGGAGAAGACACGGATCTCGGCCATGAAAAGCATAGCCTAGGTCTAGTTATCCCATGGACCCAATATCCATGACACAAGTGGGGTACAAAAATTATAAAGCCAGAATGATAATTACCAAAAGATATTAATACCTTGAGTCCTTTACTTTTTCTTCCACGGGTGCTAATCTTTATGACCTTCGTAGGGTTTGCCATGTTGCTCATTTGTGATGCAGCAGGAGAGGCCATTGGACCAATTGGTGTAAGAGCTTCCAGTGAAATATCTGGTGCTTGATTCGACAATTTAGGCTTCTTAGCAGCATGTAGTCCATTAGCCACTGTTGATAAATCAATAACACCTAACATGTGAGGAGCTATTCACATTCGAATGATAGGAACAAGTTGTGCTCATGTGGCAGTAGTGAAAATATGACGATAAAGTATGCTATCCGAAGAATAGATAAAGGGAGTACCAAAATTCCCATTTGACTCGAATTGATGAGTCTCCGGTCTCTTTTTAATATAATCCTTCTGGTACAGAATCAAGAAAACATGCATCAGATACCAAGTATGGTGGTGTTAGGTTATCTTGTGGCATTCCCAGATATCAGCATTAGAACACACAAAAGAGCGCCATACTACATGATGCACGTCTAAATTCATTTAGCACGAAGATTTGTTTTCAGAATCTTAAATCATTTCAGACCGTTGTTCAGCAATTTGTTACTAATTAAAAGTATGGATAGCCAACACAAAACTTAAACCTTGGCATAACATTTAGTTGCAATGATCTATTTGAAGCAATATAGTCAAATATAGAAGAAAAAATATACCTGCTCATATTGAGCGATCATATCAATCTGAGATCTAGGATCATATGTGCCCTGAAAAAATCACCAGAAATTTCCTCTATCAAACAAAGCCAACAATAAAAAATGAAAATTTTGCACAAAGCATTAACCTTTCCAGGAGCCATCAATGAAGAAGATTCGGCCACATTTGGTAGTGCCTTGTACCCTGAGTGTTTAGTCTTTTTCTTCTTTTTAGATTTTGTAGACACCTCATTACCATCATACAACAACTGTCTGTCAAAATCAACAGTAGACTCTATATCTGCATTCTTCCTGGAAAATGACCCTCCATGTAATGAACTTTGATCATCTGGACAGGAATTTGTGTCTCCACTAGATGCGTCCGTTTTATTTGTAAATTGAGGGGTCCCAGAAGCACCAGCAGGAAATGGACTCACAACCCGCTGCCTAGCTGCTGTGCGGATGCGTTTTGTAGGAATGGAAAGGAAGTCTGTTTGTTTGCCATTCGATATGGGTTGCTGGTTTCCTGATTTGCTTTCCAAATAGGATGGCTCATAAGGACTGTCAGCACCGATTTCATATGACCTTATGCCATTCATCCTCTGGGGCAAAGGGTGCTTCTTTTTGTGACTATTTTTTGATGCCAAACCACCATCATAAGCTCCAGGCAATAAATAGGTGCGTGCCTCCCTTTCATCATCTCCATATGCATTGTCCATAGGGACATCTACACAAAATTTAGTGTTAGCAAGAACATGAAACACATAATAACACAGGAAATTAGAGAATAGTGGTACATAGTTTATGTTCCTAAGAATATGAAACACATAATAATACCTGTGACAGATGCATATGTTGATGGCTCATAATCATCCTTGAGTACAGTGTTACCAATTTTCTGGAACAAATAGATATAAATTTCAATAAGTCCATTTTTACGACCACCCAGAAAAGAGCAGAATGCAAATGAACATAACATTATTGTGTCAACATGTATTTTATAGGCATTTCCTGTTAGCAATTTAGTGTTGACAAGGTAGATATTAACACCCAAGATTCTATAGCCCATAGTACCAAACAAAATCTATAAAGAAGATGCTTGGGAAGAGACTAATGCAATTTTGTAACCCCACTGCTCGACAGTTAACACATGAAGCTTTCCTAGAAACCAGCAATTGAAGAGTAATCACAAGTGAAACAACAGCAACAACAAAACCTTTACTCCCAAGCATGTTGAGGTACACTAGTGAATGATGCTCAACAAGAGCCACAAGGACCAGGGAGAAAGAAAGAAAGCAAGAAAGGCATAAACAATTCAGTGACATAGTATTACTGTTAACCATTACAGAATGATACACAAAAATAACACATGGCCATGTGTTCTACCGAAAAGATAAATGTTTCAGCATGTGCTCAAGTTTTCAACATTTAGGGCATGTTTGCTTTGCTCCCAAACTGCTTTGCCTGGCGCAAGCGTCGCCCTTAGGCATCCGAATTCAGACGCCTGGCAAGCAGCTCGCCTAGGAGGCCATGAAGCAAACACGCCCTTAACAAAATAACCTGATGATCAAAATAGTGTAAGGGCGTAACACAATAACTCTTAGAGTACCAAGACTATCTGTTTACCTTGTTATTATAAACAAAGAGACGCTCCATAGACTCCCTGTATGCCTGCATTGCACCAGGTGCTACGCCGTAAAAGAGATTTGCCTGAAAAAAAAAATGGGGGGGGGGGGGGGGGGGGGGGGGGGGGGGTCATTAGCATTTCTTTCTGCAGTTCCTGTGAGATCATATCAGGTTTTACTATTTATTTTTTAAAAAAAAAGATCAACCTAGGAGGAACTAGATGCCATTGTACACAAGGAATAGGCACCCAAATTCGAGCCAAAGAGGACACAAGTCTGAGAGATGTAACCCACATTTCCCACCAAGCTAGGCTCAGTTGCTGTATCAGGTTTACTAGCAGTCTAGCACTTTGGTGAAATGAAAAAAATAAGCAAAACCATGTAAACAAACAGATTATCAAAACAACAGAGTGAAACCTTGTAAACAAACAGGTTATCAAAACAACAGTGTTCAGATAAATTACTTCTAAATGTTGATCAGGTACTTTCAAAATGCCAAAATCATTTAGCCTGTCAGGAGTTGCTGGTGCTTCGGCTAATGTCAGACATTCAGATGCATTAATGTTGTACTCAAGAAGCCTAAGTGCATAGCGCTGAATAGGAGACTGTCGAGACTTTTCTTGATCCAAACACTCATCCTGTACAAATTCAAATATCAGCTCAATATCAAATGCCAAATACACCAAGCTACATAAACATTGAGCTCAAACATCAAGAGCCATTATCAATTCCATTGAACTAGGGCGCTTACAAATAAACATAAGTCCTTAAGCATTCTGGCACACTATAACAAAACGGTATATTCATTTTGCTTACCGGTTTTCCTGCTTTGACCCCACCCAGCTTATGTTCTTCTAGCTCATTCAATTGCTCTGTTTGCATTGGTTTAGGAATACCACCACTAGCTTGTAAAGTATGGACTGAACGCCAAAAATTCATAATACCATTGGCCAGAACTCTGGCAACAGATTTCTGCTTTCTCTGAATGCTTGCTTCTTCAAATACCGCTCGACCTCTATAAGAAATCCAGTGGGACATCTGTGCTGCGACTGCATTTTTCCACAGGCGCTCCTATTATGGAAGCGAGATATTCAAATAAATTTTTTGAGTCGTCAATGGGGAGCTGCACAGAAAAAATATTTCAATTCATAGAAGGAACACTTGAGGAAGAACCTGCATGAAGTCATTTGCCATCCAGACCATCTCCTCCAGAACAAAATCCCAGTGGCTCTTTCGCTTCTTCTCCAAAGAAATATTGCAGAGAGACCGTTCACCAGCCCTCTTAATGTTTGCCTGTACCAAGTAATGAGTTTTCCCTTTTTAGAAGCAAAAGAGCACTATCAGAAAAGAAGGGATTACATACTAGGTATACCTCTATATACCGTGCCCTTCTGAGGATAGCATCTTCACAATCCTTCTTTGCAACAACAGAATCTTCACATTCCTTCTTTGCTATCTTCTCCTGATCTCTGCTAGATTTCTCAACATCATTTTCTACAAAGTTACTCACATCGCCTGTGTCTGTGGCAAGGGGGACAGTAACAGAAGCTAGCTTTTGGGCAACACTCGATTCACTTGCATTATTTCCATCAGAATCTTTGCATTCTTCCATGTTCCCTTTTCCCTGATTAGAAGTAGCAAGCTGTTCTGCATTACTTTTTGAATCTACTGCATTGTTACGAACTTCTGTTTCATCTTTCGCATAAAAGGAATTGCTAAATTCAGGATGTGCAGGAGTAGAATTGTCATCCAAAATGACAGGCCGACTACTAACTTCCAGTTGGCCATCTTTCTTGTCATCCTTGTTGTCAGGTAGGATCTTATTCAAGCATTCATCAGCCATTTCATCTGCATTCACTGATACAAGATTATCATTTTGGCCTGGATGTTCAGTAACAGCTTTGGCAGCATATGCATGAATTGGATCGACTTCATTTTCATTCAAACTAGCACTTTTGACAGCAGAGAGAGGTGTTGCACCATTGTTATCCATACCATCTGCATGAATGTCAACCACACTTACCATAGATGGGCTATTACCTGCCCTCTCAAGAGTTTGTGCTTCTTTTGATATTTCATCGCATATAGATGGGACAGAACAAACTATCCTTGAAGCAGCTACTTTTGAAATAGCATCTGGGGATTCCACAGAAGCAATTGCAGTAGCCATCTGATCGCCTACAGATAGATGAGAATCGTCAGGCACAGGCAAACTGTTTGGTGAAATCTCCATAGCAGGACTGCCATTGTTGCTGTTTGATAACTCATTTTTGGATGTTTGGTTGTCTTCAGGAATTGCTTGAACATTTTTTATCTCCATTGCCACCTTATCATTCAGTAATGATGCATTTTTCAGCATATTTTTAGAGCTAGGACTAGTCGGTTTTGAATCACCAATGGATGAAACACCATTATCCTCAATCTTGGTTTCTGGGATTAACCCGGTTACATCTTTTTGCTGAGAACTTAATGGAGGAATTGGTGGACACCTAACAGATGCACTATTTGCATTCTCTCTGATAGACTTTGACCTACGTCGTGCGTATGCTTGGCTCTTTGGACCAAGACGGAACAACCCAGAATCTTCTCCTTCTTTTGCATTGTTCTGACCGTCACAGTGCAGGAACTGCTCGACTTGGGCTGAATTAGTTCTCTTAGTTCCACGTTTTGAAATGTTCTCCCCACCTATGTTGCTGGCATCTCCATCCAAAAGCATAAGATTATCAGCTGTATTGCCTTCACGGCACAATGAATTTCCTGGCTTGCCACTGCTTTCAACAGAATCCCCATGAGGTGATGTAGCAAATGCAAAACTACCTTTGGTCTCACTGCGGTACAATAGACACAAAAGGCTTAGACGAATAAACAATGTAATCAAATGATAGATCAGTAATTAGTTATCACCTTATCACATTTTGTTCAGCTATCTGCTCTGTCACAGAAGTGGACTGTACACTAAGCGAAGCTACATGGCCAAGTTTGAAATCCAAGGGATTGCCTCCCTGCAACAATAAGTGAATAAACAAGGAAAAAAGTTCTGACGTAAATTCAATGTGCAAACCATAAGGATGACAATGCAAACCTTCTCCAGAAATTCAAGCTCCCTCCTTCGTTCTTCACGGACATCGTATTCCTGCCTGGAGTTTTGCGTTGCTGAGCATCAGGTATGCAGAGAGGGCATATGCAAGTTCAGAGCAAGGTATATTAATTTATGTACCTGAGCTCCTCCTGAGCTTTCTCTATGGCTGCATGACGTGGTGAAGCTTTAGTGTCAACGCTCACACCACATTCAGCTATACCTCCCATAGAGCACAGCTCAATAGCCACTGGACCACAGAAGCAGGCTTTGCCCATGCATCATTGTATGCACATCTAGTCAGAAGTGTGTGCCATTAAACTGCACAGTATCCTCTCAGATTCCCAAGTCCAGAAAAGAGACAATCTGTTTCCTGCAAACCAAAAGTCGGTCAACATACACCCAACTGATGCTATCAGAATCAACGGAGCAATCAGAGTTTCTAACAAGAAACGCACTACAGTAATAAAAAGGCTCAAGCGAAAGAAAAATATGTAAAAAGATTTAGCATAAGCCTAACCACAATAGTTCAATGACAGACTTTAACATAACGGCATGTGACCAACAAACAAGAGCAAGCCCTGCAAATGACACGGCATCCCTTGCCCAATTAACAATGGCACACACAGAGAAATAGCAACATTTTGTCTTATCATCAAGTAATAAAAAAACACAACCTGACAGGCTTCTTAAAGATGTCATTAATTTCCATATCAGAAGAAAAGTCCAGGACCGTCAGAACAAGTACAGAAAAAAAATCACATTTTTGAGCCCGCCCACACCATTTCCCAAACTGAAAAGTCACATGACGTACTTTTCGTCCATGCACGTTACTAGTTAACTCTAGCTCAGCGACTACTACGTGGAGCGGACCAGCGCATATACCACCCCACGCCCGCCCAAGCTCAAATGCAGCACAATTCAGCAGCCCCCGGCGCAGTACTGAGGCACTGAGCACTCGGACCTCCCACCCACAACACCGCACGGCATTCTACATACCTCAATTGCGACCCTACGGGGCCGTGGGAGCCAGAGGGAGCCGAATGGAACGCCCGATGGAGAAGGGGTGAACCTACACGGCCCCACGCCAGGAGCTAGGGTTAGGGTTTGGGGCAGGGGAGCCCGGGGAAGCCCACGAGGCGGGGTGCTAAGGCCTGAGAAGCACCTGGTGAGGCCTCAGGAGCGCGGAAAGTGCCTCGCCGGAGGCGGCGGTGTCGACGCCGGAGATCGGGCGCGGTGGAGCGGGGTTGCGGGGGCAAGGGGGGTGGTGCGTCGTCCGTATGCAGGCGAGGTGTTTTCCCTGGGGAAGAAGGAGAGGGAGGAGAAGGTGGTGCGCGCGACGCGACGGGACGCGAGACGGGCCGGCCCGGTTCGGTCGGGTGCGTGTGAACTGTGAACTGGTGCGATCTGACCCGGTGGGCGTGGGGCTGTGACCTGTGGAGACTGGGTTCGGGTTGCACGACTGGTGTGGGCTACGTCTACATGACAGGTACTTTTTTTTGAACAATTTTTTTAATATAAGGGAATATATATTAATAAAAAAATTGTTTTTCTTCGCTCACACGAGAAATTGAACAAAAAGCTGCCGAATTGGCCTTTGTACCAACATCATAGGAAAAATTAAATTTAAGAAAAATAACAGACCACCTAATCCAGCTTTTATTGAGGCCGATAAACAAAGATCTTTTAATTTAGGGGTCGTTTGTTTCCCTAGAATTGAATTAGTTTTAGAGCTTGTTTGGTCCGAATTGAATAACTTTCTAGATACCAGCCTATTTGGCTTGCTCTAGAATTGAATTAGTGTTTTCGGCCCGTTTCCAACATTAGAAATAGTATAAGTTGCTTCCAATTCGCACCCTCATCCACAGGAAACCCTTAGAATCTTACTCACACCTATCCTCTCCCTCCCCCCGACTCCATCGCGACGCTGCCATGGCTTAGCCACTTTGCGCCGTCGCCACCTCCAGCAACAGAGCTCACGTACGCAACAACCTATATCTAGATCCGAAGGTTCTCCACGTAGCTGCCCTCGGCTTGTCCACATGTCGTCCTTGACTTGTCCATACCTCCACGTTGTCTTCATCGAGCTGTGCACGCTTTCGCCCTAGGTATACTTAGTCTCCCCCCTCCCCCCCCCACACCCCTTATACTAGACCTAGATATGGTCAGGATAGCGGCAACTCCACCGCTAGTGGCCAGCCTGGTGGTGGGTTCATGTGTAGTCCGTGTGTAGTATAGCTTGTCATGTTCTTAGATCTGTAGGTCCGTAGATTGCACGATCTCTGCATCTAGTGTGGTCGTCATTGTTGGATCTGTTTAGTAGGTCTAATCTATTTAGTAGGTCTGTGCATTTTGGTTGGAAAAAGGTTTCAAAGATCAGAGTTCGGTACTTGCAAAGTGTTTTTTGATTTCAGAAATTAGATTTGCAATTTGGACGTATAAATCTACTTGTTGTAGTTTATGCATTCTATAACTCAAGTGACAAATGATAAACTTAAAACAGTCACGAATCAAAAGTTCAGTAGATATGCAAGTGAATCAACTCTAACATACTAACAAATCCACGCCGTAAGGAGATGTCAAGTTCAGGCATTGTCACTCCCTGCATGTGTGCCTACTGTTAATTTCCTTGCTTGTCTATTTATGGGTAATTAGAAAGCCAGTAGTTGTCTTCCTGTGTGCATACATAAGTTATCTACATGTATATAACGTGTATGATTTTTGTGGTTACCAATACAAGAGTACATAGTAACAAGTTGTCAGTAGAATGAATAGAGTTGGGCCTCACCAGCTCTCCCTTAGTCCATACAGTCATTGTTCTTTCAAGGACTAACATTTCATAACAAGCCTATATAAGTAATCTCTAAACCATAGTAGTTTTTAAAGAAAATTCTCAATTTAGCGTCACAAAATGACATGCTTCCTTATATAGCATCCAAAGATTAAAATTTCCCAATATAGCACTGGGTTTGTTTTTTGTACTCTCCTTAGCACTACCATCGCTACACACCACTAACACCGTTAATTGGCAGCGGAAAAGTCCATTATAATCCTATTTCACTAATTGCAGATCATTTATAATGGATGTTTCATCTATATAGAAGCATGACATTTTAAATGAGGACATCAGTTTTTTTACCAGATTATTTGGTTTCAACAATAAATAATTTTTAATAACATTATTTTTTACCAATGCATTGCAACAGTAGTAGCTTATATTTAACAAACATATAGATTGAAACATAAGGTTCACCAATTGGCATGGAAATAAATGGGCACATATATCAAGTACCCACATAATAGAAAAACATCACATACATGAGATCTCCATATACATTAGCAAACATGGATTGCTTAAGCCACACAAACCACATAGTTCACACATATATCAAGTATCTAAGTTCACATAAAGGAGACAACAGAAAACTATACATATTACATGGTACATAGATGGTATGAGAAATCACAAACTGAGCCTTCTTTTGCTCCTAGTGCTCATTGTTGGGCTAGGAGGAACAACCATTTTGCTTTTGCTTCTTGTGCCCATTGCAGGGCTGTCAAGTGATTTCATGGGAATTTTTTTGCATGTCATTTTTTGCTTTCCCCTTTGCCTTTTGATGGGTGTATGGGTCTCCCAATCTTTCGGTGGAGATAGATAACTTCGATTTCACTGGAGAGACGTTCATGATCCGACTACAATACTCCAAGGACGTTGCGCCTTAGCGATCGATACACCAATTCCAGCAGTTATTCATGATCTTGTGGATCACAACTAACCAAACCATTAGGGTTATTCCTACAAGCAATCGAAGAAACAAGCAAGAACAAGTTGAACAAGCACTCAATTGCAAATAAGAGATGTAGGTTCAGATTTGAATCACAATATGATGGGGTCCTGAATCAAGTAGAATAGATGGTCTAGTCGACACACGTGTCTACAAGGAAGTAGCAGGAAGCTAAACTTTCAACTAAACAAAATCCGATCTGTTTGTGGCGGCTCTAGGGGAATATAAGGAGAGGTTAGTACGACCACAAGGGTCCTGGGGTCGTCCTACAACCCTAGGATGAGTCCCTAATGGACTGAAGTTGATACATGGGCCATGAGCCCAAAATTGGGTGACACAACACCGTTGGCAGAAAAGTTGTCGGTATTAAATTGTCTACTGCGGATGTATCTAATAAGATCTATATATGATTCTAGACCCATTGGAAAGTAGACTTGATAAGCTTTGCAAAAAGTGCTAGAACGTCCCAATCGGAGTCCGTGTGAAGTCGTGGCAACCGTCGTAAGTTTGGACTCTTCTATAATCCGAATTCAACTCCCAAAATATGTTGGACTTGGACTCTTTCTTTCCTTAGAACCAAAGTGACGTGGTGGCCTGGTGGAGGACGTTAGGAACACTTGGATTTGGTCCCCAATCAACTTCATTGACCATCCCTGCTTTCCATAGACAATCTAACCTTTCCTAATTGATCCATGTAACCAATTCTGAAAATGAAAGCATACACACTTCATGGTGCAACATCTATTCATCAAATGTATCAATGATAAACCTTATATAGAAGAGTTGCACCTTTAGTTTAGAAATGATTAACATGGTCATATTGAAGCTAGTGATGTCCTCATCACCTTTGGTTTAGACTTCAACTTTGGTTTTGCCTTAGTTGTCTTGGATGCATGTCCTGTAGCTGAGTTAGTGTGGTCACCCTCTATGCTCATGGGCTCAGGTTCATTGGACCCTTTTTTGACCTACATTTGTGCATGTACAAGTGGTCACCGTCTCTAACAAGTTAAGTTTGATAAAAAAATTGTGGTACAAGGTGGTATGTACTAAAATGCTCACAAAACAAAATACAAGTCAGAGGTTACCTTGTTGAACCTGCAGAAGATGAGGTGTTTCATTTTCCTTTCTTCGTAGTTGTAGCTTCAACGATTTGGCTGTTAACGAAAGGGAACACTTTTATCTATGAAGAAATGAATGCATTGAGTAAAAAAATAGAACCACAACTGAAATACCTTTGAAGCTCCGGAAGATGAGGTGTTGTGTTTTCCCTTCTTCTTAGGTGTATATTCGCCCCCGAAGCTGTTTTCAAAAGTATACAAGTAAGATTTTGGTGAATCAAACCATCTACTATAAAGTATAAGAAGGAGCATATAATTACCTTGTTGAACCTCTAGAACATGAGCATCTGCATTTTTCCTTTTTACTAGTTGCAGGCTCCAAAATTTGACTGTGGAAATGAAGAAAGGTACTAAGAAAAAAACTTAGACATGTACAAGCATAAAAAATGCTAACCATGGTAGGAAAGACATGTAGGCTGCTGGTGTGTCATCCTTTAAAGCCAAAAGACCAACTTCTGTAGCTGTTTTCATGCGTCTTTTCTTCTTTTTGGGTGGTCCCCTATAAGGAGCAAAGTTAAAGTCAGCATATTACATCTTCTTATAATGATCATGCAACAAAATGTGAATATATTAGACAATTTGTTACCTCAATTCTCTCATAACTTCCATATCCTCTTTGCTGCTATTTTTGCAATTATGCCAGTGATGCCCGTAATCCTTACAAACAGGACACTTGTGTTGGGACTGCTTCATTTTCTTCTTAGAACCTTTGAACCTCATGTTCTTTCTCCTACCAGATGTAGATTTCAATAGTGGCAGATGTAGGAAAAAACCATGGGTCCCTTTAGGCCACTAAGACTTGTCAGGCATGGCAAGGATTAGTTGACACTAAGTTGCTCTAAATTTCTCAATGGAGTAATACAAGTCCACATAATTCTCAAGAGAGGCACTACATAGTGATGTGATGAATGCTATAATATGTTACATATTACATGGAATACCAGAAAGTTGCCATTGTCTGCCAGAGCATGTCCTATCCTGTAAATTCACAACAAATCTAAAACCAGTACCTCCTAATGCAGTAACTTCACCAATGTGTTCTGAGCATTCAAGCACTTCCAACTCTAGTTCTCTACTCTTTTCATTCAACCTTTTGATTATGTGGGGTAGAATCAAACCTTCGAACTTCTTTGACACTTTCCTCCTTTGGTTCCACTTGATCATAATCAATTGTCTAATTTTATACATAAAGTCATCTAAGTTCATGGACTTATATTGCTTGATCCAATTGTTAAAAGACTCTACCAAGTTGTTAGTTACATAATCCACCTTTGAATTGATTGAAAATTGACTCTTAGTCCACAACATCTTATGTCAATTCCTAAGATACGCAGTTGTTGCCGATTTTGCTTTCACCATAGCAACCAATGCTTCTCAATTATATATATTGGTTCCATGAATAAGCTGCTATCCAAAGGTGGTCATCAAACACCTTACCATGAATTTTTTCTTGAAATTAGTCACTAAGTGAAACATGCACTGTCTATGTTCTTGAAAGGACCTTGATGTCGACTAGGAGGACTAGAGAGGGGTGAATAGGCCTACAAAAATTTATCACAAACAAATATTAGCACTGAGGGTGGCACTGCCTCCCTTTAAGGGCGTCAGTGCCGACCTATGACCATATGTCCAATTCAACCCAAACTGCGAGAATAAATATTTCAGATGTTCAATAATAACCCTACAAAATTTTAGCTCGAGACTTAAAAAGAATAGAGGGCGGCACTGCCGCCCTTCAAATATAACTCAGATCGGGCTAAGATTTTGCTAGGAGAAACTAGATACTATATGCAGCACAATATCCCAATTCAAGATAAACTCCAGCTCGAAGACTGGATACCACAGAAAACACTTTCTAGCCCAAACTGAAACCTCAAACCCTAGCAATGTCTATGCAAGATATACTTAAAAGTAAACAACACACAAGACACAAGGATTTATCCTGTGGTTCAGCTCGCCACCAAGGCTTGCCTAAGTCCACGTTGTTGAGGTTCGCCACACAAGGCTAGGGCTCGCCACCAAGGCTTGCCTTTCCCTCGTTCTCAAATCAAGAGAGTGAACTCTTGAAGTGAGGGGTAATTTCTTAGCTGGAAGAGGGTCTTACAAACTGATCCTGCTGCTCACCACAAGCATGAGAGCTCGTTGGGCAATGCCTAGCCATCTAGGAGGCTTCACCTCCAACAGTAACAAATGTGCAATGAAGATTGACGAAGCCCAACAAATGCTCAAGGTTTCGTTAGCTCCAATCTGCTCTCTAGCTCTTACTCACATAGCCTTAACACTTAATCAATCACTAAGCACTCCAATCTCACAAAGAAAGGGTTGGGGAGAGCTCTCAATTGGCTTTGGAAGGGTTAGGAGTATTCTGAAGCTCAGTAGCATCACCAGGAGGCATGGTGTCGGTGTTATGAAACTACCAACAAGTAAATTTGTACGCGTGTCGGGTTCAAATGGTGAGACAAAGAGACAAGAGGTTTATACTAGTTCAGGCAAGGAATCTCTATGTCCAGTGGTGAGGCTGCTCGTGTTCCTTATCTCTGCTTAAAGGGGGTATACAAGCCTGGTCGAGAGAGGGAGTGCGAGTCCCAAGTCTCTGAGTGTTTTTGCGAATGGGTGAAGACTCCATAGTGATTTTGGTAATTGATGAAGCCTAAGTACTAACCTATCTCTAAGTAGTTGAGTAGGTTTAGTACACCAAGGTGAAGAGAAGGTGACAAGTGATGGAGCAAGGAGGAAGCTAAGGAGAAAGCAAATCAAAGGCTCACACTTGGAGAAGAAGAGAAGAGAAGGAGACCCTAAGCTAATCAAGGCAAAGGTATAAGCTGGGGTGTTTCTTTTAGTGATCTAGACACCTAGTGGATGTGATTACATTTAGGATAGATAACCGTACTATTAAGAGGAGAAAATAGTATGTGGTTACAACTATCGAGTGCCATTAGGTTGATCATAATTGCATTGCATATAATCCTAATGAGCAACCCTTGATAAACTTGATAAAATATGCCAACACACTTGCACAAGTCAGTGAAACACTTGGTGGTGGCACATGAGATCAAGGGAAACAAAGAGAAGAGAAATCTGACAGCATTGGCTACAAGGCAGAGACGCGTCGGACAGGTGGTCCGATGATGCGTCGGACCATCGGTCAGTGGTCCGGTGGCTCGGTCAAAGGCTCAGCAGAAGATCAAGACAGGTGTCGGACCAGTGTGCATAGTCCGGTGGTCAGGTCCGAAGGTGTGGTCCGAAGCTCGGGTGCTCCCTGCATGAAATTGTTAAGACTCGGTGGAGGCTCCGGACCAGACGGCATGGTCCGGTGGACCAGTCCGACGGTGTGGTCCGAAGGTATGGTGCTTACTGCGTGGATTGTTGAAGCCAAGGGCAAGGCGTCGGACGAGGCGTCAGACCAGCCCTTCGGACTATGGCAAGTGGTCCGACGGTGTTGTGTTTCTGCGCGCCAACGGTCAGAATTCAATGCGTCAGACCAAACGCTATGGTCCGACGGTGCTGAAAGTGGTCCGACGGTCACGTTTTTTTCAGCAGCCCAAGTGCATAACAGCTAGTTCCTTTGAGGGGGCTATAAAAGGGTGTGTGGTGGTTCAAGGAAACTCTCTTGCATTACCTTATTCTTACTTGTCTTAGTATATTAGGTTATTCCTAGAGGGCTACTAGAATTGACTAGGAATTATGTGATCCTAGAGCTTTATTAGGATAGAAATTGTGATTAGGAGGCTTCGCATCCCCTAGTAGGCTAGTGCAATCCTAGCTTCGCTTCCTTATATTCTAACTTGTTGTTGAGATTTGTTTTTAGTTTTCGATTTAGGCTATTCACCCCCCTCTAGCCTTGGATTAGGACCTTTCAATGGGTGTGTTTCTAGCTTGTCTATATGCGTCTGTCTTCGTCGTCCATCTCGTCCTCCTTTTATAGTTGCAAAGAGGATGGAGATGGTTACAAGTATGGACCAGAAAAGATCTACGTGGGGTGTTGTGCCTTATCCCTGTCTTCTTTGGGAAGGGAGGTAGACACTTGGAGTATTCTATTCCTATTGCCCTTGGACTTCGCCGCGCGCGGTCGGGGATCTGGTGTCCTCCTGGTGTCGTGTCGACCCCTCCTCGCATTGCTAGTGGGGGGGGTCCGGTCACACGTGCACTCATGTGGAAGTATGGTCGTCTGCTGTACCATCGGTGGTAGGGGCCGGGTCATGGTTGTCTGTTCACGGGTACACCGTTGTATCGCCTTTTAGTTCTTTTTGTTCTTGTTGACAGCGGGATTCTCTCCCCGCCTGGTTAGCGCGCGCCCGTTCTCCCGACTCCCTGCACCCGATGTACTTCCCGTTCGGTGGGTTTCGGTAGGGTCCGGGGTCACCTGAGACTGGCTTCGCCCTACGAAGGGCATGATTTCTTTTTGTCCAAGAATCTTGTCCTAGCTTGTCCCTCGATTGGGAACGCGACCTGTCCCTCGATTGGGAACGCGACCTGTCCCAATTTGGGCAGGGGTCAGAACGTTATACTGTGCCCAGATTATTCGAAATGTACGATCCGTCGTGGCTTCGGAGCCTTGTTCTTATCTTGTGAAGAATGCATCGTCATCAACCGAGGGCCGGCGACCTCACCTCCTTGGGCCTCCTCCTAGATAGGGGCAAAAGGGGCATTCCTCGGCTGTCTTGGTAGGTTTTGACCTCAGTCATACCCTATCCTAGTGGGTCCATCCTTTTCCTTCAAAACCTATAGGCTTGCTATCCCCGAAGGTGGAGGTTTCGGCCTATGCGAGGTGGTGAGACGTCAGCTTAGGCCGAGGTGCAGGCGTGTCTTCCGAATCGGGGGGTCGTCCCGACTTCTTGTAACACCCCAAGTGTTAATCTCGAGTTAAGCAGTGATTAAGCAATGTGTCAGATCAAGTGATCATTAGAGGCTCTAGTTCATAATTTGAGAAGTGAAGATAAATGTCCTTCTTCCATGTGCCTCACCTCTATTTGCATCTATATGAGCAATTAGAAAAGTTTCATAAAGTTTAAAATCAAGAAGTCACATGGAGTGACGATTCATAAGTGTGCCTGATTTACTTTAGGAAGTGGATATGGTTATGTGAGTTCAACCAAGCCTTGCAACAATTCCCAAAAGACTCTAATTGAACTCTACAATAAAAGTTGTGAAAGGTTGGTGATGATCAAAAGTGGAGAAAATACCCCAATCAACTCAAAACCCCAATTTAAGCCTTCGCGGATGGTACTTTAATCAAAGTGGAAATTCATTTTCGATACAAGATATGAGGTTGGTCCTTAAAGCAAAGTTGCACATCAAAATGTGTACAACAAACCATGTTTAATAGCCCAGGTCTAAATCTCCCTTCAAGCTTGTCAAATGGAGGCTCCAAAATTGAATCTGCTGCAGTTTCAACATGAACTTTTTATGTGGAATTCCTAGACATTGACATTCCACGTTCTCCAAAGTTTACAAAGCAACTTGAGTTGGTCCAAAAATCAAAGTTGGGGCCTATGGTTTGGAGAAGAGCCTACAAAAAGTTGGAACCCGTTTGACTTAATTTTAGTGGTTAATTGTGAGTTTCCGTAATCGTTGTCAATACGTTGACACTAGCATTTTGGAACTTAATTAGCCACTAATCTGTTGATCAAATGGCTTTGGTTGTTAAACGAGAAATGTAGAGGAACTCATGGGCTGCAACTTACGTATTTGGCTCATGTCCAAATTCGGTCGGGAAACAGCCCGAAATCGCCTCCCATGCCGGCCACTTCAACGCATGCGACGTGCTTGACGAATTGGCGACGTGGATGGCATGCACTAGAGCTCGCCCCCACCATGGCTGACACCTCCACTCCCTCTCTGTGTTCGGCTACAAGAAAAGGAGGGAAGCACCTGGACGCCCTCCTCATCCTCTCCCACTCCTTCATGCCGTCTCCCTCTCTCTCACGCCTCCATCCCTCTCCTCCCCCTTGCTCTCGCCATGGATGGCGAGCAGCAGAGCTGCTGCTGGCCAGCCCGAGGGCAGGCGCGGCCACCGCCGGCCCTTCCCCGTCGGCCGTCGGCCTCCTCCGGCTCCCTTCCCCGACATTCCTCTGTTGTCGGTGTTGTGTACGTAAGGAAGAAGAAGATGGGGGTAAAATGAAATAGAAACTCTTTTCTAGGTCTAGATGTGAAAGTGCTAGACTCAAGGTTTTGCGAATTTGGGCTTGGTTGTTTTCGGAAAAGTTCAAGTTCCCTGATGCAAAGTGTATTTCGTTTTTGTTCCAGATTTTGTGCATGATCTTTGAAAAATCATAGAAAAATCACATGACTGTGGTTTAAGACTTTTTAGAATCCATATAAAATCCTTTACGTTTTAGATCTATAATATGACATGTTATAGTTTCATGATTTTGCTGTAAAAATGGATCTATGTAGCTAGGTCTAGAATGCTACTTATATTTCATCTTTTTATGGCTGTTGTTGTGATGCTCCAATAAATGTGAAAATATTGTGGTATGCTACTATGGGTATGAGTGATGTTTGGTTAAAATTTCATAATCATTTGCTTGATATTTTAAGATATATGAAAATGAAAAATTCAATATATTATTGTTTTGACTCTAGGCGTAGTTCTAGTTAAATAATTATTATCATGTTTAAGACGTTGTTTTATAGAGAAATGATGAATACCAAAGTTGTAGCTAACTTCATGATCTACCTTGTGTTAAATTTGCATGGTCATATCTCTAATATTTTAGGTGTTATAAATTTAACAAGTGCTCTATCATGTTCTGTTTATTTGCTGAACAGCTCTTAAAGATTGAACTGTTTGACTAGGTTAAACATGGATTCATGAATAGTTGTTATTGGTGTTGGGAGTATGTCCTAGAGGTAATCATAGAGATGATTGTATTCCTTATATCCATGACATGTTATGAATATCCATTAAAGACAATTTGTATCGATTAACAATTATGTGAATTGCTTGTGAAACTCTTTCACTTGTATGGTTATTCTAAAGTTGTCTTTGATCAGAGTTCGTGTAAGAATGCACATGAATATTAGATCAACACATTATTAGTTGATGACTATGTTTCACAAGTTATGGACATAGAGATGTCAAACTAATAATGTGGGCACATATAAGACATGGGGCTGGACAGACCCGACCAGAGATTGTCTCTATTCACATCATGTACGTTATGTCCTTAGACCTGAGATTGTCGTATGTACTCAAGATGTGAAACGACCTACTTAGGGACTACCAAATGCTACTCCGTGACTAGGTAGTTATAAAGGTAGCTTTCGGGTTTGTCGGGAAGCATACTGTGAGACATAGTTGATCAAGATAATCGATCGAGTAGGGATTTGCCACTAATATGAGAGAAATATCACTGAACCACTCGAATGATTAGATCATGAAATGCATGGCTGTGCTTGGGTTAAGTGTTAACCTATGAGTTGGACCAAATATCGTTGGCAAGAGATAATATGTATATGGTTTTGTGGTGGTTCATCTGATATGATCATTGCGTATGCATAGGAGTTTACATGCCTTGCTAGAGGCCGCTATCAACTATTGGTCAAGTAGAAGTACTCAGGTCATGACTATATGCACGTGAGCCCATAGAGTTGCACGCTTAAAGAGCTGGAAGCCTAATTCGGGTTGAACTCGAACACTAGCAGAAATATAATCATCAATAACGATTTGCTAGTGACGCTGATAACTTTGGTCACAGAATGATACATTTCTATGACGAAATTTTTCATTTCGTCACAAGGTACGTGTGATGAGGTTTTGACTTGACTTTTAATGACGAAAGCGATAGGAACGTCATATATTACCAAATGAGAATCATCATAGATCATGTTGTCGGTGCGCTTCTGCCACGTAGTGATGAAACGAATTGGTCACAGATCATTTTTTTTAATGTGGACCACTTGACGGTGTTTGATGTGTGGGCCACAGATCCCAGTTCACAGCATCTTGGAAAGAAAGTTTGTGTATTTGTAAGGTTTCAATGTCAAATTTTGATTCATCCAAACTTTGTCAAATGAAATTTTGATCAAAATAATAAATGTAGATCTTGGATAGTTTAACAAATATGTTATTTATGAATTTTATATTTGAAACTATTTAGAGTTTCAAATACTAGTTTGAAGGTGTTATTTTTTTCAAATTCAAATTTTGAATCATCCAAACTTTGTCAAATAAAATCTTGACCAAAATAAGAAATGTAGATCTTGGTTAGTTTAACAAACTTGTTATTCATAAATTTTGTATTTAAAAGAATTTAGAGTTTCGAAAACTGATTTCAAGTTATCATTTTTTAAATTCAAAATTTAAATTCTTTTAAAATTAGTCATGTTAATAGATGACCCAACTCAAATGATAGGTATTGATTTTATAAAAATACAGGGTGGAATAAACCAAGTATAACTGTTTCTTATAATAAACTATATATGTAAATTGGTCACGAGAGTGCTAAATGAGGCTGTGGTCTATGGTTCAAATCCATTTAATGCAAATTTTTGCTACTTTTTTATAATTTATTTTATTTGAAATATTTGTTCTATTTCCTTGATTTTGAAATATTTGTTTGCCCATCAATAAAATTTAGTCGAGATTTATAAATTAATAAATAAATTACTCCATGATTATAAATACATAAATACATCATAGAAAAAATATAAATAAATCAATCCATAATTATAAACAAATACATTCTATAAAAATATTGCTTCAACCCCTAGTGTCCTAACCAATTGGACTACAATAATGATGTTGTATAGTACTAGAAATACTTGTACTTGTTTAACTAAGAGATGTTTATCTTATTTGGGGATGTGTAGTATAACTTTCTCTAAATTATTTAAATTTTTTTTGATGTGCATATTGGTGTATCATGATGTTGTGTGTATCTGTGCAATTTTCAAACCAAGTTTACCTATTACTGTAATTATTTGTTGATTTTATGAATGATAAATGATAAAATAACCTAAGCTACCTAGAAAATTGTAAAAACTTGCATGGTAACATCATTTAGGTGTGTAGTGTTGAGAAAAAAGTTTCAACTGATTTTGAGAAAGTGGTGATGCACATGCTTATATAGACACACATCTCTCACATGTCCTTGTCACTAAGTGAGAGATGTTTATCCGTTTGATGATATGTAGTATAACTTTCTCCAAACTATTTGAATTTTTTTTGGAATGTTTATGTAGGTGTATCTTGATGTTGTGTGTATCTGTACAATTTTCAGACCAAGTTTACTTATTATTGTAATTATTTGTTGATTTTCTGAAGGATAAACGGTAAAATAACCTAAGCTACCTAGAAAAATCTAAAAACTTACATGGACACATCATTTAGGTGTGTAGTGTTGAAAAAAAGTTTTAACTGATTTTGAAAAAGTGGTGATGCACATGCTTATAAAGACACACATATCTCACACATGTTCTTGTCACTAAGTAAGAGATGTTCATCCATTTGAGGATGTGTAGTACAACTTTCTCCAAACTATTTGAAACTTTTTTGGAATGTTTATATAGGTGTATCATAATATTGTGTGCATCTATGAAATTTTCAGACCAAGTTTATTTATTATTGTAATTATTTGTTGATTTTCTGAAGGATAAATGATAAAATAACCTAAGCTACCTAGAAAAATGTAAAAACTTGTATGGACACATCATTTAGGTGTGTAGTGTTGAGAAAAAAAGTTTCAACTGATTTTGAGAAAGTGATGATGCATATGCTTACAAAGTCATACATCTCTCACACATGTTCTTGCCACTAAGTGAGAGATGTTCATCCTTTTGAGGAGGTGTAGTACAACTTTCTCTAAAATATTTGAAACTTTTTTGGGATATTTATGTAGGTGTATCATGATTTTGTGTGTATCTGTACAATTTTCAGACCAGGTTTACCTATTACTGTAATTATTTGTTGATTTTCTAAAGGATAAATGGTAAAATAACCTAAGCTACCTAGAAAAATCTAAAAACTTGCATGGACACATCATTTAGATGTGTAGTGTTAAGAAAAAAGTTTCATCTGATTATGAGAAAGTGATGATGCACATGATTACAAAGGCATACATCTCTCACACCTGTTCTTGTCACTAAGTGAGAGATGTTCCTATTTAGGGGATGTGTAGTACAACTTTCTTCAAAGCATTTGAAACTGTTTTGGGATGTTTAGTAGCTGTCAAAATTTAAAAATTTAAAATTTGATATATTCAAACTTTGTCAAATGAAAAGTTGACCAAAACAACAAATGTAGATCCGGATGAGTTTATCAATCTTGGTATTCATGACGTCTCTATTTGAAACCATTTAGAGTTTGAAATACTAGTGTGAAGCTGTTATTTTTTCAAATTCAAAATTTGAATCATCCAACTTTGTCAAATGAAATATTGACTAAAATAAGAAATATAGATCTTGGTTAGTTTAACAAACTTGTTATTCATAAATTTTGTATTTAAAAGCATTTAGAGTTTCGAAAATTGATTTTAAGTTACTATTTTTTGAAATTTAAAATTTAAATTCTTTTAAAATTAGTCACATTAATAGATGAACCAACTCAAATGATAGGTATTGATTTTAGAAAAATACAGGAAAAACAACCATCACATTTGGAGTTATTATGAGAGTATTTTAGTGCTTCTTATATTAAATTGCAGACGGCTAGCCAAAAAGAAATTAATTTCATATGTATACATATGTTTCTATATATATGTTCATTTAAAAATGAAAAAAAAGAAAAATAGAAGAACGCACAAACAGCACCGGTCGACGTGTATATCTTGATGAGATCAACAATATCTAAACTATCTAAACTGCTAAAGGAAAATGTCGTATACGCAATCTCAAATGACTACTAAAGGAAAATTCCATCAACAGCACACGTGTATTTTTTCACGTGAAAATAGGGTGACCTGCTCCGGGCCATGGAATTTTTAAAAAAATTCTTTTCCGTTTTCAATATTTTTTTTTATTTCTAAAAAACAGCCCAACAGGCCAGCAATTCACTAAACCGTAGCTGAATCCAAAAAAAAATTCCATCCGCCGCCAGCTCGCCACGAGGCTTTTCTTCTCCCGCCGACGATGGGCGCAAAAAATTCATCCGCCGCCACCACGCTCGCTTCTTCTCCCGCCGACGCCACGCCCTCATCTTTCTCCCAATAAAAACTATCCCCTAAAATTTCACCCGTCGCCATCTTTTTCTCTCCCGCTCCCGCCGCCGGCGCACGCTTTCTATTTCTCCGAATCCCAAATCGCCGCCGCGCCGCTCACTCCGCCCGTCCGCCTAACCCGACGCAACAGGTGCCGTCCCCCCACTCCGCCCGACCCGAAGCAGCAGGCTCCGCCCCCACTCCGCCCGACGACGCAGCAGGCGCCTCCAAGGACGTCGACTTCGCCCAACGGCGACTACCTGGCGTCGCTCCCCCGGGCCCTAGCTCCTCACTCCGTCCGACCCCCTCCCCCCACTCCACTCACCATTTGGAAAGGTCGGACCACCATGGCTCCTAGTCGGAAGGTGGGGAGCAACCAGGCAGCAACCAATAGGTAAACTCCTGAAATCTGTTGAATTTTTTAGTTACTATTAGGGTTTTAATTTGCTTGTTGCCTGAACTTGTGTAGTGCCATAGTGGTAGTGCCCGTTCATTTTTTTCTCTGATTTTATTGTGGGATTTAAGTGAATCCCCCAGATCTAGGTTTGCCTTTACTTTTTAACTTAGTTATCAAATCTGCTCACCATATATGAGGAAGGCAATGGAAAAGGTTCATTGACAATCATCTTTATTTGTCTTAACACTTACTGAGGAATTACTAGAACATTTCAAATCAAATGATTTTGTTATTCAATAGTCCCCTTTTGCCGTGTATCCTCTTGTTAAATTGTAAATGTGGTTCATACATCAATCTGGCTTGACATTTAAGTAATTCAGTTGGATTGTGGTCTTTTTATTATTTTTTTATATCTATGTATATATCGACAAATATGTATATGAGGGTGCCGTGGATTTTTCTAACTACCTGTTCAGTGCTACAATATTTTACTAGGGGCTGAGATGCACTAGCTGTGTTAAATAAGCATGATTGGTAATGGTACCTATATCTGCACCAATTCAGCTTAGCAGTATGAAGATCACAGTAGTGTGTAGTTTGAAAGAAACATATCTTCACTGATCGATTGGATGTTCCCATTATCAACTTTTCAAACATGTTGAAATTTTATTCATGCAGCAGGGCCTGTGTACTTGTGTCCTTGACTGATTATGTAGCCTAGAATTTCTTGACAACAACTACAAGGGGCTTCACGGCGGCAAGTGCAGCATCAACAAGGTATCTGTTTATGTGAAGCTACAACTCTTAATACTATCTCTGTAACAGTGTAGTCAGCGGTTTTCTCAGTTAGTGCCTCTGCTTTTCAATATGTAATCCTCTAGATGATAGATGAACACCCAAACATTAGATGGTGCCAAACTGTTCCACAAAACATTATTTTCCTGGTAGCATGTTCATGTGTTCCCTTAACTTTTTCTGATCTTTCAAAGGAGCACTTCTCCTTTTCTTTTTCCAAGGAATCAGATAGCTGTTAGTAGGCACTCATTTCTTTCATTAGTTAGCATGTATTTTAAGGGGATATCTGATTGCATGAACTAATATACTTTCTTTTTCAATGTTACAGTTTACTCCCTAGAGACAAAGAGGAGGAAGATCTGAGATTGTTTTTGTTTTTGTTTCAGCAAGTTTTGTTATAAGAGATAGCAGATTACTCATTGTTTTTGTTATAGGAGATAGTAGATTACTCATTTTTCCATTGCTTCACTACTATAATGTCAACTTATTATTTGTTTAGTATAGGAGCATGCCAGTGGATTATTTGTGCAGACTGTGCCAGTTAACCAAAAACCCTTCCTGAACAGCATGATTATAATTGTCAAACTCAAGTGGGGTATGGAGTACAAAGGTAATTTATCTCCTTTTTTTTAGTTCAACCCTTTTAGGATTTGATAGAATCCTAAAAGTAAAATGATTTTTTGTGTGATGGACTACTGTCTTTTTTTCCTTTTTAGCTATATATGCTGCCATATGAAAAGTTAACTAGCATGCTGATATATTCTAGATAAATAGACAACATGTTTAGTATGAATTTCGTGGAACAGATCAATTTGATTAATATGTTCTCTTTTTTTTTTCTAGATGGTGCAGCAGGCCATCTTGAGGGGCATTCTAGCGACACAACAGGGGTACTAATTTCCTGAAATTACATGACTTTGCAACTCTCTCGCACTTCGCAACATTGGGCTCTCTCTCTTTCATGGTCCATGTAAGTTTTCCCCCACTCGTGGTGAGATGTCTTTCACCTTTTTGCTGAGATTTCTTTCAATTTTACGGCATTGTAATTTCTAGTTAAATGTTGAATGTGAAAGTAGTTTTTTTTTGTGTGAAACTGAATATGAAACAATTATACGTAGTGCAGTTCTCAAACCGATCAGTCTGTATATATGGAAATACCTTAAACAATACTTATTAATTTCCTTTTGAAATATATTGCTTACTATGTCACTGAATCTTATAGCCTTTTTTTATTTCTTGCAAGAATAGTACATCCGGTGACTCACAAGTTCATTCTCGGTTGGGTTCATGCCATTTTTAGATACAATGGACTGAGTAGCTCTCCTAAGGTTGTGGCATATATTAAAAATAAAAATTTGTGCTCAGTCATACTTTTTAGTTTTCAACAATAGACAGTTCTTTGGTTCTTGTGGCAGCTCTCCTAAATTTAGATTTGTTATTTACTATGTATGCAGCATGCTTTTGCTAGGAGAATTGGTTTTGAAGTGATTATCATGATAATATAAGGTGTTCTACCTTATGTTTAGTTTATCAATTTAATTGATTGCAATAAGTAACAACTCTCATCTTGTTGTTCGTCAGTACCATTAACATGTAACTATTTTATGTCTATGATATTTCAGATTGATATGGAAGATTTGAGGGGTGAACCTGTTGATGAAGGTGGGACAACACCATCAAGTGTGGAGCTCATGTCCAAAGTGCTCTCCCAGACCAGCTCACACCATTTCCTGAAGAGTGTTGGCATAAAAACACCGACATCCTCCAAGTCAAAATCATCAAATGAAAGCGAGCTTTGGGAACAACTTGCAGCTGAACTAGTCTTATTTTATATTGTTGTGTTTTGTGAACTAGTGTTGTTGTGAATGGAGCTATATGCTCGTTGTAATACTAATTTTATTTAGTATATAATTATGTGTTTTTTCTAGTATCATTTCCAGATCGCAATTAAATTACTATCTGTATTTCTCTAATGAAAATGATGGTGTCTTCGTGACGATTACAAACTGCAATCTGTAATGATTTCAAATCGCAATTGAAAGCCTAAGTTTGGTTTTGGTTAATTGATGAAACCTATGGACTAACTCTATTGCTAAGTGTATGATTAAGATATGGTGATCTAATGTGATAAGTGGAGTTAGATGATGGATCATGATAGATCAAGTGCTCTATGACTAAAGAAAAGAAGAAAGAGAAACAAAAATGGACTTAAGACAAAGGTATATCATAGGGTTATTTTTGGTTTAGTGATCAAGACACTATAAAGAGTGATCACATTTAGGATAGATAACCGTACTATCAAGAAGGGAAAACTTGTTTCAATTGCGGTTATCATGTGTCACTAGGTTTGCATTGCATTCATATAAAATGAACCTACGTGACAAAAATGAAACATAATTTCAAGAAAATATCTTTGCAAAGGGTAACACAGGAGAACAAGTGTTGGATCACAAGGTGTTAGCACATGAAAGCTTGGAGAAGAAGAGACAACTCATTTGGACACGAGACACTGCTCCGAACGCTGGTCCGGACGCTAGCAAGATGCTGTCCGGACCAATGGCGGCGCGTCCGGAGGCATACCCTAGCCTCGGGTTTCACTAGTCAGAGGATCTGGACGAAGGATGGTGTCCGGACGTAGGACTCCGGACAACCGTCCGGAGCTTCGGAGCTCTCTGGATGCTCTCTGCAGAGCGTCCGGACGCTAAGTGTCGTTCGGACACGACACTCCGGATGAGGGTCCGGAGACTTGGAGCTCTCTGAACCGGCTCTGTGTTGAGTCCGGACGCTACTATTGTGTGCGTCCGGAGTCGACGTGTCAGCACCAGATAAGGGCGCAAACGGGCGAATTCAAACTCCAGAGGGTCCGAACGCACCCCAATGGTCCAGACCCCCTCTCTGCGCAGCGTCCGGAGCTCGCCAGAATGCTGAGATCAATGGGCAAAACGTCTAGTTGGTTTGAGGTTGCTATTTAAGTGCATTGGCCGGCTCCTAGGGCACTCTCTTGCACCTCCCATTCATTCTCACTCTTTGTGCTTGCTTGAGAAGGCCCCCAACTCATCTCTCTTTGCTTTGCTTGCTAATTAATGAGAGTTTGAGTGAACCAAGTGCTTGATCATTGCATTGAATCTTAGTGGCACTTGGTCATCGTCATCGCCGCGGGATTTCTTGTTATTCTTGGTGTTTGCCAACACCTAGACGACTTGGTGATTGTGGAGACGCTTCGGCGCGTGTTGGTGATTGTTCGCGACTGGCTTCATCAACTTGTGAGAGGGCTTGTACCCACCTCGACGGAGCGCCAAAGGGTAACTCTAGTGGATTGCTCGTGTCATTGAGTTACTCTCATTTGGGTGGATGTTGGCACAAATTATGATCAACTTTTTTATACTTAAAATGATGCCACCAACCTCAGGATTCATGGTGCCCCCGATGAGGACCTATGATCAGCAAAGCGGTCTCTGGTTCGACCAACTAGAGTACCAAAGATATCTCTCTCTCCGGGATCGATCTTTTGAGCACACATGGATAGTGGATCCGAGTCTTCTCTCCAACGCAGGTATTGTCACACCCGTTTTTTAGAACGAAAACAAGTGCATAAAAGGCTCATGTGCACCCCAGGAATAGTCGCACACATGAGTTGACAAATCATAAAAGTACGAGCACAGTGATTATTACATAGCGAATAAATATTCATTACTTAGTCTGAAACAAATAACTTTAACTCAACGAAGATATATACGGAAGCTCCAAAGGGACTGGTTGACTGGTTGACTTTAAGACTAGTACTCGTTGCGGTAGTCATCAACCCAATCTTCATCTGTGGTGTTTGAATGCAAGGGTGAGCACATACGTACTCAACAAATATAACACGGGGTTCATGAAGCTCAAAAAGGGTATGCATGGTTCATAGAGGTGAGCATTTTAAGTAGATCAAATTCATATTAATATCAACAATTTCCAAGGTAATCTGCATAAGCTCAGATATCCATGATCATAAAGTAAATGACAATGATACAATAAATAAATAACACTTGCATAAGCCACATAGAAATAAGAACCCAAAAATTCTATGAGTTTTCCGAGCCGCTCGTGTCCGTGAGCACGGCTATCATGATAGTTTTTAACTCTGATCAGAGGTGTACAACTTTACCCACGAGTCGTGTTGCCCATTTGCCCGGGATCATGACTCCCAAAACACTACTGAGGTGAGCGGGCAGGGTACACTATGAAACCTTTCAAGGGTTCGTCTAACAAGTTAGGGTCGCAAGATTTCCATGGCAGGGAGATATAGAGCCAACCTGTCCACGGTCACACTCCTTCGCGGCTATGCCCATAGATTAGGAACCACACTATACCCGTCTCGGCACACCCCTTTCGCGCCATAAAGGTAACCACTGAACGAGCTAGAAAAGGTCCCCATACTGAGCTAAAGCCAGAGCCATATAGCCCTCGTGGTTTTACTGTATATCCCATATTTTGCCGACAGATAAGCTCCTATAATCCATTGTTGCTAAAAAGCGAGTTTTACCATTATTGCATATAGTCATTAACAAATTAAGATCATGTACATGTGGTATGAGCGCTAGCAATGCTAATCATATATGGTGGATCAGATCATAGGCGACAAGGCATTCAGGATAACAATCACTAGGATCAATCTATGGTAAAACAAGGAATATCATGCATATGAATTATATTATTCATGAATAGGACAACAAGGATAATCCCATGTTATACTTGCCTTCTTCGAAATACTCTTGCTGATCCTGCTGGTCTTGATAAAAAAAAACTCCGGCTGCTCAACGTCTATACCGATCAACAATCGACACCATTCGACCAACGGCAATCATACACGAAGCAAACAAAGTCATGATTAGAACAGTACACCAACAGTAATAAAACAAGATGAAAAGTTTATAAAACTAATCTACGTATCACTACGATCACAACGATGTTTCGTGCACGAAAAACGGAGCTAAAACGATGAAGTTATGAATTAAACAAGATTTCCTATAGAAAGATATTAAATTAAATCTAATCACGAAATCAAACCTTTTCAAATCTAACTAACAGTAGCACTAACATGTAGATAAATTTATTACGAATCTAACGCAATTCGAATGGGTGAAAACGGATTTAAAATGAGCAAGTTATAAGCATTTGAAATCGAGTGGCAATTCTGTAAATAAGGATTTTCATTTAATTTTGAATAAAAACAAATCCGACTGAAAGTACGTTTTCCAAGGGCAGAAACGTAAAGCTGAAATTGCGCCTCTGGACTGCGGGTTGAGAGGAAGAGAAAATCATGGTCTCTTTAGCAAGATTACCCGCGAAGGGGTATCTTCTAATCCGAGCCACTGATTTCCGATCGGGTGGTCAAGATCAAATGAGAGGGAGAGAGAGGAGGCGTCGGCCGGTCACAGGAAGGCCGGCACAGTGGAGCGCCATGGCCAGAGCTTTGAAGCTCGCCGGCGGAAATTGAACGGCCACGACGGTGCACAAAACTCAAAGGAAAAAGGTCGGGGAGAGAGAGGGGTGTTCCGCGAACTCACCGAAGGCTTTCGCGCGGACAGAGAAGCTCCAGAGGCGGCTGTCAACGTGACGGGGCGGCTCGGAGGTACCTGTTCGCGGTGACAAGGAGGTGGGGGCGACCCGAGGCAAAATTGAGCAGTGGAGGAGATTCGTGGGACCCAGTACCTTGCTCAGACGAGAGAGAAGGGCCAAGGAGCGGTGGATGAGCTTGGACGACCGTCAATGGCAACGGCGGCTGCGTTCGAGCTCTGGAGACGGCGCTGGACAGCTAGGGAGAGGCGAAGGCAGCACATAGATGGGAAAAACTAGGTCGGGGGAGGGTGCGGGACTGTTATAGGGCCTCGAACCGATTAGGCAAGCAATCCCGATGATTGAAGGATTCAGCTGCGGTTTGCTCTGCTCTTCATCGTGTTCTACACGGATACAGGAATGGCGGAGGGGGAAGACGCTGACGCGTGGCCCCGCGAAGTCAGCAGCACCAAGAGCAAAAGGGGAGGGGGCGCTCCTGCTCGCGCTTTGCTGGGCCCGAGAGGGATGGGCCGCGCTCCTGCATCGGTTGAACGGGCCAAGTGCGGAGGGAGGCACTGGGCCTAGTAAGGAGCTGGAAGGGGGAAGGAGGGGAGTCCCTGCGCACACGCGCTGGGCCGCGGGTTGGGCCTTGTGGCCGGGAGCTGGGCCGAGAAGGGAAACGGCCACTGGCCTGCTTCGGCCAAAAAAGAAAGAAGGCCTGCAGGGAGAAGTTCAGCGGGCCAAAAGGAGGGAAGGAGTGAGGGAGATAAAAAGAAAGCTTTTGCAATTTTTCCAGAGCTGATTTTCGAATAAATTTTCAAATGCATTTTGAAAAACAGATTTGAATACTTTTCAAAACCACTCAACACAAAAACAGAAATGCACCAGCATGTATGCACAACATGTATCTATATGGCATTTTGATTTTCACCAAACGATTATTTATTTTCACTAGATTAAATGCATAACAAGAATTGCATAAAAGAGACAATTTCATACTACTTTGAAATCATGCAAATTTTGGGTGTTACAGGTATGACCACCGAGTTCAACACTATCTTTTCCGCTCTTGGTTGGTTCGGCTTTGGCAAGTAGATGAACTGGGAGTTGAGTTGCTCACTCTAGAATTCTTATACTCTCTCCAAGTCTCTAATGCTGGAATTACCTTTCACATGTTTAATCAAAACCATAATGTAACTTGGGGTCAACTAAGTGTTGCTCTTGATTTTGAAAATTTGTGCTTGATAGATTTAAACCTTGCCATACGTAGGTATAACAAGAAGAAATTTTGGTTCTCTATCTCTGCTCTTAATGATTGCTCAAATCCTAAACCTGAGGAAATTCACAACCCAACTCTTCGTTTCATACATATTTGAATGAAATTGACTTTGTTTCCTGGAAGTGATGCTAGCTTCATAAGTGACATGGAATTAAAATTGCTTTATGCCATGGTTAACAAAATTCACATCTCTCCTGTGAAATACTTAGTAGAATTTTGGCAAAGTTCAATTGAGAGTAATGGATCTATACAATTCACATCTTTAATTACTCGTCTTGCGGAATCTATAGACTTGTTAAATGGCAATTACCCCTTTGCATACATCTCTTCAACTAGAGCAATAGTTTCGGAAGAGTATCTTACAATTGCTCAAATACTAAAAAGAGATGCCAATGGAAAACTTAAAATGATTTATAGTGGCCATACAATTGAGGTGCCTCTTCCAAATAGGCAACTTAGTTGTATAAGACCCGTAAGCTAACCCTTGATTTAGATCAAGGCATGGGGCAAAGAGGTTTTGCAGGTGCAGACAGGAGAGCTCAGGAGGGGCTATACTTTGTTCATCTTGAGCAAGGTGGTTCTTCCCGAGGAACTATTGGCGAGGAGGAAGATGATGCATCTTCCATGCACACTTCAAGTGGCATGCCTCCTCGACCCACACGCCCGCAACGAGCACGAGCATCCTTCTCGTCCACACGAGAAAGGGAGCATCGTGAACAGCGACAACAATTCGATCACCTCATCAACGCCTTTGGTGAGCTGCGTGTTGAGCACGATGAGACAACACGCATCATCCAACAAACTGTCAAAGTTATCCAAGCAATGCAATAAGAACAACATCGGCATTGGGACTTGTGGCGGCAATTCCATCCACATCCGCCGTATTATTAAGCAAAGAACAAGCTTGGGGGAGGTTCCCTCCCCAACTAAGGTAAGTTTTTAATTTCAGCATTTATATTTATATACTACCTTGCTTATCTTTGCTTTGCATCTAAAAAAAATCTGCATATGATAAAAATAATAAAAAGACTTTCTCTACTCCACTCTCACATGCTTTATGAAAAATCTATATCTCCTATGGAAATGATGAATAGTTGCTCTGCTAAATGTCTCTCTAGTACTTAGTTTACAACTTGATATTTCTCTAAGTATGGATTACTTGGCTTAAAAGAGTTCATCATGAACCTGAAACTTTTGTGGGTTGCAAATGCTGTAACTAAGTCTAAGTTGTTTTGAGACATGATATGACAAGATAAGAGCTGCTATAGTATTGTTTTAAGCAAGAATGACTATCAGAGTTTTATTTATTAAAATGATAAAAACACTTTTTGTTCCTCAATGGTGAAAATTCCTACCATAGCCATACATGATCTTTCATGATATAAACTTTCTACATAAGCTGCTTGCTTTGTGTTGAGTTTGGTCAAGTTTTGTGACCCTTGTTGAGAGACTTATCATGCTCCCAAGATCAAGATCACGTACACGCCACATATACATGCTACTTCTACACTGGAAGTACGCAGAAACATGCCTTACATTTCCACATAGTTCATACTCCATGCTCTAGTAGAAAATCTCTCTCTAGTTTGTTGTTAGCTAATGAGACATAGACTATGCAAAATTATGAAAAAAATTCAGGGGCATTCAAAGTCCCAAGTTTTAGAAATTTGATGAGCATCTTCAAAGCTCATAAAAAATATAAATAAATAAAGATAGCTATGTCTCAACTTCATAAGTTAGGAAAGAGAGATCATTTAAAGGAGTATTGATCATTTGCCATGTTTCCACACACTTGCACATCTTGATCTAAGAGTATGACACTTCTCTCCTTGGATCCGGAATTTGACTTTACAATATATGCAAGGTAAGTTTGCTACATCTTTGATCCCTACCTACAACTCCACATAAGCTTTAGAGATAGGATGAAAGAAGACAAAATTTGATATATGCCTTGGTGAGAAATCATACACCTTGTGAGCGACTCGAGAGTACCATTCGAGGAACACTAAGTTTTCTTTTACAAAATCTTGCAAAACCTTCAATATGAAACTTGTGAAAGAATGAGAAAACTAGTGCTCAAGTCAAGTTGTTCTATCTCTCAACCTCTCAAGACAAGGGATAAAGCTATAAGCCCCATGAAGGACTAAGGTAATATGGGTGAGTATTTATTGCTAACTTTTCCATTCAAAAGAGAAGTATATTGTTGTAGCCTTAGTACTCTTGAAATATGAAGCATAGTAGCAACTCCTGATCCATCGAGCCAAGTTTGATTGTTTGCTCGGGACGAGCAAAGGTTAAGCTTGGGGGATATTGTTGGCACAAATTATGATCAACTTTTCTATACTTAAAATGATGCCACCAACCTCAGGATCAGTGATAAACAAACACATCATGAGCATAGTTTATCAAATAACTAGTTCCACATGTTCATGAGTGTTTGAGTGCAGGAATGAAGAATTAAAGCAAATGAGAGCCAGTGGGACCCACATAGGGGGTCGGCCGACCACCCTATGGGCCCACCTGGCTCCCCTCTCGGCCATGATCCAAGAGAAGCATCCCAGAGTGATTTCCAACCCTTGGATCACTCTGTGCTTTCTCTCAACGGCTCACAAGCAAAGCACATGGATCCATGGGCCCACACCAAGGAGATAAACGTGACAACCATCTCAGAATCAACACCCAACATCCATGACAGGTGGGACCAGCAGCTAGGAAGACTGAGGTGGGACAGACACCCCAAGGGGGGGGGTCGGCCGATCCCCTATTTGGGCCCACCAGGCCCCACTTGGTCCCTGACCAGTGGGACCACCATCAGGAGACCAGAGGAGGGCCCACCTTCCAATGAGACGGTCGGCCGACCGCCTCTAAGGGTCGGTTGGTTCCTCCCAACCGCCATACCTCTTCCCCACGTGTTGGATCACCACCATCCATCCAATGACGGTTCCAGGGTCGGTTGGATCCAACGGTGGAGGATGGGAGGCCCTGGATTGCTGACGTGGCGATGGAGTAGCCCCTACTCCACTCCCCCACTATAAATAGAGGGTCACTCTCCCCCCTCTACTCATGGTGAAGAAGCCTACAAGCTCTATTCCTTAGAATTGTTCTAGTAGTTAGTCTAGAGTGGGAGTTAGAGTTGAGTCGAGCTTGCTCGGGATTTCTGGAGTAGTCTTCTGGGAAGTCTGGTATAACTCTTGTATCTTTCCTTCTTTGTAAGACTTTATCTTATTCAATATATTATCCTTTCCCTTTACTTTACTTAGTATTTACTTTGAGCATTACTATACTAGATATATCATTGTTATATGCTTTTGCTCTTTAATAGCCTTTACATTTATAGTCTGTGATCCTTGTGACCTTTCCTGTATGCGATCATTGCCTGTCATAGGGTGCTTTGATTATAGATCGTAGTCAAAGTAATAAGCTGTGTGTAAGTGTGGTGCTTATATATTATCTTATCCTTGGTTACCTCTTGCTGCACGGATTGTTTGTGGTAGCTAGCAAGAGGTGATAGCCTTGTGTAGTCGTTGTATTCCACCACATGTTTATAGGCAAGTTCTTAAAAGGTAAGGCCCCCGTAAGAAGAGGGCGCGGTCCGGTAGGAGTTTTGTCCTCCTACTGATCTATCCCCTCGCCTAACATACTTGTATTGAGGAGGCAAACTATAGTGTTTAGGCTAGTTAATTAGCTAAGTATATTGAAGTAGAGTGAATTGCTTAGGAGTCCCTTGTACTCTCTCGTTGTCCTCCCACCTAGCTAGTCTACCTAGTCCGTTCTAAGTATCATTTACCTTGGCTTATTCATTCATCAAACCCTTCCAATCACATATATCGTTTACCCCCCTATACTAGTTGGTACTAAATTGAGGTACTCTCTAGGACCTCTCTTTAATTATCATTTCTACCAGACAAGGGTGCGAACGGGTGAATTCAAACTCCAGAGGGTCCGAACGCACCCCAATGGTCTGGACCCCCTCTCTGCGCAACGTTCGAAGCTCGCCAGAATGCTGAGATCAAGGGGCAAAATGGCTAGTTGGTTTGGGGTTGCTATTTAAGTGCATTAGCTGTCTCCTAGGGCACTCTCTTGCACCTACCATTCATTCTCACTCTTTGTGCTTGCTTGAGAAGGCCCCCAACTCATCTCTCTTTGCTTTGCTTGCTAATTCATGAGAGTTTGAGTGAACCAAGTGCTTGATCATTGCATTGCATCTTAGTGGCACTTGGTCATCGTCATCGCCGCGGGATTTCTTGTTATTCTTGGTGTTTGCCAACACCTAGATGGCTTGGAAATTGTGGAGAAGCTTCGGCGCGTGTTGGTGATTATTCGCGGCCCGCTTCATCGACTTGTGAGAGGGCTTGTACCCACCTCGGCGGAGCGCCAAAGGGTAACTCTAGTGGATTGCTCGTGTCATTGAGTTACTCTCATTTGGGTGGATTCTTGTGGCGCCCGGGTAGTGGGCTAGGCTTGTGAAACGCCTATTAGCCACCGAATCACCACTTGAGTAGTCGACACAACGGGGACTAGCTTGGTGGCAACCAAGTGAACCTCGGGAGAAAAATCATTGTGTCATCTTGTCTCCCGGCTATTCTTGGTGATTTCCGTGTGATTGGTCTTCATATTGGTATTCATTCTTCACAAGGCATCGGTATATCAATCACCTCTATCTTGCTTTTACATTCCTTACTTCTTGCCTAGTTAGCTTGCTAGTTAGTTTTCATTGTTAGTGGTTCTTGCTATTGTGTGTAGGCACTTAGTTAACTAGAATTGATTGGATAGGTTGCTTTGCACCCCAAGTAGAGCTAGAGCAAAAAGCTTCACTTAAGTGTTATTCTAACCTCTTGCTCTAGTATTTTGTAGAATTTTTTATTAGGCTATTCACCCCCCTCTAGCCATCTAGGACCCTTTCAGCAATATGTGACCAAAATCTTTTATCTTTAGTGACAATTTCAAACCACGTCATGCACCACGTCAGCGATGATGTCATCAGCCATGTCAGCATCCTACGTGGCAAGCGCCGTTGGGCCGCTTCCAAATGGACTGTCACAGGTTACAAACGCCGTTAACGATGCCGTTTTGGCGCGATGGCGGACGGTGGATCATGACCAAAACCGATCGTCACAGAAAAGGAATCACATCCGTGACGATAGTGTTTTCGTCAAAGACTAGAGACACATCTGTGACGAAATAAAGCATTTCGTCACCGTAGGTCAAATGTGATGCGACCTCAACGACGATCCAATTTTTGTCACAAAATCGTCACTGATTACACTTGGTGATGATTTTAGCATCTTCAGTGACGAACTGAGTACGTCACAGATGAGATGATCCCTAGTAGTGGAATTAGACTAGGTTTAGGGTTTCTAATGGGCCTCCAACGTGGGAGCTCATTAGGACGCCTATATAAGCAAGGGGAGGGCGCGGGGCGAGTTAGTCGATCCACGCCTTTTGGGCAACCACTATCGCCCTTCCCACGCTCATGCCTAGTACTCCTCGCGGACCTAGCAGTCCGGAGGCGTAATGCTTCCTCCCTTCATGTGTGGGATACCTCAGAGGTGTTGAATCTGTGGCACAAGGACGGAACCTGGTCGGAGGTGATCGCGACTGGTCGGTACCTGTTCGGAGGTGGTCGAAGCTGGTCGGCGACCTGCTCGGATGACTTGCACGTGGACGGACGTGATAGACGACCACACAACTACACTACACTGCTGTGATGCGTTCGACTTCATCAAGTCATCTCCGCTGCACCTGTGCGTCTAGTGGTAATCTCGTGATCTATAACTAGCACTAGTTTCTGGTTTATGGGGTAGAAAATTTTGTTTTCCTGCTAGCATAGCAACCTCATAACCCTTCAATTGGAACAATTATAGTACTTTTAATAAGCTTTCCAAATTGTTAAGGATCATATTTTTTGGTGCTTTAGATCTCTAGATATGAGCTGTGTAAGTTGAATGGCAGAATCTGCCCTAAGTTTGGACAGAGATGCATTCTTTGTATTGTGTGACTTGGTTAGCCGTAGATTCATCTTTGGATGATAATAAGAATGTTATAGATAATTTATTTATCTTTCTAGAAAGTCTAGGATCACCTTTGTTAGACTCTTATATCTCCATTTATGATTAAAATGGTGAATGCTTTACTGCTGTCCCAAAATTGCTTGTATCAATTAATTGCTTTACCTTGTTCTTGTTGATTAAGCATGTTTTCATATATGGATGAATACTTACACTAGTTTGACTTGATTTGAATAGTATGTCATGCTTGATGTGTTTCCCTCCTTTCATGTTATGCTCGTGTTATAATTTGTTGAATAACTCTAAGTGCCCATGTATGTCTTGCATGATCTTGTGCTTGTCTTGAATGGTTGAATATATGTTTCGTGTTACTATTCCTCGCATTCATACATGCGCATCTGCATTTTATTTAGGTACGATAAGTATATACGTAAAGGACGTGACGATTGGAGCTAACCGAAGGTGGTGCTGGTGGATGGATCTAGAAGATGGAAGATCAATCAAAGTAACAAGATGGATCATAGATGCTCGCCAAGCGAGTATCATCTAACATGCACTGACCTAGTGTCGGTTCCCAGGCAAGCCCCGGAGCATTACAAACCTCCTATCTTTACAAATGCAATCTTAATTAAGTTATTATTATTGATGCATTAAGTTTAGGAGTTGGGTGAAACCGTTGTTGCATTATACCTTGCTCACTCTACTATTACTACTATCCTTGTTACCCTATAAATTACGTGTTAGTCATGCTTAGTTGGCATAGTTCAGTAGAAGTCAGGTGATTCCCATTGCCCGCAAGATATAGGTGAATATCCTCATCACATGTTGTGGCTTATCTCGGAATGATAGCCGGAATGGTTAATCGAACTAAGATCAGTGGGAAACTCCCTGTACTTTGGATGGGGTGACTCGACTATTTCAACTAATGACTGTTTGTGTTGTCGTCCCTCTGGTCATGTTGAACGCATGCCCTACACTTAACTGGAAGGATAAGTCATTCCGACCGTGAAGACGGTACACTATTTGGGCCGGGTTTGGATTGCGACGCATTGTGCTGGTGCGGGGCGAGGTTCTGACACAGGGGCGCGATCTAAGACCTTCATACGTACTGGCTTTCGGGCGGCCCCTGGGTGTTGGTGGTCCTTGTCCATCCCGCGACTTTACCCAAGTAGTGTATTCGGTGACCTGTAGCTCACGTGGCTTGTGAGTGTGGTTTGTGTAGGGAATACCACCTCAGCTGAGTAGGAATCCGATTCGAATCGCCATCGCTTCTGGTTAGAGAGAACTTGACTAGGACAATGACAACATTTACATGACTATGAAACTAATGTTGGTGATCTGGTTAATGGAAAGCCTAGAATGACGATGGAATCTATTGTATGCTTCAATCAACTTATTTGGCATAGACTAGTGGCTAATGTAGATGACAGGTAAATGATTAAAAGTGGATGCTACATCTTTAATTGAAGGTTAAAAGAATTATTATGCTTTTCCACAAAATGAGTCAAGCCAATCCACTACTATAAAGCCTTGCATAATCCTTGGTGTCATTTATTTTAGTTTATGACGGGTAAGTCTAGCTGAGTACATTCGAGTACTCAGGGTTTATCCCACCTTGTTGCAGGTGAAGGTCTCATGCTACTAAAGGTGTGGCTAACCACCGGTGAGCTCGGTGACTCGATATTATCTCTCATCTTAATGCTGTTGTTGGAGGATGTCAATATAAGCTAGCAATGTATTCTACTTATGGTTTATAATCCTTTCAAAGAAATGTTGTTTCCAATAAATGGTTTTTAGCTCCAACTTGTATTATTTATTTGCGAACTCAAATGTAATTTATTTCCGCTGTAAACTACTTGATCATGCGATCTTGGTTGTAAAGTTGAATTACCGAGGTTTTTCAGAACATTCGGCGGACTACCGGGTTTGTGCCAGGTTAAGTCGGTTAACCATCTGTTACGACAGGTGATTTTCTTACTTAATCTAGTATAAATTGGGCGGTTCTGTTAAACTTCTCACGTCGGACGAGGCAGAGTCATGTCTTTCTGGGTGCGAGGGCACGTCTGCCTCCCTGGGTCGGTTGAGCCGTGGCCTTCGCACCTCTTTCTTCATGGGCCAGAACGCGGGGTCCCGCTCTGACAATAGTCTTCCTTTTTACTTGGGCCTTCTGTCAAGGGCCACGACTTTAGTCATAGTAGGCTTTATATCCCTTTTCGGAGGATGATCGTCGAGCTTTTATCCGTTAATTATTTTTGAAAGTTTGTCGTTAAGCTAGATATCCGACAGTAGCCCCCGAGCCTTAGGAAGGGTTTTAATTCCCTTGTTGAGGTTTTATACTTAGCTTTGCTGTTGCGGTTTTGTTATTCGCCAGGAGGGTGCGCGCGAGTGCACCTGCCGGGTGTAGCCCCCGAGCCTGGGTGAGAGCATAGTTCTTGCGCAGGCTTTGACATGTAGTTTTGTCGTTTTCGCCTTCGCGCTCCGATCTCAGGCTTTGGCGGATCGGCCCAGAGTTGCAATATTTTGGTTGCATACGCGGCTCGAACCGGGAGCGGATTTGGTTTTCGTCCTGATAGCTTCCCGCTTCCCCTGGTAGCATTGTTTGGTCATGATGTCGTTTGCCACTTGCCGCGCCCACTGTGCCTGAGCCCTTTGGCTTGATCGCCTCTCGTTATTCGCCACGTATCGGACTCCTCTTCAAACGGCGCCTCGGTTAGTCTGTTGTGATTTAGACATGGCGGGACAGTCATTGTGCCCTCCCACGCATCCCATTAACGAGCACTTAACTTCTGAGGACGCACAAAGATTTTCTGTGGCGTGTAGCCCCCGGGCGTAGGCATGAGTATGGCTCTCATGCTGCCAACATTGCTTTCTCCGGATACACCCCTGTGTTGTCTGGTCGGGCCGTGCACGGGTTGGTTTGCACGTATATTTTTTCTTTTTTGTGGTGGTCTGAGACCGTGATCGTGTACCATTGTCTGTTGGGGTATGGTCTTATGTTCAGGATGAGGCAGTAGGTTAGGGTGGCTCATGTTGCTCCCTGTAGCCTTTTTTTCTTCTGCGTCCCCATCGACCTTTGCGGGCACTCCGCGTGTCGAGTCCTTAAGGCGGGCGACGCCTCGGCCGATCCGTCGTGACAAGACATGACATGGCGCCCCTTATGCTTCTCTGAGTGCTTCGTAAGTCGGAACGGTAGTGGTGGACCCCTCCTGGATACGAAGTGATCTCGCCCCGTTGGCTCCGCTCCTTATCTGGCCTACTTAAGGCGGTGTGACGGTCGGAACAACGCGCTTCACTTTGCCTTCTGACTTTCACTTCTTCGCTTAAGCTTCCCAGCTCCTAGCTTCTTGTTTGTCGGTCAATGGATCGTGGCAAGCGTCCAGCGGAAGGTTGGTCAGGCATCGAGCGCTTGGCCGACCCCCGGAGCCTCTACCGTCAGATGATTTAGGAAGGATGGTAATTGTGTTGTTACTGATCTCTCTTTCTCATTCTGCTTGCGTGCTTATTTTGTTTATCCATTGGTCAGGGTGATCTCGTCGACTCGCAACCCTTCTCTTCCGCCCGGCTTTCAGACGTGGGTGGCGCCATCCCGTGTGCAGGCGCCTATCTGCCTGGCGCCTGATGCGGGTTCCGAGGTCGTCCTTCACCCGGTCACGGTGCCGGCCCCGCAGGTGCCAGCGGCGGCGCCTCCAACGCGTGGGTATCGTAGCGTGATGGAGGAGCTGTTCAACCGTCTGGTGCTGAATCTCCGCGAGATCCGGGACCTAGGCGTGCTCTGGCAGATGCTCGACAGCTTCCGCGAGGGTCTATCCGAGTCCATGCAGGCGGGTTCCCGCCTTCGGGACCAGCTTGCTGAGGCTGACGGGCGCGTCATGGGTAAGCCACGTCATTCTTTCGGGTTGTGCTTCATTATGATTTGTTTGTGATGCGTCGAGCTATGTCTTCTCTCTGCAGCATTGGAGGATGAGCTGCAGGCTCTTCGTTCCACCACGAATGACGTCACCAGCCTTCTCCGTGCGCCTGGGGACACCGTGGTTGAGCGTCTCTAGGCTGCTCCTGCTCACATGCACGACGTCGTCTTGCATGCTGTTTTTCGTGGAGCCGGGGTGGCGTTCGCTATGGCCGAGGTCCGTTCCGGGACGGACATGGTGGATGCCGCCGGGTTCCCGCATGGATGGAGCGGCGGCCGCATGGACGGAGTGTCGTTGTTTAGTTATCGTTTTCGTTTTTTGGTTATTTTTTTTGTTTTTCGTTTATCGTATTAATAGTTTGACCATGCATTGGGGCCGTCTTCGTGCGGCCTCCATATTTCTTCCTCGCATTCCCCATGATCTGGGATGGGGAAGTGAGTGATCTCGTGTCTTTCCTCGATGGACGAGACCGAGCGCTCGGCGAGCTACAATCGGGTGGTTTAGGGGAGATCTCGGGTCCTCGTCCGTGGAGGCTCGCACCGACATAGGTCCGCTGGGGGCTGATCTCTGTTCCTAATAGTCGATGCGTATAGTACCCGGATCCGTTCATTGGGAGCCGAGGGCTCGTCGCCACCCTTCGAGGGGTTTACCACACATTCTGTTATCTGTTGAATCCTAAACACGTTTTCTAAGCACGTTCAACGTGAAGACTTCTACGTTCTGGCGGTTGGGGCCCGCTTAGCAACGTCCCTCACTCTTCGATTTTTGGTCGAGGAGGCTGTCGAACCCAAAAGGCAGCCCTCGATCTCGCGGCTCCTGTTGACTCATCCAGATCCTACCGTTATATCCGGTACATGAGCGCGACGGGCAGAGCGATTTTTTAACCGCTGCGAGAGTTTGCTACCGCCGCCGTCATCCCTGCACTCAGAACAAAGAGAATATGGAAAATTGAACTCTTTCGGGCGAGCGTACTTACCGGCCGTTCTCTCCTCCTTCGTCGACCATGGTGGGTTGATTGCGCTCTTATTGTGTCTGGCTTATTTGTTTTTGGGAAACCGACGCCTGTTGTTTGCAACCTGTAGACATACATTGTAGTAATCGACGCTCGGTTCGAGCGTGAGGGGGCGAGCGAACCAAGTGTTAATGGCGGTTGCCTATGCGGCACACACTCAGAATGCAAAGGGTCGTGTTTTCACGACCCAAAGGGCACGTGCAGAATGCGAAGAGTTGTGTTTTCGCGACCTAGAGAACGCGCATGGGGTGCGAAGGGATGGCGATTCTTTATTATATATATCGACAAACGAAGGTGACTCTTAGTTACTCCCTCCAGTCTCTTCGCATTCGTTAAACACAAAGAGCAAACGGGAGCAAGAGGGCCTTGTCGTCGCCAAGAAGGATCCCGGGGGGCGCATCAACTTTGCTAAAGAGATGGATGCTGGTCGTGGACGCCTTGCTGTGGCGTTCGGTGCCCTGTTGATGCTGCCGGAAGATTTTCTCTTCCAAATCTTGCTCTGCGTCATTGACAATGGTGGCAGCATCTTTGATTACCTGAATCTTCATCGAGTTTGTCGCGTCTTTCGAAGGATTTGTGACTACGACATGATGATTCAACTCCTGTCCCTTCGATAGATTCAACACTACTGTCGGCCTTATCGTACTCTACTGGAATCCAACTTCGTGCAGCACTTCCTCAGGGACAATCATCGAGTGGCCTTATGCTTTCGTGGCATGGAGAGGTTGATGTTGTGGGGAAGGGATCCCGCCGGCCAGGCGCTTATCAACCAAGCGGTTGCGTCTGGAGACAACGGCGCAGGGTACTTCCGGGCCATGGTGCGGTATCGTGCGAACCCGACGGACCCTGAAGCACTCGTCATCATCCTCCAAATCAGCGGTGGTGCATTGCAAGACGGTAGGTGGGGAAACCATGGCCTAAGTCGGCTTTGCTGCTACATCAGCGGAGATCTTCACATCATTGGGCGGCGGAGAAGGATTCGTTACCCAGAAGACGTGCCGGAGTTGGTTGTCGACGACCCTCACGTCTGCGTTTGGGAAGAATGCAGACGCTTCGGGCCGCCGGACAGCAACCTGCCCGGGATCGTCAGATACTGTAGCCCGGAGTGCCACATTCATCACGAATTCGTACTCTTGACTGGAGGTGTTAGCGAGAGGGTCGCCTATTGCATCGGTAGAATGAGGCTGTAATGTGTAATAGTTTATCTAAATTGTGATCCTTTTGCTTTTGTGGCTTGTGCTCGTATTAAAATAGTTATCGCAGACTTCAGTCGTTTTTATTTTCTATGTATTATGTAGCCCCCGCGGATAATGGACTTCTTCGCACAACATTTGTGAAAGAAGGCTCTTACCCAGAATTGGGTCATAGCACTATTTTGGGGAAGGGTAAGGCGCTATGATTACACAATGTGTGGGGAACTTCTGACTGGAATGATATAGCGAGAAATATTAGGGGTAGAAGCGACACAACTGTTGTAAGTTCCAGGCGTTAGTGAAGATATTGCCGGTGAAGGTCTTGAGTCCATACACCCCTAGCCTTATTACTTCGTGGACAATGTAGGGTCCTTCCCAAGGCAATGTAAGCTTTCGTCGCTCCTTATTGCTCTGGATTCTTCGGAGTACCATGTCCCCTGGCTGAAAACCCCTTGGCTGAACACGCTGGTCGTGGTATCATCACAATGCTTGTTGGTACTTGGCCAAATGTAAGAGGGCGGCATCCCGGGCTTCGTCAACTTGGTCTATGGCATCTTCCAGGAAGGTCTCTGCCCTCTCCGGGTCATATGCCTCTACCCTAGGGGACCCGTACTCGAGGTCGGTGGGCAGGACGGCCTCCGAGTCATAGACTAGGAAAAACAGGGAGAAACCAATGGCCGTGCTCCGCGTCGTTCTGAGGCTCCAAAGGACGGAAGGGAGTTCCTGAAGCCACTTTCGGCCATATTTGTGCAGTCGGTCGAAAATTCTTGATTTTATCCCTTGTAGGATGAGTCCGTTAGCGTGTTCCACCTACCCGTTGGATTCCGGGTGTGCGACGGAGGCCCAGCTAACCCGTATGTGGTGTTCGTCACACCACTCCAAGAACTCATTCGCGGTGAAGTTTGTTCCGTTATCAGTGATGATGGTGTTGGGGACCCCGAACCAATGGATAATGTTAGTGAAAAAATTGACAGTTTCCTCAGCCCTAACATTAGTGATAGGGCGCACCTCGATCCATTTTGTGAACTTGTCTATGGCAACTAGTAGGTGGGTGTAGCCCCCGGGTGCTTTCTCGAACTGTCCGACCATGTCGAGCCCCCAAACCGTGAACGACCACGTGAGGGGAATGGTTTGGAGTGCCTGGGTAGGCATATGGTTCTGCCTGGCGAAGAATTGGCAGCCTTCACAGGCGCGGACCAATGCCTGCACGTTGGCCACGGCTGTCGGCCTGTAGAAACCTTGTCGGAACGTGTTTCCCACAAGGGTTTTGGCTCCGGTGTGATGCCCGCAGGCTCCTTGGTGGATATCCTGTAACAGCTTCTTTCCCTGCTCGGTAGGGATGCAACGTTGTAGGATACCTATGGTGCTTCATTTATAGAGCCTGTTGTCGATGATGATGAACGACTTGGCCCATCGGGCGAGTCATTTGGCTTCCACCTGGTCGGAAGGGAGCTCGCCTTTCGCTAGACGATCCATATATGGCCTTATCCAATCCCCATCCTCGGGCACTGTCTCCTCCCGTTCTATGTTCATTGCTTCCATGGTTTCGTTGTCGTGGGTTGTAGAGGCTCTGGTGGCACCGGAGACCGCTGGGGAGTTCACGTCGGGGGAGCTGGAGGTCTCTGATTTTCCGACGCTGATGGATGGCTTCGGCTGGTCATTCGCGAACACCCCGGGAGGAGCGGACTCTCGCCCTGAGGCCGCTCTGGCCAGCGTGTCGGCTTCTTCGTTCTATCGTCACGACACATGGTTGAGCTTGAGGCCATCAAACTTTGACTCGAGTTTCTGTACCTCTTGACAATAGGCCGCCATGCAGGGGTCGACGCAGTTGGACTGTTTCATGACCTGGTTAACCACTAGCTGAGGGTCACCACGGACGTCGAGTCGTCGAATGCCTAGGTTGATCGTGATTCGCAACCCATTGAGCTGGGCCTCGTATTCTACTTCATTGTTGGATGCCGTGAAAAGCAAGCGAACCACGTATTTCATCGTCACTCCATGGGGTGATATTAAGACAATTCCTGCGCCTGCACCGGTTTTCATGAGGGACCCATCAAAGTACAGGGTCCAGTACTCCTGCTCCATAGACGGGGCGACGAGGGTCGCATCCGTCCATTCTGCGACGAAGTCAGACAGGACTTGCGATTTTATGGCGCTTCGTGGTGCGTAGGTGATATTCTTGTCCATCAGCTCTAACGCCCATTTGGCTATCCGTTGGACGACGTCTCTGTTCAGGATGACTTCGCCCAACGGTGCGTTACTTACGACAGTTATTTCATGGGATCCGAAATAGTATAATAGCTTTCTTTTGGTCATGACCACCGTGTACATCAGCTTCTACAAGTGAGAGTATCGAGTTTTTGAATCACTCAACACTTCGCTTACAAAATAAACGGGCCTTTGCACTTTGAGTGTGTGGCCTTCCTCCTCTCTTTCTATGACAAGGACGATGCTCACCCCCTGCCTCATGGCAGAGATGTATAATAGGAGTTTTTCCTCGTCGTTAGGCGAGACCAGGATGGGCGCATTGGTCAACAATTGTTTGATGTGGTCAAGGACCGTTTGAGCTTCGGTCGTCCAAGTGAATCGCTCGGATTTTTTAGGAGCCTGTACAAGGCAGGCTTTTTTCACCGAGACGGGAAATAAAGCGGCTGAGTGATGCAAGGCACCATGTAATCCTCTGGACCCCTTTTATGTTATGGATTGGCCCCATTTTCTCAATGGCAGTGATTTTTTTGGGGTTTGCCTCGATTCCTCTTTTGGAGACAACAAAGCCCAGGAGCATACCATTCGGGACCCCGAAGACGCATTTCTACGGGTTAAGCTTGATGCTATTATTTTTGAGCTTTGCGAACGTGAGAGCAAGGTCGAACATGAGTTCGCAAGCGTGTCGTTGTTTTGACGACGATGTTGTCTACGTAGACCTCGATGGTGCTTCTCACGAGTTCGTTGAAGCACCGGATCATGGTTCGCTGAAAAGTCACCCCGGCATTTTAGAGTCCGAAAGGCATGGTGACATAGCAGTAGGACCCAAAGGGGGTGATGAACGTTGCGAGCTGGTCGGATTCATTCATTTTGATCTGGTGATATCCTGCGTACGTGTCGAGGAAACAAAGAAGCTCACAACCTGAGTTTGTGTCGACTATCTGATCTATGCGAGGCAACGGATACAGGTCTTTGGGACAGACCTTGTTGAGACTCGTGTAATCGACACGCATTCTCCACTTTCCATTATTATTACGTACTAATACAGGGTTAGCAAGCATAACAGGGTGGTACACCTCTTTAATAAAACCTGCGGTTAAGAGTTTTTTGAGCTCTTCCCCGATTGCGGCACGTTTCTCGTCATTGAAGTGGTGTAGTCGTTGTTTCACTGGCTTGGAGCCTGGTTTGACATGCAGGAAATGCTTGGTGACGTCCCTGGGTATGCTTGGCTTATCTGAGGGCCTCCACGTGAATACGTCGATGTTCGCGCGGAGGTAGTCGACGAGCGTGCTTTCCTATTTTGGAGAAAGAGAGGAGCTGATGTGCACGACCCTCTCTTCTCCGTTGCGGGCGTCGAGAATGACTTCCTTCGTGGCTTCCATCGGCTCGAACGATCCGACCTTCTTCGTGTTAGGGGCCTCTACCCACGATGTGCTGGCCTCGACCGCCATCTCTGTCGCGAGTTGCTTTGAGGCCACAAGCGCCGACGCGTACGTGCAACATTCAACGTCGCACTCATACGCGCGTCGGAGCACGGAGCCCACGGTGATGATGCCTTTCGGGCCGGGCATCTTTAGCTTCAGGTAGGTGTAGTTCGGGATGGCCATGAACTTCGCATAGCACGACCGCCCGAGTATGGCGTGATAAGTCCCCCTGAAGTCGACGACCTTGAATGTTAGCGTCTCCTTGCGAAAGTTGCCCGGTCCACCAAAAGTAACGGGCAAATTGATCTGGTAGATGGGGTTTGCTTTCTTGCCTGGGATCACCCCGAAGAATGGGCTCCCCGAGGGTTGCAGGCGTGAACATGGTATTTTCATCACGTCGAGGGTTTCAGCATAAAGAATGTTGAGTCCACTTCCGTCGTCCATGAGGACTTTGGTGAGGTGCTTCATGCCGATGATGGGGTCAACCACTAGTGGGTATCTTCCCGAGTACGGTATATAGTTAGGGTGATCACTACGATTGAATGTAATGGAAGACTCAGACCATTTAAGAAAGGTGGGAACAACGGGGGTGGTGGCATATACCTCTCGTCGGGCAACCTTTTGTTGATGCTTGGAGCTGCATGATGCTGGGCCCCCGAAGATCATCAATGTCCCATCCGCCGGGACGTAGCCGTCGTCATCCCCTCTGCCGTTCTCTTTGTCACCTCCTTTCTTCTTCGCCCACCTTTTCTTCAACCTCCCTGCGAGAAACTTCTTCATGTGGTTACAATCCTTGAGAAGGTGTTTAACAGGAGACACGTGGTTCGGACAGGGTCGTTCCAGCATCTTCTCAAAGTGGTCGTTGACCTGTCCATTGGGGTTCCCTTCTTTCTTCTCGGCCGCCGTGACGAGCGACGGGTGGTACCGTGGTTGGTTTCATCCCTTTTTGTGGGGTTGATTCGAGGGTCCTTCGGCCTCCACTTCGTCGCGCTTGCCCTTGCTAGCAGCGCCTTGAAAGACGACGCTGACCACTTCCTCGCCCGAAGCATGGTTCATGGCGATGTCAAGCAGTTCCTTAGTCGTCTTGGGCTTTTTACGTCCCAGCTTGTGCACCAGAGATTCACAAGTTGTCCCTAACAGGAACGCAGTGACGACATCACCATCGGCCACGTCAGGGAGCTCATTGCAGTGCTGGGAGAAACGATGAATGTACTCACAGAGAGTCTCGCCTTGCTTCTGCTTATAGTTCTTGAGATCCTAGGAGTTTTTGGGGCGGATGTAGGTTCCCTAAAAGTTTCCGACGAAGGATTCCTTCAGGTCCCCCCAGTTCCGAATCTTACCTTTCGGGAGATGCTCCAGCCATGCACAGGAAGTGTCCGAGAGGTACAGTGGTAGGTGATGGATTATGAAGTTTTCATCGTTTGCCCCTCTGTTGAAACTAAAGGTGGCAAATGGAAAAGACCGCAAGCGTACGATTGTCAAGTGTAGCTTTCACCGGGAGTATTCCAGGTATCGTATTTTCCACAGGGAACGAGAAGTGAGTTAACTAGGATTATGGATATGTTGTATGATGGATCAAGGGAGATTATGATAACTAGGTGAGAGGTTCGATATAGCAAAGATATCTAACAAGGTTTAGCTGGTTATACTGGATTTATCAGCCCTTCTCTTGCAGGAGGCGATGGGATAGATCAGAAAGAGGGCAAAACTCTAACCGGACCGCGCCATCATGTTGTATTGAGACCCTACCTTTTAAGCGGTTTACAAAGGTAAGATCTAGTCTAGACACCACGTCTACACTATTCTTACTACTTTAACCTTGGCCTAAGATTAAATCACTTCACTCAGAGCAAAGCGATGAACAAGCGTGAAAAGTTGTATAACAGCTAAACCAGATTTAGAATACTAAATGCTATGAAGAACTAAGAACAAGTCACTTACAGGAGACTCACATCTGCTGAGGAAGAACTCCGGAGAAGATTCCCGATAGATCCGGGGCTTTCTCCAGAAGAATTCCTCACTCTCCTCCAACTAGCATAACACTACTGAAGAGCTCCGCTAAGAGACTAGAGAGTAGTATTTCTCCAATGAGGCACACATAGTAAGGGAGCTATAGTGGTCTATTTATAGCTAGAGGTGGAGTAGGGGCTACTCTGGTGCCACGTTAGCGATCCGCGTCACCATCATTAACCACCATAGGATCCAACTGTCATTGTAACCGTCTTAGATCAACGATAGAGATCAAGTGGATGCATGGAGGCATGCAGGAAGGTGGTGGAGAGCTTGGAGCACCTTTTGGGCAGCTTGGCCCAGTTGGCCGACCACCCCCTGGTAGTTGGGCCCTGCCACTTCCTCCAGGAGGTGTCCCCACTGCCTAGGGAGCATGTGGGTGGCCTGGTGGGACTAATGGTGGGTCGGCCAACCCCCTATGGGGTCGCTGGTCCACCTCTGTCTCTTGTATACTGGTCCCACTTGTCATCTGCGTTGGGTGTTTGTTCTGAGATGTTTGTCACGCTGATGTCCTTGATGTGGGCCCATGGATCCTTGTGATGTAAATCTGAACTGTTGAGAGGTAACACACTTGGATCCAAGGGGTAGAAAGTGCCCTGGAGAGTGTTACTTGGATCATGGGGGCTTGGGATGCCTAGTGGCCCCACAGGGTGGTCGGCCGACCCCCTAAGTGGGCCCACTAGATCCCAAAAGTTCCCATTTGTCGTTACCTGCACTCAAATAGTCAAGGGACATGTGGAACTAGTTATTGGGTAAAATATGTTCGTGTTATGCTTGTTTTCCTTCAAATATGAGGATGTTGACGGTATTTTGATGGTGACAAAATAGCTCGTATTTACTGTCAACAAGATCCCCCATACTTACCTCTTTGCTAATCCTCGAGTAAAGGATAGAAGATAACAAGACTATGCTATTCAAAGTATAAAGCAAACATAAAGATTCACTCAAGACATTTTATCATACCAATGTGATATGTAGCATTGGCTAACATATATCCTTGAGAAGTTGAGAAACAGAACAACTCTCAAGGCAAATTCATCTTCCCCAAATCATATTTTAGTACTTGGAGTTTTTTCATAAATTTTCCAAAAGAAATCTCATAAGTCAACTTACTCCTCATATAGCACTCTAGATCGCTCAAGGTGTATGATTCCTTACCAAGGCATAAAGAGGTTGCCTTCTTTGTGTCTTCCTACTTCTAAATGGCTTATGTGGAGCTTAGGTAGGGATAAACATTGTAGCAAACTTGCATCACTTATATTGTAAAGCTAAAACAAGGATCCAAGGAGAAGAACATCATAATCCTAGATCAGGATGTGCATGTGTGTGGAGAAATGGTAGATGACTAACATGTACTCTTTAACTATGTATATGATCTCTCTAACTTTAGGATTATTTGAGACATGGCTATCATCATAATAATATTTTTTTTAGAATACTGAGCTTTGCTCATCATCATTTTTTTTCATTTATGATAGCCATATCTCTTTTTGAAGAATTTAGAGAGAGATCATAACATTTATTTCTAGAGTATTTATTGGATGAAGATGGATCATGTAAATGAAAGGCATGTTTTTGCGTACTTCCAGTGTAGAAGCAGGGAAAATATGTGGCGCGTACGTGATCTTGATCTCTGAACTATGGAATAATTCTCAACAAGGATCTCAAGGTTTGACCAAACTCAAAGTAATTACAAGAATCATATGAAGAAGGTTTTGAACATGCATAGGTGTTTATGGCTTTGGTAGGATTTTTCTCACTATAGAGGAGTAGTGACATTATGGTTTTATGACATTTTCAAAAATTAATCTCCAAGAACTTTAAATAGAAAGGGTATGAATCATGAGCCGAGACTATATCACATTAATCAACAACTTAGTCCATATGATCTTCCTAAAGTATTTTCCCACTAGTATAAGCAAAGAGCAAGAAATCATCTTTATGACACTTTTGCCCTTTAAGAGTCATAGATCATGTCACTTTTCAAAATTTTAAATTTGGATGCGATCTTCTTGTTTTATTCAACATTAGAAAGGAAAATAAACTAAGTGATGAATTTCATGAAGAAATTATTTTTATTGAAAGAAGGAAAGGAAATAAACAAATAAAAACCATAAAGGAAAAGGGGAGAGGCGTGACAAACTAGACAGAATGGATGTTGAAGTTGAGTGGACGCTGGCTGGTGGGCCCGAGGCCTATAGGTGCGGTTGGCCGACCGCCCACCTGGGCCCATTGGCCACTTCGATCTCTGCATTAGGATTCCTTACCTCTAAATGTTGATCTCTTATGTCTGTTGTGCAGGTTGGCCTTCAAAGTGCATCGGCCAATGCACAAAAGTGTCCGTTTTGGTCCAACTTTTTTGTGGAACGTGTCATGGATGTGTACAACATGGTTCAATGGCCGAACTGGTGTTTTGACATGATGCAGTGTCGATCGACCTCCCCCATACTTGTTTCGGAACATGCTGAAAACAGTGACAGAAGTAGATCAAATGCAGGGGTTTTGCTGGGGTAAAATACCAGCAGAACCAAAACTTTTTATTCAAATCAAATCTTTTAGGCACAAGTTACATTGATGAAGGGAAACATGATCGAAAACAAATCTAAGCGCCTAATTTATTAGAGAACTAGCGATCTAAGGAGATGGAGGGGCAAAGAGATCCTCTCTCTTAATCGCCTGGGCCAAGCGCTTGATCTTCGCACTAGTGCTAATGCGAAGATCGTTGAAACTATCTTCTAAATCCAAATGTACCATTCTCTCCTCTGCTGCCCGCTCTGCTAACCTAGTGTTACTTTCTCTGAGCCTAGAGACTATGCGCAGCAGTTTCTCCATGTCGCTCTCTTCATCTTCCTCCTGGTACTGGCCTGGAGGGCTGAAGATGGATGGCAGGTTGCTAGTCCTCCGGACCGACTTGTGGGATGCCTTCGACTCAAGGGAGTTGCGTCCCTCCCTCCGCTCCTCGGAGGTGAGAGGAGGAACGAGCACCTTGCCCATTCCTGGTCCACCATGCGCCCTTTGTAGGTGCATCCATGTCGGCGTCGATGGCGAGTATGAGCTGGTGTTGCCCGTGCTTGTGTCGCCTTTGGTGGTGGAGACGATGGCCTTCTTCACCCCCAATTGGCTGGTGGTTGGCCTTTTGGGAGTCACTAGACGCGCCGCTGGCTTATTTAGGTTGCGGCGAGGGGACATCGATCGGGTGATGCCTCGCATCCTCTCGGAGCTCCATGCCCCGGCCGGCCGACCCCCCGAGGGGTGGCTGGCTGGGCAGGCGGCGGCGCCATGGCGAGTGGAGCGACGTCGAGGACCTTGATGGCCATGGCGTCGGTGTTGATGGGGTTTTGGACATTGGAAGGGCTTCCATCGGCGGGGATGAGTGGCATCTTGCCATTGTTTCTTAGTGGAGCCATGGTTGTGATCAAGGTGGGTGTGAAGGAGTGTAAGGAGTGGTGCTGGTCCTGCTGGTTGTGAAGAAGAGCAAGGTAGGAGGAGGAAGAAGAAGGAGAGGGGGTTAAGAAGGAGAAATTCAACATGCAGGGCCTTCGTTTCCGCTCGAATCGCGATGAAACCGAAGGGGAACGTTGGCCCAACATTCCTGTGCAACGGGAACTTTAAACGAGTTCAAACCACGGTCGGCTGACTGCTTTTTGAAAGATATGGTCCGATTGAGCTAGGTTTTGAACTTGTTCAGGTCAGGTGAGTCAGGTCATGAAGCCTCGGGCTGAATGGCCCAAACAAGCGGTCGATCGACCGCCTTAAGTGGCCAAATGGGCCGAGCTTCTTTGAGGAGAGAGTCAAGGCTAAATCTAAGCTAAGTCTAAGCTTAAACTTGAAATTTGAACAAAAAAGTTAAAACATGTAGATTTTAGTTCTAATTTGGATTAAGAACAAACTCTATCATATCAATTTCTTGTTCAGGAGTTTCATGTTCATGGAAAACTTTAAGACGTTGGCCATTTACCTTAAAGATTTTGCCGTCGTCATCCTGGAGTGTGATTGCTCCATGAGTCACGGCGTTGATGACGAGGTATGGCCCTTCCCATTTGCTTTTTAGTTTTCCGTGACCGAATAGCTTGAATCTTGAGTTGAATAATAGGACCTTGTCTCCTGGTTTGAATTTCTTGATCTTGATATTCTTGTCATGCCATTTCTTGGTTCTCTCCTTGTATATTCTGGCATTGTGATATGCTTTCTCTCTCCACTCTTCTAATTCAGAGATTTGCATTCTCCTGAATTTTCCAGCGGCTAGCAGATCCATATTCCATTTCTTGATTGCCCAATGTGCCTTGAACTCCAGTTCAACAGGCAAATGACATGTCTTCCCGTATACAAGTTGGTATGGTGTCATACCAATTGGTGTCTTGTATGCGGTCCTATATGCCCATAATGCCTCTGGTAGCTTGTGCTTCCAAGCTGTACCCATCTCATCCATGGCCTTCTGTAGAATGTTCTTGATTTGTTTATTGGATGTTTCTGCTTGACCACTTGTTTGAGGATGGTATGGAGTTGCAACATTATGTCGGATCCCTTGATCAGTGAGGAACTGGTCGAAGCCTTTGTCAATGAAGTGAGATCCCCCGTGACTTATGACTAACTTCGGGGTTCCAAATCTGGGGAATATAACTTCATGGAACATTCTCTTCGAATTGGCTGCATCTGCTTTGCGGCAGGGTAATGCTTCTACCCATTTGGACACATAGTCCACCGCTACTAAGATGTACTCACCCCTTTTGATGGAGGAAAGGGCCCATATAGTTGATGCCCCATACATCAAAGAGCTCGACTTGTAGGTTGTTGGTGAGTGGCATAGCATCTCGGGCATTGATGTTCCCGTGCTTCTGGCATCTTGCACATTTCCTTACGTAATCTTGGGTATCCTTGTACATGGTTGGCCAGAAGAACCCACTCTGCCAAATCTTAGCATGAGTTCTGAATGCTCCATAGTGACCTCTGTATTCTGCTCCATGGCATCTTTCCATGATCTTGGTTGCCTCCTCCATAGGTACGCATCTTCTTAGTAATCCATCATTGCATACTCTATAGAGGTATGGCTCACCCCAGAGATGTACTCGACTCTCTTGAACTAGCTTCTTTACATCTGCCCTGGTGGGACATGGCCTGCAACCATAAAGTTGACTATATTTGCATACCAGGGGTTGGAGTTTGTTACCTTGAGGAGTGTGTCATCTCGGAGGAAGTCGTTGATGGGTAAATTCTGTGCATCTTTGAATTGCATTCTAGACAAATGATCGGCAACAGAATTTTCTACTTCCTTTTTATCTTTTATTTCAAGATCAAATTCTTGGAGTAGCAAGATCCATCTTATTAAGCGGGGTTTAGCATCTTTCTTAGTGAGCAAGTACTTTAAAGCAACATGATCGGTGTAAACGATTACTTTTGCTCCAACTAAGTAAGATATAAACTTGTCTATAGCAAAAACCATGACCAACAACTCTTTCTCAGTTGTTGCATAGTTTAACTATGGCCCTGTTAAGGTTTTGCTAGCATATGAAATAGCATGATGCTTCTTATCTTTGGTTTGGCCTAGCACCACACCGACAGCATAATCACTAGCATCACACATTATTTCAAAGGGAAGCTTCCAATCAGGGGGTTGAATGATTGGAACTGAGACAAGTGCTTTCTTGAGAACGTGAAAGGAGTCTAAGCACTCATCACTAAAGTCAAAGGGTGCATCCTTAGCTAGCAGGTTTGTTAAAGGATGGGCAATTTGAGAGAAATCTTTGATAAACCGCCTATAGAAGCCTACGTGGCCAAGGAAGCTACGGATTCCCTTGACATTTGTGGGAGGTGGAAGCTGTTCTATAACTTCTATCTTAGCTCTATCCACTTTTATCCCACATTCGGACACTCTATGTCCTAGCACTATGCCTTCACGAACCATGAAGTGGCATTTCTCTCCAGTTCAGGACTAAGTGCTTTTCTTCACATCTCTATAAGACTCTATCCAGATTCTCAAGGCAATCATCGAAAGTCTTTCCATAGACGAAGAAGTCATCCATAAAAAACTTCCATGATTTCTTCGATCATATCGGAGAAAATGGACATCATGCACCTTTGGAAAGAGGCAGGAGCATTGCATAGGCCGAAAGACATTCACCTATATGCATATGTTCCATAGGGGCATGTCAAGGTAGTCTTACTTTGATCATCAGGGTGGATTGGTATTTGATAATATCCCGAATAACCATCAAGGAAACAAAAGAAAGAATGTTTTGCAAGCCGCTCCAATATCTCATCGATGAAAGGTAACGGGAAGTGATCTTTCTTTGTGGCCTTATTAAGTTTTCGGTAATCTATACACATTCTCCAACCCGTGACGGTTCGTTGAGGAATCAACTCGTTCTTGTCATTTTGAATGACCGTCATACCTCCCTTCTTAGGCACAACTTGCACAGGGCTAACCCATTCACTGTGAGCAACGGGGTAGATGATCCCCCTGTGCAAGAGTTTCAAGACCTCCTTCTTTACTACTTCCCTCATCGCATTATTCAGTCTACGCTGGGGCTCTCTAGATGGAAGGGCCTCAGGTTCTATGGGAATGCGATGTGTGCAAAGAGCGGGATTAATGCCCTTAAGATCTTGAAGAGAATAGCCTAAGACTGACTGATGCTTTTCTAATACGGTGAGGAGTTTGAAGGACTCTTCAGGAGAGAGTTTGTCACTGATGATCACGGGGGCCTCACGATCGTCATTTAGAAAGGCATACTTTAAACCAGCTAGAAGGGGTTTAAGTTCTATAGAGGGCTTAGATGGAGGCTCGGATTTCTCCAGTTCTATGGGTTCTTCTAGATCATCTTCTTCCTAGATGAACTCTTTAGCTTCTTCTTCTAGATCAGGGTGAGATGATTCTAGAAGAGATGCAACCATCACTTCCTCTATGGGGTTAGATCCTGGGAGCGATTCCATCATGGTGTTTATGGAATTGGCGAGCGGAATCGAGAGTTTGATGTTACTCCCAAGATGACCCTTAAGACTTCCATCAAGAGATCCATCAAGGAATCTCATGAGTGGATGTCCAATTAACAAGTCGATTTCCTCTATATCAAATATGAAGAAATTCAAGAGGATATTGACTTTGTGAATTAACATAGGAATGGTCTGTGCAATACCACAACTCTCAATCAATTGTCCTGAAGGAAGCTTCAAGAACTTATTAGTTGGAGTTAGATCTACATTGCCTAGGATAGCATTAGCTAATGACTTAGACATAATGCTAACTCCTACGGCAGGATCGTAAAGAGAGTCTAACTTTGCTCTATTGATTTGACAAGGAATGGTTGTAGAGGAAGAAAGAATTCGAATTGGCTCGAATGAAGATTTGGCCTCTTCTAACCACTCATTGCTCATGATAGAATCTAGCTCTTGAACCATCTCCTGGAGATAGGCTTCTTCTATGCGTCTAGGAATGTGAAGGTTCAGAGCTTTTCGAGCAGAAGACTTCTTTTGCACAGATTGATTCAAGGCATTTCCAAAATCGGAAAACAAATCAGCCTCGATATCAATGGGGAATTCCAAGGGATGAATTTCTTCTTCCCTTGGTGGTTCAGGTTCGATAGCAAGATCTTGAGATGTAGAGGGAAGAGTTTCGGCTATCGATGTTGTTTCTAGTCTGGGGTCTGGTTTTTGTTCTTCCGTGGGTCCTTCATAAAAAACGTTAGTATAGGGGGTGTTTTCAAGAATCTTCTTGAGAAGACTCTTCCCTGCACTAACGGGTAAACTCAGGAAGGCTCCCCGGAAGAGATATCTAGAAGCTGTGCGGAATCTTTGCTAAGACCGCCATAAAAATGCTGTAACATTATAGGCTCGGTTATAGCAAGATCAGGGCTGGATGATGATAGATCTACAAGACGGGCCCATGTCGCACCTAGAGATTCCTTTTCCTTTTGTTTAAAGGTTAGGACCTCTACTCGAAGATGAATAACACGGGAGATAGGGAAGAAAGCTAAACAGAATTTAGATTGCAACTTTTCCCATTCTCCCTTTGCACTATCTACGTGGCCAGTGTACCATCATTTGGCTATTCCCGTCAAAGAGAACGGAAATAGCTTCCACTTAAGAGTACCTCGCCTCATCCCTTGGGATGTGGACACATGAACAAAGTTGTTCAAAGTCACGTAGATGAGTGTAAGGATTCTCATCTTCGTCCCCAGAAAAAGGTTTTTCCTGAACCATCGCTATGAGACTTGGGCGAAGCTCATACCGAATGGCCAACACGGCCTGAGATGAACTAGGTGGCTCCAACCTTGCACCCGTTGGAGCACCATACTCGAAAAGAGGTGTTTGATCCATATGTGTATGTGGAATGGAAGGATGAAATCAAACAAAGATAAAATAGGACCAAAAGATACTAGTTAAAACAGCTACCGTTCCCCGGCAACGACGCCAGAAAGCTTGTTGACACGAAAGGTGGCAAATGGAAAAGACCGCAAGTGTACGGTTGTCAAGTGTAGCTTTCACCGGGAGTATTCCAGGTATCGTATTTTCCACAGGGAACGAGAAGTGAGTTAACTAGGATTATGGATATGTCCTATGATGGATCAAGGGAGATTATGATAACTGGGTGAGAGGTTCGATATAGCAAAGATATCTAACAAGGTTTAGCTGGTTATACTAGCTTTATCAGCCCTTCTCTTGCAGGAGGTGATGGGATAGATCATAAAGAGGGCAAAACTCTAACCGGACCGTGCCATCATGTTGTATTGAGGCCCTACCTTTTAAGAACTTATCTTACACACGTGGTGCAAAGGCTAGATAGGGCTGTCACTACCTACTAGCTACCATAAACAATCCGTGCGATAAGCGGTTTACAAAGGTAAGATCTAGTCTAGACACCACGTCTACACTATTCTTACTACTTTAACCTTGGCCTAAGATTAAAGCACTTCACTTAGAGCAAAGCGATGAACAAGCGCGAAAAGTTGTATAACAGCAAAACCAGATTTAGAATACTAAATGCTATAAAGAACTCAGAAGAAGTCACTTACAAGTGCTAAACTTACAAGAGACTCGCATCTGCTGAGGAAGAACTTCGGAGAAGATTCCCGACAGATCCGGGGCTTTCTCCAGAAGAATTCCTCACTCTCCTCCAACTAGCATAACACTACTGAAGAGCTCCGCTAAGAGACTAGAGAGTAGTATTTCTCCAATGAGGCACAATTGGTAACGGAGCTCTAGGGATCTATTTATAGATAGAGGTGGAGTAGTGGCTACTTCGGTGCCACGTCATCGATCCGCGTCACCATCATTAATAGCTGTAGGATCCAACCGTCATTGTAACCGTCTTAGATCAATGGTGGAGATCAAGTGGATGCATGGCGGCATGCAGGAAGGCGGTGGAGAGCTTGGAGCACCTTTTGGGCATCTTGGCCCGGTCGGCCGACACCCCCTGGTAGGTGGGCCCTGTCATTTCCTCCAGGAGGTGTCCCCACTACCTAGGGAGCATGTGGGTGGGCTGGTGGGCCCAATGGTGGGTCGGCCAACCCCCCTATGGGGTCGCTGGTCCACCTCTGTCTCCTGTATGCTGGTCCCACTTGTCATCTGCGTTGGGTGTTTGTTCTGAGATGTTTGTCACGCTGATGTCCTTGATGTGGGCCCATGGATCCTTGTGATGTAAATCTGAACCGTTGAGAGGTAACACACTTGGATCCAAGGGGTAGAAAGTGCTCTGGAGAGTGTTACTTAGATCATGGGGGCTTGGGATGCCTAGTGGCCCCACAGGGTGGTCGGCTGACCCCCTAAGTGGGCCCACTAGATCCCAAAAGTCCTCATTTTTCATTACCTGCACTCAAATAGTCAAGGGACTTGTGGAACTAGTTATTGGGTAACATATGTTCATGTTATGCTTGTTTTCCTTCGAATATGAGGATGTTGATGGTATTTTGATGGTGAAAAAATAGCTCATATTTACCGTCAACACCCTCCTGCCTCACAAGCGAATCGGTAGTCCTCCAACTAGAGGCCCGAGTTCGTGAGCCCGGTGTACTTCTGGAGGTAGGTCGGTGGCCAAAAACGTGACGGGACTCGCGCAACGTGTATGCGTGACGAGAAGCAGTGCAGTCCGGTGGGCTCTGGGCTGGAGTCCCGATCCTCGTCGGGGTCAGACCGCCTTCCCCTACAAGGGTGTCGCCCGTGTCATTTATCACCATCATCGCTATCACTCTACTTGCAATCGTCGCTCCCGAAGCACTTCCCGCGGCCGGAGGGCCGCCTGACTGGAGCTCGGTCCTTCCTAGGAGTTGGCTTTAGCCTCTGGTAGACAGAGTTCGCAGGTGGCGCCATGTCAGGGGCGCCGGAGGGGCTCTTGCCCTCTGGCGCGCCAAGCTCTACACCTGTTGAACTGCCTTATGATCGAGGAGAGCACGCAGTTCCCCGCAAAGCTTCTTTTCTTCGACCGTGGTGGCTTCAGGGAACTGTCGCACGAGCATGGTGGCGGTTGTTGGTATTTCTTATGACTATTGGATAAATCCACAAGCGTACAGATTATACCGTTGTAGCACTTCACCCAGGAGTATTACGGGGTATCATAATTTATATTCTCCCAAGGGAAAGCGGAGCTAGAAATAATAATAAAAGAGAGATCCTAGAGATCACCTCAATTTAGTATCAACTAGTGTAAGGGGGTAATCGAATAATGATAGGATGGTGATGATGTAACAAACCGGTAAAGATAAGTAAGAGATGACTAGTGAGTATAACTATGTGGGAGGACAACAAGAGAGTGAAAGGACTCCTATGATTCCAACTCTACCTTTGTGGTTTTAACTATGACACACAATTGATACAAACATCGATTGATTCCTCAATACAAGTATGCTAGACGAGAGGATAGATCAGTAGGAGCACAAAACTCCTACCGGACCATGCTCTCTTCTTATGGGGGCCTTATCTTTTAAGAACTTGCCTAAGAACACGTGGTGGAATACAAAGACTAGACAAGGCTGTCACTCTCTTGCTAGCTACCACAAGAAATCCGTGCAACAAGCGATAACCAAAGGCAAGATTAAGTATAAGCACCACGCTTAAACCTATTATTACTACTATACGACAACTAGAGCACCCTATAACAGGAGATGATTGCATACAGGAAAGGCCACAAGGATCTCAATCTAGTTTATAACAACTAAATGACAAGATAAATCACAACAATACTATAACAAGTATAATATTGCACGAAGTAAATACTAAGTAAAGTAAAGAAGGAATATTGCATTAAGTAAGTAAAGTCTTACAAAAGAGAAAAGATACAAGAGCTTATACGAGATCCTCCAGGAAGACAACTCCGGAAAGCCCGAGCAAAGCTCAACTCAACTCTAACTCCCACACTAGAAAACACCACTAGACTAATCTCCACTTGAGAACAATAGTGATTTGTATGGATTACATCATGACTAGAGAGGGAGGTATGACCCTCTATTTATAGTGGGAGGTGGAGTAGGGGCTACTCCAGCGCCACGTCAGCAATCCAGGAGGCTTCAATTCTCCACCCTTGGATCCATCCAACTCTGAGCCGCCTTTAGATGGATGGTGTTGATTTCCAACATGTGTTAGTGAGTATGGCCATTGGCAGGTGCTGAACCAACCTAGGGGGCGGTCGGCCGACCCCCCCTATGGCTTGTGGGCCATCCTTCGGTCTTCTAGATGCAGTCCCACTGGTCAGGGACCAAGTGGGGGCCAGGTGGGCCCATAGGGACGTCGACCGACCCCCCTTGGGGTCTCTGGCCCACCTCACGGCTCCAGGTGCTGGTCCCACTTGTCATTGGTGATTTTTGTGTGTTCTATGGTGATTCTCACGTTGATCTCCTTGGTGTGGGCCGATGGATCCATGTGCTTTGTATGTGAGCCGTTGAGGGAAAACACAGAGTGATCCAAGGGTTGGAATTCACTCTAAGGTGCTTCTCCTGGATCATGGACAGGGAGGAGAGATGGTGGGCCCACAGGGAGGTCAACCGACCCCCTATGTGGGTCCCACTGGCTCTCCTTTGCTTCATTTCTGCAATAAAATACTCATGGACATGTGGAACTTGTTATTTTATGAAGTATGCTCATGATGTGATTGTTTTGTCGTTGATCCTGAGTTTTTGGTAGCATTTTAGTTATATAAAAGTGTGCCATTCTTGGTGCCAACAGCGGCAACTATGTTCTGCTGCGCCCTCGCAAATGTTGGTGGATTGTGGTCATCCTCAATGATGCGGCGTCGCATGTCTTGAGCTCGAGCTCGGGGGCCGACCACCGGCTGGTGGTCTAGCTGTTGCTCGAGGAGGGTGTGCTCCGAATCGATCTGGTGCCAGGCCTCGTCGAGCTCGTCTTGTCGGGCACGCAACGCGTCGAGGTTGACATGTGGCAGGTGTTGACGGCTCTTAACACAAAATATAGCCATCAACTATTGCATAAAATGATAAGAAATAAACTACAAAGTATAGTTATAGGGTTTGATTCTAACGAGTTCCACGAGTTTTGGTGTTCTCACTTGTTTTGCAGGACATTCAAGGTTTACTATATAAAAGTACCTCAAATAAGGAATTAGAGTACACCATTGCGAAGAGCTCATCGAGCCAATTGAAACGGACCTAGCACTTGATATATTTGGAGCCCTGATGAGAAAGATATCAACACCGCATTGGAATTCAACTTGGGAACAATCTAGAACATATTAGAACCATTTTTTTGAGGGGTTAAACTGATAGAATCCCATAGCTTTGGTGAATCTATATTTTCTAGGGACTAAACATGAATTAATACGGAGGAGAATCATACTCCAACACGACTCCCTGCGCAAACCGATTGGAAACCTGCACTAGAGGGTTCTAGAAGTCACCAATGGGCACTGGAAGAAAGACAAGGCCGAAGTGGGATAGAGGGGGGCCGACCGACCCACCCCTAGGCCGGCCGTCCTGCTACAGGGCCCAATAAGGCCCATCTTCGTATGGCGACGCCTAACCGACCTATGGAGCCCATCTTGACCGTTGTTCAAGGTCGGTTTGATCCGAGGGCTATCATTGATCCCACCGGGCTATAAATAGAGGGGTGGACCCCCTCCTCCAGGGCATCTCATCTCATTATTCTTCTCTAAAGCAAAAACTAGGGTTTCAATTATAAGTAGAGAATGAGAGAGGTCCCTCTAGTTGTCTAGATCTAGTTCTTCTAGTTCTAGTTCATCTAGTTGTAATTAGAGGTGAGAGAGGAGGAGAGAGCTAGGAGGAGCTGGATCTGTCGGATCTTCCTCAACATTGTACCTTTGCAACATCTGGTTCGGAGAAATCTCTAGGTTCTTATTTATTATTTCTAAGTGTCTTATTTTAGTTCTTACTTTATTCTATTTACAGGATCTCCGCTTGTATTGAGTGCTCTAGTTTTCGTACGGGATTAGAGTAGTAAGCGATAGTGTAGACGTGGTGTCTAGACTAGAGTTTACCTGAGTTTGCACCTAATCCCATGGATAGTTGTGGTAGCCCAAGAGGTAACAGCTCTGTATGGCCTTTGTAGTCCAACACGTTCGGGTTGGTGTTTCTTAGAGCTTTTGGCAGCCTCCCCCCGACTACCTTTTTCCTAGTCTTATTCGAGAGTCGGGAAGGTACTGTTGCTCCAAAGTAGATAGAGTATCGTGGGCCTTTGATTAGATAAACCCCTTAGAAAACTCTAAAATCTCTCTACCCATTTATCTTATCTACCACTAAAAAATTATATAATATATCTTACCAATTAAAATAATAAATATCTTCCCCACTAATATATCTTATCTATACTTGGAAATTCTTAGTTCTTTTCTAGTACACTTCACGTTCCCCGTGGAAATCGATACCCTTTTGGAATACTCCCGGGTGAAAGCTATAGCGGTATCGGTGCACTTGTAGATTTATCTGTGTGCGTTAATTTATACCAACAGTGGGGTGCGAGCTCCCTGGCTTTCGGGGATGATGTCATTGCCGCTCTCGTCAAGATCGCGCATGCCCCCCTCGGGAGTTTATTCCCTTCCATCGCACATGAAGCACTCCCACGAGGAGGCTCCGTTGCCCTCGAGGGTAGCGCATTCGGCCCCTGTGCTGTCGGAATTGGAGAGGGTTAGTTCTTCCTCAGTTAAAAGGTCATAAAATGACTCGATGGCCCCTACGAACTCGTCACCCGTAGAGGTGTCGGTCATCTTCAAGGCGATGAGCCGTTCTATAATGGACGAAGCGCTGACAAGGTCGAATGGATACGTTACAGGGACATCTTCCTCCAACGGTGCGCCTCCCTCGATCTGAATGGCGGCATTGACGTAGGAGAGCGCCAATCTCTATGCGCGTTCTGAAGACATATGCCCTGCAACCTCCAGTCCACTGGCGTGGCCTGCGTTTGCGGAGGAGCAGGCGGTCGCTGCCTTCAGAAGAAATATCGTCCGAGTCATAGTACGTAGCCTGCTTCGTGTCTGAGTCCATACTCACGTCAGAGTCAGTGAGGGAGTTATTGGGACACCCCTTGGCGTCTTGGTGGATCCCCACCGTCGTGGTGATGGTGCCTAGGTGATCGTCACGCGGTGGTGTTACGTCACCGTCAGAGCTGGGATCTGACTCCAAGAGGTAGTCATACTAGGAACGCACAAAGCATAGCATGGCGTGTTCAGCCGCATGGTCAATTTCATCATCGTAATCGCTAGAGTCCCCAACGCCATGCATGAACATCTCGAGCAGGTGGGGTCCTCTGGCGTTGTTCTGGGGGATCTCGCCCCCAAGATCGAGGGGTCAGCTCCAGGGCCTCGTGGCCCAGAAGCCTCAACCGGTGCATCCTTGTGAGGAATGGGAGGTCCTCGTCCGGCTTGACCAGGACGTTGGTGTCATGATCCGGCGACGGTGACACACGGGTGAAGGTTCCATCTGGGGAACAAACAAACTCCAGGCTCCTGAAGTGGATGAAGGAGAGCCCGGGGTGGTCAGCGTTGCGAGAGGCCATTCGGAACCCTTGAGGTGTCGTGACACGCGATGCCCCCTACCTGGCGTGCCAACTGTCGGTGTTATGAAACTATCAACAAGTAAATTTGTATGTGTGTCGGGTCCGAATGGTGAGACAAAGAGACAAGAGGTTTATAGTGGTTCGGGCAAGGAAGCCCTACGTCCAGTGGTGAGGCTGCTCGTGTTCCTTATCTCTGCTTGGAGGGGGTATACAAGCCTGGTCGAGAGAGGGAGTGCGAGTCCCAAGTCTCTGAGTGCTTTTGCGAATGGGTGTGTTCTAGCTTGTCTATATGTGTCTGTCTTTGTCGTCCATCTCGTCCTCCTTTTATAGTTGCAAAGAGGATGGAGATGGTTACAAGTATGGACTAGAAAAGATCTACGTGGGGTGTTGTGCCTTATCCCTGTCTTCTTTGGGAAGGGAGGTAGACACTTGGAGTATTCTATTCCTATTGCCCTTGGACTTCGCCGTGCGCGGTTGGGGATCTGGTGTCCTCCTGGTGTCATGTCGACCCTCCTGGCGTTGCTAGCGGCGGGGGGTCCGGTCACACCTGCACTCCTGCGGAAGTATGGTCGTCTGCTATACCGTTGGTGGTAGGGGCCGGGTCGTGGTCGTCTGTTTGCGGGTACACCATTGTACCGCCTTTTAGTTCTTTTTGTTCTTGTTGACAGCGGGAATCTCTCCCCGCCTGGTCAGCGCATGTCCGTTCTCCTGACTCCCTGCACCAGATGTACTTCCCGTTTGATGGGTTTCGGTAGGGGCCGAGGTCACCTGAGACTGGCTTCGCCCTGCGAAGGGCATGATTTCTTTTTATCTAAGAATCTTGTCCTGGCATGTCCCTCGATTGGGAACGCGACCTGTCCCAATTTGGGCAGGGGTTAGAATGTTATCCTATGCCCCAGGTTATTCAGAATGTACGATCCGTCGTGGCTTTGGAGCTTTGTTCTTATCTTGTGAAGAATGCATCGTCATCAACCGGGGGCCAGCGACCTCACCTCCTTGGGCCTCGTCGTACATAGGGGCAAAAGGGGCATTACTTGGCTGTCTTGGTAGGTTTTGACCTCGGGCGTACCCTATCCTAGGGGTCCATCCTTGTCCTTCGAAACCTATAGGCTTGTTGTCCCCGAAGGTGGAGGTTTCGGCCTATGCGAGGTGGTGAGACGTCAGCTTAGGCCGAGGTGCAGGCGCGTCTTCCGAATCACGGGGTCGTCCCGGCTTCTCACGTTGGACAAGGCGGAGTCACGTCTTCCTAGGTGCAAGGGCACGTATGCCTCACCGGGTCGGTTGAGCCGTGGCCTTCGCGCCTCTTTCTTCATGGGCCGAAACGCAGGGCCCCACTCTGAAAAGAGTCTGCCTTTTTACTTGGGCCTTCTGCCAAGGGTCGCGACTTTAGTCATAGTAGGCTTTATATCCCTTTTCGGAGGATGATCGTTGAGCTTTTAGCCGTTAATTATTTTTGAAAGTTTGTCGTTAAGCTAGATATCCGACATGATGGCTCTAGCGGTGTTGAGGAACGGTCTCTCCAAGATAAGAGTCATGTCTTCTTCATCCTGCATGTCAAGTACTACAAAGTCTACAGGAATATATGAATCTTGTATTTGTACTACTATGTTCTTTGCTATGCCTTAAGGGAATCTGTACGTCAAGTCTGCCATTTGCAACTGCATGTAGGTTGGGTACAAAGGTATATATTCAAATAAATGATCATAAGTTACCTTTGACATTATGTTGACTCCTGATCCTGTGTCACAGAAGGTCAAAGGGAAGACTGTCTTCATGATTTTGCATTCAATGGTTGGTACTCCTGGATCTCCCTTCTTGACTATGTATGGTGAGGCTAGCAAGTGATCGTGCTCCGTGTTGACTGGGTTGATCATCTAGATTGCTCCTTCTAGGGTCTGGCTCTGCTTGTTCTTCCTCCTTCTATTATTGTTCTACTTCTTGGGTAATGCTGGTTGATCTTGTTCATACTTCCTTCGTGGTAGTGTAGGACTGTTGAGCATGTGGTTCTTTAATGAGAACTTATCTTTCTTGTCTTTTATGAAAAAGACAATCTTGGCGTGCTCCGCATAGATGATGGCTTTGGTTGTGCATAAGAATGGTCGGCCCAATATGATGGGTGCTCTTTCATCTCCTCTTGTCTCCATGACCACAAAGTTAATTGGAACATATGATTGTCCCACTCTGATGACGAATTCTTCTAGAACTCCCTCGGGGTAACAGATAGACTGATCTGCATGCTGCAAATGCATGTTTGTGTACAACAGGGGATCTCCCAAAATCTTTTCATAAATTACCTTAGGCATAATGTTGACACTTGAACCAAAATCGCAGATTGCTTCTAGGAAGGTGTGACATTCTATGGAGATAGGAATGACAGGCCTCCCTAGGTCACCTTTCTTCTCGGGAAGTGAATAGTCAATCCACTTCACATCAGCAGGCTGAGTGTAGTAGTTGGCTTCATTGAAAACGTCGACAAGATTTGCAGTTTCTAAATCTTTCGGCTGGCCTAGAATCTTACCTTACTTCATTGGGGGAACAATAGCTACCAGCTGAGCTAATTGTATCTCTAACATTTTGTTTAAGCTGTTTTGATTATTGATAGCAGAAGCAAAGGTATCCATCCTAGTATTTATATTTTCTAGAGCTTTATCATTGGATGCTACCTTTTTAAACATTTGTTCAAGTAATTTGGACTGACCAACAACTAATTCTCTTAAAGGCGGAAAATTATAATTGTTGTTACCTTGGTAATTACCTTGTCGAGGTTGCTGATTCCATCCTTGGTTCGACTGATTCCAACCTTGGCCTTGCTGAGGACGATAATTGTTGTTGGTATTGATGAAGTTTACATCCTCTTACAATTCAGGACAATTGTTTCCTGAATGGCTAACGTCTCCACATTCTCCAAAAGTCTTGCGAGAGTCATTGATATGCATGACATCTCTCTTCTCGATGTCTTGGCTCTCAAGCTTCTTCATAATAAGGTCTAAGTTGGCGGTGACCATGTCAACTTCCTTGAGTTGATGTATACCTCCTCCTCTCTTGCGAGGTTGATTGCGTTCTTCATTCCAGCTCTGATTAGAGGCCATCTTCTCACACAATGATGTTGCATCGGAGAGCTTAAGTGACAGGAAAGCTCCTCCAGCTGCGGCATCCATAGATTCACAGGAACTAGTGTCTAGTCCGTGATAGAAAGTCTGCAACAATAGCCAATCCTCCATTCCATGATGAGGACAACTCGCGATATAATCTTGAAAACATTCCCATGCTTTGGTGAATGATTCATTATGTTGTTGTTGAAAGCTTGAAATTTTCCCACGCAGAGGATTGGTCTTGCCTGTAGGAAAGAACTTGGCTAGGAAAGAAGTGGTACACTTATCCCATGTAGTGTTAATATCTTTGTTCGTGTAGAACCACTGTTTTGCTTTTCCCAAAAGTGAAAATGGGAAAAGGCGGAGTAGAGTACCATATCTCGATACTCCTTTGATCGTGAAGGTGCTGCAGATCTCAAGAAAGTTTTGTAAGTGTGCACTTGCATCTTCATGAGCCTTTCCACAAAATTGATTTGCTTGAACCATGGTAATGAGAGCAGGCTTGAGCTCAAATCTATTATCTCCAACATTAACTGGAGGTCCAGTGCGGATGTTGGCAGTAGTTGGGGCAGAGAACTCGCGCAACATCTTCTCGGTCATAACTTCAAAAACAATTGCTAAATTGATTTTTGGTTGTTCTTCTTCCGATGTGTGAGCTTCCTCTCTCGAAGAGTGAGCTTTAGCTGAGGGTGTTTCTGATTGTGAATTGCTAGTATCCCTCACTTGTATAAGCTTTGGCTTCCTTCGAAGGAGTTTCTCTAGATTTGAAGTGAAATTATCTGGAAGAGAAAAACCGTGCATTCATTTACCCTGCATAAGATACACAGATAGATAGAAACAAGGGTAAACCTGTTTGAGTAAGAGGTTGATTGGTTAATCGATCTTTATTCATTTGCATATGGTTATCAATACTTCCTAAGTTTCAATACCTTCCCCGGCAACGGCGCCAAAAATGCTTGTTGACATTTCTTAACGACATCACCAAGAACATAGTTCTTAGCAATGACGCCAAAAATGCTTGGTATGTAATTAACTTGCCTTTAGCAACTAGCCACTTATCTTTTACCTTATACTCCTAAGCATGGAACTAGGTTGCCATCCCTAATTATAGAGCTAGTAATATTTTATGGTACTTATGAATTATTCTATATATATATGTGTGTGTGACTAGGCAGAAATAAATAATGATAGATGAAATTATAAAGAACTAATGATTCTGCAAGCACACAGATTAAATATACCATTGTAGCATTTTACTTAGAGTATTACCAGGTTGTCATTTATATTCTACCACTGGCAAGGTCTAGCTAAAACTGATAATCTAAGTATTGATAAAAAGCATATAAAATGAATGAAGGGATTTAACCATCAATGATCTCTACTCTTAAATAGGGGTAAGTCACATGATAAATATATATGATAAGGGTAAATTGATCAATCATCATAATAATAATAAGAATAAAGTTTCTAGAGCATTCTAGTCACTACATAAGCATCATCCAATAGAAGTAATAAAGAAATAACTCCTAAGTATTCTAGCTACCATCAAAGCTACGCTAGTTAGTGCAAGTACATCTAGTAATCATTGTTAAGTAATACTACCAATGTTCCCAACCATAATGGGGCCATGAACATGATGAGTTGAGTTTAGAAACCTCAGAGATAACAAGATATCCTCAACCTGACAATTCCTCCCTACCAAACCACTGCACGGTGGGAGACCTACAAAGGACTCAATGGACCCGTCATGTCCACGATCTACCCCACGACCCGGCACAGCTGGGGGCATTCGCAAATAAGCAATGTATGTAAGCACCACGCCTACATACTGCCTACCACCCGCCATATGATCAAATAGACAAGCGCTATACGAACATATGCATGAACTCAATAGCAAACTAACTATACTAAATATATTAACAATTTAACGTAGACAATGAACAAAGTAAACAAGAACATATTAATGAAGAATAGTGTTGCCTATAAATATCATACAATTATAGATTAATACTAAAAGAGAATAAGAGAATAAGAACTGTACTAGACTCCAATCTCTAGACAACATCGGGAGTCCAAGATTGAATCTTGACTTCCTCTACTCTCGAATCTAACTAGGCTATGCTATGAACTAGAAAGTGCTCTAGATGAACTAGGGTTTATGGCTCTGGATGACTAGATCTCCTATGACTTAGACTGAATGGATCTCCAAATAACTGAATGATCTGGGATGTCTCCAGGGGGTATGACCTCCTATTTATAGTCTGGTGGGATGCACGATAGCCGTTGGATCAAACTGACTTCATATAGGGCTCAGATCAATCTTCAAAGGCGGTGGAGGAAGCATCCAGAAGACGGCGGTCAGCGGGCCTAGGGGGTGCCGCCCGGACCCACCCCATGCCGGTCGGCCCCACATGGTGGGGTCAGGGGCCCCGCTTTGCTCCGGTGTCTGCGGGATCCTTCGTGAGTTAATTGGTAGGTGTTTCTCCGCGGGATTTGTTTGATATCTTCTCTGATTTTTGTTTCCCTTTATTGCTCTTTTCAGGAATAGTCCCTAGAAATAATGAAACACCAAAACTCGTGGAAATTGTTAATTAAAGCCCTATATTTCTAGATATTATATTTGATTTATCCATTTATCATGTTTATAATTGCTTAAAAAGTTGACGCTAAGGACCATCAACAATGACCTTCATCTCCATCACAACATTACCCTTGTTTAAAATGTTTGTACATTATTTCGGGTATGTGTTGTCCATTAATCCTTTCTAGAAAAGAAACAATGAATGGAGAAAAAGCATGAACATAATGCCATAATTCACAAAGGAAGAACAAAGAGATGAGGATCAGACCCAGGAGACAAAGCACTCATGTTCAACTCAAGGGTCAATCCTTTTAGCCATTCCTTGTCATCAACACATGGAGCCATCACGCTTAAAGATGATGACGATGATGTCTTTAAGGTAAATGGCTAATGTCTTAATTTTTTTATGAGCATATTACACCTGAAAAAAAGAGAAATTGACATGATAGATTTTGTGATTGATCCTGATCTAACTTAAATATGAAACTACATGTCAAAATTTTACTTGCTCATCTACAGTTTCTTTTCATAGTATAACTTGTACATCTCATGTGTAATCTACATGTCAAATTTGGGACCAAGAAGTTTCATATGCAGGTCGGCCGACCTACATATGGTGGCTAACCAGTCCAGTTTTTGTCAGTATACAGAGTGGGAGAGCCTAAATCCAAAACATGTTGTCCTAAACCCACCAAAGGGGGTCGGCCGACCTCCCTATGGGGGCTATTCTAGCCCATATCTGGCTAGCGTGTAGAAGAGAGTTAGGAGACCCCAGATTCAGGTCCTGTTTTAACCGAAGCCCACTTTGTGGGTCAACCAACTTGGTGGTGGAGGCTCCTGACCTCCTCGTTCACTCCCAGACGTTGCACAATTGTTCACATGTACCCTTGGTCATCATCCTCATGAAAATGAGGGTTGTGAACATTGGCATAACCCTTCACATCTCCTCTCTCTCCTTAGTCATCCTCTTACCATCAACAACCTTGATCATGGCTTTGAGCATAACAAGATGCTTGTCATTCCTTGCTAAGGCCATGTCAAAAAGGGGACCTTCTCTCTCCATCTTCTCCTTTGACACACCTTAGCCTTTCACATCAACTAGGCACTTAGGTCAGTTTTGATGTCATTCATGTATCAACATAACATGTGCCTAAGCTATCAATGACAAATGAAATTCTTTTGGTTCTGCTGGTTTGTTGCCACCAGCAGAGCCCCTGCACTTAACTGTGGCATTTATGTGACATTCAGGCTCAGGTTTCAGCTAAGGCACTAAATACCGAACAGCTGGAAGAGAGCAACTATTTTGCTTGGGATCGGCTATTTTTCTTCGGATTGGCTATCTACCGTAGATCGGGAATTCGCAATTCGCGAGATTCGTAATGTTTTGACTTCAAACCCGAAGATGGCAAGATGTGTTGAACCTTACAAGAAAGGAAAGAGTAAGGTCCAAGTTATCTGTGATTATAAAAAAATTAGTTATTTTTCCATTGTCTTTTAGATTCTCGTATTTGGCTAGGACATGGTTTGAGTTTAAGTATAAATAAGGGGCCCAACTTTTGTAAAAGACATCATTCAATCAAACACAAACCGGTGCCATGCTAACCTTAGGAGTAGGAGTACTATAGAGTCTGACGAGTTTCTTCTCCAAGCTAGGCTGTAATGACTTTGATCGATCTCTAGTTTGTTGTAAGTACCGTCATGGATCGTATTACTATTTTGAAAGTGTTGACATTTCTAACGTCATCACCAAGAACATAGGTTCCTAGAAATGCTGCCAAAAATGTATGGTATGTAATTAACTTGTCTTTAGCAACTAGCCACTATCTTTTACCTTATACTCCTAAGCGTGGAACTAGGTTGTCATTCCTAATTATAGAGCTAGGAATAATTAATGGTACTTATGAAACATTCTATTTTATGTGTGGCTAGGCAGAAATAAATAATGATGGATATGAAATTATAAAGAATGATTCTTCAAGTGGACAGATTAATACACCATTGTAGCATTTTACCTAGAGTATTACCATGTTGTTGATTTATATTTTTACCACTAGGAAGGTCTAGTTAAACTGATAATATATAGTATTGATAACATGCATATGAAATGAATGAAGGGATTACACCAACCAAGAACTCTACTTGTAACAGGGGTAAGTCACATGATAACTATATATATATGATAAGGGTAATGATAAGCCATCATAATAATAGATAAAGTTACTACACAAGCATCGTATAATACAAGTAATAAAGAAATAACTCCTAAGTATTCTAGCCACCGTTAAAGCTACATCATTTAGTGCAAGTACATCTAGAAATCATCGTTAAGTAATACTACCAATATTCCCAACCACAATGGGGTCATGAACAGGATGAGTTGATTTCAGAAACCTCAGATATACAAAGATATCCTCAACCTAGCAATCCCTCCCTACCAAACCACTGCACGGGGGAGGCCTACAGAGGACTCAATGGACCTGTCACGTCCATGATCTACCCCATGACCCGACATAGATGGGGGCATCCATAGATAAGCAATGTATCTAAGCACCACGACTGCATACTGCCTACCACCCGCCATATGATCAAATAGACGAGCGCTATACGAACATGTGCATGAACTCAATAGAGAACTAACTATACTAGATATATTGAAGTAGACAATGAACAAAGTAAACAAGAACATAATAATGAAGAATAGTGTTGCCCATAAATATCATACAACTGCAGATAAATACTATAAGAGACAAGAGAATAAGAACTATACCAGACTCCAATCTCTTGACAACGTCGGGAGTCCAAGACCGATTGACGTATCTTGACTTCCTCTACTCTCGATCTAACTAAGCGATCATATGAACTAGAGAGGCTCTAGATGAACTAGGGTTTATGGCTCTAGATGACTAGATCTCAAATGACTTAGACTGAATGGATCTCTAGTGCCCCGAGGGGTGGGATCTGCCCTCTATTTATAGCCCAGTGGATCTGCCCTCTATTTCTAGGTTTTGTAATGTTTTCGAAATAAAACTCAGAGCTTAATTGTATGACACCCTCAAGTCTCTTATATGTGGTATTTGTGGATCTTGCTAAGGCATTAAATAATGTCATGCCCTTCTATACTAGTAAATATAGTGGAGTTCATAGGAATGGCTTAACAAGGTTAGCATACTTACTTTGTATATATTGTAAAGTCAAACAATAGATCCACATAGAGTCAAGTCATACAATCAAGTCAAGATGTGCATGTGTGTGGATATGGTGGATATATGTTGGTGGTGGTGAAAACCTAATTCTACTTTGCTCCTTGAAATGAATCTTTCTTTTGGAATTTTGAAATTTTGAACAACATGGCTAGAGAGTATGAGCTATCTTATCCTTTATTTATTTTTCTGAGAGGTGCGTCAGACACTTGTCCATTTTTAATTCCTCTTCTTCACTACTTAACCCGCACAGGAAGCGCTCGGTCCCTACTTCCTCGAAGAAGTCGAAGCCGTCGGTGGCGACCGGCAGCAGCTTCCTTATCAAAGAGGGCTCCGTCCCTCAGTCGTAGGTGGCAGAGTGGACCGACGAGGCGTCAAGTAGTGAAGAAGATACCCCGATGATCGGGGGTGCTGGTTAGGGGCCTTTGTTCACCAAGGTGCCCCTGCCCTTCGGGCCGATGAAGGAGCCGGGGAGGTCGTCGACCGCTGGCGGCCACGTGTTGTGACCCCCGGTCGTTGGCGGGTTGGTGGGTGATCCACCGGTCACTCCTTCGTCTAGTGCCGCAGGAACACCCCGGGTGCCGCGATTTGGACGGGCATGCTAGGCTTCCGTCTTGTAAGTCATCTGATGGTTCTTCTTTCATACGAAACTTTTCATTTGATTTGTCGATTTTGGATCTCATGATGCGTTTTCTGTAGTTCGGCGATTGCGGAGGACCCGGCCGTCCCGCATCGTGTGGCTCCTGACGCATCTGGTACGACACTGGGTGCCCCTGCGCCCGCGGACCCTGGGGCGCCGGTGCCCAAAAAGGTCGTGGAACCTTCGGACAGGGCCGAGCTTGGTACTACCCCGGCGGTCGACACTCCCGGTTTGGGGGCGGCCGGTGAGGCTGTGCCGTCGGGGTCTCCGGTTGTCGAGGGTGGCGGTCCCATCGCCACCAGGTCGGCGGGTGTGGAGCTGGAGGGGACGCCAATGTGTCTGCCCCTCGGACCGCAACCGGCTAAGAGGAGGAGGTGGCGGCGGAGCCGAAAGTGTTAGAGGAGGTCCCTCGCATAGAGGATGGCTCGAGGCCCATGCCGATGCGTACCTTCTGCCGTGAAGGTGATGACTTCTTCGTGGTCCAAGAGGGCGAGGCTGACGAGGTGGTCGCTGCCTTCTTGAATAGCATGGGTAGCCTGATGGAGCGCCTCAAGGTTTGTTTTAGCTCGCTTTACTTTTTACCTGGTCGGCATAATGTATGACGAATGTTTGTCCTAGACTCCTGGTTGTAGCGCCTCTTCCTGGCCGAGAAGGAGCGGAAGGCTATGGCCAACCAGCTTGCATTCCTGGCAGTGAAGAACGAACGCCTTCTTGGGGAGGTTTCTCGTGTCAAAGGCTAGTTCACCGGGCTGGAGGCGAGTCCGGACAACGCGCACCGGCGGGCGTAGGTGCTTGAGGCTGACATTCGAGAGTGGGAGCATGAAAACTCCGAGTTCCAGACTCATGTTGAGGTTGACGAGATTGCTGCTCATAAGTTCCTTGCGTCCTTCTTCTCTTTATTGTTTTCTGTAGGTGTCTTGTCGGTTTTTACTGTTTCATGGTGCAGGGCTGCTCGAGGCAGAAGAGGCAAAACGCCGGATGGAGGAGGAGGCTGCTGCGGCCAAGTCGGAGGTACGCAAGATGGCGGTGATGCATGAAGGTAAGTTCTCATCACCTTCGGCCGGTTATCGTGCTTAGGGGGGTTGCCTTACATTGGGCCTCTGTGCTCGTAGCTTACTGAGGACACGTTCTTCTTCAATTTGCAGACCTGCAAGCTAAGGTGGACAGCTAGTATGATCGTTTCTGGTCGCTGGCGAAGGAGGTCGGCCCGGTCGTACGGTGTGTCGACGTGGAGGCACTCATCCCGGAGCAGGCAAAGCGGTCAACCATGGATGGCGTCCTCATGAAGGTGCACTCCAGGAATTCACAACCTCCACGATGCAGAGCGTCGCTGCTCATCGCCTTGCGATGCTGCGGCCGCATTACCCGTGGGTGGATCTTCGCCAGGCGGCAACGGACTTTGCTGCTGGCATGTCGGAGGAGGAGATTGATCGCCACGAAGAAGAAGATGAGCCCATGGCGGAGGCCATCGTAGGGGATGTAGATTTGTTTGCTGCGGGGCAGCCATAGTTTGTATATAGGATACAAGTATTCAGACTTGTAAGCGAAATTCTATAAAGCTAATCGAGGCAGTGAACTTTAATGCTTGTATGTCCTTTCGTGCCAGCTATGTCGTGAGTCGTAGCGATGAATCGTTTGGCCTTGGGTTCCCCGCGATCCGGATCGTAGGGCTCAGAGCCACTGCACGTGCAGGAGTCGTGAGGATTACCAAGGGGCACGCTGCTGATAACCCACAACGCAGAGGGCGAACGCTCATGCATGTTGAGGGAGATACCAGTGGCAGGGCTTTTTCCGAGAGGCTCAATCGTGGCGTGACTAGGGCCTTTGGAGACTGTTCCTACAGACGCTGGGCGAATAGCCATGCTGCTTGTAGAGTCGTCGACTATTATGTGGTCGTATGTACAGCTTGTTGGGCGTATAACCTTAGAGGCCTCGACCCGAGTACTACCCCCTTTTCGTGCGGCCGTGCTCGGGAGGCCAACCGATATGATCAAGGCGTATAAGGTAGCTAATCCTACACACTTATGACTGATCAAGAGGCTAGCTTCGACGGCTTTCCGGTTATAGCTAGGCTGTTTGGCGGGGTTGTCGAACACTGAGAGCGTTTTGGAGAGGTCGTCGAACACTGAGAGCATTTTGGAGAGGTCATCGAACGCTGAGAGCGTTTTGGAAAGGTCGTCGAACGCTGAGAGCGTTTTGGAGAGGTCGTCGAATGCTGAGAGCATTTTGGAAAGGTCATCGAACACTAAGAGCATTTTGGAGAGGTCGTCAAATGCTCAGAGCGTTTTGGAGAGGGGGAGAAAGAAAGACAATATACCAGGGAAAATGGCGAACCTTTATTAATTATTGAGAGGGGTACATAGTACAAGCCGCTGAGGTACTTAGAACTTAAAAAACGCCCACGCCGTTGAGGGGCGAGGGTCTCTATGTCTAGCTGCGGGCGGGATCATCACTAGTCGCTGCTGGTCCTGCCTCCTTGGGCTTCTTCATGGCGGGCTTATCGCTGAGTTCGGAGAGGTATGCGTCTACGACGAGGAGCTTCCCAGCGGCATTGAGTGTCTACTGCTCACACGCATATGCCACCTATAGGTTGGTGCAGAGACTGAGGACGCCTTGTGTTGTTGAGATTTTGAGCACCATGTAGGTGTAGTGTGGGATCGCCCTCAGTTTAGCGAGCGTCAGGCGGCCGAGTATGGCGTGGTAGGAAGTTTCGAAGTCGGCGACGATGAAGTGGATGTTCTCAACTCGAAAGTGGTCTGGGTCACCGAATTGCACCGGTAGAGTAATTTGTCCTACCGGTGTGGAGGCTTTGTCTGGGATGATCCCCCAGAATGGGAAGTTCGCCGGGGAGAGGTCCTTCTTGGAGTAATCAAGCTCACGGAACGCGTCGGCGAAGATGATGTTGAGGGCACTACCCCCATTGACCAGTACCTTTCGAAAGCAGCAAATGGCGATGATTGGGTTGACTACGAGGGGAAAACGGCCCGGGTACCTATAGTCTGTCCACTGGTCATCGCTAGAGATGGTTATGGGTTGCTCTGACCAGTCGAGATAGCAGGCATTGGCCGGGTCTCCCCCGACGGCTCCAACGGATAAGAGGTCCTTGCGGACTTGGCGGCGCCGCCTTTTGCCTTCGACGACCATGCTCCCCCGAAGATGGTGAAGGTTCTTGATGCTGGTCGGAACTCGGGCGCCGGAGGTTCTCGGTCCTTATCCTTGTCGGTGTCGTTGTTCTTTGGCTTCTTATCGCCCCGTCGCATTGCCGACTCGAGGACTTCGCACTCGCGCATGGAGTGCTTGGAGTTCTTGTGGATGGGGCATTGACCATCAAGAATCCTCTTGTAGCTAGCATCGTAGTTGCACCTTGGTTGGTTGTTCATGGTGGCGACGTAAAGGTTATTTCACTTGCTGTTGGACCCCGACCGAGATCCCTCCGGATAGCACGGTCGCTGATCTCAATGGTCGCGGTCTCGGTCATCAGGTCGCCTTTCGTCATGGTGGTTGTACCGGCGGTCGCTACCCCTGGCGTGTCTTGGAGAGCGGGAGCAGAGTCGCCTGTCGTCACGACCACGGATGGCATCGTCCTGGTCGGCGTACATGTTCGCGATGGTCATCTACTTTTTGATGTCGGTCACCTTCTTGCGGACCAGCTTGTTTCGGAGATCGCCATTGCGTAGGCCATTGGAGAAGATGGAGGTGGCCTCTGTATCCGCGATATCCGGGATGGTCAACCGTTTATCGGAGAAACGGCAGATGTACTCCTGAAGGCTTTCACTGTGACGATGGCGGACATTCTTGAGATCATAGCGCGTTCCCGGCTGGACGCATGTGGCCTTGTAGGTCTTGACGAAGACCTCCTTGAGCTCTTCCAAGGCGTCAATGGAGTTGTCGGGAAGCTTATGGAGCCAATGAAGGGTTATGAGGTTGCTATGCTAGTAGGAAAACAAAAATTTCTACCCCATAAACCAAGAACTAGTGCTAGTTATAGATCACGAGATTACCACTAGACGCGCAGGTGCAGCGGAGATGACTCGATGAAGTCGAACGCGTCGCAGCAGTGTAGTGCAGTTGCGTGGTCGTCCGTCACGTCCATCCATGTGCAAGTCGTCCGAGCAGGTCGCCGACCAGCTCCGACCACCTCCGACTAGGTGCCGACCAGTCACAACCACCTCCGACCAGGTTCCGTCCTTGTGCCACAGATGCAACACCTCCGAGGTATCCCACACGTGTAGGGAGGAAGCATTACGCCTCCGGACTGCTAGGTCCGTGAGGAGTATGTTGACATCTCTTATGCCGCTTAAGCCGAGTTGTCATCCCCAGCATGACAGAGAGATGTGGTATTGAAATATGCATTTGCTCTTCTAATGAATATAAATATAAATGTCTATCTGCAAGCGCACAGATTGTACCGATGTAGCATTTTAACCAGGAGTATTCCAGGTATCGTTATTTATATTTTTACCACTGGGAAGGGATACTAAGGAATAAATGAGGAATGAGTATCACTGCATGTGTAATGGAGAGTTTTCATCTATCTCTCTCAATACAAGATAAATGTCACATAAGATATAGATAATGAATGAATAGTGATAATAGATAAATACTGATCAACATAAATATAGCCACATGATATAATGATAAGCACCTCAACAGATATTCTAGCAAGTCATTAGCATGGAATTAGGACGAACTATGAGAATATTTCCTAAGTTATTCTTAACTATACAGTCTAGCATATTACGATTAGTGCAATTATACTTGGCAATCATGACGAGATAAGAGATATTCATGTGTAGTGAGTATTACTAAGGAAGATGAGAAACATAGCAATCATTTCCCCATAATAGTTCCGCTCTGCCTGACCTATAAACGGGAGGAGGACTACAAAGGACTCAACAGGATTGTCACTCCCGCGATCTACCTCATGATCCGGAATATAGGGTACAATCATAGATAAATATGGTCTAGGCACCACGTCTACACAATATCTATCATTGACCCATAGTACTGATGGATAAACGCTATACGATCCTAAACATGAATATAGATCAGATCTAACTAAGCCAAGCATATAATCATAATAAACTAATAACATTATAATTGAGAACATAATCGAATAGAGTAAATTCATAAACAATATAATGAAGTAGAGCTAAGTCATATTCATAATATTGAAGAACAAATGATGAACAACAAAGAACTAGAGAGAGAATTACCAATAATCCTCTTGACAGATTCGGAAACCAATCGAGGATTGACTCCTTCTAGTTCTAATCCTATGTAGCTATGCTAAACTAGAGATCTAGTTGATGTGGTGGCTCTAGGGCTTGATCAGGGACCTCTCCTCTCGAGATGAAGAATGAATAATGAAATTAGGGTTTCTATATCTTCTCCTCAGGGTCAGGGGGCCTTCCTTATATAGCCTCCTCAAATGAACGTCGGTCATCGGATCAAACTGAACTTAATGGAGGGCTTAGATACAACCTCAAAGGCGGTGGAGAGGGGGTACCACAAGGCAGACCCTAATTCGGCCTTGCCCTAGGGCGGCCGCCCTAGGGGGTAGGGCAGGCGCCCTACCCCTGGGCCCGCTCGGTCTCTCGTTTCTTCCCGCGCCTTCTTGACCCTTCTAGAGTGTTCTTTTTCCTGCGGATGATAATTACCTCTATGTAATCCTTACATGTGGGCCTTTACTCTATATTTCCTGATATCCCCCTGCAGAAATAGACATTCACCAAAACTTGTGGAATTCTATCAGTATAAACACTATTCTTAGCTATTAGTTTCATATAGATTCTTTTCCTTGTTTAGTTGACGGTTGGATTTGGTATTTAAGGACCGTCAACAACTCCCCCAAGCTTACCTTTTGCTCGTCCCTGAGCAAAGATAGAATCAGTGATGGATCAAGAATTGCTGCAATGCTTTCACGCCTTACAGGTACACATGCTTTCAAATAAGATCTCATCTCTAGATTAGATCAACTATTAAGACTTAAAACTTACTCATTTTTCCTTCCACCATGGGGCTTGTAACCATCACCTGTGTCTTGGGTAGTTGAAAGATAGAACGGTCAAGTCAAGCGCCATGCCCTTGCTCTTTGATCAACTATAGCTCCGGAGTTTTTTGCAGATTTTCAAAATAAAACTTAGAGATTCCTTGTATGACTCTTTCAAATCTCTCCTTTGTGGTATTTCTGGATCCTTACCAAGGCATTGATGGTGTTGCCTTTCAAAATATAAGGCTAATATCTGGAGCTCATAGGTGGGAGATAGCGTATACATACTTACAAGACATATATTGCATAGCCAAACTGTGGATCCAAAGGAACAAGTCAATAAGTCAAATCAAGATGTGCATGTGTGGTGAATGAATGGTATATGATGATGGTGGTGGTAGTGATGATGGTGACAAAGGTGAAAGTCTAATTCTACTTTTGCTCCTTTTGAATGAATTTGTATTTGGAATTTTTCGAAGGGAATGAGATGCTCAATATATATATTTCTTTTCAAGTGGGTATCTTGTACCCCTAATTCTACTGTCAGACACTTGTCCATTTTTACCTCTCTTTCTCACTTTTTATTTTCTGAGGTTGGCGGGCACTTGCCCTTTTTTATTTCCTCGTCTCTCTTTTTTTTATAGTACTCACCCTTGTAGAGCAATGAAGCAAAAGTTGACTGGAGCATTTATTTCACAGGGAAAAACATGAATAGGAGAATATTTTTTGTTTCTATTCTCTCCCGGATTAGGAACAGAATATTTTTGGTGGATCTGGAGATGGAAATGAGTAGATGTATGTGGATGTGTACTTCTAGGATAGAAGTAGTGTATGCGAGTTATGTGAATCTTGATTTAGACCGCATGACTAATTCCCGAGAGTCACACAGCTTGACCATACTCAATGCTCATAAGTAGTATGTAAATATGTGTAGTTTCCTAATCTAGTAAGCATGTATATATGGCTGTGGTAGGAATTTAAACTCTCGTCATACAGGAACTCATCATGCAGCATTTTTAAAGTTTTCAAAAGATAAAATTCTCCAGAATTCTAGTATCTCTAGGAACAGATAAATAGCAACTCAAACCTTCCCATATCATATCCGTCAACGACTTAGACTTAGATCAGGTACTCTTCCCACAAGTTTAGGTTTAGAGCAAATTTCAAATCATAACAGTTATGCCTAAACTTGAGAGAGAGTTCAAATTTGAAAACTAGGTACTTGAAAGGAATTACGGCAGAGCAACTATTCATCATCTCCATATTAAGAGTTTATCATCGAGGTTTATTTTAGCATAGCTACTTTATTTTATTCTCTCCTATTATTTATTAGCAAACTTCTAAACTAAGCAAAGACATATATATAAATGAGAAAATATTTATTGGATTTTCTATGATTATGCATCTTTTTATTTTTTTGCAAAGTATAGATATAAAGCTGATAAGTAGAAATACTTAGCTGAGTAAATGGGGGTGCTCTCCCCCAAGCTGGATTTTGACGTAATTTCTTTTGATGTGACTGGAACGTGGGGGTGCTTTCCCCCAAGCTTGATTTTGGTGTAATTTCTTCAGATGTAGCTGGCAGGTAGCAGAGGTGTTCTTGTCTTGTCAGAGTACTCTGACAGCGGATAGGATGTCCTCTGGTTGCTATTCTTCTCTGATCCTTGAATTCTGTGAAGCTCAAAAAGACAACAAAGCTTGTGGAACTGATGAAGCGTTAGTCATAAATCTCTAGCCTGGATCATGTCGAGCTTCCTCTAATGGATGTTATTATTATACAGGATCTTAAACTCACTAATTTTATAAGACAAAACTTATTTATTTTATTTTTATACCATCACAACGAATGTACTTATGAGTTTTATGCCACAAGTCTATTCACATGGGGCTTAACAATTTTTAAACATTTTTATTTTCCTTTTAAGATAGTGCAAAGATGATTAACTATTTAGGGAAAGTAAATAATTGAGGGAAAAGATAACTACCAAGTTTTACCTCTTGGCATGGCGTTTGGTGGTTTAAGTCCTCCGAACAGGACTCCTTACGTCCTTAGTTTTCCTGGGGCTCGTCGGACGGCGTAGATGGTGCCTCCGGTTGTACTTCTTCTTCTGATATAATTTCTTTTTCTCTCCACACTCGTGTTGGTGTGGTGGCCTTCCTAGGACAAGCTCTCTTTTCTGGATACTTATTAAAATTGAAAGGACGTACCTTTATTTCTTCCCATGGTTCTCCGTTCTCGTGCCTAGGGTAGTCGTAGAATGATCTTTCCTTTCCCAACCTTGGAGTTGGTGGTGTGTTTGGCCTAGAGAGTGGAGTTGCGTATATTGACTCTTCTTCTTTGGGGTATCTCTCTTCATATCTTGATACTTCTCCTTCATAGTCTGCCCATCCGTCCTTGGTGTTTTGCTTCTTTTGGTTGCGGTAGCGACGTCTTCTTCTTGTTCTATTCTGCTTAGATTCTTCAACAATATAATTAGCATTAAAGTAACGACATACCTTCTCAGAGGGGAAGTGTAGGTGCACTTCTCCTGTCCCGATATAGATGATAGCTTTGGTAGTGCTTAGGAATGGTCTTCCAAGGATGATAGGTGGATCATAATCATCTTCTCTCATATCAACGACTAGGAAGTCTGTAGGGATGAAGTGGTCATCAATTTGGATGGAGACATCTTTTGATATGCCTTCGACGACGCTTCATGTCTGATCTGCCATCTAGAGTTGGGTGTATGTTGGATGTAGAGGCATTGTGCCATACAGAAACTCATAGGTCAACTTGGCCATAATGTTGACACCTGATCTGGTGTCACAGTTTGCTTTCTGGAAGGAGCACCTGTTGATTGTGCATTCAATGGTTGGGACACCTGGGTCGTCTTTCTTGATCAAATGAGGGGACTTGATTTGGTGATCTTGATTATTGTGGAGTGCGGTGACCATCTTTGTTGATTCTGTCCGTACTTGCTTCTTATTCTGGTTCTTGTTCTACTTGTTCTGCTTGTTCCTCCTATTGGTTCTCTTCCTTGGCTAATCTTGGGGTTGTTCAGGAAAATGTAAGGTTTTGTTCTTGAAGGAGAATGTCTCCTTCTTCCCTTTGATGAAGAAACTGATCTTGGCAGCGCTAGCGTAGATGACAGCTCTAGCAGTGTTTAAGAGTGGCCTTCCTAGGATAATGTGTGACCTCTCATCAACACCGGTCTCTATCACCATGAAGTTTGCTGGGACATATGATGTACCAATCTGGACACTGATATCTTTTAGTATACCACTAGGGTAGCATAGTGTCTGATCTGCAAGTTGCAAACACAGGGTTGTATCTGATAAAGGATAATTAAAGAATTTTTCATAGATTACTCTGGGCGTGATATTGACGCTTGCGCCAAAGTCGCAAAGTGCTTCAGGAAAGTCCATGGTGCCAATGGAGATTAGGATGACGGGTCATCCTGGATCTCCTTTCTTGGTTGGTAGGAAGTCGTTACACCACTCTTCAGTGGGGTTGTTCCAATAAGCACCTTCATCGAATATGTCTACAAGATTTGCAGATTCTAATCCTTCCGGTTGTGATGGGATACCGGGGTTAGTGGTAGGAACAGCAGCAGCTATTTGGGTTAGCTGAGATTCAATCACTTTATTAAAGCTAATTTGATTCTTGATGGTAACAGAAAAATTATCCATTCTATTATTTATAGTTTCTAGTATTTTATCATTGGATGCTAATTTCTTAGACATGTTATCCATTAACTTTCCTTGATTAGCTACTAACTCTCTCAAAGGTGGAAAACTAGGATTATTATAGGAATTATTACCTTGATAATTACCTGAGTAGTTAGGCCTTTGTTGTTGTTGATTCCAACCTTGATTTTGCTGAGGACGGTTGTAGTTGTTGTTGTTGATGTAGTTCACATCCTCTTACAATTCTGGACAATGGTTGCCTGAGTGTCCAGTGTCTCCACACTCTTCACAGGTTATGTGAGAGTCATAAATGTGCATAACTTCTTTCTTTTCTCTAGCTTTCTCATCGAGCCTCTTCATGAGCAGGTCTAGCTTTGCTGACAGCATGTCTACCTCTTTGAGCTGGTGCATACCTCCACTTTTCTTACGAGTTTGAGTTCTTTCTTCAGTCCAACCTTGGTTGGATGCCATCTTCTCCACAAGGGTTGTGGCTTGTGGTATTATAAGTGATAGGAATGCTCCTCCGGCAGCAGCATCCATGGTCTCACGAGTGCTGTTGCTGAGCCCATGATAGAAGGTCTGCATAGTAGCCAATTCTCCATTTCATGATGGGGACATTCTAGGATGTAGTCTTGGAAGCGCTCCCATGCTTCTAGAACGGACTCGTCATATTGTTGCTGAAAACTTGAAATCTTCCCACAGAGAGCATTGGTCTTTCCCATGGGAAAGAACTTTGCTAGAAAATTGGTGGAACAGAGTGCCCATGTAGTATTCTTCTCCTTGGTTGCATAGAACCACTGCTTCGCTCTTCCCAAGAGTAAGAATGGGAAAAGGCGAAGTAGTATGGCGTCTCTGGGGATATCCTTGATAGTGAATGTGTTGCAATTCTCCAGGAAGTGTTGGAGATGAGCACTAGCGTCTTCATGTGCCTTCCCACAGAACTGGCTTGCTTGCACCATGTTGATGAGCGCAGGCTTGAGCTCAAATGACCGATCAATGTTTGCAGTAGGTCTAGTGTGGATGTTGTCCATGGTGGGGGCTGAGAACTCATGGATTGACTTGTCTGCCATGGCTTCGAACTCTGGTGTCATGTATCGAATGATGTTTTGATGATCTTCTTGATTGGGTGGAGCTTCAAGCTGAGATGTTGATAATGATGATTCTGTTACTTTCTTGAGCTTGGATTTTGTCCTTTTGATTAATGCTTCGGGATTTTCAACAAAATTGTCTGGAAGATCAAACCTATTCATACATTACCCTGCATAAAATGATATGAAAAATAGGCAAAGATCAAGGGTAAGGCTGTATGAGTAGAGAATTGATGTTTTCTCAATCACATTAGTGATGCAAGTGATAACTCATTTATTCCTTTAGATAGCTAATCAACCTTCCTCGGCAACGGCGCCAAAAATGCTTGTTGACATCTCTTATGCCACTTAAGCCGAGTTGTCATCCCCAGCATGGCAGAGAGATGTGGTATTGAAATATACATTTGCTCTTCTAATGAATATAAATATAAATGTGTATCTACAAGCGCACAGATTATACCGATGTAGCATTTTAACCAGGAGTATTCCAGGTATCGTTATTTATATTTTTACCACTGGGAAGGGATACTAAGGAATAAATGAGGAATGAGTATCACTGCATGTGTAATGGAGAGTTTTCATCTATCTCTCTCAATACAAGATAAATGTCACATAAGATATAGATAATGAATGAATAGTGACAATAGATAAATACTGATCAGCATAAATATAGCCACATGATATAATGATAAGCACCTCAACAGATATTCTAGCAAGTCATTAGCATGGAATTAGGACGAACTATGAGAATATTTCCTAAGTTATTCTTAACTATACAGTCTAGCATATTACGATTAGTGCAATTATACTTGGCAATCATGGCGAGATAAGAGATATTCATGTGTAGTGAGTATTACTAAGGAAGATGAGAAACATAGCAATCATTTCTCCGTAATAGTTCCGCTCTGCCTGCCCTATAAACGAGAGGAGGACTACAAAGGACTCAATAGGACTGTCACTCCCGCGATCTACCTCACGATCCGGAATATATGGTACAATCGTAGATAAATATGGTCTAGGCACCACGCCTACACAATATCTATCATTTACTCATAGTACTGATGGATAAACGCTATACGATCCTAAACATTAATATAGATCAGATCTAACTAAGCCAAGCATATAATCATAATAAACTAAAAACAATATAATTGAGAACATAATTGAATAGAGTAAAGTCATAAACAATATAATGAAGTAGAGCAAAGTCATATTCATAATATTGAAGAACAAATGATCAACAATGAAGAACTAGAGAGAGAATTACCAATAATCCTCTTGATAGATCTGGAAACCAATCGAGGATTGACTCCTTCTAGTTCTAATCCTATGTAGCTATGCTAAACTAGAGATCTAGTTGATGTGGTGGCTCTAGGGCTTGATCAAGGACATCTCCTCTTGAAATGAAGAATGAATAATGAAATTAGGGTTTCTTGCTCTTCCCTTAGGGTCAGGGGGCCTTCCTTATATAGCCTCCTCAAATGAACGTTGGCCGTCGGATCAAACCGACCTTAATGGAGGGCTTAGATGCAACCTCAAAGGCGGTGGAGAGGGGGTCCCACAAGGCATACCCTGATTGGGCCTTGCCCTAGGGAGGCCGCCCCAGGGGGTAGGGTGGGTGCCTTGTCCCTGGGCCCTCTAGGCCTCTCGTTTCTTCCCGCGCCTTCTTGACCCTTCTAGAGTGTTCTTTTTCCCGCGGATGATAATTATCTCTATGTAATCCTTACATGTGGGCCTTTCCTCCATATTTCCTGATATCCCCCTGCAGAAATAGACATTCACCAAAACTCATGGAATTATGTTAGTATAAACCCTATTCTTAGCTATTAGTTTCATATAGATTCTTTTCCTTGTTTAGTTGATGGTTGGATTAGGTATTTAAGGACCGTCAATAGAGTACTAGGCACGAGCATGGGGATGGCGATGATGGCTGCCCAAAAGGCATGGATCGACTAACTCGCCCTGCACCCTCCCCTTGCTTATATAGGCGTCCTAATGAGCTCCCACGTTGGAGGCACATTAGAAACCCTAAACGTAGTCTAATTCAGGTCCAACCCGAATTAGGCTTCTAGCCCTTTAAGCATGCGACCCAATGAGCGCACATGTACATAGACATGGCCCGAGTACTCCTACCCGACCAATAGTTGATAGCGGCCTCTAGCAAGGCGTGTCAACTCCTATGCATATGCAATGATCATATCAGACGAACCACCACAAAACCATATACATGTTATTCCCTTGCCAACGATATTTGGTCCAACTCATAGGTTAACACTTAACCCAAGCACGACCATGCATTTCATGATCTAATCATTCGAGTGGTACAATGATATCTCTCTCATATTGAGAGTGGCAAATCCCTTCTCGATCGACTATGTCTCACAGCATGCTTCCCGACAAACCCGAAAGCTACCTTTATAACTACCCAGTCATGGAGGTTTCACATCTTGAGTACATACGGCAATCTCAGGTCTAAGGACATAACATACATGATGTGAATAGAGACAATCTCTGGTCGGGTCTGTCCAGCCCCATGTCCTACATGTGCCCACATTATTAGTTTGACATCTCTATGTCCATCACTTGTGAAACATAGTCATCAACTAATAATGTGCTGATCTAATATTCATTTGCATTCTTACACGAACTCTGATCATGGACAACTTTAGAATAACCATACAAGTGAAAGAGTTTCACAAGCAATTCACATAATGGCTAATCGATACAAGTTGTCTTTAATGGATATTCACAACATGTCATGGATACAAGGAATACAATCATCTCTATGATTACCTCTAGGGCATCCTCCCAACAGTCTCCCACTTGCACTAGAGCTAATCTTGAAGATATCTAATACCCATAGCTCTCATGTGCACCTCATGCTTAGGCTGTGGAAGAGCCTTTGTCAAAGGATCTGCAAAATTCAAATCCGTATGTATTTTCCACATCTTAATCTCATCTCGACCGACAAACTCTCAAATGAGATGAAACTTCCGTAGTACATGTTTGTTCTTTTGATGATTCCTTGGCTCCTTGGTCTACGCTATTGCCCCATTGTTGTAATAATGTAAATTCAATGGGATAGGCGCATTCGAAACCACACCAAGCTCAATGAGGAACATTCTCATCCAAACACCTTCCTTTGCGGCTCTAGAAGCTGCAATGTACTCGGCTTCTGTTGTAGAATCAGTCACCGTCTCCTGCTTCGAACTCTTCCAACTTACAGCACCACCATTTATTGTGAACACAAAACCTGATCGAGACTATGAATTATTTGTGTCAGTTTGGAAGCTGGCATCAGTGTAACCATTTACAACGAGCTCCTCCCCACCTCCATAGATTAGGAACACATCTTGAGTCCTTCTCAAGTACTTAAGGATGTTTTTAACAAGCGTCCAGTGACTCTCACCTGGATTAGCTTGGTACCTGCTTGCAACACTTAGAGCATACGAGACATCTGGGTGAGTACATATCATGGCGTACATGATGGAACCAACAGCCGAAGCATATGGAACCTTACTCATGCGCTTCCGCTCATCACCTGTCGAAGGACACTGCTTCTCGCTAAAGCGCATACCATATGACATAGGTAAGAACCCTTTCTTGGACTGTTCCTTGTTGAACCGTTTCAACACCTTGTCAATGTACATATCTTGGCTTAATCCTATAAGCCTCTTTGATCTATCTCTATAGATCTTGATGCCCAAAATGTATGTTGCTTCTCCTAAATCCGTCATAGAAAAATTGTTATTCAGTGAAGTCTTTACAGATTACAACATAGGAATGTCATTCCCAATCAATAGTATGTCATCTACATATAAGATTAGAAATACAATAGCGCTCCCACTTTCCTTCTTGTAAACACAAGGTTCTTCTTTATTCTGACGGAAGCCAAACCCCAACCACTTCATCAAAATGAATGTTCCAACTCCGAGATGCTTGCTTTAATCCATAAATGGATTTCTTTAGCTTGCATATTTTCCAGCATTGTTAGGATCAACAAAACCTTCGGGCTGTATCATATACATGTCCTCTTCCAAATTTCCATTTAGAAAGGTCATTTTAACATCCATCTGCCAAATCTCATAATCAAAATAAGCAGCTATTGCTAGAATGATGTGGATAGATTTAAGCATCGCTACCGGTGAGAATGTATCATCGTAGTCAACTCCTTGAACTTGTCGAAAACCCTTTGCAACAAGTCGAGCTTTACAGACATGAACGTTACCATCCATATCCTTTTTATTTTTATAGATCCATTTGCTCTCTAGGGTTTAACCCCAGCAGGCGAGTCAACCAAGTTCCAAACTTGATTGTCTCCCATGGAATCTATATCAGATCTCATGGCACTTTGCTATTCCTCGGAATTTGGGTCCATCATTGCTTCTGTGTATGTTGCAGGTTCGTCATCGTCTAACAACAACACTTCCCCACGTGCTTCACGGATTCTTGTTGACCTTCATGGTTGTGGTGGTGTTTCTTTTGCCACATGTATCTCAACTTGTTTTGCTACATTAGCATCACTCGTAGAGTCATTCCTTATAGGCTCATCTTGAACTTCTTCAAGATACACCTTCTGTCCACTTTTCTCTCTATTGAGAAACTATTTCTCTAAGAAAACACCGTTCCGAGCGACAAACACTTTGCCCTCTGATTGGTTGTAGAAGTAATACCCTAAAGTTTCCTTTGGATATCCCACAAAAAAGCATTTGTCCGACTTGGGTGTTAGTTTATCTGACATAAGTCGTTTGATATAAACTTCACAACCCCAAATCTTTAGAAAAGACAAATTGGGACTCTTACCAGTCCATATCTCATATGGTGTCTCAACTACGGACTTAGATGGTACCCTGTTCAATGTTGAAGCGGCTATTTCTAGAGCATATCCCCAAAACGAGAGTGGTAGGTCTGACTGGCTCATCATAGACCAAATCATGTCCAACAAAGTCCGATTACGTCGCTCGGACACGCCGTTTCTCTGAGGTGTTCCAGGTGGCGTAAGCTGTGGAACAATTCCGCAACTCTTTAGATGATTGCTAAACTCATGGCTCAAATATTCGCCTCCATGATCAGATCACAAGGCTTTAATTTTCTTGCCACGTTGATTCTCTACTTCATTCTGAAATTCTTTGAATTTTTCAAATGTTTCAGACTTATGTTTCATTAAGTAGATATATCCATATCTACTAAAATCATCAGTGAAGGTTATGAAGTATTGAAATCCGCCTCTAGCTGTCGTACTTATTGGTCCGCATACATCAGTATGTACAAGTTCCATCAAGTCTGCCGCCCTCTCAGGAAAACCTTTGAAAGGTGACTTGGTCATCTTTCCTAGCAAGCAAGCTTCACATGTCTCGTATGATTCAAAATCAAACGAAGTTAGAAGCCCATCAGAATGGAGCCTCTTCATGCAATTCTCACTAATATGACCTAAACGACAATGTCATATATAGGTAGGACTTAACTCATTAAGCCGAGGCCTTTTAGCATTAATGTTACAGATAGGTGCATCATCAAGATTTAAAATAAACAATCCATTCACAATGGATCCAAACATGTCATTCTTTGAGATCACACAACCATCGTCTTTACTCGCAAATGAATAAACATCCTTCATCAAACATGAAGGTGACACAATGTTTCGACTTAAAGCAGGAACAAAATAACAATTATTCAATTCCATGATAAATCCTGACGAAAGGTGAAGTTGCATCGTCCCAACGTGCAACGCAGCAACTCTGGCATTGTTGCCCACGCGGAAATCAACTTCTCTTTTCACGCTTCTACTTCTTATCATTCCCTGCATCGTATTGCAAATATGAGCAACCAATCTGGTATCAAATACCCAAGAATTAATATAAGAATCAGCGAGAAAAATGTTTGTAACATGAACAACAAGTGTACAGGTAGCGGAAGTACCTTTACCACTGCCATCCTTCAAGGATTCCAAGTACAACTTGCAGTTCCTTTTCCAGTGACCTATCCCCTTACAATGAAAGCATTTAGCTTCAACAGCAGGTCCAGCAGCCTTGGGCGTAGGAGGAGGGTTTGGCTTAGAGATCTCATATTTAGCCTTTGCCTTCTTCTTCCAAGCCCTTCTCTTAAAGTTAGGCTTGTTTTGGACCGCCATCACATGGCTACTGCCAGCACCTTTCTTGATATCAGCTTCAGTTGTCTTAAGCATGCTGCATAATTCATTCAAGCCCTTCTCCGCCCCATGCATATGGTAGTTCGAAATGAAATTCCCATAGCTAGGCGGGAGAGACGCAAGTATGAAATCACTGGCCAACTCTGGGCCCATTGGGAAGCCTAGCTTCTCCAACCTTTGAGTGTGACCAAACATCTTGATCACATGTGGGCCAACTGTTGCACCCTCTGCTAGCTTTGTTTCGACAAAAGCCTTGGAAACATTAAACCTTTCAGTCCTGGCTTGAGTCTGGAATATATCATTAAGCGCAACGATCATATCGTACGCTGCATGATTATTGTCAAATTGCATCTGGAGATCTGGCTCCATACAAGCGAGCATAAGGCAACTCACTTCAAGATCAGGATCACATGCATTGTAAGCAGTTTTCTCTGCAGCGGGTGCATTATCAGCAGGCTCATCTGGTAATGGGGTGTCTAGAATATCTTCCTTTTTCTCAGCCCTAAGAACAATTCTTAGGTTGCGGATCCAATTCGCATAGTTTGTTTCATTCAACTTATCTTTCTCAAGAATTGAACATAAAGTAAACGGTTGATTGCTGGGAGCCATCTACAACAAAAGTAATGCAAAATACTAAGAAAAAAGTATCCAAGACAGAGTAAATAAAATCTACTCCCACTAAAATCAATATCCCTCTATTGAAACTTAGTGATTCAAGACCCACAACTAACAAGTCGACTAGTGAGCTTTAGCATCACCGCTAGAAAGACATGGTAGATCGGTAAGCAACTCCTTGCTAATCATATCACATATGACTCTTGTTGTTGGGTGGCATCTCTATGCTTGTGTTGCCAACAACTAATGCTCCAAGGTCCCTAACCGTTAGGATGACCTTGTTCAAGTAACCAAACCTTCTTCTTGTAAGTGTCCGACACGAACCTGTCTAGTCAAGGAAAACCAGTGGCACCCTAATTTCATAGACCCACCACCGATCGTACAAGACATGTGACAGTGCAAGGTTTGAGGAAGCATTATAACTTAAACATTGCTGAGGGATCGTTCTACTTCACTACCGCGTATGTAGACAAAAACATTATCGCATGTGAACGTAGAACATCGTAAGAACGACATAAACATAGATTTGACATGGTATAACCCATTGTTCTTTTGGAGATCTCCATCTCCATCAATCTGTTCAGCATGGTGATCGCCATCTCCATGATTCAAGTATGTCATCCTCCGTGATGAGTCCACCAAGACTATCTATCACTACCGTAACATAGTGAAATAAAATTACAGTCGTAGGATCATCACAGATTGGCACGCAGGCCATTACATGATTGGACAATATATGTGGCTCCAGCCATATTTTCCTACTCATGACGTGCAAGCCATGAATTAATTACACACATGCATCACATACACATAAGCGCTATACCAATCATGAATACCTGCAAAATAGAGTTAACCGATTCTGACGTCTAATCTTAAAACGCCGAAAACTCAATTTTCTGGGCCGAATTTCGCAAATTTAATTTTTCACCAAAACTACCAAAGGCTATCATTGACGGATGCGGAATTTTCTGGCGCACGATTTTTGTTTAAGGTTTTTCTCAATTCGAGGTCGTATGCAAAAGTTATGGCCATTTTACCGAACAACACTTTACTTGCAAAATTCCCCTCCAACGGTTAATCCAATCCGCTGCTGCCGTGCATCGCATGCGCCTGGGACTTGACCTAGGTTCGATTCGATCAATCTTATTGATCTTCAACTCGCCACAATTGGGTTTACATGTATCACTTAACTCGGATGGCGGAATTCCGACCAGTACGAGTAGATCATTACAATACCAACATGGCAAGATCATGGACCATGATCAAAGATTGATCCAAAACCATGCATATCACCATATGCACACACCCAAATCTATAACAAGGCATCTAATGGCTCTGATACCACTGAAGGGTTATGAGGTTGCTACGCTAGCAGGAAAACAAAATTTTCTACCCCATAAACAAGGAACTAGTGCTAGTTATAGACCACGAGATTACCACTAGACGCGTAGGTGCAGCGGAGATGACTTGATGAAGTCGAACGCGTCGCAGCAGTGTAGTGCAGTTGCGTGGTCGTCTGTCACGTCCGTCCACGTGCAAGTCATCCGAGCGGGTCGTCGACCAGCTCCGACCACCTCCAACCAGATGTTGACCAGTCGCGATCACCTCCGACCAGGTTCCGTCATTGTGCCACAAATGCAACACCTCCGAGGTATCCCACACGTGTAGGGAGGAAGCGTTACGCCTCCGGGCTGCTAGGTCCGCGAGGAGTACTAGACACGAGCGTGGGGAGGGCGATGGTGGCTGCCCAAAAGGCGTGGATCGACTAACTCGCCCCGTGCCCTCCCCTTGCTTATATAGGCGTCCTAATGAGCTCCCATGTTGGAGGCCCATTAGAAACCCTAAACCTAGTCTAATTCGGGTCCACCCCGAATTAGGCTTCCAGCCCTTTAAGCGTGCGACCCAATGGGCTCACGTGTACATAGACATGGCCCGAGTACTCCTACTCAACCAATAGTTGATACCGGCCTCTAGCAAGACGTGTTAACTCCTATGCATACGCAAGGATCATATCAGATGAACCACCACAAAACCATATAAATGTTATTCCCTTGCCAACGATATTTGGTCCAACTCATAGGTTAACACTTAACCCAAGCATGGCCATGCATTTCATGATCTAATCATTCGAGTGGTCCAATGATATCTCTCTCACATTGAGAGTGGAAAATACCTTCTCGATCGATTATCTTGATCGACTATGTCTCACAGCATGCTTTCCGACAAACCCGAAAGCTACCGTTATAACTACCCAATCACAGAGTAGCGTTTGGTAGTCTCTAAGTAGGTCGTTTCACATCTTGAGTACATACGAAAATCTCAGGTCTAAGGAAATAACATACAGATGTGAATAGAGACAATCTCTAGTCGGGTCTGTCCAGCCCCATGTCCTACATGTGCCCACATTATTAGTTTGACATCTCTATGTCCATCACTTGTGAAACATAGTCATCAACTAATAATGTGTTGATCTAATATTCATGTGCATTCTTGCACGAACTCTGATCAGGGACAACTTTAGAATAACCATACAAGTGAAAGAGTTTTACAAGCAATTCACATAATTGCTAATCGATAAAAGTTGTCTTTAATGGATATTCACAACATGTCATGGATACAAAGAATACAATCATCTCCATGATTACCTCTAGGGCATACTCCTAATAGCCAACTATTGGTTGATGCCGAGAGCATTATAGATAGATAGTTAGCCATCATGTCAGGCCCTCCGCCAATAGCCTGGACGGTGATCTCATAGGTGGTCTCCCACTATTCTGGATTCGCCTTGCCATCGTACTTCTCAACTGACGTGATCCTGAAGTTCTAGGGCCACTTGATGGCGTGGAGGCGAGCGGAGAAAGGTCGAGGGCCTGCCACGGTTGATGGTGCTGGCGCTGGTGCTTGATCACGTCGAGGTTGCTCGTACTCTTGATCGTCATACCGGGGAGATTTTGGTCGATGTGGAGGTTGCGGGCTCCGGCGCTGATTTCTGCTGTGCAATTGGTCGGAGAACTCCTGCAGGACGCCCCCTTTGTTGACTTGGACCGCGCCCGCCTTTATATGAGTGGTGACCTTCTCGAACTCGGGCAAAAAGGGGAGTTTGCTCAATTTGCATGCGGCCACCGCCAGGTTGGCGCTCGGTGTTTGATACACCGAGACGTCGCCCATTTTGTCGAACTCCAGCTCGAGGTTGCGTCGAGGAAAACGGCTATGATCTCGCTAGTCATGCTCACGCCGCTCCTCCTCGAGATGTTCCCTGTTACGCCGCTCCTACTCGCGGCACTCCTGGTCGCGCCGGCGTGAGCGATCGGCGTTACGTTCTTCCCGCATGACACGTTCGTCGTCGGCTTCATTATTGCGTGGTGCACTGTCGATGGAGATCTGAAAGAACATGCCTCCAAAACCGGGTCGAAACTCCAGGAAGTCGCTTGATGATCCGGAAGAAACGACCATTTCGGTCCTTGAAGCAGGCATGGAGTCGGACGAGGCCGTGCCACCAAGGGACACGGCTTGCGCGGAGTCGCTAGGAACCCCGTAGATGGTGACCGTGCCAATGACGGGTGCCGGTGAAACCTGATCGGGAATCTGTCGGAGCATCCGATGCTGGAACATGACTACCTGATTATGGAGCCCATAAGGCATCATTGGTGGGGGGCAGGCACTTGCGGTTGTCTTGATGGTTGTCCTCGTAGGTGCTCGGCGGCGACATGGACAACAACCATGGTGGCCGGAGAGCCGGCGTCGCGCCGCCTGCACGAGGTCGATGCAGTCGTTGATGTTGGCATTGGCGTGGTCGATGGCGTCGATCAGGTCGTCAGAGCTGATGATCTTCCGCGGGTGGTACTTCAGCATGGCAGGACGGCGTATAGGTGATGGCGCATCTGCCGTAAGATCTGACGTGCTTGACGTAGAGCCGACGGTCCAAGATATAGATCAGATCTGGAACATGGTCCCAGCCACCAGGAGGACCATTGAGTCGGGGAAGGTGACCGCTTGACAAGCCATGGAGTCAAGACACACACCCCTACCTAGCGCCATCTGTCGACGAAATATGCGTTGCAGTCTACCTAGGAGGTACCCCAAGGTAGTAGATTGTTAGGCGGAGGTGTGGCGACGGCGGTCAAGCGTAACACATAGAATGGCGGTTTATATAGGTTCAGGCTGGCAAATCGTTGTAATACCCTACGTCCTGTGTTCTGGTGGCTGGATTGATTTGTGAACTAGGTTACATGAGGTGTAGATGGATCCTTTTGAGGGGGTCCCCGCTCGCCTTATATAGTCGGGGAGTAGGGTTACAATTTCTCTATCCTAAAAGATTACGATCGGTCCCTTAAGGCAAGGAATCTGAGTCTATCTCCTAGAATCTTTCTTGGCGAGCAAGGCTCTCTAGAGTCCCTGGCGAGCACGGTAGGCCTGGTCGCATGCCGCAGGGCCTCGCGAGCTGGGTCGTCTTCTGGTCGAGAGGCCCATATAGGTCCTTGGGGATATACAAAGGTACTATCCCGAACAGGTGGAAAATTGTAATTGCTATTGTTGTTACCTTGGTAATTACCTTGTCGAGGTTGCTGATTCCATCCTTAGTTTGACTGATTTGATCCTTGGCCTTGCTGAGGACGATAGTTGTTGTTGTTATTGATGAAGTTCACATCCTCTTGCAATTCAGGACAATTGTTTCCTAAATGTCTAATATTGCCACAGTCTTCACAAGTCATGCGAGAATCATTGATGTGCATGACGTCTCTCTTCCAGATGTCTTAACTTTCAAGCTTCTTCATTATAAGATCTAGCTTGGCGGTGACCATGTCAGCTTCCTTGAGTTGATGTATACCTCCTCCTCCCTTGTGAGGTTGATTACGTTCTTCGTCCAGCTCTGATTAGAGGCCATCTTCTCACAAAGTGATGTTGCATCCGAAAGCTTAAGTGACAGGAAAGATCATCCAGCTGCGGCATCCATAGATTCAAAGGTACTAGTGACTAGTCCATGATAGAAAGTCTACATCAATAGCCAATCCTCCATACCATGATGAGGACAACTTGCGATATAATCTTGAAAACGTTCCCATGCTTCGGCAAACGATTCATCATGTTGTTGTTGAAAGCTTGAAATTTTCCCATGCAGAGCATTGGTCTTGCCTGTAGGAAAGAACTTGTCCAGGAAAGTAGTGGTACACTTATCCCATGTATTGTTGATATATTTGTTCGTGTAGAACCACTATTTTTCTTTCCCTAAAAGTGAAAATGGGAAAAGGCGGAGTAGAGTAGCATCTTTCGATACTCCTTTGATCATGAAGGTGCTGCAGATTTCTAGAAAGTGTTGTAAGTGTGCACTTGCATCTTCGTGAGCCTTTCCACAAAATTGATTTTCTTGAACCATGGTGATGAGAGTAGGCTTGATCTCAAATCCATTATCTCCAACATTAACCGTAGGTCCAGTACGGATGTTTGCAGTAGTTGGGGCAGAGAACTCTCGCAATGTCTTCTCGGCCATAACTTCAAAAGCAATTGATAAATAGGATCATGGTTGTTCTACTTCAGATGTTTGAGCTTCCTCTCTCGAAGAGTGAGCTTCAGCTGAGGGTGTTTCGTATTGTGATTCAATAGTATCCCTCACTTGTGCAAACTTCAACTTTCTTCGAAGGAGTTTCTCTAGATTTGAAGTGAAATTATCTGGAAGAGAAAAACCGTGCATTCATTTACCCTGCATAAGATACACAGATAGATAGAAACAAGGGTAAACCTATTTGAGTAAGAGGTTAATTGGTTAATCGATCTTTATTCATTTGCATATGGTTATCAATACTTCCTAAGTTTAGATACCTTCCCCAGTAACGGCGCCAAAAAATGCTTGTTGACATTTCTAACATCATCACCAAGAACATAGGTTCCTAGCAATGGCGCTAAAAATGTATGGTATGTAATTAACTTGTCTTTAGCAACTAGCCACTATCTTTTACCTTATACTCCTAAGCATGGAACTAGGTTGTCATCCCTAATTATAGAGCTAGGAATAATTAATGGTACTTATGAAATATTATATTTTATGTGTGATTAGGCAGAAATAAATAATGATGAATATGAAATTATAAAGAATGATTCTGCAAGCGGACAGATTAATACATCATTGTAGCTGTTGACACAAAAAGCGTCAGGATCTGCGAACACCTCGGGCTTATACCCGAAATTCGATATCCGGAGGTGTGCCAGTCGATTTGACCAGTTAATCGACAAGGACGATAACTAGAACAAGATCCAATCCAGACAACGGCGATGCGTCCAGATGCTGGGATTGAGGCTTGATCAGGATAACTAGAGCAAAGCTGAACGAGGCAACAGTGATGCGCCCGGATGCCAAAGCTCAGAGGTACTCCCACGCGGAACTTGCAAGGATTTGACGAAGATCAAGCTAATGCAGCCCGTCAAAGCTTGAAGAACTCGTTGATAAACTATAGCTAATGCGATAAAGGGTAAATTGCGATAAAAGTAGAATAAGAATAAAATTGGTTTGTTTGATATTGGATTGATATGTTTACACGCAGCCCTTGGGCACATATTTATACTCCCGCATGGAGAGTTGTACAAAGACACGACCCGTATCTTTCCTAAAACAAACTCCTAACTTTAAGGAAACTGACTCGCGCAGGAGTCGGATCTAAAATAACAATATTATTTTCCTAAACAAACACACCTATTTTAAAGGAAAACAAATGACTCACGCAGGAGTCGGACTCAAACTGCTATAATAATACTGGTATAAAATCACCAGTTTCCTTATGTCCTTCCTTCGATGAAAACTTTCCATCGGCATATCCCTTCAATCCGCGACTTTCTCCTTTGGCCACCTGTAGTCCTCTGCTGACATCAAGCGCTAAGTCACCCTGTACTCATCGGTACCCCATGCCCATCGGCATCGGCAACATTTCTCAATTGGCAACCTTGTACTGGTAACTTGTCTTCGCCAATCAATCCCTATCAGCAATCGGCATCGGCAACATCTCCTCATCAGCAATCGGCATCAGTTTCTCATCGGTCATCGGCACCAACAACTTAGTAGCTAAAGCTACTCGACTTCACCAATTAACCCTTGTCGGCAAGGATCATCCAGCCTCCATCAGCAACACACTTAGTCTTCACAACACACTTCCATCGGCAATACTATCCTGATGCCGATGAAAACAGCTGCCGATCGACACAAGCCTTAACTCATTTGACACGTGCCGAAAAATGGTGTCAACAGTAGCATTTTACCTAAACTATTATCAGGTTGTCGATTTATATTTTTACCACTGGGAAGGTCTAGTTAAACTAATAATCTATAGTATTGATAACATGCATATGAAATGAATGAAGGGATTAAACCAACCAAAAACTCTACTCGTAACAGGGGTAAGTCACATGATAACTATATACATGATAAGGGTAATGATAAGCCATCATAATAATAAAGATAAAGTTCTTAGAGCACTCTAGTCACTACACAAGCATCGTCAATACAAGTAATAAAGAAATAACTCCTAAGTATTCTAGCTACCGTCAAAGCTACGTCATTTAGTGCAAGTACATCTAGAAATCATCGTTAAGTAATACTACCAATGTTCCGAACCACAATGGGGCCATGAACAGGATGAGTTGAGTTCAGAAACCTCAGATATACAAAGATATCCTTAACCTGACAATCCCTTCCTACCAAACCACTACACGGGGGGGGGGGGCTATAGAGGACTCAATGGACCTGTCACATCCAGGATCTACCCCATGACCTGGCACACATGGGGGCATCCATAGATAAGCAATGTATCTAAGCACCACACCTACATACTGCCTACCACCCGCCATATGATCAAATAGACAAGCGCTATATAAACATGTGCATGAACTCAATAGCAAACTAACTGTACTAGATATATTGAAGTAGACAATGAAAAAAGTAAACAAGAACATAATAATGAAGAATATTGTTGCCCATAAATATCATTCAACTGCAGATAAATACTGTAAGAGAGAAGAGAATAAGAACTGTACCAGACTCCAATTTCTTGACAACATCGGGAGTCCAAGACCGATTGACGTATCTTGACTTCCTCTACTCTCGATCTAACTAAGCTATGCTATGAACTAGAGAGGCTCTAGATAAACTAGGGTTTGTGGCTCTGGATGACTAGATCTCAAATGACTTAGGCTGAATGGATCTCTAGTGCCCCGGGGGGTGGGATCTACTCTCTATTTATAGCCCGGGGGTGAACGATGTCCGTTGGATCAAACCGACTTAATGTAGGGCCGAGATGACTCCTCGAAGGTGGTGGAGGAACATTCCAGAAGAGTGTAGAAGGCAGCCACGGGGGGGTGGTCAGTCGACCAGGGGTGGGGTCGGCTGGCCCCACCTGGCGGCGGCTCGGGCCCCGCTTCTCTCCGGTGTCTTCTGGATCTTTCTTGAGTTAAATGGTAATATATCTCCGCGGATTTATTCCGATATTTATCTTGATTTGATTCCCTTTATTACTCTTTCTAGAATAGTCTCTGGAAAATAATAGAATACCAAAACTCGTGGAAATTGTCAGATAAAGCCCTATACTTCTCTATTTTCCATATGGTTGATCCATTTATCATATTTATAATTATATTAAATGTTGACGTTAACGGCAGTCAACAGTGAGGCTGTAACGGCTTTGACCGATCTCTTATGATGCATAATACAAGCTAGTTATCGACAATTTCATGTTAAATAATTCTGTTACTTGACATGATCTTGAAAGTTATCAAATCTTTCTAAGATTAAATTTAGCTTTCTTCGTTCTTTCCACAAATTGATCTAGTTATCAAAATATTGTTGTTTTTAATGTTTCATTAATCATAACAATAATTTCTGACAGAAATTGAAGTAAATTGGTTCTTAAGTTATAATAACTGATTGCTTGTTTAATCTTGTACACCCTTCAATTCTATACACATAGATGACTAAACATGCTAGATCAACCATTTTACTTCAATCTTATGTCTTACGTGATACGCATCCAAGGGTGCTTTTAGCATTAAGATTAAGATTTGTTAATCTCTTCTAGGGTTTTCTTTTATGGTTGTAACGACATCAATCGATCCCTACCTACTTTTAGAATTCCCTAGATTCAGACGTGTTGGTTAATAGATGACACCTCGTCCGTTTATCATGTTAGTATCGGTTATTATAGCCGATTACTTGCTCTTTACCAAATATAGCACGTGTTTCTTGAGTTTACTAATTTATATATGTATGTTACCTTAATACTTGATTAAAAATACAAATAGATCTGTTAATCTTATCTAAGAATTTTATTATGGCTACAACAACCTAGATTGATCCCCATTGTTAAAGTTCTTAGATTTAGACGATGTTGGTTAACAAAGTTTATTTGCTATGATTAAGATAGTTGCTTGCTAGCCTACATGTATGCTTTGGATAAACGATTTTTTCATATGCTATAATCCTTATTTCATCCGATTGGCGAATTTCACTATTCTTTCACTTGCATTAAAGAATAGCCGATTTGTGATCTATGTATAGGGTATCGTCTATTTAGCCGATAACCCTATAAGCTGCCTGATCAAGCCATACATTTGGGATGGTCTGGTGATTGTACTGACTATTTCCGCCTGATGTTACTAATTATTCTTCTCATCAATTGTAGGGTCAAATTGACTAGCGCACCTAGGACTGATCAAGTCGAAACCGGTCACGAGTAGGGGAACTCTCTACTTCGGCTCTCGGCTTGCGAGCGTGTTCGGGTGCATATTTTTGTGCCAACACCTGGTTTAGCAACTAACGATCTTGGCGATACAGTTGTAGCAAACAATGTTTGTTTCATGTGGAAAACAAAAACGCAACAAAACCGAATCCTAACGAGAGTGGCGGCGGCATAATATAGAATTCTGGTCGTCGCCCCCCTAGATGCGCCCCTTAATGGGCCCAAACATGATACACGATACACGGTCCAATGGACCAAACGATGGTGTTGCAGCACCCTGACAGATCCTGGACGCTAACTTGTTTCGACGATTCCTATTGATTTAGGACAACTTTTGATGTGAAACCAAAGCAACTAGATAGCTTATCAAGTTATCTTTCCGAGCACATCTAGATCATGGAAAACGAAGTCGTAAGCGTCCTTGGCGTTGATTTTACCTGGAACTACTCCTATGGACTCAAACTTCAGTTGGACTAGGACTCACCATGAAAAGAACGAGTTCGACTCCCATGCTGGTAATCCTCTTCACCTCGGCTTGTATTTGACGGCATGATATCCTCATCATCCTCCCTTTCTTGAATTGATGTTGTCCTCAACTGAAGTAGATCTTGACCAATGGATGGTAGCAACGGTGGTTCTGAGAGTAGATAATCGTCTTGGCGCTGAATCCCTTGCAAAGGTGGTTGCCATGGTGGTCTTCCTGCTATGAATTCATGCTTATTCTCTTGCAAAATGTTAGTACAACAAGAAGCAAAGAACTAGGAGTAGAATCGATATAACATTTAGCTAGCCGTGTAGCAACTTAAAACACAACTTGATTCATCATTAGCATCAAAATCAATATGATCGGAATTAATAGAAAAGAAGGCACATCTCTTTAGTTTTAAGGTATTTAATTGTGCAGTCGTTGTGTTGCTAATAAAATCTAAAACATATCCATCACCGACCTCCTCAAGTGGCCTGACGAGATATGCATCTGGGCTTGGACACGTTTGGTTTGTTAAGGGCTATATACATATTGCAGCCTTTATTTATTTTTTTTACGTAAATTGCAGGCTTCATTGATGAACTCATGTTCGCGCTACTTCACGCGTTTAGTATGTAGGTGATGAAGAGTCTACTCCTGGTCCCGTATCATGTGTCGGACTGCACTTGTAGTTACCTGATGGAGTTGATATTTCAAAGGCCCATGATTAGTATACACAAACAAGCCTTATCCGATCAAGGACAATATTGCTAGGCATAAAGTGCCAATTTAATAATAGATGGCCCATTGGTCCAAGTTGCCATATATCTTAAAAGCGAAACATTACCGTCTAAGGGCTGTTTGGTACAGTTTATAGCAGCTTTATGAAACTGTTGTAAGCTGTTTTTTTTTTTGTCAAACACTTCTTTAGAAAACAGCTTCACCCATGAAGCTATTTTTCTTTCCCTCTCACAAAGATATGAAGTGGGATAAAACTGAAAATAGTAGCTTATCACAGCTCTCTCCCCCCCCCCCCCCCCCCCCCCCCTTCTCTCTCATATCCATACATAAAGTTGTTGGTGAAATTGTTTTGTTAAATACTTTTTTCCAAAATAGCTCAGCTTCACCTAAATAGTTGCTCATGAAGTTATTTTCTAAAAAAAAATAATAGTTTCACTAGTGAAGCAGAGCTGTACCAAACAAACCCTAAAACAAATAGCCAAGCACTTTTACGTTTCTTTTCGGAAATTTTCTATTACAGAGAACTCCAGTTTCTAGACACCGTGGTAGTTACTTGGTCAGTATGTTTTTTCAACCAGGACCTATGTTACGGCTTCACTGAAAGTGCATCGTTTGGCATCGCCAAGGGGCTGCCTACACGATCTAGGATACCTCGTCGACGATCAGACTATGTTTATTACATGGAAATTGGACAGTTAGACTCATGGATCTTCCGCCACCAGCTCAATCACAGGATATTGTTAACCCCCTCCCCTCTCTTTGACTCCTGCTAAGTGCAACAAAATCGCCTCAAACTACAACTATGCGAACAGGCAGTTCCATAATCACCCATCAACTGAAAAGAACATTTCGGGTCACACTTCGCATCCTCTAATTAACGGTTCAGTGTGTTTTCTTGACTCAAAGCAAGTAGTTCAAGGGGTAATTCCCACTCTATTTCGATCTTTTAACCGTCCAAACAAACTGTAATTCAATCACAGAGGGTTCAACCAAAAGTGTGAACAAACAAGCTAGGAACCGACAAATCAACTAGGCAGCCTCGCTAACTACCTTGCTTACCTAAACATTAGCTCCGTCCTAGCCTACACCTCACCGGTAACAATCCAATGGCACAAAAATGACAACCCAAAACTTTAAATGGAAAAAACTAAGGCGGCCTCACTTTAAAGAAGAGGGACCTTCATATATATCCTAAAAATCCCGGTTTATCCATCTCTGCCTGAAATCTACATAGCGCCACCAGCAACCTCTGAACCATCAGCGGCTTCAGTTCTGCCAAGCAAGAAACATGTGTCATCAGCTGCCACTTTACATATCTCAAACAATAAAACACTTGTGCATAGAGATGACATGGGATTGGACAAATATATTGTACCTCTCAATCCCTTCTCCGACCTCCATTCTGATGAAATTACCAATTGTTACTTTAGAACCAACCTCTTTTGACAAGTCATTCAGCACGGTCTGAAAAGAATGACACCAGGACCTAAAGCTATCAGAGACAAACAATCCAGAGCAGTAACATAATCAAGTACAAAACCCTATTGACTTACCTTAACGTTTGTGTTGTCATTTAAAACATATTTTTGCTCCATGAGCACAACTTCTTCAAAGTACTTCCTCAATCGGCCTTCCACCATTTTATCCATAGCCATTTGAGATTTCCCCGAGCTTTTAGCCTACAATGTTACATGGTGTCATGTCATCTCATTTCTGAAGCAACTTGACACAAACAAAGTGACAATATGAAGGACTGACCGCGTCACATGCATGAGTATGTGATACAGCGCTATAAAGCGTGGCATGACATGCATGGAAGTAAACTAAACACGACTTAAGAAAAGTCAAATATGCCTAACTTGGGTATGGCATAAGTCCGTGATGTACCAAACTAGCTGGAGGAAGTGTGGTATCAACCTGCGTTCGAAGTATTTCACGCTCATTTTCTAAAGCAGAAGCAGAAACCAGTTCTTTTGACAAGAATAATGGCTTTGTTGCAACAATCTGCATCGCAATAGATGCCCCAACACTTTTGACAGCATCAAGGAGAGTACTGCTATCTTCTGCTTCTAGTGTGACCAATCCAGCAATCCGACCCATACCTGAAGCAAAAAAAAAAAAGAAAAAAAAAGAATGCTCAGGAGTTAAGTGAATTGCAGAATCAGCAAATGCACCATTCCTGTTGGAAAAGAACGGAAAAAAAAGGCCCTTAGTTTTAGCAAAGTATCAAAACAACCAAAACGAGCCTGCGAACTAGGAGGGGTTTCAAATTGCTAACACTAGTCAGCTCAGCAGAACAAACAACAGTTAGGACCAAACTAACTGCTCAATTATTGTACTTCAGGAGTACCTAACAAGCATTATCCCACTCAGATCAGATGAAATTTCATTTTTTCTTTCTCTTGCATCTGCCGAGGTACACAAGTTGGTGGGGGGGGGGGTGTTGCTGACAAGCCCAGCACTCCTCCAGACTCTCACCCCCTCACTCTTATTATTATTATTATTCAAGATAATAGTTGTGTTGAAATTCTTATTTATCATGGTTGTACATCCATGGCTGCATTATCATCAAAATTCAAATAAAAAAATATTGCATCCGTATACCAGTAAAACAGGGAAAGAACTTAAATTCTCAGTGACAAACCTAAGAAAATAGATTAGTTACTAGGAGAATTAACGGGAATACACACAAACATATTGTGGTTTCTAGTTGTCAAAAAAGTTTCAGAATGGTGAAGTGATTAGTAAAGGTGAGAAGCAGTAAGCATGCCCCCTAGTCTGTAGGAAACTGCTGAGTAATATCAATTGTCAATCTAACTTAGCCTGGGGGTAGACGGAAGGGGATAAAATAAATCTGAGGAATAAAGAATGCACATTCTTGAAAAAAACTAAACAACTGAGATTCCATCACCTGGCTGGGGACAGGTATGCATATAAGATGAAACAACACCATGTGCAGTTGTGGACAGTACGAAGCCTCTTCTCAGTTTCACATTCTCCCAACCATTGCAGCAACTTCTGTAACAGCACTTTGGACAGTTGTTTCCCCACTGAGATTAGGATGATCAAGATTGATAGACATGTTCTGCAAGGTTGGAGAAATGTATGGTTTCTTAGAAATTGCTGAAACCAGGAAAAATATATGATATAAAGCAGAAAATCTGAATCTGGGTATACGCCACAGTGATAATGGCATACCTCTAAAAAATCAGGACCAAAAGGCATGAATAATTCACCAGGACCCTGAGCAGATAAAGCCTCTTTGCCAATGATGAAGCCTGCATGGTGAAAAAATAGAAAAATATTTAAAATAAAGCCACAGATCTAGATAAATAACTCAAAGTATGTAATTTCTACAGAACTAAAGTCTGGTACTTGATCAACAAATGAGTGGAAATTTTCCTTTTGATGCATGACTAACATTGTTTACATGATATGCCTACACCTTCAAATATGCATATTGTTCTTGGCACATCAAGCAAAAAGAAGTCTTGAATGAAACTAGAATATCCAAAGCCAAAACACCCTAAGAACGAAAATACAAAAATAAGAATAGCATACAAAAAGTCCAGGTAGAAGACAATATGCTGAAGAAATCTCGACAATATGATGAATCAACACAACTTAAAATGAGGCATTCAGAATCTTCTTTATGTAAATGTGCCAACTACCTTAGTATTTCACAACCACTAAAAAAAGATATCGGCATTCACTTTTCAAGTGATGACCAAATGATTTAGTGGTGCTAAGTAGTATGTCACAAATGTAAGTACCCAATTACAATGTACTCATCTTGAAGAAATGAATCTAAAAATCCTTGCATTAAATTGTTAATGCCATTCCATATGTAACTTGCATTTTATGTGTGAAAGGTTTTAAGAAGAGATCAACAAAACAGCTCAGCTGCTGATAATTAAGATAAAATTGTTACTGGGAAATGAAACCAACCAGGTACTGGAAAACATCATTTTCTTGCCACAAAATCAGTTTCACAGTTAAGCTCAACTACAGCAGCCCTTTTGTTATCTTGTGCGATAGCTAGCAAACCTTCAGCAGCAGTGCGTGAAGACTTTTTTGCAGCAAGAGAAACACCTCTCTTCCTTAGGTCCTTCTGTGCAGCCTCTGAAAGAAATTAACAAACTCAAATAGGAAAGTGAACTAAACAAATAAGTCAACTAAAATCATGACAGGCATGGAGCTAAACAGCTAACCAATATCCCAGTTGCAGGCAACTAGGGAGGCCTTGACATCTTTGATTGGAGCACTCGTTCTTTGTCTGAGTTGCTTAATAAGGTTCATTTGCTCTGAAGAAGACACCTCAGAGCTGAATCTCCTAACAAACACGCCATCTTGGAGAATATGAGTGTCCATTGATGAGTCTGGAATGCTGAAGAAGAGTATGCCCGAGCAGTTTGCTGCTGAGCACGAAAGAGAAGCCCTAGTATGGACCTCTTAGCACCTTGACACCAGGCCATTCTCACAGAATATATTGCAGCACCTGACGGTGTGTGCGTATCAATGACCTTTTTTCAACCTAAGAAACAATATATGAAACATCACACAGTGCAGTTTTCCTTTGATATTAAATCTTTTTTAAAACGTAAACTTGAGATAAAAAATTGTTTTACTCTATTCAGAGTCCTGTTAATTATTAAAGCAATTAGAAAATGTCACGCAGCAACCGATGCATTCCATCAAAGCAATTACATAATGTCACGCAGATCTAAAATTAAAAATTCCAGGTGCAGTGACCAGTGACTTTGGAATGGGAACAGACGAGGGCGGACCCAGAATAATTCACGTTGCAATTAGATCAGGTCGATTCCAAATAGCTTAGATTCTGCTCACAGCAGAAAGTGAAGAGAAGAGGCGTACCTGTTAGGTGCTCGTTGCCGGAGAAGGGCCGACGAAAACCTGGGCATCTGGCGTAGGGCGGCGGATTTTTTTTGGACTTGCCAATCCCCTCCCCACGCGAAGGGTAGATTTCACGTGCGGGACTATTTCCCTGGAAGTATGGAGGGGAACGAGTACCTTCTCGGGGCTAGTCAAGGGAGGCGGACGACCGACGGCGGGGGCAATCGAGGCGACTGTATGTGGAGACGACCGAGGCAAGGACGGAGGAGGCGGCCGAGGCTGGGTCGGAGATCGAGGAGGCGGCAACGGCGGCATGCCAGGTTGAGGTGGCGGCGACTCGCGAGCCAAATCTCGAGCGGAACAGGGAAGCAGCGTCGGAGCGAAGGAGGAAGGATGCGAGACGGGTATCGACGCCCGGTGTCATCAGGTCGGGCTCCTTACCCCGTGGAAATCGGGTGGAAGCGGGCCTCGAATCCACGGCCGTTGGGCTTCCAAAGAGCACCATAAAATTATCCGGAGAGACTACCCTGCGTTTTTCTGGCCCGTGAAAAACACAGGGCTTCCAAGTAGGCCTGCGTGCGCGTTCTAGGCCCCCGCTTGGGCCACTCGGCGCTTCCGCGCTTTTCCGTGCTTCTGCGAGCAAAGGATTTTTATTTTATTTTAACCATTTTTATTAAGTAAATTTAATTTTAACATGATTTTTTTTATTTTTGAATCTAACTGTTTGGCCGCGCTAGGGTGCATGGCGTGGCGAAATCACGCTGCCGCGCCATACATGGTGGCTGGCAGAGGTGCTGACTCAGCATGCCCCAGCGCGGGCATGCTGACTCACCGCGTTGACGTGGTAAGGCTGTCGCGCCGCCCTACATGGTGCGGCAGTGACGCGCCACGGATCTTGGCGCGGCAAGGTCATATACAGGCCCACCATGTCCCTCTAGCAAACGCTGGCTCTGTCTCCTTTGCTCCCCTCCTCTCTCTCGGGTTTTTCTCCTTTTTGCCCATTTTTCAAATCACTAAATTAAATCGTAAAATTTTTGATTTGATCCATTCAATTTCAAGAGCAAGCTATCCTATCTCTCCTCTATTATTTTTTCGCATTGATTTGTTCTATATAACTTGCATTTAATATTGATTAGTAGTATGGTTTGAATAATTTTTGAATTGTTATATAGGATGCCACGACGTGGTGGTAGAGCTATTAAACCTAGGTAATTCTCACTATATTTGTTGTATTTGTTTTCGGTTATCTGATTTATAAACGACTAGTTTATTGTATATTAATGAGGTAATTATACCGAAATTGATTCAATTTTAGGAAGAGTCCGTTGACTAGAAATGCATTCGATCCCAAGCCTTTGCCTACTGGTGTTTCGGTTCCCATGTACTTTTGCGGTGATCCTTGCAAGGTTGAGATTTCCGAGGACGAACAAACCTATAGGCAGCGGTATTGGATGTGTACTAATTTTGCCTTTCAGCCTACTCTTAAAACAGCGTCGTACTAACTTAATGGTGAGAATTTAATCTTATATAGCCATCAACTTTTATCATATGAAAGATTGCTTTAATCTTTAGGTAGCCTAACGTTTGCATTGATTACAGACCCCTCCACGCTATGTGACTTTGAGCAATGGATCGACACTGAGATCAAGGAGTTCGACAAACGTCTTCTGCAAGTATGAAGGATTGGGACGCGGAGTGTCGAGTGGTCTATGAGAAGATACTGAAAGAGGAGGCAGCTGAGAAGGAGCACAAGAAAGAGGACGAAGAGAGAAAAGGTGCAACCTACAGGGAGGACAGGGATAAGAAGCTTGAGCGCGCCCGCCGCGCGAAAGCAACGATGGAGGATAATCCTGATGCTCTAAGGAAGGGAAAGTGGCCCCGTTGCACTCAGTAGTTGTATGTTTCTGAAATGAACAATGTCGTCCATTGTGGTTGTTTTAATCGCTCTGAACTTTTAATTATGTTGTAAACATACTTTGCTATCTTCCTTATTATTATGTACTATCTATTTAGACAAATGCTCTTTTTTAACGAAGTAGTGCATTATAAATTTCAACTAACACAGTACAATGAACTGGCATGTGAGAATATGTACTAAACAGGCGTACATATTTCTTTAGCTAAACCTAACCGCCTTAGGTAAAATAAATCGTACAAATGAGAATATACATTGAAATGGCATGTGAGAACAAGTAACAAACAAGGTTACAAATGTTTTAAACTAATCCTAACATGCCTTAGATAAACGAAATAACAATGACATAGTTCAACATAGCCAAGTTCTGGTAGTGTTTCCACATAGCGAACTGTGTTGCACCTTCTCCACAATATCCACCTAGTATTTGTGGAGGTGGTGACGGTGGTGTGGCGGTGACGTGGTCCCTTCTTCTTATGATAAAGGCATGTACAACCTGGATCGATGCATAGTGTCTCCTGTGAACTCAGATTGTTGTTGCTGTCGTCTTGGGCTTCGTAGTGGCGAAGGTCCTTTCCAGATTTTGGGATGCGATGCTCTAGGTAGTACATGTATTGTGCATGGGGAGAAATAGGTGGAGGATCCACCCACCTAACGAACCCACAGTTTTCTTCGAACACAGAAGTCTGCAATAAAAGTGTCGTGTTAGTTGTGAACCCACCTCAAAATAAAACCAATGAATAGCAATAGCAGTTATCAATGCTCGTGGGCATTTGAAGAAACGCCGACCTCCGTCAATACCTTCTAGAAACATCTGCACTAAACAATCCTCACCATGCATGCATCTTGGCCAGTCTTCTTTGCGGTTATCGTAGGTTCTGAGATAATTATCTCCACAAAAATCATTTTCCCTCATAGGTGTAAGAGGTCTAGTAATTTTTGCATTGTTACATAATTGCTCTCAGAATTCTATATTTCACTCCAAAGCCTACAAGTGCTCTGAAAAGCCTACCAAATACTGAAAAGCCTATAACTGCTCTGAAAAGTGTTCGAGACACTGAAAAGCCTATGAGAAACTGAAAAGTCTAGCCCATCACTGAAAAGCCTACGTATTTTCTAAAAAGTCTTCGTATTTTCTGAAAATGCACCGCGAACAATTGAAGGATTCGAAATAAATTGAAAATAAAACAAACGTCTTGCACTAAAACTGCTTATCAAAATGGGAAAAACAGGTTTCTGGGCTCCCAGGCTTGACGCGCCAGGCCCATGGCGCGGCAAGCCTGGGAGCCCAGAAACCTGTTTTGCCACCCAGTTGCAGTGCTTTTTGACTACATCCACATGTTTTGTCAATATACAATTATATGTTGTGTCCATATACTGTACTAACCCCGAATACTTCATCACATAACTATCACCGAATAAGTTCTATGTTGCTAAGTCATTGATTCGAATAACGATGCTAAATGTTAAACTCCTTGTTTCAACTAAGATCAACATGACAACAATAGTGGAACGACGTGGTGAAGTGGCTTATCAGCTGGAGTTGCCTGAGAGTCTAGCAGGGGTGCACGATGTTTATCACGTGTCACAGTTGAAAAAGTGTTTGCATGTGCCAGAAGAGCAGATACCGTTGGAAGAGTTGGCAGTTAATGAGGATCTCATCTATGAGGAATACCTGATAAAATTTTTGGAAACGGCAGAAAGAGTCACCCGGAGCCGAGTCATTCGTATGTGCAAGGTTCAGTGGAATCGGTATTCATGGATGAGGCAACTTGGGAAACAGAAGAGGATCTGAAACGGACATACCCGCAGTTGTTTGAGTGAGTACCAGCTGAATCTCGGGACGAGATTCCTTTAAGGGGGAGATTTGTAACACCCTAAAAGTTATGCATTTTTCAAAATAGAATAAAAACAATTTAAGTGCATTTTGTGTGGGCATTAAAATATAGGAAAATTAATTAAAGTTTTCATGGAATAAAACTTATCACAAGTAGAAACCTTTGTGTGGCATTCATGCTGATGCATAGCTTTTGGTATTGTTTGGATTTGCAAATTTCAACTTGAGTTCAAAATCTCATTTGAAATTGGTTTGAATTTCTGGAAATGGAAAAAATGGAAAAACATTTACCCTCTTCTCCCTCTCTCTTGATGCTATGTGGCCGCAGGCCTCTTTCCTTCCCCGGCCCAGCTTCCCCCTCCCCACTTCCCTTCTGCCGCATGGGCTTTTGCCCGGCCCAGCACCCCAGCCTGCGCGCTCAGATCTCTCTCTCTCTCTGTGTGCTGACATGAGAGCCGCACCTGTCAGCTCCATCCCTTTCCTTTCCCTCCCTCTCCTTCCCTGTTCCCCTCGCGCCGGTGGACCGCTCTGCCGAGCGCAATTCGAAGAAGGAGATCTCCCTTTCCTTAACCGGCACGGATCCGTGGCTCGCAAGTCAAGCGCCGCACCGCCACACCCTTTCCCTTCTTCTCCCCCCCCCTTTTCTATCCTGGCACCGCCGCTTTCCATCCCCGCCCGACGGATCCCGTTCGGCCGAGCGCAATTGACATCACGGCGATTTCCCTCCCTTTACCGTTCTGCCTCCGAGCTATAAAAGCTCGTCCTCCGCACCCTGCCGCCCTCCACACCGCCCTTCGGAGCCCCGCAGAACCACCCAGCGCCGCCTCGACCTTGTCCAGCGCCGCTGCGCTGTCGTCCCGCCGAAATCGAGCTCCTCCGCTTCGTTTCCAACCGCCCCGAGCCTCGCGTGGCGGGAAGTGGGGTCCCCCGAACTCCCCCTGGCCCCTTTACTCCCCTCTGTCTCGCCCGCAGAGCCGATGTCTGCGACCGCCGTCAGCACAGAGCCGCCGCGCCGCGTGGACACTCCGCCCCCGCACGCAATCCGTTCAACCAACCCCACCACCGCGTTCGCAATCCTCCCCTCTCTTTCCCTGACCTGCTCGCGTTGAGTTTCGTGCACCGAGGCCTTGGATTGCTCTGCGCCGCCGCCGCCCGACCATGGCGCCGCCGCGTCCCCTAACTCCGGCCGCCGCGCGCCACCTCTCTCTCTGTGTGATCTAATCTCGGCCGCCCGGTTCAAATCGGACGGTCCACAGCGCACCGTACCCCTTCGGCCGCCCCTTTTTCAAAACAGACCCTGCGGTTTTTAATGCATCAACCCGCAGTCCTAAGGCGCACTCCTTTGTTACGCTTTCTGTTCTGGAAAACGTAATTCTTCTCGGTTCCGTTTTAATTTAAAAATAAAAAGGAAAATTCTATTTACAGTTTTTGCCACGCTATTTCAAAATGCTTATAAATTGCTCGTTTAAATCCAAATCGACCCGTTCAAGTTGCGTAGATCCGTATTTTTTGCTCTATCCAGTAGTATAGATTTCATCTATGTTATTTACTTTTGAAAATCAAAGAAAATTAATTTGGTAATGCTTTAATCAGCCCTTTTCAAAATCTTGTTTAATTCATATCTTGTCCGTTATAGCTCCGTTTTTCGTGATTCAGGCGTCTTTGTGATCGTAGTGAGACGTAGATCAGTTTTATAAACTTTTACTTTTGTTTTATTGTGATTGGTGTACTATTCTAATCTATAGCCTTTGTTTGCTTGCATATTATGCCTCTGTATGATTGCTGTGATGTGGTGATCGAGTACAGACGGTGAGCAGTACGTGGGTGACCAGGAGTTTTGCTTTGAGCAGGAGCAGTAGCAGGAACCCTTTGAGCAAGGCAAGTATTATATGGGATCTTCCTTGGTGTCCTATTCATGATGTTCTAAATAAAATCATATGCATGTGTCTAATATTGTCACCATAGGGTTTACCTAGATTTGATTACCTTGATCCTTGAAATCCTATGGGTTACTTTTGCATATGGGTAGTTAATGCTAGTGCTCCTCTTTAATAAGCATGATCCTTTAATCTTGATTAATGACTACATGAGATGATAAAGTAAAATTTGACTTTTTAGCAACATGGATTTAGGACCCTATCTGTCAGCAAAAGCTGGGACATACAGTACAACCATGAGGGCTATATGGCTCTGGCTTTAGTTCAGTATTAGGGTCACTCTCTCGCATGCGGCAGTTCACGAAAGTTGCCATTGCCGAGCGGTTGCGGTAGCGGCTGGAGTGGGGACCGCTGCGTGTGTGTACCATCCCGGGGCTCCTATATACCCCTTGCCCGTGGATCCGTACTGTCTGTGGTATGTCAGCGAACCCCTTTGAAAGACTTCATAGTGTTCCCTGTCCGCTCACCTTGGTAGTGTTAAGGGAGTCATGATCCCGGGGCATTTGGGCAAACACGACTCATGGGTAAAGTGTACAAACTCTGCAGAGTGTTAAAAAACTGGTATATCAGTCGTGCTCACGGACACGAGCGGCCCGGAAAACTCACAGAACTCTTTGGTTACTTGTTGGTCATCTATACGAATCACTTTATCATGGAATTATGTTACTTGTTCATTTGATTACATGATCATGCAATTTAATTTAGGGACTTAAGCATAACTTTGATCTACCACTTATAAAGTTTTGTTACAAATTAAAATGCTTATCGCAGTAAACCAGTGTCATACTTTTTGAGCCTCATGAACCCCATATGTACTTGTTGAGTACGAAATACTTACGCTTGTTTCCTTTCTTTTCAATACTTTGGATAAAAATCCCGGATGGGTACCAGATTACCAGAGTTATGAGGAGTATCTAGAGGACTACTAGGTTTGGGGTCAACTAGTTGACGTCCCTGTGCTATGGAGCTTCGCGAGAGTTATCTTATATTTCTGCTGTTTTGTAATAGACATTATTTAAATACTTGTTCGCTATGTAATAAACACTTGTGATGATACAATTTTGATAATTTGTCGGCTTATGTGTGTGACTGATCTCTGGGCACACATAAGATTATTGCATCCCGTTTTGCCTTTAAAACTGGGTGTGACAGCCGCCTCCGTCTCCTAGGGTTCGTGTCCAAGACGGTTCCACTGTATCCAATGTCAGAGCGGTCTCGCGTGTAATTGCGCTGTTGGCGGCTAGGTCCCTGCAATTTGAAGCATAGTTAGTGAATTAATTATATATTTTGTTTACAACACTACTATGTATCGATTAATTTGTAAACGGAAATTACCTGTGAGTCCATTTGGGTACCAAGCGGGGCACCACCTAGCTGGGACATTGGGATCTCCTCCTGGCCTGGCCAAGTATCCCACCCGTGCTCATAGACCCGGTAGCCCGATGCATCTTCGAGTTGGGTGTACAGGACCCCCCGGGGTATCATGGGCCCACTGCTGCTGCTGTGAGGACCCCACGTGGGTGTCCTTGGCCCACTGATGCTCCGGGTGTGAGTACCCCATGTTGGTGTCCTGGGCCCACTGCTACTACCAGTGTGAGGACCCCGCGGGGGTGTCTTGGGTGAACTGGGGCCACTGCTACTGCTGTGACGACCCTGCGTGGCGTCCTGGCCCGACTCGTGCTGCTGACTGTGAGATCCTCCTAGCCAGTCCTCGTATTCCTCGTCATCAGCTTGTGTAGGGCCTTTGCCCGGACTGTCGTGGATGGGTGTGCGCACCTCGGACGTGCCACCAGTCACTGGCTGAGAAGAGGTAGTTGGTGTTCTATGTGACGAAGCCGGGTAGTCTGGTGCCTCCCATGGGGTGTCCATACAATTCAGACTCTGAGATAGCTTCCTGCAACTCTTCTTGACCTTCTGAAAAATTATAGAATGCTTAGAATTAGATCAAGTTGTAGAGTTTTAGACATTTTTTATAGTTCAAACAAAAAAAACTAGAACCTCTACAAATGCTTGAAATATGCCTGGGCCTCGCCCTCCCCACCTCGTGTAGAGTATATGAAGCTTCATTGGACATCCTCGACAACTGTTTCGCCTGCACAAGAAATTATGAAGCGTCACTAGTATAGTAACGTTATCTTCAAACTTTGTGAATGCTTATGTGACCTATTCAATTCACTAACTTATGATGTATTGCTGTAGCGGGGCCCTCTGCACCTGCGTCTCCTCCCGGGTGTGCTGGTCGTACACATCCTCGAACACGGCGTCCTCATCGTCGTCACTACTGCTCTCATCCGCGTACGGTGGCCTGATATGAGTACGCGTAGACCTATGAAGCCACTCGAAGTACTGGTCGAAAGTGTGCTGGTCATGCTCTTCACCCTCATCGATGGAACAAGTGTCCTGTTCGTCCACAACTGAATATAGGCAAACGTGCTTCACTCGCCAGTCCTTGGTACTGTACCTCTTCTGTTGGTTGTACCTGCAAATATTAGTTTCATGTAAGTACAAATTATGACATAGTAGGGACGTTTGTAGTTGTTGATTAGTACCCGTGTAGCTGTTGATTATTTGAGTACAACGGAGGTGGAAAACCGGTCTTCTTTCCAAATTGCCTACGAACTCTTATAGGCAGATGCATCTCGACAATGTGGAAGAAAATCAGAGAGCAATCCATGCGGTACTCATCCGTCTCATCTAGACAACCCTCACTAAGATACTCAGCTAACTCATCTTATTCCCAAGGTTGTCAGTGCATCTGAAATATAAGTGTTAGCTAGTGGGTTTGTAAACCTTAAAAAAAATGCAAGTTGCATTTCGATCAGACAAACCTGGTGTTGTGTCAGGACATCTAGCAAGTCTATGTAGTCCCTGTACCTGCATAGCAATCTCCCTGTAACTACCTTCGCATCCTTTCAAATGTACAGAGCAGTAGGCCTAGTGTCCTATTTTAGCCAAACCTGCACGCAATAGTTTAATAAATTAGTTTATACATCCTCGTACCAATGGAATGGAAACTTGTAACTAAAATCTTTACTTACAGGAAGTCCCCCAAGTCCCTCATCACTAGTCTCTCGACGGGCAACCTCTCCCAACACCAGATCTGCAGGAGGTACAAGCAACCACCAAGGTTTGAATTGCTTGCGGTGCGCTGACAGGCTTCACATAGCTGGCGATACGTCCAAGCAAGCACCGCGCTGCCCTAGCTATATGAGGCAATGTTCTCCCACGGTTGTGCCAGTATGTCTAGGAATATCCAAGAGATGGTGTTTCCCGACGTGTCTGGGAACAAGAAAGCCCCAAGAAAGTGTCAGAGCCACACTCTGGCATACCTCTCTACAACAGCCTCGGCGGCTCCTGCTGGCAGGTGCTCGAAATGGTCCGCAATCCACTTTGACGAAACACCTGAAGACTTCCTAAAATTGAAAGAAACTTGAGTTCAGAATTATATAAGAAATGCAATAGCAATACAGGTGGTTCAAGTGATGTGGTTCAATTGCTTACTGGCTTCTCCTAGCCACCTCGTCACCAGGTGGCGCGATGCCACAGAACTGTTCCACCTTGTCTCTCCAATTGTCGTTGTCGATGATGCCAGATATTGGAAGACCAGCTATCCGTAAACCAAATATAGCCTTGACGTCCTGCAGCGTAAGCGTCATCTCCCCGCTAGGTAGGTGGAAACTATGTGTCTTTGGCCGCCACCTGTAAAAAGGTATATTAGGTATAAATATATATGAGTCACAGAACATGAGCAGTGAAATCAAAAAGACCAGTACCCGTCTATAAGTGTCGTAAGTAGTGCGGGGTCAAGTGTCAGAAGACCGAGGTTGACAACACGAACGAGGTTGAGGAAGCCAGCTCGCCGTATGTACGGCGCGTACCGCTCGTCCCACCTGTGGGAACGGACGTGTGTGCGTGGCCTCAGGGGGAGCAACTTGACGGCTCCGACCGGAGCGTCCGTCAAGTGGGCACCGCGGTGCACGCGGTCGTACTCCACCTCAAGAAGGGGGTACTGCGAGTGCTGCGTGGGAGGAGCCATCCTATCACAAATCAATTACAAGATAGTTAGAAATATATATAATTAAGTGTTGAATGAGAAGTAAATATAAACTAACAATTTATTAAGACATGTAAACATATCAAAGTTTGTCGTAAGCACCTGCTGCCCTCTAGATCGTCTAGGTCTATGTTTGCTAGCCTTGTGACCAGGCTCTTTGCAAACGGAGCAAAGATTGTGACCACGAGGCTCGTCAAAGTCACCACCTCCGTACGTATCATCCACGTATCCTCCATAGCGTCCATGTCACCCTTCAGTCGCTTCTTCTTCCTCCTACCCTTCCCGATCTTCTTCAGCTCTGGATGAGGAGGGTAATCAACACCATGATAAGGTGGCCACTGTGACGGGTCTAAGTAAGGCTCATAGTTTCTCTCCCATATACGAAGGGTATTCGCCTGCAGATACAAGGGTGACATGTACGGTAGGTGCTCGTAATCATATCCACGGACCTGGCAAGCGGTGATCATATGACAGCAAGGGGCATGCATTATCTGAGGGACGTTGCAGGTGCACTCAACTTTCTGAAGATCGACTCGATAGTTACGTCCATCATATTGTTCACCGCCCACTTTTGTGACACCCTTCGATCATACACTGTAGATATTACATTCATGTCTGTATACCGTTGTGGTACTTTCCTTGGCCCATTTCTTTGCTTCCTCTAAATGTTCGGTGGCTACCTTTCCCCACATACCAAGCTTTGCTTCATTCCTCTGTGCAATCTGCCACCTCAGCACAGAGTATTCGTTGCACTTGAGAAAAGAGTGCTCAACAATGCCTGATACAGGCAATGACCGAACTCCCCTGAATACATTGTTGAATGACTCTGATGCGTTTGTGGTCATAATGCCATACCTGAACCCCCCCACCCTCATCATATGCTAACTCCCACTTTGCTTTATCTTCCATCTGTGACTCTAGCCATGCCTTACCAGCTTCATTTGTCATTTTGTCTAATTCTCTCTTTGTATCTTTGAACCTGTATTGTGTGCGTGCACAACATAGCGCCTTTAGCTTAGCACATACCTCCTTGTCTCTCTGTCGACGCCAATAATTAACTGCAAAATGACGCATGCACCATCTATGCACTATGGGAGGGAGGCCATCGATTTGTTCAGCTGCTGCATTAAGGATCCCTGCATGACGATCGGAAACCACACATACAACACGTTGTGTACCTAGAACATGAAGTCGAAGTAGTCGCATAAACCATGAACACGACTCATTGTTCTCTCCCTCCACCAAAGCAAAAGCGATGGGTACTATCTGGTTCTCAGGATCAACACCAGCAACCATCATTAGTGTGCTCTTGTACTTTTCAGTCAGAAAAGTGTCATCAATAACTACCACTGGCCGACAAAACTGCCATGCATGCTGCGTCTGTGCAAAGAACCAGAACACACGAAGTAATACATGCTTTCCCGAGTTACATAAAGTCATACCTCCCGTGTGTATAAACCATCTCATTCCCGGGTTGTAGTGACTCATTGCACATAATATTCTGGGTACTCTATTGTATGCTTCGCGCCAACTTCCCGATCGAAGAGCAAGAGCAATTTGCTTAGCACGCCAAACCTTGCCATACTTGACATTATAATGAACAAATCCGAATATGGATTTCTGTAAAGAAGACACTGAAATGTCATTGTTATCATCAACAAGCGTCAATATATGACTAGCAAGGTATCGTGCAGTGAGTTGCTGATGATTTTGATTGTTTCTATTATCAACACAAGTGTGGGGTTGAACAATTTTAGTTATCTTCCACTTGCCATCACTTGGTCTTCGCCTTGCATTTAACTTCCATAGACAACCAAGCTTGCATATCACATGGTACCTCAACTCCTGGCCCGAATGAGTCACAGTGTACGGCCTATGGTGGTGCACAACATAATCCTCAAGAAACAACTTCATCTCTGCCATTGTGTTAAATGTCATCCCCTTGTTAAGTATTGGCTCCTCCAGGTTATATACAGATCTCAAACACATCGAAAGCCTTGTGTCACACACAGTCATATGAGTCATGCTCACATCCCTATAGTTTGGAACACCACTAAAAGGGATGCCCATGGCCCTCAGTTGCTCTAGCTCCGGCTCTGTGTATGGTGGAGGTGCAACGTACTTCTGTGTTTCGCTAATTCTTCCCCATGGATCATAGAAGGTACCACCCTCTGGTGGCTCCATGGCTAAGCTTCCCTGAGCTGGCGCCGCATGAAGAACCTCAGTTGGTACAGAAAATGGCATGACATAAATCGGTGCTAACATGACATGAACAGGTGCATTCATGGCTTGAACCGGTGGTGGAATAACATCTATACCTTCCTGTCCGTCATCAGAATCGTCTGAATCAGTGCTAACTGCATCACCAATCCCGTCCTCCTCATTCTGCTCCTCTTCTTCTTCCTCAAACTCGTTGGCATCAAAGTGATTGTTCATGTGTCCTACTGGATGCTCTTGTGTCACCTGACCATCCAAGTCCATGTCACCCCGAGTCTATTCCCCATCCACCCACAACTCTTCATCTTCATCATCATGCCCGACACCGGCATTGGAAGGGCCTTCATGGAAACTATGCATCTTGTACCCATTCTCCAACACAACCTCAGGCATGGGCGCATTTGTACCTTGAATGACCCTATTGAAACGGGACCAATCCACAGAGTCACGCAAAGGCATAAGGACATAGTTATGCATGGTCTTGCCGGTGTCAAACCTCCCCTTTAGTGTGAAATCACCACTAAACTTTGTACCCAAACGAGCACAAAGGTCAATGAAGCTAGGAGGGTCACCAAACCATTCCAATTCTTCTTCCATATCTTTTAACATTCCATCTTCTCTCCTAACACTTCCTCCATAAAAAACCCGCACAGAACAATCCATCTACAAAAGGATTTCACTAAACTTCATCAAATCAGTTTCAGTCCTAAGTAAATATATGGGTTGTCCAATCCTAACTAAATATATATCAATTAAAACCATAAACAACTAAACTAATAATTGCCTTAAACAACTAGATAAAACCTTAAACCCTAACAACTCAAATACTAACTACTAACAAAATAAACCCTAACTACTAACTAACTATCACTAATTCTACCTATCTAACGTCTACATCCTAACTATGAAATACCAACTACTAAACTAATACTAACTTCTAAACTAATTAGTAAGAGGAAAAAAATACCTTAAGCGGCAGACGGGGCGTGGCCGGTGCCTGCCGGAGGGCCGGCCGGGTCGGGGCAGCGCCCACCGGCGCGGGTGAGGCCGGGTGGCCGGCAGCGCCCGCCGGCGCGGGGGTGCGGCTGGGCAGGGCCCTCCCGGCGCGGGGCAGGCCACAGCGCGGAGGAGGGGGAGGGCAGCCACAAAGCTGAGGAGGGGGAGGGAGGGGCTGGGGCCGCGGCGGGCGGGCCGGCGGCGGGCAGGCGGGCGAGAGAGATGGAGTGAGGGAGAGACAGAGAGTGAGAGCTTTCGGGAGAATCCCGCGCGGGCGAACCGGTATACGGCCTGCCGCGCCAAGATACACGGCGCGGCAGGCTCGGCCACGTCGGCGGCTGACTCAGCAGGCCCGCGCCTGGGCGTGGGTGAGTCAGCAGCTTTGTCGCGCCATCATGCATGGCGCGGCAGCGTGGTTTCGCCGCGCCATGCTTCCTGGTGCGGCCAAACGGGTTAGATTCAAAAATAAAAAAAGTCGTGTTAAAATTAAATTTACTTAATAAAAATGGTTAAAAATAAAATAAAAATCCCGAGCAAACGCGCTCAGCTCTGCTTCAAGGCCCACTTGGACCGCGCTTAGCTTAGCTTCTGAGCCCGCTTGGGCTAGGCTTTTACGTGCTTCGGCGAGTGAACGTGCTCACCTCCGCTTTCTCAAAAACGATGAGAATGATATACAGAAACAAATGAGAAGGTAAAGAAATAATCTTACGGGAGAATGAGCTCGGAGGAGCGAAGCGGGTGGGCGCGGCCGAGCGGGAGCAGCGGGGCGGCGCTGGCCGACTAGGAGCAGCGGGCCTGCGCAAGGGGGCGTGGCCGAGCGGGGCCGGCATAGCGGCGCGAGCGGGCGCGGAGCAGAGCAGCCGCGGCCATGGGCGGGCACGCTTGACCAAGCGGGGCCGGTGCGGCCGGGGCGAGCAGCGGCGGACGGGCCTGGCAGGTGGGCGGTCTCGCAGGAGAAGGCGAGCGGGCTAGCCAGAGAAGGCCAGCGCGTGCGGCCGGCGGGCAGGCTCACCGGAGCAGGCGAGCGCATGCGGCCCGCGGGCGGGTCGGGGAGTGCAACGGCACGGCTGGCCGGTGGGCGAGCAGCGGCGGACGGGCCTGCGACTGTCGGGCAGGCGAGCGCGCGGCCGTCGAGCCTGTAGAAATCGGTCGTTTCCTCCCAATGCAAAAAGTGTCGTTTCTTGGTTGATCAGGTCAAGAGCCGACGCCGTTTCTTCAAGAGGAAACAGTTTACTCATTTTTCTACCTCTCTCATCATTAAATAGGGTGTATGTCACAGTTTTACCTATGTGACATCTCATTTAATAGAGATAGAAATCATCATTAATTCTTCATTGGGACTGCCCTCAAAACATAGGAATGGTACGAAAATAAATGAGAATGATAATAAAGAAATAGAAAATAGGAACAATGTATGGTCTAAAAAAATTATGTCTTCCTTTTATGGTCTCTTATTTAAAAAACTTATTTGTTCCGCCTTTACCATAAAACTTTAAGAAATAAGTGATTTTATAGCGTGGTGTGAAAGCTACCAAGTCATACCATTCAAGATATGGACGACGGTACAAACAGGTTTGATCTTTTGTTTAAACCAAATTAACTCTCAATCATGGCTATTCTATTTGCCATCGCGTTAGGATTAAAACCTGCTACCGGTACGGTGGAGGGTTCTGATCCTAGCTTTGTTGGGTATCTAGATTGTAATTTTGAGTGTTCATGTACCTTCAATGTGGCACATAACTATGTCATGTTTGTTTTCATCTTTCTGGGAGCTTTTGATGTTGGCTTTGTTACCTTCTGAAAGTGCATCTAGCCCTTTAGTGGGTTTTGGTGAATTGAGTGACAACACAATTAAAGGTCTAACAAGTTTGCTAAGTGTGTCAAAGGTTCAACAAGAAAAGCAAACTTGATGGTATTCCACACAGTGTTGAAATGAAGGTCAAATTGTGTATTGTTGTATTGGAAGATCATGGGAATAATCTAGTTCAAGCAAAAGACAACAATGCAAATGGAATCAATGAAATGGCCTCTATGTTGTGGGATATCATAGTATCATGTGAAAGCAAGCATACTTGACAAATGGCAAATGAGACATGAGTTGATAGTTATGGATTGGTCTCTATATTGGATTGCTTTACATGAACAAAAAGAGTTCGATAGTGGACTAGTGTTGATCAAGGATTGAATAATGAATCAATAGTGCATTAGTGAGAAAACACCGATCAAAGGTCAAATGACAAAGGAGACAATGTATATTGGATATAAGATGGTCTCTACTTTAGTTTGCTTGTATGGACAAAGAGTTGGAAAATCACTTTGCATTAGTATGATCAAGCTAGAAGTTTGAAGATAGAGATTGAAGTGAATGATAGGAGTGTCAAGCCAAAATAAGGAAGATCTAAGGAATTGTGAATTGGCTTGACCATATTGATATAGAGTCTCATATATCGAAGCTTGATTGATCTCAACATTCATATCTATAGGATATTCAAGCAAGGATCACAATATTGAAGAAATGGTTTTCAATCGGTGCTTAATATGATGTGACTTGAGTATGGCTTGATAGGGTGAAGATAGCAAGGAAAGGACTTCGAGGTACTAAGCAAAGGTGAAGGTAAAGGAGACCGAGGTACTATGGCTAAGGTGAAGAAGAGAGTACTTGCATTGAGTCGAAGTACTAATCAAGCTATGAGGAGTCATATTATGTTGAGGATCAATTTATTAGTGGAAGTGACTTGAAGCCATGGGCTGAACTCATATGTGTTGGAAAATTCAAGTCACAAGCTCTAAGGTGTGTTTGCTCAAAGAGATGAGATAAGTATGATTGCAAACACATGCTCAAGGTATTACAAGAATGAGGACAATACATTCAATGGTGCAGCCCCAAATTATCAAAGGATGCGGTGACCAACTCAAAAGCATTTAAATCATTTGATGTTTTGAATTTGAGTTTAGGAAATCCCGTACTACAAAGGGGGATGCAATATGCATGCTTAAATGTGCAACCAAGTGCTCAAATTCCACCAAACATCCTCTCATACCATGTCCAGTCTCCCTGCAAAACAGTTTTTTATTCGGAGCATTTTTGGGCAGCGCAGCGGTGCTGTTCCCCTGAGTAGCAGTGCTGAGAGTCCAGCAGTGCCGGGCTGTAGGGCAGCAGTGCTGGACCTGTCCGGCAGTGCCGGGCTGTAGCCCAGCAGCGCCGGGACTTGAAGTGTCTGTTGGACAGCAGAGGGTATTTATTTCCCCTTCCTGCTGCCCCCAACGGTCATCTCGACCATTCCCTTCACCAGTGCAAAAACAGAAAGCTCTCTTCCTCTCTCTAACTCCATTGGAGCCCCTCAAGCTTCTCTCTTTGATTCCTCTCCAATCCTTTGAGAGATTGAGCTTCCAAACTCCTTTAGAGAGCAGCCCAAACTGTTCTTCATCGCCTAGAGCACTTGGTTCGCGTTCAAGCCGGTGGATTGCATTCGTTACTCTTGGAGCTTGCTCCTAGCCGGCTAGAGCGTCGCCCGTGGAGCTTGTCAACTTGTGTGGCAGCCCCGGGAGGTTTGTAACCATTCATTGCAGCTAGTAAATCACCCCTCACTTCAAGAGTTTACTCTTGATTTGAGAACGAGGGAAAGGGAAGCCTTGTGTGGCGAGCCTAAGCCTTGTGTGGCGAACCTCAACAATGTGGACTTAGGCTAGCCTTGGTGGCGACGCTGAACCACGGGATAAATCTTGTGTCACTTGTGTTTGTGTTGTTTGCCTTACTTACATTTGTCCTCAAGGTGATTTCTAAGGTTTGGTCCCGATCTACTTGGTGGGTGTGTTGCTACCACTTTCAAATGGTGCTAGAGGTTCCCTACACCTCTAGGAAGGTTTTCATTCAAGCACAATTTCCATTCTAGTTATACATTTTGAATTGTGCTCAGTTCTGTCCTGGAGGCCAGCACTGTCGGGCTTTAAAGCAGCAGTGCCGGACCCAAGGCCGGCAGTGCCGGACCTGTGCTGACAGAAAGTTTGCAAGTTTATTTTAAACAGGCCTATTCACCCCCCCCCTCTAGTCCTGCTGGGCGACATCAAGGTCCTTTCACCTTCCAAAAGCTAACATACTCCTAGAAGCCAAAAGCTCAAAAGCACATTTTGAGGAGCTTCTAGCTTTTGGCTTTTGAGAGCTTTTTGGCTTTTGGAAGGCCCCAAATCCAACATCAAAAGCTCACAAGAACCTAGAAATAAACAGGGTCTATATATGCTAGCATTAGAAATATCATAGATCCCTATGGATATTCAATGTTTTGAGTCACTAAGATGTTGTCCCTTTGAAGTCGATTGTTGAATATAGCTAGATCAACATCTCTAATAATCCTTTGGTACAACGATGATATCTTCTGTATCATCTGAAAATATTGTTGCTGCTAAGACGACTGTGTATGTTGTGTAGGCGGCTATGGTGCATGTCGAGTTTAGGTTATTGCGGGGTTTGACCATATGGTTGTTACATGTACTGAATTTGATGTTTGTGGTACATCTTCAACAATCAACTACTATCTTGTACTAGCTATGGCTCCTTCCGCTGATGGTTGAGGGGGTCGAAATATGCAGGTTCTCTGGAGCACCATATAACACCTTCTTCATCACGTTACAGAGTGTCATCATAAATATTGTGTTGTGATTGGCTAGGGAACATTAACACTTTTATTGATTCCCAACATCACAATCCTCTTTTCTTCATCGCCAACCTAGTCTCTCTATCCTCAAAGAAAAATTCTTGGTAATAAAAAATTCTGAAGTATTTTGTTCACACAAGTTCTGCTGAAGGATGTCATGCACTTGTCTTCAAAATCAAGGATTGCTCTCTCAACTTCATCTTTGAGCACTTCAGGCAGTTCATTGATCTTGATGTCTAACATCGCTTCTTTTTCACCTAATTTGACGATTGTCGTCCCATTCGGTGTGCTAGGAGAATGTGTGACGAAAATCTCCACGCCAGTTAACACAATGACAAGCCTGAGCATCCTTATGATGTAGAACAAGTCGGTTTCAGATCTGAGGGTGTGCCAATCAATTTGAGCTACAATTAACAATTGAGAGATTAATCAGTAATTTAAGCCAAAACATGCCGATGTTGCTCCATAAAGTTCTAAATATATGGCTAAATATCCAATGAACAAGGCTATGGACTACAAAGTCAATATCCCAGCAATGTTATGATTTGAAACAGGTAAGCATAGCTCTTATCGGTTGATTAAGCTAGACAAAAACATGTAAAACAGAACCGATAACTATCTTAAAGAACACAATATATTTATGATCACTTAACCTAACATAAAATGACTTATAAACCATCTAATTTCACTAACATCTATATCAAACAATCCAGACTAATGCAACATTATTGATAGAGATGATAAAATAAAGCTATTAAATTCAAAAATCTAGTAACATTAAAATAAATACTCATAAACATACTATGGCATGAAGGTATTGGCCATCGGCTATTTTGAAGAGCCAATGTTTGATAGACCAGATATTATGAAATAGCGAGCCATTGGATATATAGTCGATATGACATAAAAAGGATTATAACATGCAATCAGTCATCTGTTTAATATAAATAAACCTATAAACTAACTAGATTAGATCTATTATTGCTACCAAATAGGTCAAGTGTTGTATCGTTGGCATAAATAATAAAACGAAGCTGAAAATAACTCACATATCTATTCATAATTCAACAAAACCATGAGAGCATGATATAGATATAAGAACGCATGTGATCAGCTATATAGCCAATGGTAGAAAAGTGAATGAATAGAACCATATTTTGCTAATAAACAAAACTTTAAACTAACAAACTTACATCCAGCGTCTCCATCAAACAAATCAATTTGATGCAGCGTTGATGGTAGATATATGAGATATTATCATGATCTGAGGTTATGAAACAACAACCGATAAAACGTAATCTGATGTTAGAAGAGATAACTTATCATAATCGAGCAATAAGACAACAGATTAATATGATAGGCCGATAAACCTTAATATTAACCGAGCTGATTGGTGATATTGCAATATTTAATAAATTAAAAGCCACAATACCGATAACTAATTCGCACTAAATCGAGCAAGAGATAAAACGATGCAGCCTTACTGGATAAGATGTAAATCGATAACTAACCTATACCAAACTATGTAAAAGATCAAACAATGCAGCCTTATAAGATTAGATATAAGTTGTGACGGTACTTACAAGCAAAATCGGAGATTGAAACCAATGCAGCTCTGCTCACAGAAAACCCTACTCATAATCCTAAGGGATGGCTTGCATCGAAAGGTTTGTGTATTGATTGATTGATGTCCATTATAATAGTTGTGGTCTTATATTTAATCATGTTAGCATTCTTAGCATAATCATAAATACTAGGTTGTCATCCCTAGCAATGATGTCAAAAATGCTTTGGGTTTGGTATTTATAAATATGCTACTTATCTTTAGAATGACAACAAAGGTATCCGCAAGCACATAGATAAAATACCATTGCAACATTTTACTAGAAGTAAACCCGGTGTCATATTTATATTTTCCACAAGGACAAATGGTGTCTAAGATAATTAACAAATATGTATACTTATGATATAATTCATAACAGAGAATATACTTTGTCAGGAGTAAGCCTATATATATATATATATATATATATATATATATATATATATATATGTGTGTGTGTGTGTGTGTGTGTGTGTGTGTGTGTGTGTGTGTGTGTGTGTGTAAGGCATTATTGATAAATATTCCCAGAGATAGAAATAGAGACTCTCTAAAATTAAGGCTAACATGAGATTAGTTATGAGATATAATTCCTAAGTCATTTCTTATTTACTGGTTCTTTACATCTACTTTAGTATATATACTCTCATCTATAGAATTAAAGATATTGGATCTATACAAAAGGAATATTACTAAGGAAGATTAAGAATGGAGCTTGTCTTCCATCGCAACCGAGTTCTACTTGTCCTACAAAGAGGAAGTGGACTACATAGGGCTCAATAGGATTGTCACACCCCTGATCTACCACATGGCTCGGCCTGTAGGGTGCATCCTCAGGTAAACAACATATATACATCACGCTTACATAATGTCGACCACTTAACTCACTTGATTATTGAGCTAAGCGCTTTGCAATCATATGCATAAACTCATTATCAACTAAGACTATATCAAGCAATCAACTAGAGCAAACTAGAAGCATAATAAATAGAAACATAGTATTGAATAAAAACAAAGTCATAAATGAAGAGATACAAAAGTTATACTAACCTCCAAACGATAGATCCGAAATCCTGAGCGATAGCTCAACTCTACCTGAACCTAGCTAGCTAGTCTATACTTGAACTTGAGGTATTGGAGTTCTAATATAATTCTCTAGTGGAAACCCTAGCTCTCGTGAGCGAAGAGATAATGCTTTAGGGCTTCTTAGGGTTTAGGGATCTCCTAGGGAGAGGGGTCTAGGGCTTCTTTTATAACCTTGGGGGGTTAACATGAGCCCTTGGATCAAACTGACTTAAGCAACGATTTAGATGGATCATCAAGGTCGGTAGAGAGCCGCTCTCCGTAGTGGGCTAACAGATGAGCCCAAGGCAGGCTGGCCGGCCTACAGGTGGCCTTGCTCTCCGCTTCGCTATGGTGTCTTCTGGGTCATTCTAGAGTCTTCCTGTGTTGGGACTGTAGTTGAATTTCTAAATTCTTCTTATGTTTAAGTCCTCCTTTGTGTCTTTCTAGTAAAACCCGCAGAAATACAGATTCACCAAATCTCATAAAATTTTGTCTGTTTGAACCTTAAACTTATGTTGGTGATTGATTTTATACCCTTTCACATAATTGGTTGACAATTTAAAGTGATAGTTATCTACCGTAAAAAATATCCTAGACTTAAATACGAGTACTAATCAAATAAAACTTATTACAAAACTTGAAAAATAAGAAAAATATTTAGCTAATATAAATTTAGACTATATGCTCCTTTCTGGTGGAGTCTGATATGTTCTGATGTGAGTTGATGCATTTGGCAACTTATCTCTTTGCACCAGCTGAGTCCGCTTCCTTTACGCTTGAGCTGATGCAACCTAGCCAATCCTAGGCCGTTTTTGGGTATCTTCTCGAATCTTGGTTCCCGCATATCATTTCAAAATCTGTTGTAAACAGAGTGTGCATCATATATTATTTGGGACTGCCTATTATTAGCTACATTATGCTTAGGCCACGGTTAGGCCTCGTTTGGCACAGTGAAACTGCTTTTTTATGTTTTAGACGAGCAACTTCTCGGTAAAACTAAGGAGTGTTTAGAACTACTCCACGAACTCCACTGTGGAGTAGCTCTATAAAATTTGAAGTTTGTGGAGCACACCTTTCCTTGTTCTCAAACTCTATCCTTTTTCTTCAAACTAAGTCCATGGGGCTAATATAGTTTGACTGAAAAACATGGATCGGAGTTGAAAAATATGGAGCAGAGCATTCCAAGACAACCCAAGCTGCTTTAGAGATCTAATTGGCAAAAAAAACTTCACACGTAGATTTTCTTAAATTATGCTCTCGTAGAATCCCACATACTGTCCACAAGTGTAAGGTGAAGCTATGAAAAACTACTATTTTTAGTTTCATCCCACCTTATTTTCATGTGAGAGTAGGATTTAATGAGCTTGATGAGTGAAGCTATTTTCAAAGATATGTTTGGTAAAAAAAAACTTGGATCTATTATATAATTGTCCTTGTTTTGAACTCTAACTATACGTTTTCCTTTATTTTTTTTAACTTTACATGTTTGGCTCTGTTATTCAAACTTGAAGCTTCCAGTTGCCCCTATTCCGTTTAGGAGAGTTAACAGTGTTAAGTACATGCTGAAAAAGACAGAAATGCCCTCAACATGAATGCCCTTGTCGCCACGCCGGACCGTGCCGGCCGCTCGCGCTCCTGCAAGCCGCCCACGCCCGTGCATGGAGAGCTCGCGTTCCGAGCCGCGCTGGCCGCCTGCCTGTGACCCGCGCCCTGCGCCTCGCGTTGGCCGCGCGCCTGGAGCCGCACACGCACGCTGGCCGCCTGCCCACGCCGCGCGCCTGGCCCCGCGCCGGCCGCCGCGCCGCGCCTGGAGGTGCCCGCCGCCGCCCGCCGCGCCCCTGGACCCGGCCCTTCCCCTGAAACTTAGCTGTGGTGCTTGAGCAGCTCAGATGCTAGACGAGAGGAGATTGGGAGAGAGATGGTATGTTTTGGATAAGGGGTAGTATATTCTTTTTCCATTTTTTTTTCTTTTCTAAAATAATTTTTAAATCTGTTATTTACCAACAACTAACGGTGTCAAGAAATAGGGGCAAACGTCACATTCAATTTCGAAAAACAGGGACAAACATACAAAGTTAAAAAAAATAGGGACAAACGTGTAGTTAGAGCTCAAAACAAAGACAATTATGCAATTGTCCCAAAAAACTTATAATAGCTCATGAAGTTATTGATAAATCTATATATATACCAAATAGGATCTCTAGGATCTTAGTACTGTAATTAGGCATTGTGTTCCCTGTGGAAGTGGAAGCACCAGGGAAGAAAAAAAATGTCTCCAACTGTTTTGATATTCTTAGAGCCGTCCATTCCAGGGCATTCTGCCGCAAAAGTTGCTTGTTTAAGTTGTGCCAGCCTTGTGTGTGTGATCATATGATATTCCCCAGGATCTCCCGCTGCATGCAAGTGGGGGATCAATATACACACCTATGCAATCATCATCTTTGTACAATGTTGTTACAGCTTCACTGAAATCTGTGAACATCGCCTGCCCCACTTAATACTCCACCGTACTCATATTAGTTATCGTTTTGTACAAGGTTTGAATTAAACATTAGAAATATAAATCATGAATAACTTTTAATTATTGAGTTTGAAAAAATGAAAATCAATTTGTTTTGAAAAATACTTTCATAAAAATATACATATATTATATTTTAATAAAAAATATTTTTTTAAAAATAAGCCATCATTATGTTTTGAAGACCGTACCACTATCCAAACAACAACTAATAATATGGAGGGAGTATACGAGTGTCTGCCCTTGTAGTACTATACCTACAGGTTGAGCAACTGCTATACCCACGAGTAAGGATGCAAAGTGGGGCGGGTCGCCACGTCAACTCGCTGGGCTGCGTGCGTCACCAACCCATATAAACCCGCAACCTAGCCCATTTAAGTAGTGTGGGTTGAAGTGTTCGATCCGCGTATTCTCGACGGCAACCCACAACCCACATACGTCGCATATTACGGTGTCTTGGAGGTCTACGACACGAGCTGCATGCGTCCGGCCCAGATGTCATCCTTCCGCTCGTTCTCGTCGTCGTCCTCTGCCTGACACCCGCTCAGATACGGTAGCAGCTTGGGCACGGCAGCAAGCCAGCAACAACAAGTCAGCGACGTTCATGCTGCTAAACATCCATGAGCCATGGCGAGCCACGCGCGTGCTATGGCGGCAGCGTCGCCTCCACCTGCACCTTCGTAGCTTGTCTGATTGGAGTACTGCGATAGATGAATAAAGGAGCTTGTGCTCGTCTCCGCCGGAATCATATGGGCTGCTGCCGCAACGAACGCAACAGTAGCGCGCGATGCCTCCGGCTTGTAGCCTGCCGCATCAGCCTGCAAAACCAAAGCGGCAATATGTGGGCTGCCGCATTAGCTCTGGTAGGAGTTGCGGCTCGAGCGGACATGGCGTGGGCTGCCCATCGTCGCCTCATTTGCATCCTGACCCACGAGTGGCGGCCACTTAGTCAGGCCGTTCGTATTGCACCTTGCTGGCCAGGGTTCCCGAGCCTTCTCGGAGCCGAATTTGTCGGCCGCAGATACGCACTTATGTGCGTTGAAATTTTTTTCGCATGTCTCACGTTAAAGCACAGGTCTAGGATTAGCCTAGTCTCTTGTGAACTGTGGTGCCACCTTATATTGGTGGGATAGGGATTCAAGGGTTTTCTTCTTGATATACATAAGAATGTCTTCTTAGGGGATATTTGGTTGTCTGACTTATTTTTAGTCCCTTATCATATCGAATGTTTGATATCAATTAAATGAATTAAATATAATTTATATTATAAAACTAATTACAGTGTCATGTAGTACTTCACGAGACGAATATATTAAGCCTAATTAATCCATCATTAATATATGTTTACTGTAGCACCATATTATTAAATCATAGACTATTTTATATCAATAGATTTGTTTCACAAAATAGTCTTCGGCTGGTAAATTAGTTTTATAAATATTCTATATTTAATACTCCTAATTAGTGTCTAGATATCCGATGTGACAGAGATTTTTTTTTAGTTCCTGAAGGGGTGTTTGGTTTCAGGGACTAAAACAAATCTCTATCACATCGCATATCTAGACACTAATTAGAAGTATTAAATATAGATTATTTATAAAACTAATTTGGCAGACCTATGAGTCAGTTTTTCTATACCTACGGGTGTAGTAATTCATATCTGCTGTAGAGGGCTCTAACACAGTGGTACTCCTAGATAATTGCAGGAAGCAGCAGAGAGGAAGAGGACTCGGACTAGTAGGAGGTTGGTCCGGCCGGGCGGCGACAACGCAGGCAGGCACTCTGCTGGACGTTGGCGCTGCTTGTCAGGTCAGGACGTCAGGTCAGGTTGACCGGACCATGCATCTCGTAGTACAGTAAACACCAAGAAACACGCTTGGCGAATGTTGGCTGTCTTGCATTGGCCTTGCTGCTGATCTGACTATCGTTTTGTGTTTCGAGACTCACGCACTGCACGACAGCGAGGAGCACGGAGAAAAGCGAACGGCAAAAGAATCTACCCAGTCAGTAAGATGAGTACGTACTCTCTGTCCATGACGCTGAAACCTCAAAGAGCCCGATGGAGACGTGGATTGACTTTTGTGCGAGCAGAGAGCAGAGCAAAGCAAAGCAAACAGCTGGCCGGAGGGAGGCAGGGTGGCGATAGATGCCGAAAGGTGCAAATTGAAGTAAAGCAGCAGTTGGCAAAGGTTATTGGTTGGAGGCTCCCACCTAGGGTTTAAATACTGAGTGCAACATTTTATTCTGGATTTATTCCAGAATTTTTCGGCGCGCATTAAGTGGTAGGCGACGTTCCCCTCGACAGCGAGACCCCGTCTTGACTTCGTGAACTTCAAGATCTGTCAGCTCAGTCCTTCGAAGGTGCTCATAGGGGTAGGGTTTGCGTGCGTGTGTTTGTAACGGCGAGTGTGCGTACGTGTTGAGTGTTTGTGTTGTGCGAGGCAGCACTATGAACATGGCGCCCGTGATGACTTCGTGAACTTCAAGATTTGCCGGCTCGGTCCTTCGAAGGTGCTCATGAGGATAGGGTTTGCGTGCGTGTGTTCGTAGGGACGAGTGTGTGTACATGTTGAGTGTCTGTGACGTGGAGGAGAGAAGAGAAGAGAGAGAAGCAAAGCGGATTGTAAGCTTTCAGCCGGCTCAGACACAAGAACCAAAAAAGTCTGTGAGAGTGACAGGTGGACTCAATATTAATACTGAAGACTTAATTGTTGTATAGGTAGGCTAAAAGTAGGTTACAAGAAAACTTTACCACCAACAACTGACTATATTATTAGCCTTGCTCTAAATACGTACTACTACTATGCAGCCAGGTCAGCAAGGCAGGCAGAGCTTTCCGTCTCCCGCGCCATCCCGTGTGTCCTACTACCTGCACTCCTGCCTCGGGTAGAGGGAATCCAGATGGGCGCGATGATGCATGATCCAGCTCGATCAATAAGATCGATCGATCGATCCTCAGCTTCTTGCACGCACTGGAATCCTTTTCCTTCCCTTCGCTTCCCTTCCCTCTATTTGCGATAGCTAGCTACAGAAAGGTACCGGTGACTGGTCAGGTGAATGCTGCCCCGTCACCAGTCACCGGTACCTTTCTGTGCCCCATCGACCGCCGCATCGATTCTATCACTATGCATATGGTCCCGGCCATCTACATGCGGCGCATGCGCATCTATGATCTGCGTACTCTAGAGTACTATCTCAACTTTACCTATGCACCACGTGTACGTGCCCCCCGCCACGTCATGCGTGCATACATGGATGCATGCAAAGGTGTCTACGAACCATCTTTTATCATCTTTTCTCCTATTATACACACTATGCGTATCCATTGAAATAGTCATATGATGCAGAAGCTGGAGTATTAATATATTCCTTTTTTAAAAAAAATACGTACCCATTGAGATAGCTGGGTATATACATCCATCTATGATGCACTAGTACAAAAACAGACTACATAGTCGGTTCACAACCTATTTCTACAGGCATTTTTCAGCGCCGACTGCGCTGGGGGCCAGTAGAAATAGGACATTTCTACAGGCGGTTGCTTGAGAATCGTCTGTAGAAACTCATTTCCACAGGCGGTTCTCTTAGTGAACCGTTTGTATAAATGATTTTCCAGTTTTAAATTTTTGGTATTTATATAATACTGTATTATTTGATATATACATATATATTGTTATTGAGACTACTAAACCCTATTGGATGGTGTTCAAATATATAGCAACATGTAAATTAAATATCTCATACATACATTTCTTTCTTCAAAGTGCCATACTCGCAATAAAATTACAAGTGTATGGCACATTATATACATGAGTCTCACGCTCACACACATAAAGTTACAGGCCTATATACATCAAGAGTTTGGACTTGTCCTCTAAAAACCGGACCGAGTAAGATTTAGGCTATAAACCTCTGTTAGCGCTTCGTACTCGGGCTTGGCTAATTCACTTTCATAATCATGATATTTCCCTACACTTGAGATGACTTGTTTGATGAGGAAAAGGCATACATCCTCGACTATGTTGTACAATGCCTTTTCGTTGATGGTCGTTGCCTTGACTTTTTTCTTGGAAGGTTTCTTCTTAGTCGTTGTGTCGTCTCCTCCTCTCATATGCTCGCACACATAGTATCCACAGAGAAGAGATCCTGCTGGTTGCTTGTGGCACTATAAAACAGAAAATTAAAGTGGTTATTTATAGATGCTCGCACACGTAGTACATGTATGATCTGTATTCATAAAAGTAAGTTTTCATACTTACCGGCCAGTCATATATAACTTTCAATGACTCCTTTTCTTTTTTCTTTGATTCAAGCTTTCCACCGTGCATTATATAAAACTGTCATGCCCTACAAACTCGAATACAGTCACCATGTTAATTATTCTTAAAATCTCATAATGCAAAAGTATACGTGCATATCTCAACTTACATCTCTAGCATCTCAATGAAATGTCCATAGCTTGATGGTGGGTAATTTGCAGAGTCTAATACCAGCACCCTTCCTTTTTTAGGATAAATGACGACGCAGATCCAGTGGTCCCTGCATGAATCAAATTCATGATACATTTGTGCATTGAAATATTATGTAGTTTGATCACCCAAAGTTATATGGTGCCACTACCCAAACTCATATACTTACCCAAAATTGTATGGTGCCACTATCGATTTTCTGTTTTGATACTTTTTCATACACTTTGAAATGTAGGAGTACTTGGCTTAAAATTTAAACTGCAATTGTCTCCTTTTGGCGGCCCGTGCTTCACCTTCTAAGCCTCTTAAATCGTCGTTGTTCACCCGATTCTAAAGGTGTGCCTTTCTTCGCATATATCAATTGGGTTCAGATAGGCAATCCTTTCCTCGGCACAATAATCGAGGTCTGGACCATAAGCCTGCTCCTGCTCATCAAATAGCATTCTACAAGGCACATGCATATGTCAGATATTGAACATTGATACAACTACAATGCATGCCAGTTATTTAACATTGATACAATTACAATGTATGTGTAACTATGTAACACTTACAATGCAAACGTCGAAATTATCTGTACGTCTAGTCTCTCGAGGTTCATCATCAACCAAATGTCTTCAAAGCTAATCACAGACAAATTATGATCATTTTGAAATGTCTTATGTGGTATAGACACATTGATGGCGTGAATGCCAGCAGCAAATGCTCTCATGTACCAGTCATGCATCCTTTTTACATTGTTTGGGACCTTTTGGAGTTTCTCCCAGCTTAGTAGAGGCTTTCCCACCACATAGGTTTTAGGCACGGACTTGTAGTCTTCCCAAGTTGGCACCTTGATTTTACAGGGAATCACCTTATGCACCGACTGCGCTGACTTCTTGAGCTCAGACAACTCGAGAACTTCACTAGTGCGTTTTTGCCCAATTCCTTTCAAAAATCTGGTCGTGCCAGCTGTTTTTTTCTTTGGCTCGAAGGGGGAAATCAACTTGGGGATAGGAAACTTCTTCTTTGGCGACGCTAGTGGCTCCGGTGTTTGTTTAGGATCTGTGGGTTGTGGGGAAGGTGTGGATTTTTGTGGTGGAAGTGACAGAGGTGATGTTTGTGGAGGTGATGACTATGACGGAGGTGACGGAGGTGGCGGAGGTGATGACTGTGGCGGAGGTGACGGAGGTGGCGGAGGTGATGAATGTGGCGGAGGTGACAGAGGTGGGCTTGCAAGAGAATGGATTGGTGATAGTGGTGGGTTTGGAAGAGGATCAGTAGGTCCTGATGACTCCTCAACTGCTATCTCTTGTAAGGACGGTGGCGGCTCACTCAGCTGGACGTCTCGCCGAGGCCAAAGAATGAAATTGTTTATAGCCTGTCCGAGTTTCTCAATGTCCTCGGGACCGGGGATGTCTAACATCTCGTCCCCATATCCTTGGACCACGGTCGATACTTCTACTCTGTAGTAGTCTTCAGGAATGTCAGCACCGTGGTACTTGCATCCTGGGAGGCTTTGCCCGTGGCTACTTCCCTTGTACGATGATTGTTAATGTCATATCTTATGACTAGGGAGCAAGCCACGGGAGTAACAATGTCGTCAACCGGATATTGAATCTTATTCCCTGTAGACGCGACACTGCTTGGTACCTCAGCAACGATCTGCTGGGACACCACTAGGACTAGCTGCATCTGGGGTGCCTAAGTGCTTATTTGTTGATTTGACACTGCACTCGTCAGTTTTTGCATCAACTTAGGAGGAGGATCATCTAGCAATTTCTGCATAAACTCTATGAACTCTTTCTTAGCCTCCTCCTTTAAATAGCTAGTCATTTCTTCCTTGTATCTATCACGTTTCCTGTACTCACCTTCCCACTGAGGGCCGAATCCATCCTTCCATCCTTCTTTGGATGAGACGCCTCGAACATGGCCAGGATGCTCTGGGTTACCCAAGCCCTCACTAAGTATGTCCCTCTCTCTTCGTGGCTTGAATGTACCTTGTGTTGCTTGGCTGCCACCGCAAATATGTTCTTTGCTACTGCTTTAACCCGAGGGTCATCAAAGGACAAACCGTTGTCGGTTTCCTTTGGTTTTCTAGCCCTAATCCAATTCGCGGACCTTTCACCAACTTGTTCGGACAGCACTGGTAACCCTTTCGTCTTCTTAGCAGCCTCTTCTTGTTGCCATTTGGGAGCCTGACGCTGATAACCACTTGAGCCTAGATGGTGGTGGTACTTATTCTTCTTTGCGAGAGCGGAGTTGGTTTCGCTCAGAGCTATGAATTCTGCTTCTTTCCTCTGCTCTAGAAAGAACGCACACTGGCCTTTAGTAATCTTGTACGTTGTTGTAGGGTCCAACCCTTTCTTGGCAAACTTGTTATTTAACTCATGCCTCCAGTTTTGGAAACTGATCGCAGACTGCTTCAATGTATAGTCCTTTACCAATGCCTCTGGTATGGCTCGAGGAAACTGGAACCTCGTCTTCATTTTTTCCTAAATTCTTGTCTTGTCATCCTCCAACACAATGGACCAGTTCTTGTTAGTGACGTCAAGGATGTCCCTAACACAGAATCCAATTGCGTTTCGGTACTTGGATAGGGCCTCCAAAGGAGCTGTGGGTTGTCCAGTTGGGCTAACTTCTAAGATGGCATATATGTCGTCTTGAAACTTGTTCAATCCTCTCTCGCCTCGTTTGGCACCGCTCCGCTTCCTTTTCCTTGATGGCTCATTGCTTGTCGTCGCGGTCGGTTCTGTCTTCGGCACGTTGTGAGATCAACTCTTCCATCTAAGCCAATGCCCTCTGAATATAAACATTGTGAGTTTAATGGTGATGGTTTTAATAGACATGTAATTAAATAAAAACATGAAATCATATAATTACCTCCTTGGCTTCTGGATCATAATCAGGGTCATGGCGTAATTCACATTCAAATTGTTCTCGAGCCTTCCTCGCTTCGGGACGCTCGAAGTCGTCGCTAGGGATCCAAGTGTTCTCCAGAGTTGATTGGTTCCCTTCTTCTTCCTCCATGGGGTCGGACGACCCCGAGCCTTGCCCCATTTGGTGGGTGTCTTGTACTTGCTCCGTGGGGTTGGACGACCCCACGCCTTGCTCCGTTTGGTGGGCATCTTGTACTTGCTCCGTGGGCTCAGACCCTGGGGCTTGTTCTATGTGAAAGGACCCTTGTGCTTGGTCCTTGTTGCTTGGAGATGTCATCGTAGAAATCTTATAAAGGATAGACATTTATATAAGTATTTTTACATCTATACCTAATAATCAAATATCTATACAAATGTCAGTGAATACAAATGTCTATGTTCCCCTCTTTTTTATAATAAACATGCATTTATAATATTGGAAAAGCTTTTAAATAAGCATGAAATAATTACAAGTATTTATAATCATTGCAAATAGACACAAGAGGTCTTTTTCTGGTGATAATATATAAGGTCTTTTTCTCGGGGAATAAACATATATATATATATATATATATAAGGTCTCATTTAATAATTACAAGCATTTATTACATGGAAATTTGGGTAGCTTGAATATATTGGAGGCATTTATAGTCAAAGCATTTACATATACACATATAAGCATTTACAAGCATTTCAATATCGAAGCATTTAAATAGTTACAAGCATTTACAAAAATATATAAGCATTTAAATAATATACAAGCATTTAAATTATATATATATATAAGCAGTTAATAATTACAAGCACTTACTAAATAAAAAAAGAAGAAATTTCTAAACCTAGCCTAACCCTCTCTCTCGGCCCACTTGGCCTCACCCACCGGCCCACCAGCCATTCGGCCTCCCAACCGGCCCAAGCGGAGCACCTCCCCACCCGCAGCCCTCCCTTTCTCTCTCTGACACGCGAACCCCACCCGTCAGCCGCCTCTCTTCTTCCTCGTTGCTCCACCGTCGTCGCCGCCGCCGCCGCTGCTCCACCGGCCTCCACCACCGCAACCGGTCCGCCGTTGCACCGCTGTGCTCAACCGCCAAGAGCCACCGGTCCACCGACCACTGCCACCATCCACCACCGTACCCCCGCCCACCCCTCCCCCGCCACCGCCACCAGCCGCACCCCCGCCCGCCCCCGGCACAGCGGCGCGCACCTCCTCCGGCCCACGCACTCCATAGCCAACGCAACCGAGGGAGTGCCACCGCCACCGCGCTGCCGCCGAGGACCGCCACGCCGCCCTCGCGCGCAACTGCCGCCACCGCCACGCCGCCACAGAGAGGGAGAAGAAGAGGCAACTTACCCTGACGGCGGAGATGGCTGCGCGCGAAGATCTACGACGGAGATGGCCACCGACGGCGGGAAGGGCGGCACAGCGGCTTGTCGAAAATTTGAGCAGCCTGACGGCGTGGTTTCGAATGAACTCGCGCCTTCGGGACTTAGGAAAATTTCGGGCAAGTCGCGCAGCATATATAGGAACCTGATTTTTACAGGCGGTTGGCATTGATCACCGCCTGTAGAAATCATTTCTACAGGCGGTGGTCAATGCCAACCGCCTGTAGAAACAATTTTGCAGAAATAATTCAAATTTTTTTTAAAAAATCATATCTTGAGATATATTGTTCCAAAAATTGTGAATTAAATTTTGTGGTGTTTGTCTTGATAAGATATACATGTTAAAAATATTAAATGACATGTTTGAGATACTTTTGTATGTATCGATATTTATAATGACCCATACATAAGCTTTAAAAAATCATATCTTGAGATATATTGTTCCAAAAATTATGAATTAAATTTTGTAGTGTTTGTCTTGACAAGATATACATCTTAAAAATATTAAATGACATGTTTGAGATACTTTTGTATGTATCTATATTTAAGGTTTACGGTTTAGGGTTTAGGTTTAAGGGTTAAGGTTTTAGGGTTTAGGGTTTAGGGATATACATGTTTTAAATAGGGTTCATCATCTCGGGATTATAGAAATAGATTGCAATTATGTGAAATAAGAATAGGGTCTCACATGTAGAAACAAAAATAGGGTCTCCACATGTACAAACATAAATGGATTACATGACAAATAACAAAAACAATCTAGGCAGCTATACTGTTCTTCCTTGTCCATCGTGGCGCACCCAAGGTAGCAATTTCTGTGGGATGCTTTGCTCAACACTCCTTATTTTTATTGGATGGTCATCTACAAAGAGACACATGTTGCTGAACTCATTAAATTCATCCAGGTTAGATACACCATCAACCCCTATAGCTTGTTGCTTTCCAGGAATAACTACATGCTTCGGTTTGTCGGTACATTTCTTCTCATTAGGACAAAGGATCTGTTCCACATAGAAGACATGTGCAGCACGGTTAGCCATTATCCACGGATCATCTTTGTAGCCTACCTTACTTAGATCAAGAACTCTGACCCCATAGTTGTCCACTGTGACATGTTTGTCTTCAACCCATTGGCATCGAAACATAGGGACCTGAAATGTACCATAGTCTATCTCCCATATGACATCAACGAAGCCAAAGAACATATTTTCATCCCCAGTTTCAGAGTCTAAGGAATCACATCGAACTCCACTGTTTTGTGCAATGCTCTTTTGGTCCTTGGACTTGGTACAGAATGTGAAGCCACTAATGTCATAGCTTTGCCATGATGTGACCTGGCGTGATGGTCCAGAAGCCAACACCTTGATGGTGCGTTCCTCAATTGTTTCCCCCTCTGGAATGTCAAGCTCCTTTAGCCATGAGGTGAACTTATTGTTGTGTTCCTTCATTAACCACTCATCTGTGTGCCCATGATTTTGTTTGCGAAGCTGATCAATATGTTGCTCGATGAAAGGCTCCATTATTGAGAGTTGATGAAGGATGTTGTGATGTGCCTCGAGGATTGAATTGTAATCTTGCGGGACTAATGATTTCTTTCCCATCCTCCCTCTTCCATTCAGCCTACCATCATGTCTTGACGGAGGCAAACCTATTGCATCCTGGTCTTTTAGGACGCTGTTGCAGAATGGACCACCAGACACAATTGCCTCTTCGGTTAAGTACCCCTCTACCATGGACGCCTCAGGACGAGCACGAGTTGATACGTAGCCATTAAGTGTTGACATGAAACGCTCATACGTCCACATCTCATGCAAATACATGGGACCCAGTGCCTCTATCTGTGGAACCAAGTGCACCACAAGGTGAACCATAATATCGAAGAATGCTGGAGGAAAACACATCTCGAACTGTGACACTGTCTCCGCTGCAAATTCCTTAAGAGATGTCAACTCATCACGGTCGATCACCTTCTGTGAGATCCTGTTGAAGAAGTAGCACAACCGTGTGACTGCAACCTTTATCCACACTGGATTTATAGCCTTGATGGCAATAGGGAGGAAAGTAGTCAACATGGTATGACAATCATGTGAGTTGTAGTTGGTGAGTGTAAGGTCTTTCATTGACACAATACTTCGTATGTTAGAGTAGAATCCAGATGGGACCTTCAGATTCTTCAACCACACACACATCGAATGTTTCTCATCATTGTTGAGGTTGTAGCTTGCTGCCGGGAGATGGTACTTCCCATTTTCTTGAAGAACAGGGTGGAGTTCTTTTTTTATGTCTAACTGTATCATGTCCAGACGTGACTTTAGTCCTTCCTTTGTCTTGCCCTTTATGTCTAGCAAGATTCCAATTAGGCTTTCAAACACGTTTTTCTGAACGTGCATACCATCGATCGCATGGCATACGTCTAACTCAGGCTAGTATGACAAATACTCGAAGAAAATAGATTTCTTCTTGAACGTAGCCCCTGGAGTTGGTTTGACATTCTTTCTTGGTTTTCCGTCTGTTGTCTTCTTCCCGAAAACAAATTTAAGGTTCCTGACTAGGTTGAAAACTCTTTTGCCTTTACTGTTGTCTAGTGGGGCAGTAGACTGGAGTTCAACGTTATTGTCGAAGTGCTTATCCATCTTCTTCTGGCGGTACCTGTGTCCTTTCGATAAGAAGCGTCTGTGCCTCATGTACACTATCTTCTTAGATGCAGTAAGGGACACATGAGCGGTTTTATCTATGCATACCACACAACCAACCTTTCCCTTGAACTGCTCTGATAATGTGAAGAGAGCAGGCTAATCGTTGATGGTAACAAAGATAATTGCTCTCAACGTGAATGATTCTTGGCGGTACTCGTCCCACATTTTAACACCTGTTTCCCACAATATCTTCATGTCTTCCATTAAGGGCTCCAAGAAAATACCCATGTCAACTCCAGGCTGTGTAGGTCCAGAGATAAGGATGGTTAGCATGAGATACTTTCGCTTCTGCATCAACCATGGCGGAAGGTTGTAGATGGTGAGGATCACCGGCCATGTGTTGTACGTGCTGCTCCTCTCAGCAAATGGATTCATTCCGTCAGTACTCAGTGCAAACCTAACATTTCTTTGTTCCTTTGCAAAGTCTTCGTGGTTGTTATTGAAATCTATCCACTGCTTGCCATCGGCTGGGTGCTGAAGCTTCCCATCGTCTTTGATGTGCTCATTAGAAGCATGCCAGCTCATAAGTTTAGAATCCTCTGGGTTAGCAAACAAACACCTCAATCGATCGACCACAGGCAGGTACCATATCACCAAAGCAGGAATCTTTTTCAGCGCATAATATTCTACTTCTTTTTCTTTGATCGTGGGTTTTGAAGTCTGTTGGGTCTTCTTTCGCTTCTTTCCTTTACACACCACCGAGGCAGCACAATGTTCCTCTTTGTAGTCTTTATTCGTTTTATACCTACTTGCATTACACTTTGGACAGTTCTCCATGCTTATATTCGTCACCTCGATATAGGATACAGTGATTTTTATAAGCATGGATCTTCTCAACACCCATCGTGAGTGGACTGATTAGCTTCTTTGCATAGTACGTGTTAGCAGGCACATTGTTTTCCTTAGGAAACATGTCTGTGATAATACTCAAGAATGCATCAAAGCCAGCATCACAAATACCAAACCTAGCTTTGTATACCAACAACTTTAGCACCGAACGTAAGGTCGTGAACTCTTTGGTGCAACCCTTAGACTCATCGTACAAAGGCTCTTCTGCTGCCTTCATCAGGGCCTCCATACCTTTCTTGAAGAACATTGATGGATCTTCTGCATGACGACGCAACATTGCCTCCAGGAATTCTGCATCTTCCGTAGCCATATTATTTTGTATCACATCAATTCCGACGCCTTCAATTCCTCCAACGAAACCATGATCAGGACCATCGGTGACAGGTTGTTGTGTCTCGTGTACTAACTGAAACCCACCGTCAACAAACATATCTGGACCATCGGCGTCGATATTTGCACGGCTAACAGTTGTATAAGGCACAAAACTCTCCTCTTCATGCTTTGTCCAAATCAAGTAATCCTTCATAAATCCTCGGCGGACAAGATGAGAAAGGATTTGTTGATGGTCATCAAATACTCTCACATTCCTGCAGTCCATGCATGGACAATGTATGTGCGTCTTCTTTGTTCTCCAAGCATGGTTCTTAGCGGCATCAATAAACTTTTGAACCTTGGGTATGTATGATTCATCTAGCCTTGACAAATTATACATCCAGAATGACCTCTCCATCGATCAATACCTGATTTTCAAAAGGGAGAGATGACAAATATTATGTAACCATCTTAATCAACCTGACTTGAAGAAAATAAAGAAAATAAATGAAGATCAAAACCTCCCCCTTAGAGTTTATTAGCCACTAAGTATCATTGATCAACATTAACACAACATTGATCAATGAAAACAAGTAAATATATCTAGCATAAACTAAATTAAAAATCAAAAATGAAAATGGAGCAAAAATGTGGCTCAAAGTGGCATCAACATGACACGAATAAACTAATAAAACAACCTAGGTATTCTTCTCTCTCACTCATGGTGAAACCCTAGATCCAAAATGTGGCTCAAATTGAGCAAAAATGAGCTAAATGAGGTAATAGGGACATAAACTAACCCTTTTTAACAACCTCCTTCCAAGAAATGAAGATTAAAATCTCTCCCCTTGTATTTTGATAAATGTCCCTTTGTCTCTATAAATGAAGATCAAAACCTCCCCCTTAGAGTTTATTAGCTAGGGTTTAGGTCCAACCACTAAGTATCACAATTAAATTAATGAAACATAAGTGCATAAAGTGGATGAAATAAATTGAGAAATAAAAAAAGCATAATAAAAAACTAACAAAAAAACTACACTTCCCTCTATATATAAATTCTATTTAACACAACATTGATTCATGAAAACAAGTAAATATATCTAGCATAAACTAAATTAAAAAGCAAACATGAAAATGGAGAGAGGAGTATAATCAATTTAATCAACCTCACATGAATAAAACAAAGATAATAGCCTAGGTATTCTTCTCTCTCACTCATGGTGAAACCCTAGATCCAAAATGTGGCTCTAATTGAGCAAAAATGAGCTAAATGAGGCAATTGAGACATAAACTAACCTTTTTAACCAATCTCCTTCCAAGAAATGAAGATCAAAATCTCCCCCCTTGTATTTTGAAAAATCTAGACCTCCAAAATCGCTTCTAATGAAAAGTGGCGGCTAGAACTCTAGCTGGTCGGGAGAAGAAGAGAATGGGGGTCGGGAGGGTGGTTTATATAGGCAGAGTATACCACAGGCGGTTGGCTAACCGCCAGTGTAAATGGCGTCATTTATACCAACCGCCTGTGGTGTGGTTTTATCACCGCTAGTGTAAATGGCGCCATTTACTGTGATAATCCCACACCACAGGCGGTTGGCAGCCAAAACACACCACAGGCGACGTGAAACCCACAACCGCGTGTAGTGTGTTTTGGGGGGCGCCAGCAAAAATAGTTTTTCTACTAGATGTCATCCTCCGGAGGCTGAGTATATATACTAGTTGAAAACGCGCGCCATCACACGTAGTATTAATAGGCAAATGTCTCAACACAGATAGACATGGGAGTATAATGTAGATAAATACTTTGCATCATACTATAAAATGAGTGTGGGTTAATATATAACACAAACAGAGTTCAGAAATGCATCAAAGATTGGACTCTACATAGATTGATACTAAGACTTTGCATAAGAGTGTGTGATGTTGTATCAGAGATTCAGAGGTAGCAAAGGCGCCTTTTCAAGAGGGTGCACACTTCACATATAAACCGTATTTGGTAGAGTAACTATACATCTTGGCTGGAAGGACAGCGATCATCTTCTCAGTATCTTGGTTCACGGTCTGAAAGATCCGTGTCCATGGAGGCTGTGGGGTCTTCGTTGGTTGAATCTGCGTGCAAATTTGGCTATTCTGTATGCGATGATACTGACTGGGTAATTTCTTGGTCGGGATGTCTGCAAGCATGATCGGTGCCAGGTAGCTATCAGCATTGTTTTTGCTGGTGCACTATTTTACAATGACCATGCCAAGCTGCCGCCATGCTTGTTGGAACAAATACTTTCTGCTAATATGAAGAAACTGTGTCAGTCATGTGCACACCGAGAACACGAGGAAAACATATGAAATCCGGTAGTGGCAAAACGTAAGACGTTCGAGACAAAGACATCTGAGAGAACTATACCATGGCAAGGTGATCCTGTTGCTCCTGAGTGATAGGTCTCTAGAGTCATCGTATGATTCACTAACTCTACTAAAAACAACATGCTAAGAACAATAATCAATTAGACAGATATGGAGCAAGGCCAGCCAAGAACATATTAACTGAACAACTCTGAATACCCCTAGTCAAGCACAACTATCAGCTCTGAATATTTGAACATATAATAAAACTAACCTTTGTTGAACAAATACATGTCAAGAACAATTGTTAACTCTCCGTTGTCACTTGTGAGGTACTTAAACAACTATAAACTTTCAATTCCACGTTTCTACAACCTACCTCCATGCCAACTCCCATGTAAGAATATGTTTTTTAGATGGCACAAATAATTTCTTGACTAACCAATAGAACAAAGGTACAACTGTTAGTACAGTATGATCACATCAAGCACACTAAGTACTCTCGCATGACTCAGTAAAAACGGAGAACATTACAGTTTACATTGGCAGTGGGTTAGATAGTACCAACCTACAATTTCAGCCAAAAATCATCAGGAACATCTGGTAACAGAGCAAAGGGTAGAGGGAGAAATAACTTACTGAGATGGTGACGCTGTGGCTCTCCAAGGATATCCGCTCTATCTGGATCGACCAAGGAAATTCAGTTCCAAAAAGGTCACTCAAATCAATACGGTAGAATAAACTTTATCCACCCCTTGACTTGAAGAAAAGTACCTGCTATCACAACTAAATCAGGGAATAAAATTCCATACCATTCAGACCTACGATCTATGTTGTTTTTTGAAATGCAACCCATCTGATTTCCTAAATACAACGACCAGTAAACTCTAGACCTGGGTAAGTTAGATAGAATGAAGGATGAGCACAGAGTATGTTGGAAAATAGGCTTTGCTCCGAAGAAGACACCAATTGATTTTCAGGAAAATAAAAAAATTATTAAGCCGTGCCATCAATTCGGAAATCTAATGCGTACTGATAGGGTAGTTACCTAGGTATTGGCAATGGGCATGAACAAATGCCACATTGCAGCCTCCGATGGTAATGCCTGCAACACAAAAGCATCCATCTGAAACTACACGAAGCATCTGAGGCGTCATACAATAATAAAAAAAAACAGTGGTTTCATTGTTTGGAAAGGCAAAGCTATTCACTATATTGAAGCACATTCTTTGGACTCATTACACATAATCTTATCAGTATTTGAGGCCATTGTTTTCATTAAATAAATTAAATGTAGGGACCAACTATAGTATAAGATAAAGAGCAAAGAGATAATATCAGGAATCCACTATTTTGTTACCCGTGCTTTGTTGTCAGACACATAGATTTGCAGCTGAATCCATCAAGCCTCGCATACTGAGGGATGTCATCTTAAACCAGAAAACCTCATAAGAGCACAAAAAGGGAGAGAAGAAGACTGATCAACATCGTAACATATTTTTGGCATTAGTGGAGCAGTATACTTTAGAAAAAAAAGAATGGTGTATTTTCCTATGTGTTTTTAGAAATCATCAAGATAATATTATTTACCCTGACGCGCAAGTGCATTTCTCGTTTCCAGTAGTGTAACCAAACAAGCGCTAAGTGCATGAGGCCACCACAACCGGAGCCCCAAAATTTTGAAATGATAAAAATATATGTACTCCCTCTATACTCATTTTAGTTGACGTTTAAGACAGCGACATGGTCTCCAAAACATAACTTTGACTGCTTAATTTTTAAAAAATATTTAATAAAATATAATATATATATATATATATATTTATAAAAGTATATTTTTCAAGATAAATCTATTGATACGATTTTTATTTTTTCAAACTTAATAACTTAAAGTTATTCATGATTTATATTACCAATGTTTGACTCAAACTTTATTTAAAACGTCAATTAATATGAGTATAGAGGGACTATGACTTTAATACACTATATACCTATAACATTTTATCAAAAGCAATCTCTCTTGAACTCAAATGTTCATCCTAGGGGAATCACTTAAATTCAATCCCTAAAGCACAAAAGAATTTCTTAATTCACACTGAATCAAATCATTATGGAAAATGAAGAAGCAAGAAACTAATATTGATATGCTCATCAAGACCTTGGCGCTCACTATATAAAAAAGCCACATATTCACCGGCACCCCTACAGACAACACACAAACGAGCGTCTGTGGTATGAGTTTACAGACGCACTTTCTCACCGCGCTACTGTAGTAAGTCACCAGTGAGGTCAACACACGACTCACACATACCTATATATACGTGCGTTACTAACAAGCGTCTGTGCTAGGAAAATTATTAAAGACGCGTGTTGTTTTTTTTTCGAATCTTCAATAACAGGTTGATACTCTACATACGCTCATAGTGCACATGCGTTTGTAACTATATCCCTTATTACAAATGCATCATCATTACAGACGCATGTTTTGGACACACGTCTGTAGTTATTTTTTTTGAGCCGACACGTCCTTCTATATATATGCATCTGTGTAAGTAACAGCAGACATGTGTTCTTGTTGTGCGTCTGTAGTAGGTAGCCTGCGGACTTCATCCATTGGCACACTTGCTCACGGGCAGTGAGTGTCGCTCCCTACCGACAGGAGGGCGGGCGGTGGGCAGAGGCGCACGCCGTGCAGGCTGGCGGCGTCGGTTTGCTGCGCCCTGTGTAGGTAGGCGACAGGCGGTTTTGATATGCAGCGTATCGCCGGCGTGCTTTGCTCTCCGATCTTGGTGCTCAGTAGGTTTCAGTCCGAGGTAGGCGGCGGCCGGTGGCGCGTCCAGATTCCAGAAGCAGGATGGCGGGCATGTCCAGGCCGACATGCGCACGCTCGTGGCATCTCTGCAGGGGTTGCTCTATGATCTGCTCTGCTCAATTTATGGATCCTTATGTCCACCAGCAAATCTCCTCCATGAATTGGTCCACGGTGTGCTCAGCCCAGCTCCACCCAACAGGAATCGGTTTTTTCAGGTAGTTGAGTAGATTCATCCGTAAACACCATGCTTTATACTTTTATAGTCAACTGTGGTGCGCTTACTGCCCTCTGTGCTTCATCATCTCCATTGCCATCATCCAGAGCGGTGCTTCCCCACTGTGTAGTATGAAACTGAGACCTTGAGGTGAGCTCAGCAACAACTTGTGATGAATTTACGAAGCCAATTTCTTGTATTGATTGGCTTATATTCTTCCATTTTTAATCTTCTTTTGTAGACTATGGAGGATCGACGTCACTCGATGTTTATTTAGAACCATACTTGTGATAAGTACTTCGATGGTTTGGCATCTTTCCTAGGTGCTACAGAGGCGGATATATTGAATAGACACAAGTCATCTATCACTACTACAGAATCGGCAATTACTGTCGGCCCTATCACTGCCGGTTTTGTTTGGGCCGGCAGTGATGCCTTTCAGTGCCGGTTCCAGCTACGAACCGGTAGTGAAGGTCCTCGTCACTGCCGGTTCGTGGCTGGAAAAATCAGTGAAGCCTCTCTGAAAAAACCGAGTGTAAATTGATTGTTTGAGCCAACTAACGAATTCAAATAAAAAAGTTGTAAACTACAAAGTTTCATAACTTTTCGAGATCTACAACTTTCATGTAGCAAGTTTTTTCATCTGAGGTTGTTTACAAAAATTTGAATTTCAAATTTGACACATTCGAACGTATTTTTCGATGACAAGATGATTGTAAATGAAAAAGTTGTGAACTACAAAGTTTCATAGCTTTTCGAGATCTACAACTTTCATGTAAAAAGTTTTTCCATCCGAGATCGTTTACAAAAATCAAAAAAATTAACTGTACAGGTATATCAGTGCCGGTTCCAGCCACGAACCGGCAGCGAAGGCTGGACTGACCGTGATGTACTTGTACAGTTAATTTTTTTGATTTTTGTAAACTACCTTGGATGGAAAACCTTTCTACATGAAAGTTGTAGATCTCGAAAAGATATGAAACTTTGTAGTTCATAACTTTTTCATTTGAAATCATCTTGTCATCGAAAAATACGTTTGAATGTGTCAAATTTGAAATTCAATTTTTTGTAAATGACTTCAGATGGAAAAACTTTTTACATGAAAGTTGTAGATCTCGAAAAGTTATGAAACTTTTTAGTTCATAACTTTTTCATTTGAATTCATTTAGTGGCTCAAACAATCAATTTACACTCGGTTTAGTATAGAATATGAGGAAGTAAAACCGAGTCTAGACACAAGTGAGTCATGGGTGGAGTGGTAGAGGAGGTACCGCGCGAGGCTGGGGTTTGAATCCCCGCCGGAGCGCGTCCGCGAATTTTATGCGAACAAATGTGCGACTTGCGCCGGAGACGGGCGGGCGGGTTCGGTGGCCTCTCCCAGAATTTGAATCTTTTATTTTTTTATTTTAAAAAACGCGATTTCTTCTGGACATCCCGAACCGGTACTGATGCATCACTATCGGTTTGGCATAACCGGCAGTGATGTGACCCCTCATCACTGCCGAAGTGGTAGTGCCGTTTCAAAATCCGGCCGTGATGGGGGATTTTGAACCGGCACTATTTTCGTTTTCTGGAGTAGTGTATCTGGTGCCCATGTGTTGACTGTAAGAATAAGCTGCACTATAGTATATCGTGGTCAGTCCATGCCCACCGAATCCTTCAAGGCTTTATAGATGGCTATATAGTTGTTGGAACAAGCACGGAGAAGAAGATGTCAATGATCGAGACCAGACACAAAATGTCGATGTGCACGATGGTGAGAAAGGATTTCATGAAATTGACGTTGGTGGACCAATGCTGGCCAATACTGGAGGACCAAATGTTGGCGAATTGAATCTTTAGATTCACACACCTATAATTATCATCATTCGGTCATCATATATGTTAATTTTTAACAGATTTTATTGTTTAGGTCCATACTCCAAATTGAAATATAGATTGGATCATCCGCAGCTGTTATCCTCTCTCTCTCTCCCTCAAATCTTTACCCCTTCCTAACATGCACTCCCTTGAGTCCAACATTTAACTCAGCATGTTACAGTTTGATTCAATCTTTCTAATATGCATGTTACAACCGGCAGCAAAAATGTTAGCCGCCGGTGACAATTCTAAATTATTTAATTACTTTTGCACCGGAAGGCCTAGAAACGGCGCGGGAGCGGCGGCGTGTGTGGTTGCTTCTTCAGTACTGGCCGCCTGTTCGAATTAATCTGGGACGGGAGTGTTTGTGGTATACAGTAAGTATACACTAGTGGTTTCTGCTGCAGTGATTCCCACAACTAGCTATATGGTCAATTTTTAGAGCATTTCCGACCATGAGCACGGAGCTAGTGATGCTATAGGTTTGGGTCTTTGGGGACGTTGTCGCTTCATGGGCTAGCTATTGCTTTAGATCGTCTTGTTCATTTGACTTATCAACTCGGCTTCTTAACTATGATATATCAGCCTGTTCATTTGATTTATCAGTTTAGTTTATCAGTCCGACTTATCAGTCATGATATAGTATTTTTATCACATAATAATAAAATAGTTAAAATAATATTATTCGATTTATATTAACCGTAGAAATGATCAGTTAAAGAGGCACATAGTGTTTTTTTTATAACAAAATAACACGTACGTAAACTGTGAGCCGAACAGTACGTTCCGATGATCGAGCGGCCAAACGCCCAAACCGGCAAACGGCGCGCAAGTTGCACGCATGCTCAGCTCTGACGACGCTCAGTGGCGCTCCCTGACGCAGCACGGGGAGGACCTCATCACTCGCATGCATGCACTTGCCCTGTCAGTCAAAATACAAACCTGGACTGGACCATTGAAAGACGATCGGGCGCGGAATCACATACTCCTATACGCGAGCAGAACGAAAAAAAAGCACGACACACTACCTGCACTGCACTGCACTGCACTGCATGTCGGCCTTGCGACTCGCACAGGTCCCCTGACACGTACGCACGAGTAGTACGGATGAAGTGTGTGCCGGAACCAAGCCAAAGGTCAAACGGTGGAAACCGCACCGGGCGCCAAAAAAGCCGGAACTATGTGCATCCGATATGTACAGTAATATAGTATGATCCACGTACCCCATGTTGATCGATGGCCCTCTCTGCGCCGTCGCCGTCGTCGTAGTCGTCGTCTCAGGGAGGTCCGGATCCGGAGGTAGAGGCACTCCTACTAGGCTACTACTACTCGCAAAGACCTCAGCGCGGCCATGGTAAAAAGACGTGTGCATGGCATGCATGCGTTCATGCTCGCCCCCGCAACAACGACGCATGCCTTTTTCGTCGTCTTGTTCCGCGCGCTCATACACGCATGCCTGTTACGCTGTGCCCTTGCCTGCCTGCCTGCCTGCGCTATTCCTGGTCCCTGGTCCAAAGAGTTGGAAGATCCACGGCTCGGTGCTTTGGATACAGCTTCCGTTCACTAAGTTCTGGAGTATTAAATATAAAATAATTATAAATTGATTCGACATTGAATCTATTAAACCTAATTACTCTATGATTTGATAATTTGGTGCTATTGTAAACATATATACTAACGATGGATTAATTAAGCTTAATAGATTTATCTCGTGAAATAAAGTCACAGATTTTATAATTAGTTTTATAATTAGCTCATATTTAGTCCTCTAACTAGCATCTAAACATCAATGTGACATATGTTAAACTTTAGTCGCTGCAGCTATGGGGTTGTTTGACTAGACTATGGTGACTGTCAGGCGGGCCTAGCTAGGTAGTGGTGCCAACTAGGATTGTTTGTTTGCCTGGACGCAGCAGGGACTTGCTGAGGGCAAGATGATGTTTGTTTGCATAGCTCAATGTGTATGATTACCCTGCATCATGTATAAGGCACCCTTATAGCATCACACTTTCTTCTTCCTCACCTCATTGACATTTCATCGAGCACCTCGCTGGCGCATGAACAGCTCAACCACATCTACTACTTTCTCACTCCGTCCTCTTCCCCTGTCTCTCGCGAGTGTGTGTATGCGCCCTGCTATTGCTATTGCTACGATAGTCGTGCATGTCATGGAGCAAGTCTGCATCGGGGAAGTGGAGAAGCAGGTCTGTGGCGGTTCGGCGGCAAGGCGCAGGTTCGCGATGGGGTGGGCGTTGCGGCGGTCTGGCCGGAGCTCGCCTGCATCAACCATCGAGGGCGGGCGCGGGCACGAGTGTGGCCGACGCGTCAAGAAGGGAGCGGTGGCAGCCACACACTGTGGTGAGGGTAGGACGGTGCGACGGAAGTGGCATTGAGGTTCAGTAGACGCGGCTGGCCATGGCGCAGCTGTAGAGGCCGGTGCGACCGGCTAGTGCAGGCGCGGGCGTGGGCATGTCAAGAAGGGAGCAGCGGCGGTCGTGTTGTGGTGAGGGTAGGACGGTGCGGTGAGAGCGGTATTGAGGTCGGGTAGGTGTGGCCAGCCAGGGCGCGCAGCTGTCGAGGGCTGGTGCTACCGGCTAGCTAGGGCGGGTCGAGCGAGAGCGACACACGGTATGCGGAGGAAATAGGTTGGGGCGCACGATCGAGCAAGGAACAGTCATGCGAAGGAGGTGACGACAATGACCCTCATTTCCACGTCCGTGCCCACTCCAGCCGAGCCCAAGAAAAAGCAATTTTTTCATTTTTCCAGGCCAGGCCTAGGGTGCTTTGAGGGACGTGCGGGCCTGGCTCATGGGCTAGTACAAATAAACAGACACCCTGGGTTGCACCCTTGGGCTAGGCAAACAAACAACCCCTAGCTAGCTACACTCCCCCACTACTGCTTCCTCTAAATGCATGCATGATCTAGCCAGCTATCAAACCTTACCCCAACTCCAAACCGATCGAGACATCATATTTGATCCTCCAATTGATCAACTGGCCGATTGGTTGGAGGTATTGTACATAAAACTACTTGGTTTAAGTCCTCTTCAACTCTGACTTTATTAGGCGTCGTTTTTCTATCTTTTTGATGACTAATTAACAAAAAAATGATTATATTTGTCTCATTTTCTTACATAACAGGGGCTCCCATATCCATATTGTATATCATATTTCTCTCTTAACATGCCCCTATCAATATCTTGTATATTCATTCATCTCCGCATCATTATTCCATTCACCTATATTTATAGACACTTTAAACTTCTCCACAGATAAAAGAAAGCCATTCTCTTTAGTCGTAAGTCAAACCATCTCAACCGATATCATATATATATGAGTCAATGAATAATAAATATACATACTATGTTTCAACAATCATGATATTAACAAACTATTTAAAAAAAATATATTAATATGCATGACATGTAATTTAGCTAAATTGTTTACTCTATATAATTTTGTGCATTCTAACTGGAATATTTGACATACCTATTAATATTATAATTATAAGTATGGTATGTATATAATTACACATAAATTGTTGATAAGAAATCCAATATCTTGAGAAATTGGGGAGGCTAGTGCATACCAAAGGTAGCTATGGCCCTCATTGTCTTTGAGTTTCCTTTAAAGTAAACAATAATTACATTAAAACATCAATATCCTTTTGAGATTAGCACCACAGCTCCATCCTATATCTCACTTCAAGCTCTATCACAAATTTTGACTGACATGGTATGTAGATTTAAATGGCCATCTAGGCATTGTGTACTTCAGAGTGCAGTCTATGACTTAAATTTCTTATTTTTAGGAAAACATAAAAGGAAAATTAATAAAGATATGATAAGCACAAGAGTTTCAACTTAACTTGAGGATACAAAACTTCTAACAACTAATGGGATCCAAATTTAGATCCATGATGTCATAGGATGAAACAAGAACCACCATAACTTGAGCCAAGGTTTCAACTATAATGAAATACATAAAGGCTTGAATTTTTGGACGTCGTCCTAGATTGAGGGGACCTCGCCAAAGAGCATTACGCCAAACCTATTCCGAAAATCTAAGAGAAAAAAGATTACGGTGCGAAAGACACTTCAAGATAACCGGTGGGTGGCACATATACTACCGCTGCAAACAACACAAGAGTTGTATGAGTACGTTGCACTATGGGAACGAGTACAAGAAACTACACTAGAGGAAAATACCAAGGACACAATACGTTGGAGATGGATAGTAGATGAGGAATACACAGCCAAAAGCGCATATAACATCCAATTTGAAGGATCTTACAGCAAGCTAAAATTGACGCCAATTTGGAAAGCACAGGCTGCACCTAAATGCCGGTTCTTTGCATGTACACTAGTACACAAGAAAATTCTCACCTCCAACAACTTGATGAAGCGTAACTGGACAAATGGCCTTATCTACAAACTATGCGAAATAGACCCAGAAACATCAACCCATCTCTGCAAAGATTGCAACTACTCAAAGCAAGTCTGGTGCTATTTAAAACAATGGCTCAATCTATCCACGCTAAATTCGGTTGGAATGAATGGATCCTTACACGGTTGCTGGAGCAAATGCCGAGAAAAGTTTGATAGAAATGAGAGAAAAAAGATAGATGGTGTAGTGATCTATTTTTTGGTGGAACAAATGAAAGGAACGCGATAGAAGAACTTTTCAACAAAAACATCTGCAACCAATCTAAGTAGTGCAGCTGTGCAAGGATGAAATCCAACAATTTTAAATGGCAACCAGACGCAGCATCATCGTCGTTGAGTAGGTTTTTAGGCTAGTGCAGTGTAGTGGTTTAGAACCTGCTTCTGTCGCCTTTGGTTTTAGTTTCAGTAGTCTTTTGGTTGATGGCCATAGTAGTTTTGAGTTGAGTTGCCTTTTAATTTATTGTAAACCTAATTTATTTTTTATTTTTCTCGTCTAATAAAAATACGGCAAAGCTCTCTTGTCGTCTTTTAAAAAACCAAAAGGCACATAAATCAATAATCGATAAAATTCATCACAACTAGATAGAGATCACATTAGTGTATATATACGCCCATCATGTTAGAAAACAAACAATAAAAATGTGAAACTAAAATAACATAAGTAATTTTTATTGACGATAGGTCTTAAACATCAATATCCAAAGCTTATGTCTTCTAAAAGTCTTCCCACAGGTTGATAGACTACTGGCTAACAATAGTCATGGGATCCAAATTATCTTTCTAAAAGGTTACCCACATTGACCATTATAAAAAATATATAACACTCCTACATAAACCTTTTTTAGAGACTGAAGACCTTTTTTTTAGTATAGAAGCTGAGTCAATATACAAACATCTCTATAGTGTTTTCCAAAATGAACTCTCTAAAAATTGATTGCAGGAGGCGGTTGTTGTTTTCAGCCGCATCTACAAATACTCTTATTTTTAGAGATAGCTCTATTTCTAGATGCCTCAATAAATTGAAATCAGCTGCCTCTAAAATACGGGTTGCACAATAAACTCGAATTTTTCAAATGATCTTAGATTTTTAGAAATCACTAAAACAAAAGGTAGATCTTGAAAAGTTATGCATCTTTGTAGTTGACAATCTTTTCATTTAAAATCATCTATGCATGGAAAATTACGTTTAAATTTCTCACATTTGAAATTTAAACTGTTCAAATGACCTTAGGTGGATAAACAACCACAACCAAAATTGGGGTTTGAACCCCGCAGCCGTGAAGCACGTGTTTTTTGCACAAAGAATTGTGCAACTAACCACGGCGCATGCACGAGGCTGCCTGGTGGGGTCCCCTCGGGCTAAAATATTTTTAATCGAAATACAAACCACCTCTATAGATCGATTTCTAGATTCGGCTCCTATTTTCAATCGGTTCTAAAAATCCAATTTTTAGAGGTGGTCGTGGTCGGCCTCTACAGATAGTTCATTTGTAGAGATGAAAAAGCAAAGACGGCATGGTGCTTTATTATAGCAGTGTAAAACGTTCCTAGAACATGCATCTAAATTACTCGCCTACACCCTCCGCCCCAAAACATATGTCGCTTTCATTTTTCGAGAAACAATTTGAATAAAATATATATTAAAAAATATTAATATTTATGGTACATAACTAGTATCATTAGAAAAAATATTGAATCTCATTTTTATTAAATTTATTTAGATATACAAATATTACACTTACATTCTACAAACTAAGTCAAATTTGTGGCATAGACATCGAAAACGATAGATATTATGGAACGGAGGGAGAATATAATAATGACCCCTAAATTCACATCTAAATTGCTCACTTTTGATGTAATGTCTAAATTTGCGTTTAAGTTAGCCAACCCTGGCAAAATAAGTTTTGTGTTGAGCGTAAATTATGCAAGATTATTAAGTAAGAAGTTCGGCAGATTGGTTGACTCTCGGGGCTGGTTTCGAGAAGGGCCGGCAGGCCCGCTCCATGGGAAGCACAATAAGTCTTCAAAGCAAAAGGTCGTCGAAGGCTTGAAAATCTGGTTCGTTTCACGTGCTAATATATGGCGCCTAATCTCTCTAGCTATTAGGTCTCCGTCGTTAGTTTTTGTGACATTGTGTTTCCAATCTTCCATGGATATCAGATCAGATAATGACGCTCATGGTGGCAACATTTGTTGACGTGAGGAGGCTGAGGGACCGAGCGGACCCCGCGTCGTCCCGTACAGGGCGACTCGGGGGTGACTCGCCGCCGCCCGCCAGAAGACCGCCGCCAAGGCTGCTCCCCGGCCGCCGCCGCCGCTCGTCAGCATGTGGTGGCAGCGGCCAGCGCGCAGCACTCAAAAAGGTGACCGCCCGCAACATCAGCCTTCCCTCTCTCCCCTCCTCACGTTCTTTCTGGAGCTCCGCTTCATGGCGACAAGGATGCCCGGCGGCGAGCTATTGGCCTACGGGATGGACGGATCCGGGCCCTTGGGGTCTAGATCCGACGTCCCCCAGCCCGGATCCGGAGCCGCCTGGCCGGTGGCGACCTGAAGGCCGACGACCCACGTACGGCTCGCCATGGCTGCTTTCCCTCGCCGGGAGACCCTGGGCCGGGTACGGCGGCCTTGTTGCGGCGGCTAGCGGCGAGCACGCCCTGCTCGCGAACGGTCCCCAGATCCGCCGACCTGAGCCCCGGCTCCGGCGTGCAGCGGCCGGCGAGCGTGCTGGCCGGCAGCACGGTTCCACGCTGTTTGTGGGGCAACGGCTCCATGCCACCGCAGGTGCGCTGTGGCCGGTGGATTGGGAATCGACGAGAGAAATCCTTGACCGGCTTTGTACAGGTGCCGACAACGGCGACACCTTCAAGTGTCGTTCTTCCCCCTTGGAGGCATTGTTCTATGTCGTTCCCATCCACTTGCATGTGCCTGCACTCGCACTAGTTGCGTGGGTTCCGGTCAGGAGAAATCCCTGCTCGGCTTTGCGCCGATGTCGTCATCGGCAACGCCTCTGGCGCTGCTTTCCTCCCTTGAGGCGTTGACAAGTGACCGCTCGCCACCTACAAACTGCCGGTGCCTACTCTTCCATAGTGCGATTTTGTTGCTCGGCGTTCCTTCCTTCCCCTTCCTCCTTACCCTCCATGGTCTCGATTGACACTGATTGTTGGCTGCTTTCGTGGTTCGGTGGGTTTCCTCCACTGGCGCCTCTGCTTCGTCGATGCTCTCCTTGTCGGTGGTGCCAGAATATCCAATGTCGGGTGGTGTTTCCACCGTCTCCACCATTCTCCCTCAAGGATTCCTCCCCTTGTGCGGCATTGGATGATGGAATGTGGACCCCGGATATGCTGTAGGTGTCACCTCAGCTCCAAAGGGAGCTCTTCGTATCCGATGTGGTTTGGTTTGCGCATCCCTCTCCATCCTTAGTCCCCTCTTCACTGGTCCCTCAGATGGAGGGTTGCAGCAGGACGGTGTAGCTACGAGGGGTGGTGTGTGGTGCAATGGCCATGGCCTAAATCAACAAGTATGTTGCTCAGTGGTGGTGCAAATTGGCAATCAATGGTTGTCTTCTAGCTTTGCCATGCTTTGTCTCTGAAGTGTTCGCGAGTAAACTAAGCTGCCAGTGTGCAAGCTTTGCCATTCTCCATGATCATTGATTACCTTGTCTCATCAAATGCCGGTAACGAGACTATGATCCCCTCTCTTGGATCTCCTCGCGCCCCTTTTGCCGGCCCTCCCTCCATTGAGATTTCCTCCCCTTAAAGGGCGTTGGTGGGAGTCAATTGGGTCCTAGATGTGCTCCAAAGACTTTGTAACCACGATTGTCGTCTGTCATTTCGACTCGAAGCCTAACCGTCGCCGTTGGAGTGGAGGTCGTTGGAGCTCAGCCGCTTGGTGGTGGTGCTAGATGGTGAACAACTTCAGGCTTATCTTGTGAGTCTTTTGTTCTCTCTTTGTGTTTGTGGTTTGTCCTCCACTCTGTCTCGTGTATGTTGTTGTTGGTGGTGTTGTTGTTGTGTTGTAAGTGTGCGTACTATGTTGTATCATTTTGAATGGTAATTTTTATTACCACTCCAATGCAATATATTCAGGTGGGGAATTCTTTTTTTTCCCGGTGACTCATAAAAAAACATTTGTTGACGTGCTCAGCTGACCTCGTTCGTTTCGTGGGGAATGAGTACCGGAAATAATCTAGGTGATCATTACTACTACAAATAGACTTACCGCTTTATCCGGAACTAATCCTTGCCTCCATTCCCTTGTAAACGAACGGACCCTTGGAGCGTCCTTGTGGCGACTCATAAATCTCCATAACACTCTGTTTACGGTAAATTTACCTCTGACGCCGACAAGATCTCCAGCAAAGCAATGCTGTGTATTTTAGTACTAGCTAGTGAGCCCCATGGAGGAACGATGCACTAATTAATTAATTAAGTCACAGATGCCGTGTGAAGCAGTAGTTAATCACAGTACAACAACATGACTGAAACTCGATAGAAACCTCCGCCACGTGATCCTGTGCTTTTAAGTTTAATGCTAAGTGTACTCTCCCTAATCAGTCATGTGATTGGAAGAAGGAAGGCTTCAAAAGTTGGAGAACAAAAGTTAAAAAAACAAAGAAAAGAAAAAAGAAAGCTAAAGACCTGGCATCTAGTTCCCGGCCGGCATAACGGGAACTTCCCGGTTTCAGCCGAAGCTGGGTGTGCATGCAATGCAACAGCTTAAAATGTTCCAAATCTTGCCGATGTGTATATATTTTATACAATATGCCGGCGGTCATATGGAGGAGGGAAGGGGTGAAAAGGGACACGAAAAGAAGTTGAGGGAAGAAGGGAAGAAAAAGGGAATCAAAGGACTATATGGTCCCATTCGAAATTGTAAGTCATTTTAATTTTATCACGAGTCAGATTTCTCTGGACTTAATCAGGTTTATATAAAAATATACAAATATTTACAATATGAAACAAGATTGACCAGATAAACATAAAATATATACATTTATTTAATATTATAATGTTAACATATTTTTAAATTTGGTCGAAGTCATACAAGTTTGACTTAGGTCATGTTTGTTTGAACTGTAGCTTTCTGGCTTTTGTATGCATACATTTTTAAATACATGCTGTTGTTTTTTTTCTATCGGCTTTTTCTATCACACTCTTTCCGGTCATAAATAAATATAATTGCTATTTTGAGGTAGGCAAAGTCAAAGCCTAAAATTTTGGCTGTGAAGTTTTAGTATAATACATCCACAAATATTATACATATTATGAGTATCACGTTCAAATATTTGAACTCAACACGACATGAGAAAGCTATTTTATTGTTAGGGTTTGGAATTATATTCACTAAACCTCACTTATTTGTGACTGGAGTTGGAACAACCTGCTTACGTAGCATGCCAATGTGGCATCCCCCTCCACCGACCACAATCCATGATTCTTCTCCCTGACTTGTCAAGAGAGCCGGGGAGAGTAGAGATTAATGTTAGAGGATGACATGTGAGTTGCTAATGGATTTTTTTTTTAAAAAAACTTTTTCATTGATTTCTTTGTGAGGCAGAATAATGACATAAGTGATGAGCAAACGAATAGTAGTTGGAAGACCTAATGAACAAGTTGATGTAACTGAAGCTGTATATGACTCTTTGCAAGCGTTGATACGTACGCACGCAAATTAAAGTAAAAGTAGGTCAACGGAAATACAGTAGAGAGCATATGGAGGTCTGTATACACTACGTCAAAATCGATTTTACGCAGCGTTGTAAAAATGGCCTTCGTGACGGACACCCTTCCTGCCCGCCACAATTATTCCCTGCACCGGCTCTGCTCGGCCGGCAGCCAAAGCGCCAGCTGTGGTTAACCATTTACCGCAGCGGGCGGCATAATGTGCCCGCTACGGTTAACAACGATTAACTGCAGCGGTCGCCTTAACATGACAGCTGCGGTTAATGTGTTTACCGTAGCGGTCACGTTAGGGCGACCGTTACGGTTAATCGTTGTTAACCGCAGCGGGCACATTACAATGTCCGCAACGGTTGTTTCTTTATATATAGCTACAGTTTTACCTTCTTCTTCCTCAAGTCTTCTCTCTTCCAAACTCGTGGAGGGGGAGGCTTTGCCCGAATTTTTGACCAAACCATTGGATTGAGGTTTTGAGTGTTGTTTTGGAGGAGGAGGACATCATAAGAGGTATTTAAAAGGTTCCCATGGTCTCTTTTCTCTTTTTTCCTTGATTTTTGACCTCTTTTGATCTAGATCTAGTTTCATGGAGAAGGAGAAAAAGCTTAAGTTTTTTATCTAGAATCTTAATATTAGGTGCCTAAAAGCTTTAAGAGGGTTCCCATGCTCTTTTCTCTCTCTTTTCCTTGCTTTTTGAGCTCTCTAGCTATAGATGTAGATATAGATCTAGATTAAGGGAGGAAAGAGAAAGCTTGTGTCTTTTATCAGT